>CAWUFW010004346.1:0-1200000 GCA_963921515.1 Calotriton arnoldi | reverse complement strand
ATGCTTCAGTATGGTTGTGTGGATTGGTAAGTGTATAGATAGCTGAGTGGGTAACCGGTTACATGTGGATGGGTAAGTGTGTATTTGAATGGCTGTATCGCTATGTGAGTGGATGGAGGAGTGGGTGGCAGGATGCTGGAGTGAGCTGGTGGGCAGCTGGGAGAGTCAGAGGCATGATGGCTCATTAATTTATTTTTGGATGACTGTTGAGTTTGTGGGGATGGATAGATAAATGAGTAAATATCTGCGGATGGAGAACATATGTCAAAAGATAATGTCAGTGGATTGATGGGGATTTGTGCAAAGGTGAACAATGGTCAGTTTTTGTGTTTATGGGTGGATTAACAGTCACGTTGTGTATGAGGTACATGTCTATGTCTATGGTGTGTGGGTGGATGTATCTGTGGACAGATCATGCATGTTTGTGTGCAGATGGATGCATGTACCTAGATGCTGCTGTGATTGGGTTGCTATCCTTGGCAAACGGAGAGCAGTAAAAAAGTGATTGTGACCTTGTAGGGTACTTAGATCTGCTTGCTGGGCAACAAAGCACTGTGAATCACTGTGATCGGACAGCATCTACATCTAATTCAATTGGGAATCCTGATACCACAAAATTACAGTGGTGCTGGCATTTGTCCACGTATGTGTCATACTCCAGTGTTTGAATGCTCAGAATGCAACAAACATTATGTCATTCATATGAAGCTGTGTTTCTGACACTGCTGGCTGTAACATAGAGACATTACAGAAATGTCATAAATCAAATAAAGAATTAAACCATCTCAGAACGAGGTTTAACATGTGGTAGCACTAACAATAAAGGGGTGACATGCACATTCAAAGAAGTTAGCCATCTCAGAATAAGGTATAACATGCGGTAGCACTGTCAACAAAGGGGGTGAAATGCACATTGTAAGAAGTGAGCCATCTCAGAATGAGGTATAACATACAGTAGCACTGAAATAAAGGTGTGAAAGAAACATTCCAAGAAGTGAGCCATCTCATAATGAAGTATAAAATACAGTAGCACTGAAAAAAGGGGTGACATGCTCATTCCAAGAAGTGAGCTGTCTCAGAATGAGGTATTGCATGCAGTAGTCCTAGCAACAAAGGAAGTGACATACTCACTGTAAGACATAAGCCATTTCAGAGTGAGGAATAGCATGCGGTAGCCCTGAAATAAAGAATTAACATGCACATTCCAAGATATACTCCATCTCGGAATGAGGTATAACATGCAGTAGCACTGAAATATGGAGGTGGCATGGACATTCCAAAACATGGGCCATCTTAGAATGAGTTATAACATGCAGTGGCAGTGAAAATAAAGAAGTGACATGCACATTCCTAGATGTGAGCCATCTCAGAATGAGGTATAGCATGTGGTGGCTCTGAAAATAAAGGGATTGACATACACAACCCAAGGACAAAAATATCTCAGAAAGAAGTATAAAATCGGCTACAACTGAAATAATTGCTTGTACATTCCAAGAAAGGAGATCTCTCAGAATGCGGTATAATAAATGCTATGGAATTGAAATAAAAGCATGACATGCACATTTCAAGTAGTGAGCAATTTCAGAATGATATATACCATTTGGTAGCACTGAAATAACGAGTTAACATGCATGTTCCAAGAAGTGAGCTGTGGCAAATTGGGTTGTTGGTAGAGGGGGGTGTGAGCCCTTCTCAAGCAACAGCCACTATCCCTGTCAGGGAGAACCACACAAATGAACTAAATTAACCTATGCTTAACCCTCTGGTAGCATCGCACAAAGGCAGTCAGGCCTAACCTAGAGGCAATGTCTAAAGTATTTATGCAACACTTAAACATCAGTAAAGTGAAAACACAACACAAGAAAAATAACACACCAATCTAGAATAATAGTGTAAAGTTTAAGAAATTATTTGACACCAAAACGGCAAATATCCAATCAGTAGAACTAGAGTAATGAATTTTAAAGTTTAAAGTGTAAAATAGCACCTAAAAGATCAGAGAGCCAACCATGGACATCTAGTCATGTGAGGCCAGAGCAAAGTTGAAAGTTATGGCCGACTGAGATGGAGCAAAGTGGATTAGTTCAGTTCTCTGCTTATCTTCGGACTAAGAAAATTTTAAGAAGAAAATTGTCTGAGAAGGTAACGTTTAGCAGGGCAAGCCAGTCTGCGTTGTCCAAGGAGGAGGAGGTGTCAGGGAGGTGCTTGACGAAGTCGCGATGAAGATTTCTACTTTCGGACTTAGGGACTGATTTACACCCTGGTTCATGGCACGTTGTTCCACCAGGATAATCTCCAGTGGGACGAAGTTGCAGGCTGTAGCTGACAAGGGCTCCACAAGGATGGATACCTCTTCTGCCCCTGAACAGGATTTGCTGCTGCGTAGAAGAATATAGCAGAAGCTGCCACGAAGTCAGGCGGAGCGACAATGCACCTTGGGCAGATCAGCGAGCAGGTAGGTCCCATCTCCTCTCAGTTCTAGAAAACCTTTTTGATATGGGCTATCTGGGCATCTTTAGGACCAATTTGAAGGGTCCAGGACAGGAGGGTCACAATATGGAGGGTCAGTGCTCACTCACGCTTGGTATAGGTGTGGGTTCAAGATTGTTGGAGTCTTTTCTGTCCCTTAGACTCTGATCAGGGGGCCAGCCAACTAGCCCTTGAAGTCACTCTGAAAGTTGTGGGTTCAAGCAGAAGTGCAGGTCTTAAGCAGCAGGGCAGGCTTTAGGCAGCAATGCATCCCTCTTGGAGAAGCAGTGCAATATTCTGAAGTACACAGCAGGCCACAGGCTGCAGGGCAGTACTCTCTAAGCACTTCTGCAGGTACAGTGGGGAACTGCAGAGTGGTTCTGAGAGCCCTATTTTTATACCTGGTGCCCACCTTGAAGTGGAAGAAACTTCTGGATTTTTACCCCAAAGAAGTTTCTGGAATTTCCTATCTCACTGCCCTAGTCCCAGCCTGTCTGCAGTCACAATAGGCTTGTGTGAAGTTCTTTGTGTGTGAGCAGAGGCATGGTCTTTGAAGTGCGAGAAGGGCTGTACAGAGCATCATCCCCCCCACCCTGCCTTGGATGGCCCATCCTGCCAACATCCTTGGTCCCTCCATTGTGCGGCTGTCTGAGAGGAATACACAAAGGCTAACAAGCAACTGCACCTTGTCATGTGACCCAGGAAACAGACTGCAGGAACGAAATAGCTAGGACAAGAACATGTCCGCAAACTCTGCGAGCGGAGCAGAGGTCACCGCCCAGTCTTAATTTCTACATGCTCCCAAACAAATATTATCACATATTAAATGTGATATAGTAGCCCAGTCAGGGCCGGCTCCTCCGTTTAAATGTATTTATTACCAATTTACTTTTCAGCAACTGACCCGTCCCAAACTGAGGGACAGGACTGGGCGGGGCCAGTATTGCCGAGTGGCAGCAGGGAACTATGCACTTTAAAATGTGCATGTCTCTTTGGCCGGCCATCTTGCAACGGCTAGCCAGACATGCACATTTTAAAATAAATCTTAGATAGCTGGTTTAGAGAAACAGCAGGCCTCCAGTGCTCTTGAGAGCTCCGAGTGGCCGCTCCCTCCAATCCTGGTGCTGCTGTTACGCTGGTGTGAGCAGTGCCAGTATTGGTTAGGGGAGTTGGCTGGTCTTGATTTTGGAGCCTGCCTTCAGAGAAGACCGAAGGAGGAGGACGTTGTGCAGGAAGGTAAGTGCATTTTATTTAGGTTTTTTTTGTGTCCCCCACCCCACCTTCCTCGTTACATGCCAGCCGTCACTGAACCCGGTGTTATACTATGGGAGAAGTAGGTCTCACAGTAGTAAAAAACGAATTTGTGACATGTAAAACTTAATGTCAAACAAGTCGAGCTTTTTCATTATAATGCACCTCACTTGCCACACTACATTACCTATAACTTGCCCCTTCTCCATGCACTACCTTTACCCTTTAATATATCCTAAGTTATAGCAAGGGAAATTATTGCAGTAAATAAAACAGAATTTATATTTGGCAGAAAACAGTGCATGCTACAGTGGTGAGTTGTAGTTAATGTAGTGTGGTAAATGAGGTGACAATACTGTGTATGGGTGAGCGTGTGTGATTTTAATTGAAAGGTGATGCGTAAGTATAAATGTGAGTTATAAGTATGACTTATGGTAATACGACAGCAGTGCATAAATGATCATTTCAAAAGATAACTATAAGTAATTAATTTGTTTTGCATGTGTAGTTTAAGGTGTGTTTGGCACAAATAAGATAGAAATAAGTGCATAAATGGTAAATAATAAGAGATAACTTTAACTGTAGAATTTACAATGTTTGTGTATATATACATTAAACCCTATTGTTTCCCAACATCCTGAGTGCGGCTTTTCCTTTTG
Organism: Calotriton arnoldi; assembly: GCA_963921515.1. Taxonomy (NCBI): domain Eukaryota; kingdom Metazoa; phylum Chordata; class Amphibia; order Caudata; family Salamandridae; genus Calotriton; species Calotriton arnoldi. Next base: position 1,195,621 of record CAWUFW010004346.1, on the reverse strand, counting down.
TTCGTGCAACGTGAGGGACTTCGTATATATATATATATATATATATATATATATATATATATATATATATATATATATATATGTATATATATATATATTATGTAATATATGTGGATATAATTGTTGGTAATAATTATTTATCAACACATAAGTGTATTGATTCTATGTAATTTGGTTTTCTTAACAATGATATTACACCAGTAAATAAGATCCATTACAAGATGGCGCCCAGAAACATTGACCAGTAACCTGTGTAACCCATTTCTATGTCTATGCACTAAGATTATGTATACTGAAATGCGACACGACTTGCCGTACCGTGAACAAGCCGTAAGGGTGAAACGCGTCGGTAGGAGACCATCTGTTATGGAATAAACAGATAAAGCATTCTTGGGTGTCCGTGGCTTCTTTTTCTACAACAAGAGAAAGTGTTTTGGCATTATTAAGGGATTCCGGATCCCGCGACGGACCGCCGTGCAGCTAAGCCCCATACTACCGGAGGTTCGTGCAAATATATATATATATATATAGAAGGATTTCCGTATTTTGTTAGATTCGTCCAAAATAACGAGATGCGGCACACCAGAAGAAGCACAAATTTTATTGTGCACAAACCAAAGGGCGACGCGTTTCGGCGTTAAGCTTTTGTCAAGCAATTTCCTGTACTGCTATTTCCCATAGAAATACAACCAAAGGTTTGGCGACATAGAAAAATACTTCCATAGTTCATACAATTCTGCTTATCCACAATACAACAAATGTGATAATCACTAAATAATACTGTAATGAATAGTGTAATGTTAATTAATCAGTTCTTCACAATTACAAATTTATAACTGTTTCACAGTGTACGTGGCAATTTATATTGATGCGTTTGCTTAACGAGTTCTTCTGTTCTAAGACACACGATAAAATTCAATAAAGTTTTCAATACCTGATTTCAACACACCGCATCATGGAAAAGATAATATAATCATTTCTGTATACATAGCTTCACTCTGCCGACACTCCCATACTCTGTATGTTTACACATCTTAATCAAAACAACAGTGAACGGCGGAATTCAATTTTACCCACCGTCACTTATAATCGTATAGTGAACAATAAAGTTTTATTCGGAATTATGGTTTGTATTAATCCATCATATCTGCACTACACTTGGTGATTATACAGGTGCGATAAGAGTATATCGTAGGTATGGCGCCATTATAGAGCCTAAAGAAATGTTGAGTGCCAACATGCCGCATTATATCGAGTTCCAATGCGCTGCAGCAAGCTCATATGGTCTTATTTAGTGAACGGTAAAAATTAGGACTGACCAAATACTGTAATGTGGCATCCTATAGGATTTAACTGTAGTGCGGCAGACTAATACGATACCCTATGATAGCAGGCTATCCCTAACCAGCACACATCCACATTGCAGGCCACGGTGGATCTCCATTATAATCAAGTAGTGTATAACTGTTTCTATTCAAATACAAGGCAATATACCATTCCCAATGGAATTATATTGCACAAAGGCAGACTCTTGCAATCTCATCCAATCGGCCATGAATACTATGACCGACTCAATGCCATATTACCAGGTCTTATTGAATCGAACTACACTACAACAGACCTACATAATCTCGTCTGATAAGGCAAATCCACGTGTCCCGGTTAGTCACCGTAGCAGCAGAGTGATATGTACATTTCGTATTGTTAGGCTTTATGGTCAAACAAATGGCCTCGAAACCCCCCAAAAAAACCATTGTGAAACTGAAAAAATATATATATGTGTATGCCTCGAATTACTATGTCGTCCCTATTAGAATAGTCATACAGCCAGGAAAAGGACCTTAGGTAAAGTGCTAAAGAAGTAAAAAGTGTAAGTGTTAAAAGTACAAGAGCAACTACGCTCAATGTGCAATAAGTGAATACAAAAGCCCAGACACACATAACCGGGACCTCGTACAGTTCAAGCAATGGATAAGGTACTTGAGTTGATAACCATAATGTACCTAAATAGGACCGCAATTGCGGTTTATGCCCATGCTTCAAATGTATAGGTCCTACTTAAAAAGTGACGTGATAGCTACTTACAACTGTTTAAAAATTACTGAAAAAGTAGAGATAGAGAAGAACAGAAACTCCTAGATTAGCGGCCTATGTGGGTGGCAAGTTCCTCTCCCCCATTCAAGCCTTTCGGTGTCTTGCAGTCCAATTCTATTATATACTTAGACTCAAGAACCCTGAGATTTTTCTCTCTGTTTCCACCTCGTATGTGCACTGGAATCCTGTCTATCCCATAGAACGCTAGATACTGGACATTACTTTTATGTTTATCGGCAAAATGCCGAGCAACAGGATAGTTGAAATCACGATTCTTGACAGCTCTCAAATGCTGTAATATGCGTTGTTTTAGTGGAAGCTTGGTGCTGCCTACGTACCGGAGACCACAGGGGCACTCCAGCACGTAGACAGCAAAATCACTATTACAATTAATACTTTGTGTGATTTTCTTTGTGCCACCTAGGCTTGTCGTATACTCCTTGCAGTTTCTGCCATTATGGCAGGCTTTACACATTCCACATGTGGTAAACCCATTCAGTGCTGTTAACCAATGCTTTTGTGGATTATCAGGGGGATAGCTATGAACTAAACGATCCTTAAGTGACCTTGCTCGCTTGTACGTGACCTGTGGGCTGTTCCCCACACTGTTACCTATTATGGGATCTGCTGATAACAGATTCCAATGGGCTTTCATAGCTTTCTTTAAGGCCCACGCACCTTTACTATTAATGTTAATTAATCAGTTCTTCACAATTGCAAATTTATAACTGTTTCGCAGTGTACGTGGCAATTTATATTGAGTGAAGCTATGTATACAGAAATGATTATATTATCTTTTCCATGATGTGGTGTGTTGAAATCAGGTATTGAAAACTTTATTGAATTTTATCGTGTGTCTTAGCACAGAAGAACTCATTAAGCAAACGCATCAATATAAATTGCCACGTACACTGCGAAACAGTTATAAATTTGTAATTGTGAAGAACTGATTAATTAACATTACACTATTCATTACAGTATTATTTAGTGATTATCACATTTGTTGTATTGTGGATAAGCAGAATTGTATGAACTATGGAAGTATTTTTTCTATGTCGCCAAACCTTTGGTTGTATTTCTATGGGAAATTGCAGTACAGGAAATTGCTTGACAAAGGCTTAACGCCGAAACGCGTCGCCCTTTGGTTTGTGCACAATAAAATTTGTGCTTCTTCTGGTGTGCCGCATCTCGTTATTTTGGACGAATCTAACAAAATACGGAAATCCTTCTATGTTAAACGGCTGCTGCCGCCGTTTGCAGGCACCGACGCCGGAGGCTGGGAACCACGAAGTGCAGCATTTGTGACTTTCATTGAATATGCAGTGGTTCCTGCCGTTCCCACCAACTGATTGAAGATAAGAGCGAAGTTTTGGGTAAGCAGCTGTCACGGCTTAACAGGGTTTATGTGGAGGTGGGGGGTCCTTGTCGGCTGACTGTGATCGCTTGTCTCCTTCATTTCCGCTGTTTGCCTAGTGATTCCGCCTCTGCCCTTACTCGCATCTCATTAACAATTGGGGAACAGGCGTAACTGTCGCGGTCTTGATACGACCGTGTGCGTCAGAAGAACGTTAACAAGAGATGTCTGAATGGGAAAGTGAAAGAAGAGCAGTTGCCATCTCATTATTCAACGAGGATCAAGATCCGAGTAATAGCGGACCGCTGATTGTAGCCGGGACAAGTGGAGCGGACTCAACGGTGAAACAGAAGCTTGCTTTATTGGAAAAACTAAGCAAACGTGAAATCAACAAATGGTGGGAAGTTGCTTCTTTAACAAATTATGTGGAAGTTGGTAGAGTGCCTCGAGGCCTCAGAATATCGATAGTACCCACATACGAAAACCCAAATCAAGACCTTCTCACAGAATGGGCAGATTTCATGGCAAAAACTTGCAGGGGCATACTTGAAATGCTAATCAAGTATGCGCAAATCGACTTGGAGTCCACCAGGAGAGAATTGAGTGTGCTAAGAGCTGAACTTGAAAAAATCAAAACAGATAAAGTTGTAGTGGAATTCTTGAGAATTTTACCAAACAAACTAAAGGATTATGAGGATGCTATAAAAATAAAGAAACAGCGCAAATTCATTAGAGACAAGAAGGATTACGCGGAGGGATGTATCCTCACATATGCCAAATGCTTTGATTGGGCACAGCGTAATTTTAGGGCCTCGCACAATATTCGCCAAGGAGAAGCACTATCAACTGGTTCTAGTTCTGACTTAAGCACAGATTCCGAAGACCGCAATGCAGCAGGCCCTTTAGGTGTCCGTCCCTTAACATTCCTCCACGAATTCCAAATACTGCAGCAGAAAAAAGATCAGAATCAATTGGACAAACCACCCACAAGTGGCAGGGGCAGAGGAAAAGGTGCAAAAAGAGGAAAAGGACAAGGGACAAAAAAAGACGCAGACTGAATAAGAACAGAAGAGGAAGAACAAGGGATATCGTCTCTAACATTGAATATCTCACACCCAATAAATCTGTGATAAATTTATCATCAAGGACTATGACTGCATTGGAGTTATCCGTATTACAACTTGGCTTGTCTTTTTGTCCGACTAATGATTTTAATTATACGGACACTCGGATTGATTTATTTCTCTTTATTCGCAAGTTGAAATTGATGAAACTGTTCAAAATGAGAATTGGATCTAACAAAGCATTAACGGCCCCTAATAACGCTGGGGATGAGGTGAATTTACAGGTCCAGGACTTTGATCTATTAAGTGACATGTATGATTTGGAGATGTACAATCAACAAAGTCAGGAAGAGCATATTTCTCAAATTTTAGGAGCCTGTGGAATTACCAACAATCAGACAAGTCATAGTGGACTAAAAATGAAATCTAAATTTAATCCCAATGTTCCGTTTGATAACATTGAAGCGTATAGTACAGCTATGATAATTGAATTGAAGAAAATGCGAGGGAATATAACCAAGCAGAAAAGTAATAATCTATCTAAAAATCAAAGACGAGCTATTAACGATCTAGAAAAAGATTCTAACATCATTATCAAGCCCTCCGATAAGGGGGGCAATGTTGTCATTATGGACATGGCCAATTACAGAGCAGAGGCGATGAGACAGTTATCCGATGAATCCTGCTACGAATTGATAAATTGGGAGACATACAAAGCAACGATTAAGGAATTCCATGATCACTTGTCCAATTGGTACCATCAAGGCTTACTGGACATCGAGGAATATAGATTCTTGAGAACTGACAATCCACGGATTCCGTGTTTGTACTTTCTGCCGAAAATACACAAAGACGCCACTAATCCACCAGGGCGTACTATAGTTTCCTCCAATGGTGGCCTGCTAGAGAATACATCTATTTTTTTGGATATTTTTCTATCTAAATATGTGTTAAATTTACGATCGTATTGTAAGGACAGTTCAGATTTTTTACGGAGGTTACACGATGTCCAATGGGAACAAGGCTATCACATGATAGCATTGGACATCTGCTCGCTGTATACGTGTATTGAACAGACCACAGGTGTATCTGCATGTATGTATTTTCTCAAAAGCAGACATATCAGTCTTATACAACATAATAAGATGTTGGAAACTATGATGCTTTTCTGTCTCCAACAGAATATTTTTCTTTTTGAAAAATCTGTGTACCGACAACGATCTGGTACTGCCATGGGCACCTGTTTCGCCCCCAGCCTGGCGAATTTGTTCCTGGGCTGGTGGGAGGAACAGGTGGTTTGGACGGAGAGGTTTGAGCGATACACTGATCATGTATTAGTATGGATCAGGTATATCGACGACCTATTCCTGATCTGGGATGGGTCAGAATCCATGGCTAAGGAATTCATTCACGAGCTGGGAGTAAATGATCTTAATCTAAAATTTACACATAAGATTGACACAAATTATTGTGAGTTTTTGGACACAATAGTTGAGGTCAAGCAGAATCGAATCACAACGCGTTTGTTTCGTAAGGAAACGGCGGGGAACACCGTGCTTCATGCGGCGAGACACGATCCCATCCCCTTGGTTAACAGCATCCCTTATGGGGAGGTGTTGCGGGCTCGCCGCAATTGCAGCACAAACGAGGATTTCCAGATTGAGCAGGATAACATCACCACACGCTTTAGAAATAGAGGTTACAAGGATAGTGTATTACACAAGGCCAAAGAGAAGGCCAGCAGCATCACACATAGTGAGCTGTTATTTAATCCATCTAAAACTAAAATCAAGAAGAGTGTGCAGAAAGACAATATAGCACCACGGATGATTACCACCTTTAGTAAAGGTGCGTGGGCCTTAAAGAAAGCTATGAAAGCCCATTGGAATCTGTTAGCAGCAGATCCCATAATAGGTAACAGTGTGGGGAACAGCCCACAGGTCAAGTACAAGCGAGCAAGGTCACTTAAGGATCGTTTAGTTCATAGCTATCCCCCTGATAATCCACAAAAGCATTGGTTAACAGCACTGAATGGGTTTACCACATGTGGAATGTGTAAAGCCTGCCATAATGGCAGAAACTGCAAGGAGTATACGACAAGCCTAGGTGGCACAAAGAAAATCACACAAAGTATTAATTGTAATAGTGATTTTGCTGTCTACGTGCTGGAGTGCCCCTGTGGTCTCCGGTACGTAGGCAGCACCAAGCTTCCACTAAAACAACGCATATTACAGCATTTGAGAGCTGTCAAGAATCGTGATTTCAACTATCCTGTTGCTCGGCATTTTGCCGATAAACATAAAAGTAATGTCCAGTATCTAGCGTTCTATGGGATAGACAGGATTCCAGTGCACATACGAGGTGGAAACAGAGAGAAAATCTCAGGGTTCTTGAGTCTAAGTATATAATAGAATTGGACTGCAAGACACCGAAAGGCTTGAATGGGGGAGAGGAACTTGCCACCCACATAGGCCGCTAATCTAGGAGTTTCTGTTCTTCTCTATCTCTACTTTTTCAGTAATTTTTAAACAGTTGTAAGTAGCTATCACGTCACTTTTTAAGTAGGACCTATACATTTGAAGCATGGGCATAAACCGCAATTGCGGTCCTATTATTTAGGTACATTATGGTTATCAACTCAAGTACCTTATCCATTGCTTGAACTGTACGAGGTCCCGGTTATGTGTGTCTGGGCTTTTGTATTCACTTATTGCACATTGAGCGTAGTTGCTCTTGTACTTTTAACACTTACACTTTTTACTTCTTTAGCACTTTACCTAAGGTCCTTTTCCTGGCTGTATGACTATTCTAATAGGGACGACATGGTAATTCGAGGCATACACATATATATATTTTTTCAGTTTCACGATGGTTTTTTGGGGGGGTTTCGAGGCCATTTGTTTGACCATAAAGCCTCACAATACGAAATGTACATATCACTCTGCTGCTACGGTGACTAACCGGGACACGTGGATTTGCCTTATCAGACGAGATTATGTAGGTCTGTTGTAGTGTAGTTCGATTCAATAAGACCTGGTAATATGGCATTGAGTCGGTCATAGTATTCATGGCCGATTGGATGAGATTGCAAGAGTCTGCCTTTGTGCAATATAATTCCATTGGGAATGGTATATTGCCTTGTATTTGAATAGAAACAGTTATACACTACTTGATTATAATGGAGATCCACCGTGGCCTGCAATGTGGATGGGTGCTGGTTAGGGATAGCCTGCTATCATAGGGTATCGTATTAGTCTGCCGCACTACAGTTAAATCCTATAGGATGCCACATTACAGTATTTGGTCAGACCTAATTTTTACCGTTCACTAAATAAGACCATATGAGCTTGCTGCAGCGCATTGGAACTCGATATAATGCGGCATGTTGGCACTCAACATTTCTTTAGGCTCTATAATGGCGCCATACCTACGATATACTCTTATCGCACCTGTATAATCACCAAGTGTAGTGCAGATATGATGGATTAATACAAACCATAATTCCGAATAAAACTTTATTGTTCACTATACGATTATAAGTGACGGTGGGTAAAATTGAATTCCGCCGTTCACTGTTGTTTTGATTAAGATGTGTAAACATACAGAGTATGGGAGTGTCGGCAGAGTGAAGCTATGTATACAGAAATGATTATATTATCTTTTCCATGATGCGGTGTGTTGAAATCAGGTATTGAAAACTTTATTGAATTTTATCGTGTGTCTTAGCACAGAAGAACTCGTTAAGCAAACGCATCAATATAAATTGCCACGTACACTGCGAAACAGTTATAAATTTGTAATTGTGAAGAACTGATTAATTAACATTACACTATTCATTACAGTATTATTTAGTGATTATCACATTTGTTGTATTGTGGATAAGCAGAATTGTATGAACTATGGAAGTATTTTTTCTATGTCGCCAAACCTTTGGTTGTATTTCTATGGGAAATTGCAGTACAGGAAATTGCTTGACAAAAACTTAACGCCGAAACGCGTCGCCCTTTGGTTTGTGCACAATAAAATTTCTGCTTCTTCTGGTGTGCCGCAACTCGTTATTTTGGACGAATCTAACAAAATACGGAGATCCTTCTATGTTAAACGGCTGCTGCCGCCGTTTGCAGGCACCGACGCCGGAGGCTGGGAACCACGAAGTGCAGCATTTGTGACTTTCCTATATATATATATATATACATATATATATATTATATATATATAGAGAGAGAGGCTCTATATATATATATATATGTGATCAAGACCCGAGTGGGGGTCGAAACGCGTAATGGCGGACTTGCTGGCATTTTAATAAACAGCACTGGATTTGCACCAAGAACCTGGGGTCTGCTGTCGTCTTTTCAGGTCCGGGTGAGGCTTCTCAGAAGGACGAATCGAATATATATATATATATATATATATATATATATATATATATATATATATATATATATATATATATATATATATTACTCCACTCTGGCGAAGTACAAGCCAAAAAACGGACGCACTCTCGGGTTGATAGTTCAAACATATGTTTAATGTGCGAGCCTCCCGCACCAACAGACGCGTTTCGGCGTAAAGCCTTTTTCGATGCTGGTTACCATAAACAAATGCAGTGATTAAATACAAACAAAAAGAATGTCATGTGATGATCATAAACATAAAAGACGGTTCCACAGCCTTACTCTTTTCCCCAGGAATCGTGGCAGCCATCTTTAAACATAGTACGAAATCATATGTGTATAAAAAGTGCAAACAATTATACTTTTACATATATTTACAAGTCCAAAAGTGAATCACCTATTATGCACAAGTATATCCAATCGTGAATGGGCCTGACGTCTAAAGGACTCCAATAATAATATTTTCATAACGAGTTCGATCGCGTGTCCTCGGATGACTACAGCTAGTACCCAATAGATCAAAATTGCGCCCTTAGTGGGCAATCAATGCTGTCTTCAAATAGATGCATCATCAATTATTCATTTGTTAATTCGTGCACAAAAGAATCATAAAGGCTTAAAAATATTCAATTCATAATTGTACCCTGAATGGGCCATTTTCATCGTGTCACAGTAGTATGATATATGGCAGATAATTCATTCTTATAATTTCATATTATCCCATATTATAATCGTTTTTAGGCAATAAATATCTGTAGATAATTTATTTAAAAATCAACCTTATGCCATGGTACTCCCCGACTACAGTTAAAGTACCAAATATTAATAAGCAAATATGGGAAAAGGAGAATTTCTAAATACCACTCCACTAGAATAAGGTGCTATAACGGGTCTAAGGTTACTGGACGGCTGGATCAAAGGTGGACCTGAAAGTACATTATTCAGTTTTCAATGTAAGTGTACCCACATCTCCTCATCATTGTTAAGACCTAGGGGGCCATTGTTTGGAGTTTGATTATGTATTTGGACTCTAGGATACGTAACTTTTATCCTATCTCCCCTCTTCGTCTCTGCGGACTTGGTCCAAACAAAAGAAACTCAGTAGGTCCCTGTTGCTCTGATGGACCTTTTCGAAGTGGCGGGTCACCAGATAGTTACTATCCTTGTTACTGATAGCCCGCATGTGCTCCAAGATGCGCTTCTTGGTAGGATGAATCGTGCTACCAATATACCGCTTGTTACACGGGCATACCAGACAATAAACAGTATACTCTGAGTTACAATTTAACAGTAGGTTGATTTTCCACACTGAGTTGGGGTCGTTCTCTCAGATTCTATAAGTGGAGATTTTCTTACTATATTTGCAGGTCTTACATTTTAAGCAGGGGAAAAATCCCATAGCAGGGTCCTTTTTAGGGGGTTCTAACTGGAAGTGGCTATGCACTAACTGATCACCTATAGACTTCCCTCTCCTATAGGTTATGATCGGTTTGGGTGGAATCCCTCCACGTAAGGTTTGATCTGTTTGCAAAATCTTCCAATTCTTTTAAAGATTTGCACTATCTGTGCTGATTTATCATTATATTGGATGATCATCCTTACAGGCTCTCTGATCTCTTGTTTATACATGCCCCCTTGGTTTCTTGTCACTAACAATTGTGGCCTCTGCACTAAGTTAACCTTTGTTTTGGCTAGATATAGGCTATTGGTGGTATAGCCTCTAGCTTTGAAGCGTTGGAATGCCTCTATATTCGCATGTTGGTACTCTGCTTCTTTAGTGCAATTCCGTTTCATCCGTAGCAATTCCCCATAGGGGATGTTATTAATCAAACTCTTCGGATGATGGCTCCCTGCATATAGGATGGAATTCCCTGATGTTGGTTTTCTATATAACCTGGTTAGTAGCCTGTCATTCTCCACATATACCTCCAAATCCAGGTAGCATACTGTGGTCTTACTGATGTTAGCTGTAAAAAACAAATGTAACTCATTATCATTCAATGATTTGATATACTCTTCAGCCGAAGAGCGGTTGCCCCGCCACACAACAAACAGGTCGTCAATATATCTAGCCCATAGGGCTACATTATCGACCCATTTTCCGTTCATGGCCGCCCAGGCCACGTAAATATATATATATTACCATGGAAGTTTGCCCTCTCGAGCAGAGACGCACTCACAGGTAGGTAAAACTTCTTTAATGTGGATCTGTGTGCAGAAACAGAAGCGCTCTGGAGTCAGTAACAAACATCCCTACGCGTTTCGGGACCACTCCCTTGTTCACGGGACAAATCCAAGCAAGCAGCAAAAATGGCAGTCACCTGATTTTTAAAGCATATGTAGTTCCGCCCACAGTGGGCCTCCATGTGAGCTCTGGGCATTCTGGTCTAGGTAGTCCTGCTAATATAATACCCAAGTGGGTTAGCTGCAAAGCCTGGTTAATGTTAAAAAGTTCAATACCCCAGTGGGTTGACAACAGGCACGCCTTGCTGGGTCCGCCTCAGTTTTTACCCGTCGCACATCGAGAACCTCCTGTTCTGATACTGGCTCCACATTCGTGCCACCACAGATCCTCTCTGGCTGCGGCGGTGCGTCTCCAGCAGCTGGACAGGCAGTTTATGCATTACCATGGAAGTTTGCCCACTCGAGCAGAGACGCACTCACAGGTAGGTAAAACTTCTTTAATGTGGATCTGTGCGCGGAAACAGCAGCGCTCTGGAGTCAGTAACAAACAGCCCTACGCGTTTCGTGACCACTCCCTTGTTCACGGGCCAAATCCAAGCAAGCAGCAAAAATGGCAGTCACCTGATTTTTAAAGCATATGTAGTTCCGCCCCCCGTGGGCCACCATGTGAGCTCTGGGCATTCTGGTCCAGGTTGTCCTGCTAATATAATACCCAAGTGGGTTAGCTGCAAACCCCGGTTAATGTTAAAAAGTTAAATACCCCAGTGGGTTGACGACAGGCAGGCCTTGCTGGGTCCGCCAGTTTTTACTCGTCGCACATCCAGACCTCCTGTTCTGATACTGGCTCCACATTCGTGTCAATACAGATCCGCTCTGGCTGCGGCGGTGCGTCTCCAACGGCTGGACAGGCCGCCTATGCATTACCATGGAAGTTTGCCCTCTCGAGCAGAGACACACTCACAGGTAGGTAAAACTTCTTTAATGTGGATTAGTGTGCAGAAATAGCAGCGCTCTGGAGTCAGTAACAAACAGCCCTACGCGTTTCGGGACCACTCCCTTGTTCACGTGCCAAATCCAAACAAGCAGCAAAAATGGCAGTCACCTGATTTTTAAAGCATATGTACTTCCGCCCCCAGTGGGCCTCCATGTGAGCTCTGGGCATTCTGGTAGAGGTAGTCCTGCTAATATAATACCCAAGTGGGTTAGCTGCTCGAGAGGGCAAACTTCCATGGTAATATATAAATATATATATATATATATATATATATATATACATATATATTCACTAAAAAACAAATGTGTAAAATAACGTTAGTTAGGTGAATTTCACAGTGAGAACATTAACATTTTGAACTAAAAAACACAGAAATTCGGCAGTTATAGTTAGCAGCGCTAACTAAAACTTGCTCGCCCGCTATTCACTGCTTCTGACTTCACATATGACATCACTCATGACATTTTCTCTAACATTATTTATGATATCAGTGATGACATCTCAAATGCAATCATTGATGACAACACTGATGACATCACTGGTGACATCATCCAAACTTTGCTTTCCCACATATTGGCCTTTAAATTAATATTGAGATGTCATCTGTCATCAACAGATGTTTTTATCACACCTAACTATAACTTTGCTTTAACCTTTGATTTTTTTCAGTGAGTTTCTAATGTTTTTTTTTTTTTAAAAAGCTGATTATTTTTATCACACCTAACTATAATGTTACTTTAACCTGTGCTCTTTTTCAGTGAATTTCTAGTTTGGTTTCTTTTAAAGTAAAGTATTTTTTTTAAGTCTATGTATGGTAGAATAATTGAATGATATTTCCTGTGTGTGGACATTATTTTGAAAAGAATTTGCTTTCGTATTGTAACTGAACTAGAAAGGGTGCACACTTGCAAAATGTTTCTAAAAAATTATGTTTTAATATAAAATAGTATATTACAACAATATTAGGGCTCTCATATTGAGGCATTTTCCCAGCAAGTTCACTAATATTGTAATAGCATACTTTTCATAGCCTTTGTATGTGTTTTTACATTAGAGTTGTAACTATAATTCAGAAAGAGAATAATCTTTTTTTAAATATTGCATAGTATTATCTTTCATAATATAAATGTATTTTTTAAGTGTGTGATTGATTACTCTCGAGTGATGGTCACAAGATCGCAGAGTTCTATATTTTGTTTTAATCTACTGTTTAGAGTTCTTTTTCATGTGTTCAGTTATTGTTGAATGTTAATCTGTAATAAGAGAGTCATTAAAATATGGTTGTAATATTCATATATTTTTTTTATGGTTGGTAACTCTTGCAAGCTGCTCGTGAGAGTCGAACACACAATCCCTGCATGGACTCCGAGGGGGATGTACTTCGTGGTAGACTCTCGTGACCCTCTCTTTAGATCGTACATTTGGGTCTAAGTTGAGAACAGTGTTTTTCTGTAATTCCGAACAAAGTAACAGATTACAGATGTTGATTATATTACTAAAATTGATTATGATTTGTTCCATTGCCATTGAATATATTAAGCAAAATAAATTTCACGAGCTTGCGAGACGCTCATGAGTGTCAAACAAACAACCCCCTGCGTGGACTCCGAATGGGCTGTACTTCTAGTTCGGTTCAAATGATCTACCCATGAGATCGTGCATTTAGAATTAGGTTAATAACAGTGTTATATTGCAATTCTACACAAATTAAGACATTAGAGATGTTGATTAGCCTGAAACAATTGATTATGAATTGTTCCATGAATTATATAAGCCAATATTATTTTCACGATTTCGCAAGATGGTTGCTGGAGTCTCGCCAGAGGTCCGGGAGAGTAACCACACTCTACGAAAGGATTGTGATAGGTTCCTATGGATGTCTTTATTTAGAAACAGAAGATTCCATCCTTTTTGCTTTATTTCCCGATTGGATTTTGGTGAAGGTAGACATGTCTGGCTTACTTCCCTTCCTGTGTCCCTACCAATAAAAAGATGTCTTCATCAGGTGCTGATGACGAGCCAAAGACAGTTGCATCAGCTCAGCCACCACAGCCTCCCAAGAAATCCTTGGTGAGGCAGTTATCTGAAATGCAGCAAGGTGATAAGAAAGTTTCCGCAAAGTACATCATATGTGAACTTTGCAAGAAAGAGTTCAGCCGGAGGAGCAGAAATAAACAGCATAGTATCAGTACCACAGGCATGTGGAGGCACCTCAGATTTATGCATCTGCAAAGGCTTGCTTGGGCAGAGTTGGCTCATGCTGCAGAGCTAGACAACTGAACAGGGGCTTCCGCATCATTTGCTCCAGGAGATACTGTGACTGCACAGGTAGTACGTACAGTAGCAGACAATAATGCTGCTTACCAGAATGGAGCAGTATTTTGCTGCTTGTGCAAGCAGATAGTTTTTTCAGCAGAGACAAACAGGTCTGCCCAGGAGAAGCTTGTCCAAGATCAAAAATGCCCCCCAGGCAGTTTTTCCAAATGTTTCTCCTTTTTGGCTTTAATAGAGATGTTGTTTGTGTTTGTTTCACACTACAAGTTGTATGTTTCTGTCCCACCCTATTAAAAATGTTTTAAAAAACTAAAAATATAAAAATGTTAGAAAACAAAATATTGTTTTTTAGTTGTTGAAAACTGTTTAAAAATGGCTCTTTTCAGAGATACCCTATTGTTTCATGATTTATTCTTTTTGTACTGTTTCCTTTTTTTTTCCTTTCTCAAAATCTCTTGTGAGACTCTTGCGAGAGCCAGAAAAGTCCACCATAACCAAAGGCTCTCATGAGCCTGCACAAGCTTTTTAATGACTCCCATAAGACTCTCGTGGGATCATAGCACAATTTGAAATTCACCCAATAGAAAACCTCTTCCTGTTTAACAAGTAACTGTGCACCATACAAACAGCAGTTGGTTACAACCTAACCTACTTTTCTAACTGCCAAAAATCGATCAATTACATTTATATTTTTGCCTCCCTTTCTTTTTTCTCTCCTCTTGTAGGTCCATATTCCATCTGAAGCTTATTCAGTCTGCTGAGCACTTCTCTTGTGACTGACATCTCCATACTGCACCATGGTTCGTCTCTGGATCTAATATGCCATTAATCGTGGTATTGATAAGAATCTTGGATTTCCAAATTTGGATATCATTAGGATTGCCATAGAGGTATGAAGTGGTATCAATTGTTACCAACGGTTGAGAATATTTCGGACTGTGAGCACCCTGACCTCATGATAGTGCACTATGGTGGCAAAGACCTAGGCATAATCAGAGGGGTTGCACTTGAAATCTGAATGAAGGAGACCTTTTCACAACTGATGTCTCTCTTTCCTCACACTGCCTTTGTATAGTCTCATATATAGGCTTTCCTGTTTTCAGTTTCAATTTTTGGTAAATTCTGGTGGGGTTTTTTCAAAACCTTGAAAAAACAGTGGTTATCAGTTGTTACACATTTTCACGCAATTAAAAACAATAGAAACAGTGTTTTTCCGGTGTTTATGGATAGTTATGCTTTAAATTATTGCTTGCTTTCTGCACTGACAGTACATGTTTATAGACAGCGGGCCAGAAGTACGACCATTTTCGCATGCGCAAACGGGTTTGCAAACCCGTTTGCGCATGCAAAAACAGCATAGGGAATGTACAAACCCTATTTTGCGAGTTGCAATTTTTTGCGACTCGCAAAATAGGGTTTTGCGACTCGCTATTAGGAAGGGGCGTTCCCTTCCTAATAGCGAGCGCAAGCCTATGTAAGAATGTTTTACATCCGTAATTGCGGGCGCAAAACACTCTCAAATTACCACCCTCTTCGAGAGGGTGGTAATGGGGTCGCAAAAGGGAAGGGTCCCCAAGGGACCCCTTCTCCTTTGCAAATGCAGGGGAAAATATTTTTTAAGGGCAGGCAGTGGTCCCAGGGTCCTTAAAAAATGAAACGAAAATGTTTCATTTTTTTCTTTTTTAAATGCATCCCGTTTGCACAATATTTTAGTGACATTCCTTAACAACAAAACTCAACAAAACTCAAGCAGAATAATGTTAGCCCAGTCTTTCTTGCTGATGCCCTGTATAACAAAGTTACATTGTATTGGCCCCTTCAGGAAGAAATAAAATTAATCTATCACTCATCTTTTCCTTTCTTTGAATGACACTTAGGGGGTGATTAGGATGACGGGCGGATCGCAATCGCCGGCCAGGCGGTGGCGATCCGCCCGCCATTGCCACCCGATATACCCCTGCCATATTATAATGGCGGGGGTATCGCAGTGGACACAAAGTGCGTCCGCCGCTTTTCCGCCGGTCGGCAATCATTCCGATTGCCGGCCGGGTGGAGCTGGGGCATAATATGGTGGCAGTGCCTACCAGGCACCGCCATCCATATTAGGATGTGTGCGGAAACTAGCCTTTCCATGGCGGCGATGCCGCCATGGAAAGACTGGGGGGGATTAGCTTTGGGGGCCCGTTGCTGGCACCCGGGGGGGTGGGGGGCTGCACTTGGGGAGTACCTATGGTACCCCCTACATTGCCATGCACAATGTGGCAGGCACTGCGCGGTGCCTGCCACGTTGTGCATGGCAATGCACAACATGGCATTTCAACATTGCGGCGGGTGCTGCAGCCCGCAGCACCCGCCGCAATGTTAAAATCCCAGATGCGACCGCCGCGGTGGCGGTCGCATCATAATTGCGGTGGTGGGACCGCCGCATGGCAGGCGGGCGGTCCCGTTACCGCTAGGGTGGCGGACGGACTTAAGTCCGCCCATCATCCTAATCACCCCCTTAGTTTGTGGTTGCGAAGGTGTTTTTTCAGTGTTTATATGTTTACACTGGTGATGGCAAATTTCCTTTCGGTGGGGTTTTTTCAGTTATTATAGGTTTAAACCTAAAACCAGATAGCCTACTCATATATGACAAAGAAAAATGGCAGTGGCCCAAAGACTTTTGTCCTAAGATTGACAAGTTCTGCAAACATGTTAATAAAACAATTTTGTCATTTCTTTGTGACCATGGCACGGGATCTTGTATCAGAACATCATTTGGTTAGGTATGCCAGATGTCTATAGGCTAGATGGAGTGCACTTCACTGCAGAAGGAAACAGGATCTTCCTTAATAACATCAAGGAATGCATCTAGTTCTATGTGTAACTGAACATTGCACAATATAAACACAAAGGCTCTTGTCAGAGCCACCCTATTGCAATAATATGTGATTCTTTAATGTTATAACTCCATTTTTTTGTATACTGACTCCCACGAGTCTTGCAAAAACGGGAGCACCCAGTCGCCTACCTCCACCCCTATATTTGTCAGACTCTCTCGAGATGCTCGTGAGCCCAAACATTTAACATACATTTCATGAAAAATAGCTCTTTATCGTAGGATACCTCATTGAAACCTCTTTCTTGAGGAAGAATTTCTCTAACATCCTACTTCTTTTTAAAAAAATTTATTTACGATCCCACAAGAGTCTTGTGATATCGTAACATTTTTTGAGGGTGGATTTGACGCCTTTCTGTCATTACAGCACATATGCCTTATAGTCCCTACTAGTAGGGTGTTGGTAGAAAGTAGCCTCTCCACCGACACCTATTCACTGCATGGCAGAAGTGCATAGTAGGGTGTAAGGAGAGACTGGGCTCATCCTGATACCTCTTACAGAGCAACAACTGTGTGTAGTAGGGTGTGGAGAGTGACTGGTCTCTCTGCTGAGACCTCTCCCCAAGGTGGGCAATATGCAGAGTAGGGTGTAACGGAGAGACTGGCCTCTCTGCTTACACCTGACCACTGTGCATAATAGGGTGTGGTAGGACTGGCTTTTGTTTTGAGAGTTCTCTCCCAGATGATCAGTGACCATAGTAGGGTGTGTGGAGGGACTGCCTTCTCCACTGAGACTCCTCTCTTGGATGATGGGTCTGATTAGCAGCATGTGGGGAGGGACTGGTTTCTCCTTTGAGATCTTTCAGTTGCATGACAACTGTGCATACTATGGTGTGTGACGGGGTTGGTTTTCTGTTAAGAACTCTCTCGATACCGATGGGTGTGCATAATAGGATGAGGAAAGAGACAACCCTCTCCACTGAGACCTCTCTCCAGTCTGACAGGAGTACGTAGTATGGTGTCAAGAGGGACTAGCCTCTCCCCTGAGACCTCTCTCTGGGATGACGGTATGCATAGTAGAGTGTGTGGAGAGACTGGCCTCTCCTCCGAAACCTCTGTCTCGGATGACGGGTGAGCATAGTATAGTTTATGGAGGGGCTGGCGTCTCTGATGAGGCCTCTCTCTTGGATGATGGGTGTGCATAGTAGGGTGTGAGGAGGGGCTTAACTGTCTGCTCTTACCTCTCCCCAAGGTGACAGATGTACTAGGGTGTGGGAAGGAAATTATCTCTATGCTGAGAAGTTTGTCTTGGATGACAAAGCATAGAGATTAGGGTATGGATAGAGACTGCTCTACCAGCTCAGACCTCTCCCCAGAGCAATACATGAGTGTAGTAGACTTTTGATGGAGACTGCTCTCTCTGCTCCTACCTCTCCTTTTGGTGATGAATATGCATAATAGGGTATAAAAGTGGAGTATCCTCTCTGCTGAGAACTCTGCCTTGGTTGATTGGTGTGAATAGTTGAATGTGGGGACACACTCATCTCTTCCTGGGTTCACTGACAAAATATCGATGTAAAATATGTATATGTAAAAAGTATCGATGAAAAAATATAGAATGCAGAAATATCGGAACTAAAAAACGCAAAATGTAATTAAAATAAAATTGATAACTACTAAAAATGTAACACATATTAAAAACATAAACAATACATACATCACATACATTTAAAATATAAACTAAAATACATAACACTAATTAAAAATCGATATTTTAAACGACTATCTTTTTGCAAACAATATTAATGACTTCTATATTTTTAAAAACGATATTTCTTACCTTAAATTCGATATTCTTGACCACGATATTCTTGCTGTCGATATTTCTGAATCACGCTATTTCCAACCCGATATTCTGTCTCAACACCCTTTCCCTGGACTCAGCCATGCTGAGTATGTTGTGTCCAGGGACAGACTACTCCGCTGAAACTCCTCTCCAGGGTAACAAGCATATATAGCAACATGTGCAAAAGTACTGCCCTCTCCACTATCACATCTCCACCAGCTGATAGCAGTTTGTAGTAGAGTACAAGGATGCACTGGCCTCTGTGCCAAAACCTCTCTCTTGTATGCGAGGTTTGTATAATACAATGTGGACAAGAACTGATCTCTCTACTGATACCTCACTGTTGCATGACAAGCCACCAAACTTGGGTATTCAAATAATTGGCTTCTTCATTAACAAGTCTGTGTAGCATAAAAGATGAGCAGAGTACCGTATAAATATATACACATACAGGAGCACTTATGCACTCCATGAAGATGGAACTGCCAGTTTTAGTCAAAATTACAATACTGTAATAATATTCAAATCTATAACAACTATTAAGCAAACAAATCAGTAGTAAATTTAAACTTTTTATTACAAAAACAATTTGACACCATTACAAAACTACAACAACAACTAAATTAACAAACTATATCAACAACTACAGAACAAACAAAGCAACCAATATTTCTAATCTATAATGTCTTCATCACATTATGATGAGCAGCCTGGTGTAGTTGCACCACCTCAGTCTCTTAAGCTTGGCAAAGAGTCTTTAGTATGTCAGTGTTTTGTTTTGAGGCCTGCAAGCAAAAAAGTCTCAGGAAAGTTTCTTGTGCATACAATTTTTAAAAGGAGTTTACAAAGGCTAGCTTGGGCAGAGTTAGCTTGTGCTGCTGAACTGCAAAGCTCTTCATGTGCTTCCACATCTTTTTAAACTGGATACACTGTGCCGAATCAGGTATTCACTGCTGAGCAAGGCAATCATCATGCTTGCCTTAACAAGGCACTTTTTTGCTGCTCATGGAAGCAGATAGTTATTTCCTCAGAGACAAGTAGACCTACATAGCACAAGCTTGTGCAAGATTACAAATGTGCCCCATGTAATTCAAACATTAACACTTTTTTTCCTCACTTTCACAGAGTAATTGTTTCCTGTTTTTTCAAAAGTGAACAAGACTTCTTTTTCTCCTCCATATATTTTCTCACATTGTAAATTTCTTGTTCACAACTTCTGTTTTTCATTTTCCTCCTACAAAAAGAGAAAATAACTAAAAACTTAAAAGTTACATAGTAGTCAATAAATGATAGCGGTCATTCTTCACTATAGTTTGTAAATTTTCCTACATCCTTCACTCACAATCACATATTTATATCTAGTGTACCACTAACTTGGTATTCCTTTCTCCTTAAAAATTCCACACCCTCACACTGTGTTTTTTTCACAAATACAGAACATGCCAACAAACCTGATTTCATAAAAGCTTAAAAAGTAACACATTCCCTTTTCAGAAACCTTTGATAACACTGAGCACAATGTTTCCCTCTAGAAACAGCAATCTCACCACTCAAACACCTCACAGGGCTAAAGTATATGGGCTTGTATTAACACATTCCACAATCTATGCTTTATAGTTTGAGAAACACTGCTTCCTTTACTGATAAGCTGTTTTATGGACATTAGGGTCATTGTCGACATTGCTAAGTTAGCATGAGCTCTGCTGACATGATGCTGCTTTTGCGCACGTTACTACATGACTTTGTTTTGCAAGACTCTGTTTGTGCCTTTCACATGAGAACTGTCTGCTTTCTGCGTTCTCTGCCTGTTCCTGGAGTTTAGTCTGAACACGATGTGCAAGGTCGATAAACAATGCCCCTTGTTATTCTATTCTGGTCAGTCCCTAGCATCTAGACAAAACATGCTAACACAGCTGCGCTGCTGGAAGCTCGTGCTTTGATATTATGGGGATGCATGTTGTTCCGACACACACTTGGAGATGGTCCTTTCCAGGGAGAAGAGCTATGCTGTTCCTATGATGTAAAACTTCCATCTAGGCACTAAGGTATGGGGTCTGCTGACAAAGCCCAGAGATCTTCCTTTATATAATAAACTTCACCTTACCAAGGAGAGGGTGGTTAGGCCTTATAGTCCTTTTTTCACTGTCTGCATATGATGACATCCCCATTTATATTCTATGGAATTGTAACAATGCTAATTTTTCTAGGTTTATTCATTTTACTGCTGGTAGTGGCTCGTCTACTGCATTATGGAGCACGATAGTTAAAATAAGCATTTTGAACTATAACAGTGACTCTGACCATTCTTATTGTGGACAAGTACGAGTGAGTGAGCGAAAGGGTATGTCTTGCTAACGCGATTCCTGAGAGAGTCGGGAGTGTTGTGTTCTGGGTTGTCTAATCATTTGTAGCTTCATGATTTTGGAGGAGAACCAATGAAACACTATAGCTAGTCGGTTTGGGGATTTGGGGTACTAAGGTGGTAGGTTGGTACACCCCTATACACCGAGGTCCTGTTTTCCTGTGCATAGTTCTGTGCATGTGCAGAATCCCCGCAACAAAGTACATGCAGTTTGAAACACTTAATTTTATTACACAACCTGCAACATGAGCTGATACCGCTCTACATTCTGTCTACTTCTCAAAAACTATATTTAGAAATCTACACCTCGACAAACAGCTTTTCACTCAGTTAACCTTTGTATAGAGTATGTTTACCAACATTAGTGTAAACCAAAACAATGGGTCCCTGTTCTTGAGAAAGGAGAGGAGACGTTCGTCTAGAGAGTAGAAAGGGAAGTCAATGTGACCTTTACTTCTTGCCCTCACACATCCCATGGGATGTCATGCTTCATCATAGGGCGGTTGCTCCTCATCAGGCTGGCACTGCAATGCTCTACAGTCCCTCGAAAGGTCGCTTTTACGGAGATCTTTTGATTATACACAGTATGATGAGTTCGAGGTAGTGCTCGTGAAGTGGAGGTGGGTCTAAATGACCAGAGGATATCTGTACTACATAAATTTAATGAATGGATTCCTCTGTCATGAGTAAAAAACCAAACGGTTGTGGCTGCTGAAGGGTTATAATGGCCCTAAGTAGCTATGACATGAATGTGTGTGAGTGAAGTTTTATACTGGTTAGGTTGACATGTCTGGCGCCTTTGATGGTCTCAGGAGAAGATCCCTGGTGCTTCTTCAGGACCAAAGAAAGAAAGAAATTAATATGTTTTGCCATGGCCTCCTGAAAATGAAGTAGTGCCACCAGCTAGATCCTTGTAGTGAGCCAATCTCAATGGGTGTTCGAGAGGATGGGTAGGTGCAGCTACATGTGCCTTTCACTAAAACCATTGTGTCGAAAAGCACCCTCTAGCTTGACCAAAGGGGACTACCTCTAAGTTCATTGAGATTGGATCACCTCTCCTGTCAGACCTCGCTCTCACATGATGGGTGAGCATAGTAGGGTGCATTGGGAGTGAGAGAACTCTCCTGTCAGACTTCTCTCTCAGATTATGACTGTGCATAGTAGTCTGTGTGCATGGACTGGCCACTCTTTCAGACCCCTCTCTCAGATGATGGGTATGTGTAGTAGGGTGTGGAGAGCAACTGGCCTCTCCTTTACGACATCTCTCAGATGACAAGTGTGCATAGTAGTGTGTTGAGAGAGACTCGCCTCTCCTTTCAGACCTCTCTCTCACATGATGGGTGAGCATAGTAGGGTGTATAGGGAGTGACAGATCTCTCCTGTCAGACTTCTTTTTCAGAAGAATGCTATGCATAGTAGGGTGAGGGAAGGGACTGTCCTCTCCTTTGAAACCTTTCTTTCAGAAGACGTATGTGTATAAGAAGGTGTGTGTGGAGGGACTGGCCTGTCCGTTTAGAGCTCTTTGTCAGATGACCGGTGTACGTAGTAGAGTGTAAGGATGGACTGGCCTCTCCTTTCAGATCTCTCTGTCAGATGATGGGTTTGCGTAGTAGGGTGTATAGATGGACTGGCCTCTTCTTTCAGACCTCTCTCTCATGTGACGCATGTGCATAGCAGGGTGTGTGGATGGAATGACCTCTCCTTTCAGACCTCTCTCTCACATGAAGGGTGTGGTTATTAGGGTGTGGGGAGGAACTGGCCTCTCCTTTGAGACATCTCTCAAATTACGGGTGTGATTAGTAATGAGTGGAGAGGAACTGCCCTCTCCTATCAGACCTCTCTCTCACATGACAGAAATGCATAGTAGGATGGTGGATGGACAGGCCTTTCCTGTTAGACTTCTTTCTCAGATGACGGCTGCGCATAGTAGTGTGTATGGGGAGCGACAGACCTCTCCTGTCAGACTTCTTTCTCAGAAGAAGGCGATGCATAGTAGGGAGACCTTTCTCTCAGATGCCAGCTGTGTATAGTAGTGTGTGTGAATGGACTGGCCTCTCCTTTCAGACTCCTCTTTCAGATTACAGATGTGTAGTAGGGTGTGGAGAGGGACTGGCCTCTCCTTTCAAACCTCTCTCTCAGATGGCAAGTGTGCATAGTAGGGTGTGGGGAGGTACTGGCCTCTCCTTTGAGACCTCTCTGGCAGATGACGGGTGTGCATAGTAGTGTGTGTGTGGAAGGACTGACCTCCCCTTTCAGACCTCTCTCTCAGATGACAAGTGTGCATAGTAGGGTGTGGGGAGGTACTGGCTTCTCCTTTTATTCCATTCATCAAAAAACAAGAGCAACCCATATATCCCTGCGAACTAGGCATAGCTAGTCAGCTTCAGCACAATTGTTCACAAGGAACTAATTTACATCAAAATGTGTTGTTTTCAGCAAGTACCTGATATCTTGCAGCGATTTAAGGAAAGTTAGCAATTGATACAGTCAATATGTTCAACACTTATAAGTTTCTTTTAAGTTCTTTTTAGTTTATGACTTCAGAGAAACACATATGCCTGGAGAGAAAACAGCCCAACAGAATTTCTTATTCAACACTCACTTCAGCCGAAGCGAGTGCTTTTTATTTGCAACTACAGTTTATGGGAATAGAAAGCTAAACATAATAAACTTCTACTGTGTATTAACACTATTTACATATTAAGAAAAAATTGTGATTTATGTGACCCCAGTGGAGTGACCATAACCAACAAGTGAATTAAGCTAAAGTGACAGTTTTATAAAAACAAAGGGTTGGTTATTGGAGTTAAAAGGATGTCCTTTAGGATTTCAGAGTAAATCATAGGTCCTAGAGTGTGTTTTAGTGTTCTTCGGACTATCCTTTATCAATTGTCGACGCCGTTTTGACCCTCTATCGTTATGGGGTCTCTTCAGGACAGAGATTCTCGGAACCAAGGCACTTCAATGTATGCCAGAGGCGCAATATTAATTCAGTCATTCAACATCAAAGAATCAAAAATGGGTGCAGCCTGTGGTGGCCTTCCAAGGGACAGACTGCCCTCAGTAGGTATTGTATAATAATCCAAGTAAGATTTGTACTATGGTAGTGAATAGACTTGCTTCCGTATGATATTTAGAGGTGTAGCAGATGTATAAAGGGTATTCGGATTAACTCAATACACTTGGATGTTGTAAGATTTCCCACAATGCCAATATGTAATACTGGAGCAGGGTTCAATGACGATCAATTTAGCTGCCGAGAGAAAATGCTTTTTCTTTTAGACCTCTCTCTCAGATGACGGATGTGTATAGTACTGTGTGTGGAGGGACTGGTCTCTCCTTTGAGACCTCTTTCTCAGATGACAGGTGTGTGTAGTAAGGTGTGAGGATGATTGGTTTCTCCTTTCAGACCTCTCTCTCAGATGACAGGTGTGCGTAGTAGGGTGTATAGATGGACTGGCCTCTCCTTGGAGTATGCAGGAAAGACTAAAATGCCTTAGAGAGAGATAAATACTAATTAGGTATCTCTCAATATAAGAAGCTTGTCATAGAAGTAAAAGCAGCATTTTTCACCAAACAAATAAAATCTACATTAATTCCTCTAAGGTGCTGTTTTAGTCAGTCACTAAAAATCAGCTCCAGTAACTCATACATCTATAGAAGGGAATCAGACCTTCTGTGACTCTCTGGCAAGTTTCTTTCAACAGAAAGTATAACGTATCTCCAATAAATGTACTGCTAGTGGGTCTCAGTGCCAAAACAGTCATGAGGACAATGCAATACCCCTAGATAAACCAAATTTTACTAAGTTTGCTTCAGTAACGGTGGAGCAAGTTATTCAGGCTATCCCCAAATCAAAATCAGTTTCCCTATTGGACCCTTGTCCACCTAATATTTTGCATCTGGTCACAGAGGTTGTAGCAGCTGTTCTGACAAAAATCTTTAACACCATGTTTAGTTCTGGAGTATTCTCTAAACAGTGGAAGGTGGCTTCAGTACTCCTGCTGCTAAAGACCTCGAACTTGAACTTGAACGAACAGGATCCAAATAACTATTGTCCAATTTCAAGACTCCCTTTTCCAGCAAAACTGGTTGAGAAAGTTATGAACTCTCAACTGACAGCTTTTCTGGAAGACAATGCTCTTGCAATAGACACACATTCGGGCTTCTGTAGAGGTTTTAGTACATAGTCAGCCTTGACGGGGGCTGCAGAAGAGATCAGAGCCGCAGTGAACATGGGAGGCAATGCCGTCTTTGTCCTTTTAGACCTCTCTGCAGTATTTGACATGATCAATCATACCCTTTTGATTGACCAATTTTGGAACCTGGAAATTCAGGGAACAGCCATTGACCTTCTGAGATCATTTTGGACACAACGCATTCATTCAGTCTCCTTCAAAGATTTCACCTCTGAACCCTTCACGTTGCCCTGTGGAGTACCTTAGGTCTCACCTTTAAGCCCTAAATTGTTCAACCTTTATGTTACCCCCTTAGCAAAAGTTATTAGATCATTTGGGTTGTTATTGGTTTTATATGCCGATGATACCCAGATCATGGTGTCCTTATCGAACAAAGGCCCTGATATGAGTAAAATCTTCAACAGCTGCATGAGTGCAGTAGACTCTTGGATGGACCAAAATTGCCTGAAACTCAACTCCTTTGTAACGGAAGTCATCTTGTTCTGTAATAATCTTACCTTTTGGTCCCCCAAATGGTGGCCTGAGGACCAGGGCCCTTTTCAAATCCAGTTCAGAAGGCTAAAAACCTCAGAGTCATGCTTGATGACCATCTGATATACAAGGAGAAGATAAACAAAGTTGACTCCAGGACCTTTTTCACTCATAGAATTAAAAAGAAAATTGGGCAATTTCTCCCCATTGACATGCTTAAAACTGATTTTATTGTACAAGTGCTATCCAGGATAGACTACTGCAATGGGCTCTACCACAATTTGCCCCAAAAATAATTGGAAAAAATTGCGAATTCTACAAAATGCAGCAGCGCGATTGTTGATGAAGGTTCCTAGACTTGTGTCAGCCTCTTCAGCTTTCATAGTTTACATTAGCTGCCGGTCAGGAAAAAATCCTCTTTAAGGGACTCTGAACTGCTTATAAGGCATTGCATGGCCTTGGCCCAGGATATCTCAAAAACAAGTTCAGATGGTATTTACCTGGCAGGTCGCTACGTTCTAGTTTTGCTAAAGATCTGACAATCCTTAAGTACAGACTGAACACCTGGGGTGGTAGGAGTATCATCCTTGCCCTTGAAATTAAAAATGGCCACCTCCCTTATTAGGTTTAGGAATGCTTAAAAAACCTGGCAAGACTAGTATTCCTGATCTCTTGTTGTCACATGTCTGGTTCAGCGCCGAGACGCCCCATGGCAATTGTTTGCGCATTATGGAAATATAAATATAAATCAAATCAAATCCTGTCAGACCTCTCTCTCAGATGATGGGTGTGCATAGTTGGGTGAGTGGATGGACTGGCCTCTCCTTTTAGACCTCTCGCTCATATGACGGGTGTGTGTAGTAGGGTACGGGGAGGGACTGGCCTCTACTTTGAGACATCTCTCTCAAATGTTGGGTGTGCACAGTGGTGTGTGGGGAGGGACTGCCCTCTCCTGTCAGACCTCTCTCTCACATGATGGGAGTGTGTAGTAGGATGTGTGACTGGACTGGCTTCTACAGTCAAACTTCTCTCTCTGGTGACGGCTGGGCATAGTAGAATTAATGGGGAGCGACAGGCTTCCCCTCTCAGACTTTTCTCTCAGATGACGGGTGTGCAAAGAAGGATGTGTGCATGGACTGGACTCTCCTTTAAGACCTCACTCAGATGATCCGTGAGCTTTTTAGTGAGTGGGGAGGGACTGGTATCTCCTTTCAGACCTATCTCACAGATGAGGGTGTGCCTGGTAGGGTATATGGGTAGCGACAGACCTCTCCTATCAGACCTCTCTCTCAGATGATGGGTGTGCATAGTAGGGTGTGTGTGAGAAGAGCCTTAACTCTACTCACAACTTTCCCCAAGCCAATGGGGGTAAATAGTAGACTCTGATAAACACCATCTCCACTAAGACTCCTTCCTACAGTAACAAGTGTGCATAGCAGAGTGTATTCAAAGGTCACCTACTCCTTCCGATTTTTCACAATCTCGCAAGAGTCTTGCGAAATCATCACATTTAAAAAACAATAAGAAATAACCTTCTACTCATCACAATACTTACCTCTTACACACCTCCTCTCAAAACAAGGACCACAATATGTATTCCTACTGGTTGAGTGCATTGAGGACTCATCTACTCCTTTTTACTATTCACAATCCCGCGAGAGTCCTGCAAGATCATAAACATTTGCTAAAAACAATATGCATTTAATTTCTTCACAGTAGTTATCCTTTAGACACATCCTTTCTAAATCTAGGGGGACAGCATACCCTTCTACTGCCCCCTTATATAGTTTTTTTACTTCATTTTTACAGCACCATTCATTTTTCACATTAAACCGAAATGGTGGTCATTTCGTTTCTAAAATGCCAACAGCCAGTTAATCAGAGAGCTCACTCTCGTGGGACTCACAGGAGTCTCTCACTTCTGCAAGAGTGTGAAGGCTCATGGAAAAAACTGGGCTCTCGCCAATCACACCTCTCCATTTTTGACTGTTCACTCTCGCGGGAAGCTTGTGGGATTCTCACGAGCCCAACTGCCAAAATACACAATTAATTTGGGCCCTTTAATTTCTCAAAAACTACTGAACGGATTTACACGAAATCACAAAAAGCACAATCTGCGGACCGAAATTTAGCTTTCTGCTAAATTTGGTGTAATTCCGCTCAGCATTTTTTGCTGTAACCTGTCTTAAACCATTCGCTGATAGGCCTTTTTTTGGCTATTTGGGGTAGTTCGCGCTTAGGCCCCTGTAACATTTTGACCACATAAGGTATCCATGCCAAATTTGCATCCTTTTTTTCTAACATCATGGGGATTGTAAAGGTACCCAGGGTTTGTGGATTCCCCTGGAGGGGACCCAGAAATTAGCCAAAATACAGCAAAAGTTTGTTTTTTTGGGGAAAATGCAAAAAGGGCTACAGATGAAAGCGTCTTGTTTTTTCCCTGCAAATGGCATAAAAAAGGGGTTGTGGTTCTGAAATCACCATCTTCCCAGCTTTCAGGGACAAGCAGACTTTTGTCAGAAAACCAACTTTTTTACACAGTTTTGGCATTTTTCTGGGACATAGCCTATTTTTGCAATTTTTGTGCTTTCAACCTCCTTCCAGTTAATGGTAGAAATGGGTATGAAACCAATAATGGATCCTGGAAAGCCATACATTTCTGAAAAGTAGACAAAATTCTGAATTCAGCAAGGGGTCATTTGTGTAGATCCTTAAAGTTTTCCTTATAGAAACTAACAGTTAAATAAAGGAAAAATTGAAAATTAGTTGAAAAACAGCCATTTGTGTCAACGTTTAAAACCTGTAACTTCTTCTAATTATGACAGCTATTTGAAAGCAATATACCGTTATATCCGCTGGACCTTTCTGGTTGTGGGGATATATAGGACTTGTAGGTTCACCAAGAACCCGACGAATCCAAAGCCAATAACTGAGGAGCATTTTGCAATGGTTTTTTATTATGTACCGGGTATATAGCAATTATTTTGGGAAAATGTATACATGGAAAAATTGTTATGAAAGACACCTATGTATTTCTGAAATGGGAACAAAATGTAGATTTTAGAAACAGTAGATATTTGCACATTTCCGAAATTGGGAGTACCCATACTAGCATGAGAATTATAGGTCATTTTTCAAAATGACTTATTTTTTACACATTCTCTTTCATTTGGAAGGCAGAAATGCATCGAAAGTCAATAGGTAATAACAGTTGCTCTACAATTCTGTGTTACCCTAAGTCTCCCGATAAAAATGGTACCTCACTTGTGTGGGTAGGCCTTGTGCCCACAACAGGAAATGGCTCAAAATGCAACGTGGATGTACCACATTTTCACAATGAAAAATTACCCTTTTTTTGCAAAGTGCCTAGCTGTAGTTTTTGAACCCTAGCTCTGCGGGCACTTAGGTAAACCTAGCAAACCTATACAATTTTGAAAACTAGACACCCAGGGGAATTCAGGATGGGGTGACTTGACTGGCTCTCACCAGGTTCTGTTACCCAGAATCCCTTGCAAACCTAAAAAATTGGCAAAAAAAACACATTTTCCTCACTTTTCTGTGGTAGAAAGTTCTGGAATTTGCGTGGATCCACAAAATTCCACCCACCCCGCGTTCCCCAAGGTCTTCCAAAAACAATGGTACCTCACTTGTGTGGGTAGGCCTAGTTCCCGTGACAGGAAGCAGCGCAAAACGCAACGTGGACGCACCACATTTTCACAGTGAAAAATTACCCTTTTTTTGCAAAGTGCCTAGCTGTAGTTTTTGAACCCTAGCTCTGCCGGCACTTAGGGAAACCTAGCAAACCTATACATTTTTGAAAAGTAGATACCCAGAGGAATCCAGGATGGGGTGACTTGACTGGCTCTCACCAGGTTCTGTTACCCAGAATCCCTTGCAAACCTAAAATATTGGCAAAAAAAACACATTTTCCTCACTTTTCTGTGGTGGAAAGTTCTGGAATCTGCATGGATCCACAAAATTCCACCCACCCCAC
The DNA here is from genome assembly GCA_963921515.1 of Calotriton arnoldi. Classification (NCBI taxonomy): domain Eukaryota; kingdom Metazoa; phylum Chordata; class Amphibia; order Caudata; family Salamandridae; genus Calotriton; species Calotriton arnoldi. The sequence goes on along the minus strand of CAWUFW010004346.1, from coordinate 1,165,567 downwards.
GTTCCCCAAGGTCTTCCCAAAAAAATGGTACCTCACTTGTGTGGGTAGGCCTAGTGCCCGCGACAGGAAGCAGCGCAAAACGCAACATGGACGCACCACATTTTCACAGTGAAAATGACCCTTTTTGCAAAGTGCCTAGCTGTAGTTTTTAAACCCTAGCTCTGCTGGCACTTAGGAAACCTAGCAAACCTATACATTTTTGAAAAGTAGACACCCAGGGGAATCCAGGATGGGGTGACTTGACTGGCTCTCACCAGGTTCTGTTACCCAGAATCCCTTGCAAACCTAAATAATTGGCAAAAACCACATTTTCCTCACTTTTCTGTGGTGGAAAGTTCTGGAATCTGCGTGGATCCACAAAATTCCACCCACCCCGCGTTCCCCAAGGTCTTCCAAAAAAATGGTACCTCACTTGTGTGGGTAGGCCTAGTGCCAGCGACAGGAAGCAGCGCAAAACGCATCGTGGACGCACCACATTTTCACAGTGAAAATGACCCTTTTTTGCAAAGTGCCTAGCTGTAGTTTTTGAACCCTAGCTCTGCCGGCACTTAGGGAAACCTAGCAAACCTATACATTTTTGAAAAGTAGACACCCAGGGGAATCCAGGATGGGGTGACTTGACTGGCTTCTCAGCAGATTCTGTTACCCAGAATCCCTTGCAAACCTAAACAATTGGCAAAAACACATTTTCCTCACTTTTCTGTGGTGGAAAGTTCTGGAATCTGCGTGATCCACAAAATTCCACCCACCCCGCGTACCCCAAGGTCTTCCAAAAGAAATGGTACCTCACTTGTGTGGGTAGGCCTAGTGCCCGCGACAGGAAGCAGCGCAAAACGAAACGTGGACGCACCACATTTTCACAGTGAAAAATGACCTTTTTTTTGCAAAGTGCCTAGCTGTAGTTTTTGAACCCTAGCTCTGCCAGCACTTAGGGAAACCTAGCAAACCTATACATTTTTGAAAAGTAGACACCCAGGGTAACCCAAGATGGAGTGACTTCACTGGCTCTCACCAGGTTCTGTTACCCAGAATCACTTGCAAACCTAAAACATTGGCAAAAAAACCACATTTTCCTCACATTTCTGTGGTGGAAAGTTCTGGAATCTGCGAGGATCCACAAAATTCCACCCACCCCGCTGCCTCCAAGGTCTTCCGAAAAATGGTACCTCACTTGTGTGGGTAGGCCTAGTGCCCGTGACAGGAAGCAGCGCAAAACGCAACGTGGATGCACCACATTTTCACAGTGAAAAATGACCCTTTTTTTGCAAAGTGCCTAGCTGTAGTTTTTGAACCCTAGCTCTGCCGGCACTTAGAGAAACCTAGCAAACCTATACATTTTTTAAAAAGTAGACACCCAGGGGAATCCAGGATGGGGTGACTTGACTGGCTCTCACCAGGTTCTGTTACCCAGAATCCCTTGCAAACCTAAAAAATTGGGAAAAAAAACACATTTTCCTCACTTTTCTGTGATGGAAAGTTCTGGAATCTGCGTGGATCCACAAAACTTCCACCCACCCCGCGTTCCCCAAGGTCTTCCGAAAAAATGGTACCTCACTTGTGTGGGTAGGCCTAGTGCCCGCGACAGGAAGCAGCGCAAAACGCAACGTGGACGCACCACATTTTCACAGTGAAAAATGACCCTTTTTTGCAGAGTGCCTAGCTGTAGTTTTTTAACCCTAGCTCTGCCGGCACCTAGGGAAACCTACCAAACCCACACTTTTCTGAAAAGTAGACACCCGGGATTCCAGGGAGGTATGGCTTGCGTGATCCCCCAACGCTTTCTTACCCAGAATCCCTGCAAACCTGACATTTTGCTGAAAAATCCCTTTTTCACACATTTTTGTGTGGTAAAGTTGTGGCATCACGGGCTGACACAAATTTCCTACCACCCAGCGCTCCCCAGGTCTCCCGATAAAAATGGTGCCTCACTCGGGTGGGAGGCCCAAGTACCCGCGACAGGCAAGGGCCCACAATGTATTGAGGCAACCTCAAATGGCCTATCACAAAACGACCTGGTTTTGCAAGGGGGGTCCCATGACGTTTGGCCCGGGGCTCGGCGGCCACCTAGGGAAACATACCAAACCCACACATTTCTGAAAAGTAGACACCCGGGGATTCCAGGGAGGTATGGCTTGCATGGATCCCCCAACGCTTTCTTACCCAGAATCCCCTGCAACCTGACATTTTGCTGAAAAATCACTTTTTTCACACATTTTTGTGTGGTAAAGTTGTGGCATCACTGGGCTGACACAAATTTCCTACCACCCAGCATTCCCCCAGGTCTCCCGATAAAAATGGTGCCTCACTCGGGTGGGAGGCCCAAGTACCCGCGACAGGCAAGGGCCCACAACGTATTGAGGCGACCTCAAAATGGCCTATCACAAAACGACCTGGTTTTGCAAGGGGGGTCCCATGACGTTTTGGCCCGGGGCTCGGCGGCCACCTAGGGAAACATACCAAGCCCACACATTTCTGAAAAGTAGACACCCGGGGGATTCCAGGGAGGTATGGCTTGCATGGTTCCCCCAACGTTTTCTTACCCAGAATCCCCTGCAAACCTGACATTTTACTGAAAAAATCACTTTTTTCACACATTTTTGTGTGGTAAAGTTGTGGCATCACTGGGCTGACACAAATTTCCTACCACCCAGCGTTCCCCCAGGTCTCTCGATAAAAATGGTGCCTCACTCGGGTGGGAGGCCCAAGTACCCGCGACAGGCAAGGGACCAACAGACATTTTGAGGTTTGCAGGACATTGTGGGTAACATAACTTGTTGGGATCCACAAGAGAGATATCACCATGTACTCCCATGGGTGTTTCGTTTACGACAATATCTACAGTTGGTAAGTTATTCTTAGATGGAATGTACACCTTAGCAGAGAGCTTGAAGCCGAGTCCCACAAATAAAAAATGTTAAAAAAGAAAAGGCAGTAGGGTAGAAATACCCCATCCGTGATTAAAAGCTTTTTTTTTAATTGAATTTTGCCGCAAGACACGTGGGTAGTAGTGTGCTAGGAGGCTCATTTGCAGAGTGGTAGAGAAAGGGGGCAAGGCCTCCAAAGACCTCTCAGCAATCGTGCTGTGTGAGACTTACTGGAGGTAACAGGAGGAGTTATTGGCCCCCCAAGGACATCCTTGGGGGGCAACTACCCCTCCTGTTACCTTCAGTAAGTACCACACTGCGGGATTGCCGAGAGGTCTTTGTGAGATGTAATCAGTGATGTCACTGACCATGTAAAGAGTGATGTAATATGTGAGGTCATAAGCAATGAATAGCGGGGGCATAATTTATAGCTCAGGAAACTATAACTGTTGTATGAGTGAAAAACTATTTCCTAACTATAACGTCCATTTAACCTTTATTTTTTTCCATGAATTTCTATGTGTTTTTTAACTAATAGGCGCATTTGCAGAGTAGTGGAGAAAGGGGACGGGACCTTCGACCAGCTCTCAGCAATCCCATTGCAATGGAGAAGCTCAGCTGTAATTTGAGTCTTCTTGATAGGGGGCCTTGTCTTACCATCAGCAGGAAGCGGCATGAACCAGGGAGGCCTCGATATAATGGAGCAGAGCCTGTGACAGAGCTGCAACCTCCCCACTAGGATGGATGCATCAGAGACACCCTCATAGAAGAAAAGCAACTTCCACACACTGAGGCATTGCCATTTGGGCAATGCAGTAGACCTGCATTTGTGACACAACTGCAGCAATGTGCATTTGAACTAACAAGGTGTGCATTTGCATGCAAGCATGTTTTTGTGCCTTTGTAGCAATGGCTGCATGTGTACCTGTATATCTATCTTCTACATGGCATGTTTGCAGTGAATAGATGACACCGCCTGCTTCGGAGTTCTGTTGCGGCAGCTGTTCCCACCTAATTTACTCTTTTAAATTAAATAATTAATTGAAACCAGAGCAGAGAAGAAAATAATAACAAACAGCAGGTTTCTTAAGAGCTGCTTAAAACTGTCTGACAACTGACTCCACTGTAAGTTACTTGCCCCTAACAATCAACAGACACAATTTTTTACAAAACGTTCCTGTTCACATTAGAACATACTTGTGTTCACTATTAACAACAGTGCTTTCTTGGACTAATTATGAGGGGATTTTTTTAACTGGTAAGAGTGCTCTTGTGGACAAGTTAAACAGAGATTGCCTAGCCCTAGAGTCATTACCAAGCGTGGCCTGTACTTGTTATAATGTGTGTAATGTGCCTGCATCCTCGCGTCCATTAAATGTCACATGTGTATGCTAGAGCCCCTGCTGTGACCATGTGTCTGCCTGTACACTCCACCAATTCACAGATGTGAATAATTGCTGGGTCCTGCCGGGATTCTGGGTCCGGTTCATGAATAACTGCCATTGCTTAATGAAGCTGTATCCCACTCTGCTCTAGCCTTGCATACAGCCACCCATGTCCAAAGAGGCACGAGAAACTGACAATGGGATGGAAAAACTAACAGCAACATAGATAAAATGTACGCTTTCTACCTACAAAACAAGAGAGGCAAGAGGTTGCTTATCTGCCTGCAGGCCCCTCTGTGAAGTATAGATCGCTCCTGCTTGAAAGAGTCATTTAAAATTATAACTTTTTGACAGCCAGATATCTGCTCTGCCAGGCAGGCTCCCGTCCAATCACTGCAGACCATCCAGAATGTAAACAGCAGGTCCTTGAGAAGCAAACAGCCTGGACTAAGGACCCTGGACTGCTTCAGGTTAACTTAACTGAGTTAACTGGCCGTAGTGATAAGGATGTTTTTTTTTGTTCAGAAAACAGCGTACCACTTTATACCAAACCTCAAAAGTAAATATTTACCCAAGATACCACATCTGAGACTCTCTGTTTAGTGCATAGCTAGGATCCCACAATTGTAGTCCTACGTCTATGATTTTGTACTTTTTTTCTATTCTTGAATTAAACACATAGCCTGTTTCTGCCAGTAAATCTCTGGAAGTAGAAAGTGTTAGGATCACCAACAAGTTACCATTTACGGCCCCGATTCACAAAGGTTTAGCGTCAGGTTAGCATTACTTTTTTAACCCTAACCCGAAGCTAAACATTTTTGGAGAATAACAAACCAACGCTATTTGTTATTAACGTTGGTTTGTTTGGGAAAGTCACGCAAAGCAATGCGAAATGCTGCTTTGCATTACTTTGCGTCAAGGGGACTTTACATGGGTGGTACATGGGCGTTCCCATGCAACCACCCATGCTTTTTGATGCTAACCATATCTACTAACATGAGTAGACCGGGTTTAGCGCCAAAAATTAATGCCGCTGGAAAGCAGGTGTTAAAAGGAGAAATGTTTTTAATGCACTGTGCAGCACACATACAAAGAAGGAAAATCTTTAAGGTGTGTCTAGCCATAGTATTTTGTACAGGAAGAGTAGCCTCCTTGTACACAACCTATGGTAGACTCAGGCACGCACCCTAGCAGTATGGCGCTAAGGTGTGAGCCAGCACTAGGAAGATGGGAGGAGAGAGCCATATCTTTGTGAATATGGTGCTTTCCTGCTCTCTCCCTGTCATGCAGCGCAGCAGTTTTGGCAGCTGTGCTGCGTTCTGTGACACCTTTCAGAATCTGGGCCTACCAGTCATAGGGTAAAGAAAGCCCAATATGCCTTGCAGGTTAAATGCAGTTGTCTGCAGCACACACACAACTCACTGAAGTACTGTGCCAGGATTGTAATTTGTGGAGACAACTTACTTATGCAGTTAACAACAAGTATAAGAACAATAAAGATATCTGCAACTATATTAATCCACTGAACTACCTTACATAAAATACAAATTGTAACTTACACTTTACAAGCAGTGATCTGCAACTGGCACATTAACCCATTGAACTATTTTAAGATTTAAACCAGTAGTCGAAGATTATACAGAAATCTCTACAGTAAGTGCATTTACCACCTAGACTATCTTTGTAGCATTAAGTTAGCTGAGAGCATGGCTCACTGAGTTGATTGTTTATTGCTGAAACATGCAGTGAAAACCAGGTTGGAAGTTTATTCTTGGCATGGCTGATGCAGCTTTTCAGACTTCCAGTTACTGATTCTGGCCACCAACCTGGTTACCTTCCATCACATGTTTTTGACCCAGAATGAAGAATACCTTGTGGGTCCCAGAATTAATGAGCAGTTTACTGCATGTGATTCTATGACTCTGGACCCTTTCTGCTTGCAATTTCCACCTGCTTTCAAAAGGTGCCAAATGTGATCTAGGAAGCATCTGATTTTACTGGTGCTATTATGCATCTGGGTAAACTTGTAATTGAGGTGGAGGTAATGCCACAAAAACAGGTGAAATCACTACCCTGCACAACTTAGAATGAGATCCTATGAAGGCGGCATCCGATGAAGAGACTTATTGCTAGCTTGTGCTATTAAACATGGACTCTGCACCCATCAATGGTGGAACCGAAAGAAGCACACCTAGGTAGGTACAATCAATTTGCAGTTCCAAAAGGACTGCAGCAGTCAATTTCCAAGCCCAAAAAAGAATACAGAAAATAGCGTAAAAAGCAGTTAAATTGGATATTACTCACCTCAACCTTGGCAGACCCCCACACAGCCTTATATGCACACACTGTACCAGAGGCCTAGCATCTCTTAACCAATCCAGATGCTGCTCCCTTGCTGTTACACAGCATGAGAGCAGCACCAGGATTGGCTTCAGCAGGCAAACTCACCGCTCATTAGGAGACAAGGGGTTGTGGCTTTGATCAAACCCCGCTCACTAATGTGCAGTTGGAGACAGGCCTCTAGTGCGTATGTCGAGCTGGCCAGAGAAAACTAGCCATCCAACCCGACAGGCGCAATTTGTGGGCCTAAGTGATGTGCGCTCGCTACCACCAGTATACTAGTGTCAATCAATAATTGAAGCCCCAACCCTTTATAGCTGCCGACAGAAACCACCTGCGGCTAAAGGCTGACTGCTGCGGGTGTGTGCACAAATTAACTTTGGAAGGGTTTTCTTCATAAGTTTATTTATATATTCACATTTAATATGGAGTCGGGGGCCAAAATATGAGTGGGGCAACGCCCCAACGCCCTAAGGCAAAAATCGCAGCTGTAAAAAAAGGCTTAGCCCTGGGGGGAAAAGGCAAAGCAGTGTAAGGGTTAAACCACCTATGTGCTAATAGGTCCTGCCTGTGACCAGGTTCAATGCCTAACTCATTGAGGGGTAGCCAACACCTGCTGTGTGCGACAATCGGCTGTGCGCAGCAGGGGTTGGCTGCCGGCCCTGTTTCCAACCTGCAGTTTTTGCGGCAAACCAATGCTGGCCACAATTATCTGCTAGGACCCAGTGGCATAACATTAGCCCCCGCAGCCACCGTGGTGCGGGGGGGCCCAAGCTCCAGGGAGCCCCGTCAGCACAGTACACTGACTTAGTCTGGCTCTGGGACCAGTTAGTTTACTATGATACACTCGTCGTGCTGACATGGCATACAACAGTTATTCATAATTAGATGGATTGCTCATTGTGTATTTCACAGCAGAACCTACAGCGGGCTTCAGTTGTAGAGAATCATGGAGCTGTGTGCTATGCTCTGACAAAACAGTGCTTGATGCGCAAGTACAATGCAGAGGGACGCAACAAACAGCACAGAGCACAGGAGGAATATAATTTCAAATAACCGCCGAGCATCAATAATACAATAATAAACTGACCCTCCTTAAAACATTAATATCAATGGGGTAACCCGGTTATGCACAGAACCTGGGGATAGTTACATTAAGCGAACAGTGGTTCTGCTACACAGTTTGTCGAGAACCTTTCTTATTTTATACCTACCAATGTGAGATCTCCAATGAATGGTATGCAAAAAGTCACCAAAACAATTCTCCAAAAAGCTAAAGTAAAAGTGAAACACACCAGTACCAATTGTTCAGAAGTGGATAATTTTAAATATTATAAAGACTTATTTGGTTACGTTAAATAAAGTAACCCAGGACATATACACACAAAAGACTAATCAGAGTTAATTCACAAGGGAACACAATGGAATCACAATCAATTATATCAACGGTATATTCTCGTGGAATAGCCCTAACTTGGACAAAAAGCTATTTCAATAAATATAAAGTTTGGTTGGGCTATAACGCTTGATTTCCATGTACGTCGACGTTTCGACCCCTTAAATACGGTGTGAATTTCATAAACATCACCATGGGGTCTTCATCAGGACTAAAACTGGAGAGCGAGCCCAGATTGTTGCTCACCGTGTTGGGTCAAATTATGCAGACCTCGCCTTTAATGGGAGGTGATCTTAGGTCTTCTCGTGAACATTCTGAGGTGAAGGGGCACTGCGTGCTCCCTTGGAGGTCTGAAAATTATACAAGAGAGAAACCCTGCGATTAGTATGGTGTATATAAGTTTCCATATTAATAGGAACGAAAGGCGGTACAATGACTCACCTACGGCGTCAGGCGTTGAGGTGTCAGTGAAAATATATTACGTGGACTCTTGTAATAAAAACGGGGCCATCGCCTCCGTTGCCATAAATAGGAAGGTTCCAAATACCTACACAATGGGGGCCAGAGATGAATGTAAATCATTAATATAGTGTCCCTAAAATAAATAAATAATTATTCCTAAACAAGAATGAATCAAACGGTGACCTCACTTACCTCCGGCTAGGTGTGCTCAAAGTATAAAGGAGAAGAAATCTCTGGTTGAATTGTAGACAAAAAGTAATTGAGTTTAAACGGAGCCGACCACTTCCGTGTGCCCAAATTATCAAAAGGTCAGGAGCAAATGTGCTACCTTGACTGCTATAAGGGATACAACGATAGAAAATATTTTTGTGTCAGTGTGCAAGATCTTAGAAAAAGCACAAAATCAAACTATTAAATCAGACCCCAACTGATTTCCTCTAGTTCGTTCAGTCCCCCATGTACAGAATCTAAGAGGTGTATCCACTTACATTCTCGAAGATTTAGAGTAGCTGTTAGGGCACCTCCTCTTGGGTTAGGCACAATTTTTTCTAAGACCCACCATCTCAGACTGTCATAGGGGTGACCCCTTTCCCCAAAATGTTCTACTAGAGGGGCACCTTGGACTTTGCATCGAATGCGTGAGCAGTGTTGTAGAATTCGGGTCTTGATTTTCTGTCTGGTCTGGCCTACGTATACCATATTGCACGGACATCTGATGATATAAATTACATCCTTGGAATTACAATTGGTGTGATGTCTAAGTTGGATACGCCTGTCTCCCTGTGTGAATTCCTTTTGTTCTACTGTCAAATCACATGCTTTGCATCGCCCACACTTAAAATGTCCCTGTAAAGGTGGTAGCCCCAGTTGTGTCCGTAAATTAGATGGTGGTTTATCCCACAGAAATGAGCTGACTACCTGGTCCTTGATGTTCCTGCCCCTCTTGAAGGCAAAAAGAGGTGGATCGGTGGTCCTTATTTCATCCGATATAAGTGACCAGTTTTTGTTAATGATTTTCTTTATATCGTTACTCCTATTGCTAAAAGTAGAGACACAAACAATTCTGTCGTTTGCTTTATTTTTATTGACTTCCAGTAGTATCTCTCTATGGCAATACCATGCGCGTTTTCTTGATTTTTTCAGGAGGCTGCGGGGATACCCTCGCTCACTGAGTCTCAGAACAAGTGAATCTGATTCACGGAAGAAATCAACCCTACGGGAAACATTTCTCTGCAGTCTAAAGAACTCTCCATAGGGGAGATTGTCTCTCAGATTTCGGGGGTGATGACTAGCGTACCCCAATAGTGTGTTGCGCTCCAAAGGTTTCCTGAAGAGTGTGGTAGATAACAAATTCTCATCATTTCAGATGGTTAAATCCAGAAAATCTATCTCTTCAGGACTATATTTCATGGTGAATTTTATGTCTCTTGATCTATCATTAAGCCAAGTGCAGAAGTCCTCGACAGTGTCAGAGTTGCCAGTCCACACCATGAACACATCATCGATATACCTCTTCCATAGTGTAATATTCACTATGAAAGGGTTATCGGCGCCATAGATGTATTTGGTCTCATAGTAATCCATGTACAGATTGGCTATATCTGGGCAAATCCTGCCCCCATAGCTACTCCATTGGTTTGATAGTAGAAGTTTTTTTGAAACACAAAGAAGTTTTTTAGTCATGGCCATCTCTAAAAGGTTGATAATAAAGTCTGTAGGCACAGCATGTGGTCTGTTCCTCCGATCCAAAACTACTCTTGCTATTTCTCATGCTTCTCTCTGTGGAATATTCTAGAGTTACCAACAGTTGTTTATTCTTGTCAAAGGGAACATTCTGCACCCAATTAATCACCTCCATTGTGTCCCGTATATATGATCTAGCCATGGGAACCCAAGGTTGTAAAAAGATGTCTACATAACGGCACAGTGGCTCAAGAACAGAGCCACAGCCGGACACAATGGGCCTACCTGGCGGTTTGTCCCTTGGTAAATGCATAAGGTTTCGCCTATATGATTAATAATATTTAGTTGGTGAGCATTTGTTAACGTGCATGACATGCAACCTTAAGTGAAAGGAAAACCATGTTTAGAAAAGGCCACAGCCTCTCAAAACATGATCTATGTGTGTGCTTTAAGGAAGCAATGCCTCTGAATCACGGTAGCGGTTCCACCCAGGAAACAAACATCAAACGACTCTTGTGTTGATGCACTTGTTGCTAACCACAATATTCAAAGTGAACAACACAGCTGTGCCTCATTAAGGCAGGTGCTGTACAATGAAACATGAAAAGAAGATAACAAATTGAAAGTAATGAAAGGGCTACGACTGCAAATTAAAACGTGTATTCATATGGCAGGTTTTTTTACCTCAAACGGCCAACTGCTAAGTACAACATCACGCAGATTGCCGCTAATATTGATGATGAAATATATTAATGAGCCATGACTAACGAAAGCAGCAACTGTAACAAAAGCAACAATAATGGTGATTCTAGGCTTAGCAAATTACTCCAAGGTGCTGAAAATATACATTCGGTGCAGGTTAAATAAATTACCCTGGTGGAACTCGTGCTATCTAAACAAATCTCCGAACCACCACAAGGAATGTCGGTGCATAGATGCTGTTTTAAGCTAACACATTCATGTGATCAATCAAGGAAGTTGAAATAAAGGTAAAAGATAGACCTGCCCGCCGGGGAGAAAGAAGATTTGTGTTTAAACACGAAGAGAAATTAAATTAATGAAAAACATTTTTGGGGATGTTGCTTGGGTAAAAAACATAGTGTGGCATATTTACAAGGAAGTGGTGGAGCACGGTGTTAGCCTCCTTGGCTTAACGCGGTACTCCACTACTTCTGAAACGCAGGCCTGCACCGCATTTACAAGAATACGATGCAGCCTTGCGTTTCCCCCTGCGCTGGTGCTAATTTAGCTCCCTAGAGCCAACGCAGGCACCCTTGCACCATAATTCAAGGGGGCCTGCTTTGTAGGGAATGATTGTTTATGTGCAGGAAGGTGTCCCTTTCTGTACATAAACAATCTGAAATAGCATTTTGAAACTTCTTGAAAAATGTAATTTTTTTAAAGATTGTTTATGTGCAGGAAGGGACACCTTCCTGCACATTAACAATCAATGGCGCTTTGCTCTTTCTTTGTGTGGTGCACAATGCAGCACACATGGAAAAAGCAAATACGAGGAGAAATAAAACTTTTCTCCTCACTGCATCAGGGTAAGACCAGGTTTCCCCTGGTCTTAATTTTGGCGCTGCACCATATTTATTAACCCTGGGCGGTGAACTCCACTCCGCTCGCGGAGTTTGCGGAGTTTTCCGCACTCCGTGTTACACGGAGATCGCGGAGTTCTGAAAAACTACTCCCCGCGTAGCGGAGCAGAGTTTTTTACCTCGCTCGCGTTCGTCATTGTCAAGTTGGCGACCGCAAGCGAGGAAAATCAACCTCCCAGCGAGATTTTTCCTCGTTTGCAATCGCCAACATCAAGTTGGCGAGCACGAGCGTGGAAAATCAACCTCCCGGCAAGATTTTTCAACACGGGGGTCAGATTTCTCATTGCGAGTGGTCACGTAAACTCGCGACCGCTCGCGTTGAGAAACAGCCCGTTCGTGTTGAGAAAGCTGCCGCTCGAATTAAAATCTACTCGAGCGGCAGAAAAGAAAAGCAGGGACCGCTTGCGCTGGGCATGGTGCCGTTCGAGATGATTGCACAGTGCGGACAAGCATCCGGCACTGTGCAATTATCGCGGTTTTTTTGCACTTCAAGGTGTTCCGCGTAGTGCAACTCCACGACCTCCGCCCAGGGTTAATATTTATGCCACCCTTATAAATGTGGGACAGCACCAAAATCAATGGGTGTTGCGGTGGAACACCCACCCCAAAACCCATTGCCTGCCCCTTTCACGCTAAGTATAGCGTGAAACGGTGCCTTATTCACAAGGCAGCATTAAGCCACATTACGTGGCTTAGCACTGCTTTGTGACTAAGATGAAGGCACTATCGTCACCACAACATCGAGAAAAGGGACGCTGTGGTGGCGATAGGGGTAAATATGCCCCATAGTGCAAAATATTACCATGCTGGTCAAGGTGAAAATTAGACCAGTGTTCGGGCATTTAGTTTCTGCAGATTTCTACCGCATAAACCACAATAAAGAATGAAATAGAAAAGTTCCAGGGTGCACGCACGCAAGACAACGCATGCGTAGTTTTTTCAACCTATCAGTGCATGCAACTACTAGAGAATCCTGGGTAGACCTACGTCTAAGTGATTTCAAACTGAATCTATGCATGTGTTGGTGTCATTATCATGCATCATTACGAAGGTGCCGTAAACAAAAACAAGCATTTGCAATGCAATCGGTCTCGCCTTTGGGACCTTATATGTATTTAGCTATGCAGCACATTAGCCTGGGTGCTGAAACATCTACTGTTCTTTAACATGAAGGGAAGGTAAGCACCAAACTGCGTGACACGTCAGGTATGGGAACACATGGAGAGAAATATTGCCTTTCAGCGGGAAATGGTATAGTCCAAAGCTCTGTTTTTAATATAAAAGCAGGGCCTTTGGTGGTCATATCACTGAAAATACAAGATTTGAAAAAAATATTATTGTCTACGGGTGCTTGTGGAAGACAATTTCTATGGACTGGAATCTAGAGAATGTTAAAGTGATTCTGGTATTTTACTGACCTCTGCTGGTCGTTTTCTATCAAGAAAGTTAAATAGAGGGAGTTGCCAGAAAAACAACAAAAAAAAGAAAGTCCCTCAGCAGAAAGCAATTCTGGTATTTTACTGACCTCTGCTGGTCGTTTTCTATCAAGACAGTTAAATAGAGGCAGTTGAACATGAAAAAAAGTCCCTAAGCAGAAGCAGACAAGTCCTAGGGCTGATCTCCAGAGCCCACAAAGTACATACACATATAAGTATATACTAAAGTATATACTAAAGTATATACAAGAGGTCTCGAATGCTCAACCTAAAAAGGGCTAAAACGAAGTATCTTGTTAAATACGTGCATTGGTGTCAAGTGACCATATTAAAGTCAGGCTGTGTGAGTTCCACAAAAGCGGATGGGAACAGTACTACGATGTCGGGAAACTGATAAGAGAACACGAGGAACAACACAGTAACAAGCATTGGTAAATGCAGGAAACAGTATGCTACAGCCAATAGAAGCAGAGGAAAAAAGAGTGGCAAGCACCAAATCCAATTAAAAGCAAGGAAAGCAAGGGGGCGGGACGTAATCACCTTTTAAGATTTATATTGAATACAATAGATTTCTCAAGCACAAAGCAAGTGCTGTGGAGGCGAACCTAAAAACAGTTTTTTATCTTGTCAGCATTCAGCACTTTTATTAACAGCAAGGAAAATGATTTATAAAGCCTACATGATAATATATAACCACACAGAAGCAATGATTAAACAGGGACTCATGACTGCATTCATGCACAAAGGAATATGTCCACACACAGACCGACACACAATCTGACATGAATGCACATGTATCACCATAGGTGCAAGTGGCCAACTGACACATAGACGCACACATACATATTAACACACATGCAAGCACCAGTGGTGTAACATTAGCCCCTGCAGCACAGGGTGGCGAGCTCCAGAGGGCCCCCACAGCACAGCCTACACTGTGCCTGGCGGTGGGCCACTGGCCTGAGAGCTCCTGACTGGGTCCAGGGGAGGGGAACCCCCCTCCTTGTACTTTGCAGGGGGTCCCCTCAAGTTTTGTTACGTCGCTGCTAGGACCTGTGCACAACCCTGCATTCCGGTGATCTGTTATTTGAAAGGCAGTAGGTATCCCTCAACAGTACATTAAATTGTGTGAGGCCATTTTTAGAAGGATGTGTGATAAACGTACTGTAATTTGTAAACTATTACCATGTCTAATTATTTGAATGTTCTATAATTTATGCATTGTAAGAGTGCTAAGTCAAACATTGTAATTTCGGTGAAAATAAATTTCAGCTTATGAAAATGAAATGCCTTGTGTTCTACATATGTTCTCTGCATGACAATGCTGAGTGTTTTTAGTATTATGTGGTAGCAGCATTCTTGTCACTCTGCCATCGACTGCAAACGTTTTAGTGACAATTTAAATGCTTAATGTCTTTTTGAAAATAACGCAATTACTTTTTGCAGTTGACATCAATATCAAGTGTTGGCCATTATCCAGAGAGAAGTGTTGGTTCTGTCAGCAGCAGCTGTTCCATTAGTTCTTCACCTTTTGTTCCAGATGTGCAGCTGTTTCCTCGTCCATGACACTCTTCACTGAACAAACGCATTGCACAGCTGTGAAATAAAAGCAGCATGATTATGACAGAACATTTCCTGCGCATCGTTTGTGCATTGAAGGAAAGTTTGTGACGTCATATTAAACCTTAATCTATATATCTTCACCCATTGCAACTCATGTACATGACAAACGGTCGGGAAAATGCTGTACAAGAATCGTGTCCAGTGTCAGTGTCCTGAGGTAGTGATAATGTAGAAGAAACTATGAACATAGATCGTTAAATCCCGCCACACAATTCATTCGCATTGCACCAAAGCAATGTCACTGCTTTTTGGCCTCAATTATCAAGCAGATATCAATGTGTGTCTACTCATTTATATGCTCATTTTGTTCTAACACATCGGTGTGTAATTTTTTAAAAGTCACTCATGTTGCCCTAAAAAACTGTTTATATTTTTGCCACGTATTTTCTGCTCATTCAAACCCTTAGAATATTATGAAATGCATTAATATTGCCTCCATATTCCGACTTTTTAGCAACTAAAATATTTTCATCCCAGAACATTACATTTTCATTTTTTAAGTACATATCAACATTGTAATGTTAAAAAAAAACATTTTGTATTGCTATTTAATAATGACTTTTGAGTTTATCGTTGTTTCTGTTATTCTTTAGCTGTTAGGATCATTGTACGCTTGTCTTCTCAACTATGTCACCCTTTGTCTTGAATGTGAAAAGAGTGATGCACGTAAAAGATTTCTTTAGTGATGCAGGATGCACTTTTCGCTTCATTAGCATTGTCTAATTTCTAAATGTTTCCTTTTGTTTGCATTGTACTTTTGAAAGAGGGGGATGTGCTACACTCTTTTTTTTTGAGAGTGCGCGGCGCACAATTGTTATTTTATTTTGATATGGAACGCCAACGGAGGTCCACAAAAGTACACCAATAGATTAAAAAAGACACTTTATATACAATACAGAGTTCTTCAAAAGTACACCAATAGATTTTTTAAAAAAAGACATACTTTATGTACAATACAAAATTCTTCAATATCCAACCATCAGATATTACAACATACAAAATAGACTTACAAATTACCTAATAAATAACCAAGAATGTTTTAAAAGATTGGTATATCCTATAGCAAACCATTTCATTTGGTGGGCACAAAACAAATGCGTGTGCCTCCTATGCAGAATGGATATTAAATTTGATAAATGATGCTCTTAAAAACATAAGCCTGGCCCTTTGTAGTTCCCGGCACACAAATAGCACATGATTAAGATCTTGAATTTGTAAAGAGCACATTTCACAAAATTTCTCCTCTTTTGGTAGTTTGTCCCATACACCAGTAACTTCTCTTAGGGGCAACAAGTTAGTTCTCAGTAGGAGTATCAGCCTTCTAATCCTGTGAGAAAGGTTCCAGGTTAAATAAAGCTGTGGTCTATTCCCCAAAGCACTCCCACAGACCACCTCATTACGGGACTTGGACTGACTTAAAGCAATGTCTCTAACCATGCTAATAGAGATTGCGGCCTTCTTTATAAGCAGCTTCAGTGCAGACTTTGACATAGGGGAATCAACATTTAAGCTAAGCCCAAATAGATCATTTGCTTGTGCAAAGGACCTGAAGAATGTTGATTTTTCTTTCAATTTATCAAAGATTTCTATTCTCAAGGCAGCCCTAAGAGTGCCCTCGTCCCCCAACAGAGGGAGTTACCCCACCTCAGGACCGCTGCCACGGATAAAATATATGAAGAGACCAAATTCCAGACGTAGTACATGTGGGGCAGCCAAAGAATTTAAGTTACAAATTTGGCGTAGGATTCGGCCTTCAGCCTTATCAAAAGAGAGCCAGTGATTCATATCCAGTACTTCAGAAGCATGTTAATGAAGGGGGGATTTTAACCTTAAATACTGATAGAACATGACTGAAGTGGTGTCTCCCACAGGTTTTATAAAATCTGTTTAAAGCTCCAGCCTGGGAGGCAGCCTTACTAATACAAAGTTAAAATGCTCGATATCTCGCCCAGTTTTTGAAAAAACCTTCCCCAAATATAAGTACGAATCAACTTGTTCCAGTTCTTTGAACCCCAACGTCCACTTATACCCTCTCTTTATTCCTAGCCCTTTTTTGCAGAAAACCAAGATTTTGCTTTTAGCAATATTAATTTTCAAAAAGTGGTCTTCTGCATATTCAGTTAGTGCATCAAGACGACGTTGCAGACCAATGGGCGTTAGATCAAAAATTGCTACATCATCCGCGTATAATAAAGAACCAATGGACATTGTACCAATTCTGGGGGCATCCCCCCTGACTGAATTAAAAGCGCCGGGGAGATCAGATATATACAAAGAAAACAATAGAGGGGCCAGCAGGCAGCCCTGCTTGATCCCATTATATGTTTTGATCTTACATGATAACCCCAGCGAACCTCCCATCAGAACTTGGCACCAGGTGTCTGTATGTAATTCTATGATGAGACCCAAAAGGTGATGTGGTATACCAAGATGGGAGAGCTTTCTCCACAGCGTTTGGCGATCCACTTTGTCAAACGCCATGGAGAAATCAATAAATGCAGTGTAAACTGGCATACTTCGTGAAAAAACATATTTCTATACAATGGTCTGGACGACCGCGATATTGTCCAGAGTACCATGGTTCTTTCTAAAGCCAGCTTGTTCTGGTGGTAAGATATTCTGGTCATGGACCCATTGCTGCAGATGACATAATATACTTTTTGCAAATAATTTGCCCGAAGCATCCAACAGTGCAATCTGTCTGAAGCTAGTTGGTGAAGTTTTCGGGCCCTTTTATACAAAGGGACTATAATACTCCCTTCCAAGAGGGGGAAATATTGCTCGTTCGGAAACAGAAATTAAACAATGGCGCTAAAAGGGCTCCCCATGCAGCTGACTCCTTTTTAATTAACACAATCGGGATTCCATCCGGCCCTTGTGCGCCGGAGGTTCTGGCGTTCTTTATAAAACCCACTACTTCATCCCCTGATGGGGGACCATATTAAAAAAAGGAAGCCTCCTCCACGCCAAGCGTCACTGAAACTACTGGGCTGTTGTTTTTATATAATAATGAGATATAATCCACCCACTCCTTTTCTGGGATCGGTATAGGTAGAGCCCTCTGCCTTGAATCACAATATTCTTCAATCAAATGCCAGTACTTTCTTGAATCTTTGGCCCTTGCGGCTTCCCTCAACCCGAACCACTTAGAGTCAAATTCCTTCTCTTTTTGCTAAGTTTACGACGGCTTCTTACCCGCTTAAGGTGGTTCAATCAATCAATCAATCAATCAATCATATCATTTGTAAAGCGCACTACTCACCCGTGAGGGTCTCAAGGCGCTGGGGTGGGGAATGCTGCTACTGCTCGAAAAGCCAGGTCTTGAGGAGTTTTCTGAAGGTCAGCAGGTCTTGGGTCTGCTGTAGGTGGATGGGGAGGGTGTTCCAGGTCTTGGCGGCGAGGTGGGTGAATGATCTGCCACCGGAGGTCGCTCTTCTGAAGCGGGGGACAGTGGCGAGGGCGAGGTCGGCGGAGCGGAGCTGGTGGGTGGGGGTGTAGAAGCTGAGTCATCTGTTGAGGTACGTTGGTCCGGTGTTGTGGGGTGCCTTGTGTGCGTGGGTGAGGAGTTTGAAGGTTATCCTCTTGTTGACCGGGAGCCAGTGCAGGTCTCTTAGGTGGGGTGTGATGTGGCTGCGGCGAGGGATGTCGAGGATCAGGCGTGCAGAGGCGTTCTGGATGCATTGGAGCCGTCTCAGGAGTTTGGCCGAGGCTCCTGCGTTTCCGTAGTCCAACCTGCTGCTGACGAGGGCCTGGGTGACCGTTCTTCTCGTTTCAGTGGGGATCCACTTGTAGATCCTGCGGAGCATGCGGAGGGTGTTGAAGCAGGCGGAGGAGACGGCGTTGACCTGTTTAGTCATGGAGAGGGTGGAGTCGAGGATGACCCCTAGGTTGCGTGCGTGGTCGGTGGGTGTTGGGGCGGTTCCCAGTGCGGTCGGCCACCAGGAGTCGTCCCAGGCCGAAGGGTGGATCCGAGGATGAGGACCTCCGTCTTGTCCGAGTTCAGCTTCAGTCGGCTGTTCCTCATCCATTCAGCGACGGCCTTCATTCCTTCGTGAAGGTTGGTTTTGGCGGTGTTTTGTCCTTGGTGAGGGAGAGGATCAGCTGGGTGTCATCGGCGTAGGAGATGATGTTGAGGTCGTGCCGACGGGCGACGTGGGCGAGCGGTGCCATGTAGATGTTAAACAGAGTTGGGCTGAGGGAAGAGCCCTGGGGTACGCCGCAGATGATCTCGGTGGCTTCGGAGCGGAAGGGGGGAAGGCGGACGCTCTGGGTTCTTCCGGAGAGGAAGGAGGTGGTCCAGTCCAGGGCCTTCTCTTGGATCCCGGCGTTGTGGAGGCGTGTTCGTAGTGTGTGGTGGCAGACCGTGTCGAAGGTGGCTGACAGGTCCAGGAGGATGAGGGCCGCCGTTTCTCCGTTGCCAAGCAGGGACTTGATGTCATCGGTGGCGGCGATGAGGGCAGTCTCGGTGCTGTGGTTGCTGCGGAACCCGGACTGGGAAGGGTCCAAGATGTTGTTCTCCTTGAGGTAGCGGGTCAGTTGTTTGTTGACGGTCTTCTCGATGACCTTTGCCGGGAACGGGAGCAGGGAGATGGGCCGGAAGTTCTTGAGGTCCTTGGGGTCCGCCTTGGGTTTCTTGAGTAAGGCGTTGATCGCGGCGTGCTTCCAGCTCTCCGGGAAGGTTGCTGTCTCGAAGGAGGTGTTGATGACTTTCCGGAGATGGGGTGCGATGGCTGTGCTGGCTTTGTTGAAGATGTGGTGTGGGCATGGGTCTGACGGAGATCCGGAGTGGATGGTGTTCATGATCTTGATGGTGTCGTCGTCGTTGATGTTGGTCCAGGAGAGCAGGCGGTTGGTGCGGATGGTGGTCATGGGGGCGGAGGTCTCAGTGGTTGTCGGGGCGGTCGTGGCGTTGAAGCTGTTGTGGATGTCTGCGATCTTGCGGTGGAAGAAGGTGGCCAGCGAGTCGCACAGGTCTTGCGAGGGTGGGACGTCGTTGGTGTTGGAGCTGGGGTTGGAGAGTTCCTTCACGATGTTGAAGAGCTCTTTGCTGTTGTGCGCGTTGTTGTTTAGGCGGTCTTTAGAGGAGGCCCTTTTGGGCGGATCTGATGAGGTGATGGTGTCTGCGGGTGGCGTTCTTGTGGGCTGCGTGGCTGTCCGGTGTTCGTTCATGGAGCCAGATCTTCTCCAGCTTTCGGCAGGTTTGCTTGGAGGCCCGGAGGTCTTCAGTGAACCAGCTGGCTTTCTTGTTGGTGTGACGGTTGGAGGGTTTCTTGATCGGGGCGAGGGTGTTGGCGCAGTCGTTGATCCACTGTCTGAGGTTGCGGGTGGCGGTGTCGGGGTCGGTGGGGTCGGCGGGTGGGCTCTGGGCGAGGGTGGTGGTTAGCTGGTCTTCGGTGACTTTGCTCCAGCAGCGGCGGGGCATCTGTTGGGTGCGGTGGTGCGTGGTGGGTTTCTTGAAGGTGAAGTGGATGCAGCGATGGTCGGTCCAGTGGAGTTCGGTGGTGTGGTTGAAGGAGACGTGGGGGCTTGCGGAGAAGATGGGGTCAAGCGTGTGACCGGCGGAGTGGGTGGGTGTTGTGACGAGTTGTCTGAGTCCGAGGTTGGCTAGGTTGTCGATCAGGGTGGTGGAGTTGGTGTCGTTGTTGTTCTCGAGGTGGAATTTCAGGTCCCCGAGGAGGATGTAGTCTGTGGAGGCGAGGGCGTGTGTGCTGACGAAGTCGGCGATGGAGTCGCTGAACTGTGGTCAGGTCCGGGGGGTCTGTAGACGAGGGTTCCTCTGAGGGTGGTGTTGGGATCGGTGTGGATCTGGTAGTGCAGGTGTTCAGCGGTGCTGAGGGATTCCATCCGGCCCTTGTGCGCCGGAAGTTCTGGCGTTCTTTATAAAACCCACTACTTCATCCCCTGATGGGGGACCATATTCAAAAAAGGAAGCCTCCTCCACGCCAAGCGTCACTGAAACTACTGGGCTGATGTTTTTATATAATAATGAGATATAATCCACCCACTCCTTTTCTGGGATCGGTATAGGCAGAGCCCTCTGCCTTGAATCACAATATTCTTCAATCAAATGCCAGTACTTTCTTGAATCTTTGGCCCTTGCGGCTTCCCTCAACCCGATCCACTTAGCGTCAAATTCCCTTCTCTTTTTGCTAAGTTTACGACGGCTTCTTACCCGCTTAAGGTGGTTAATTTCGTGCTGTTGATCCATAGAGAATTGTATATGTTGTTTTCAAACTAACCGGTTAATTTCTTGATTTAGCGCTTTCAGCAAGAACTTACCCTGTTTAGGCAAACGGGGACCAGCGGATTTAGAGCTTAAATTACGGATCGCTGCCATTTGGGCCTCAAAGAACTGTATAATATTAGCGTAAGCATAACCCTGCTGTTCTACATAAGTCTTCTTCACTATTGAACCTACTTCAGAAATATTTTTTAACGTCCAAAAAGACCGTCCATTTGCCTTATTAAAAACCACCATGCCCTGGCCCGAGATCCCCGGATCCAGTACAGGTAGATCAAAAGCCAGAGTCATACCTACTACGCCAGTGGTTCCCAAACTTTTTCGATCCGCGGCTCCCTTGACCCATTGGCCATTGCCCGTGGCTCCCCACTGTTACTTTTTTGGAGGGTGGGGGGGATGTAAGCCAGGCCTCGAAGTACTTGCATTTTTCTCCCTGAAAATAATTGGAATGAAGCTGATGAAGGTATTATAATCATATACGCAGGGTGTTTTGTATTACTAAGGCGGCGCCTCTAATAAAATATTCCTAGTTACACTACTTTGCCCATGCCTTTTTTAGAGTACCCTCTCAAACTTTTTTATCCCACTTACAGTGCTAGATAGTACCCCTATGCATGTAGGCCCTATTGCCAAAGTGTTTCTGAGCTTGAAGAATATTTGCATGCACTTCCATTTCTACCCATGTCATACGTGCCAACACACCTGTCTCAGCAGGGTGACTCATGATTTTTTATACCACATACAGCTTTAATTTTGATGTCTCCTCCCTAAAATTGCCTCCAAGTAAAATAAATTCCTCAGATTTTTTTTTAACGTCCCTCTTTTTTGCTTTCAAATGTTTGCATTATGGTGTTTTAATTCCCCATGCTCAAGGAAAGAGCAGGCCTGTCTGGAAATGGTTGTGTACAGAAAGAAATGTGTACTGGAAGTACCTATGATTCAAGTACAAGTGTCAATACTTAATAACACTTAGTGTGTTTAATAGACAGGACAACTGTACTTACCTGATAACTTGCATTGGTGTAAAATGCATTTGGAAAAAAACGAAACTATTAATGAGTCTAACAAAATAAATCAGGCATCTTCCTCTTACTTTGGGAGTGTTGGAATGTGGCGATCCAGTGAAATATGGAGGTCATCTCCCTCGACATGCCATCAATTAGACGTTTACAGCTTTAGGCATGTCACTTACAAATCATCAACATCATGCGTTTAAGTCTAATTAGTTTATCTGAAGCCAAAAACCACTTCAACATTAAATGCATTAAAGTGCTTGGTGCGCGGCTCCCCTGGCTAGATTTGATGGCTCCCCAGGGTGCCACGGTGCACAGTTTAGGAACCACTGTACTACGCTATGGTCACTCCAGATCGACGGAAGGACAAATAGATTTTCACATGCTCCAAACATTTGGTAAGAGACAACCACGTAGTCTAAAAGGCTCTGTGTGTGATGGGAGTGAAAAGTAAATTGTGCTATTTTATCAAAAGGCACCCTCCCATTTAAAATGACCAGATCTGTACTTCTAATGCTATCAAGCAGGGAAAACCCCCGTTTGTCCGTTTTTATTTTTTTCGGTAGCAAAGATTCTGGGATGTGCCAAATTTCCTCTTTATCCTTGTTGGCATAAATCTCCAGAGCAGAATTGGAGATTTTAGCATTTAAATCTCCCACTAATTCCACTAAGTGGCATTCTTCCGTGGCAGCTATCTCATGAATGTATAAGAAGAGTACACCCAACAAATTATCAAAATTTCTCCCAGGAGGGATATATAGATTTGCCACAAGGAAAAAGGTAGACCTGCCAGAATCTCCCGAACATGCCAGCTTCAGGCTGGCAAAAAACCTTCTGGTTCCAGTTAATCGAGTTCTTAAGCAGAATGGTGACCCCCCCACTAGCGTGTCCCCTTTCAGAGCGCTTAGCATAACAAGAAAAAACAAAATAGCCGTCACAATCAAACTCTTTGCAAGACCAAGTTTCTTGTAAACATACAATTAAAGGTTTCATAGATTTCAAAAGATTCAATTTCGTCCCGTTATGACCCAAACCAGCCATATTCCAAGACAAAAGTAACCCCCCCAGGCTACCTTAGAGGAGCGCACCTTTCTGCTACCGGTCGGATGTTATTTAGAGCTCTTGCAACCCAGCTCCACTGGGCGAATTCATCTTCTATATCTGGGGCCTGGGAAGCAACTGCCGCATCTGACACCAGATTTACTAAACGACCCCTTTTGTCCAAGGAGACCAAAATATTTTTAGCATTACTCAATGAATACTCAAGGTTGGGGCCCATCGCATCTAGCGCCACAGAATTAACGGCCCTGGAGGCTTTCGAGCACTGAAATATGGGACACATAGTAGGATATTCCTCAGATTCTAAAACAGGTGTTATATCGAGCCCTCGTTTCAGAAAATGCTCACTGTTCTGCATAACCAAATTGGCAACAATCAGGGAGCAAAAGGTAACTGTAGAGTAAGAAGAAGTGTCATGTAGGTTAATCTTTACAATTAAAATATCCCTACTTGCTATCAACTTTAGTGCCTCTATTTCTGAAAAAAAAGTTAAGGATGAATCCTCTATTTACCAGAAAGGATTCATTGTCAAATAGCCAAGTAAAATCCACAATCGGGAATGGAACATTCTGCACCACACTGACTTTCTTTGTAGCATCCCTTGAGGGAATCTATAGTGGAACCCTATCGCTGCGACTAACAACTTGTGCCCCGCCATTGGGCTGAATGTTCGAATACATCACATTGGTGGTGGTTGGGACCTCTAAATTTCTATTGGAGAGAGTTGTGGTCCCTGTAAGAATTCTATTCAACTCCATCTATGTAATACTCATTGTTTGGGGCCCCACCTCTAGGTCACCAGCCGCCCTGGCCCCAGAAACCCCAAACCATGTTTGGTGCGTAGGAACCCCGTCTCCCATTTGCATTTCCCTTCCCGGAGGATCGGCCAACTCGTTAGTCAGGATAGGTTGAGATACTTGAGGGGACTGCAACATCAGATTTGATGGGGATACTACTGTTCCAGAAACCCCTAGTCTCCCGGCTGGTATCATATGCGCTGTGAGGGGGTCCCTAGGGGCACCCTCATCAGACGAGGGTTTAAGACCTCCCTCCTCCAATGTAATTTGAGTGTCATTCTGACTTTCGGGGAACCGAGAAAAATGCAGTTTTGGCACTTTTCGTTTAGAAAATCGTCTCGTCTTTTTATATTTCTTCATCATATTTTCCCCCTTGTGATTTGTTATGGGGCTACCCCTCTTCCCTACTTTCAACCCTCCTTTCTCTGACAAATTTGGGAGTTGGACCTGAGAGGTAGATGGAGTTGGGACCCCCCTCCCCCCTCCCTTGACCGCCCGCCTAACGTGACCCCCAATTTTCTCAGTTTCTCTAGTGCCCCCTTTTTTACCATTATTGAACAAAGGGAAGGATTTTAGTATGGATTTTCCTGAAAAGGGACCCGATTCAGCCTCCCCAAATAGTGTGCTTAAGCAAAGCTCTTCCTCTTCGAGATTACACGTAGGCTCAATGGGAGGCAATAAATAGAGTGGTATTCCCGCTTGAACTGAGGCGTTTCTCGACTCTCCCAGGGGGACGGATGAGAGTGGCCTGTCATTTACCAATTCTTCCATATGGGAATGTGTCGTAGGCATAGGTTTAATGGTATCAAACTTTGTTACCTTTTGCACTTCGAACAACATTACAGAGATCATTTCCAGTATATGATCAGAACTTAATACAGATTTCTCTAATATAGACAAAATAGAATTTAATTTTTTTTCCATAGAAACAAGAAATTCCGAAAGGACACCATCCCTCTCATTTCCCAACTTCGGTTGTGTACAAGGCAGGAATACATCATGGGCAGATTCCAAAGAGGTAGCAGTCAGATGACTTGTGCTACAATATAAAAGAGGCAAAGAAAAACGCCTAGGAGAAGAGCTTACAATTGGGGTGTTTTTCTCCCTGAGTCTACTCATTAGATGATCATCCTTACGGGTATGATCGTATGAGACTCCCCAACCCCTTATTTGGGCTTCTATATCAATGTCAGGGAGTGTAAAGTCCTCCCCTGGGTTTAACTTTTCACATGCCATTGCCTTCTCAACCATGGAAGAGACATCTCCCCGGGGGTCATCCGGAGCACCATCATCACTTATTCACTTGTCAATATCCCCCTGAACAGGTAAAACAGCAGGTGTAACCACAGTCATACAGTCTGACTTTAACCTGTTCGAGGGAATATGATGCTGACTCTGTTGGTTGACAAGGGATTTTGAACCCAGAATTGCACATAAGGCAGCATCAGATGTAAAAGGTGTGACAACAGTCATACAGTCTGGCTCTAAACTGTTCTAGAAAATATGTTGCTGACTCTGTTGGCTCTGTTGGTTAACACAAGAATCGGGACCCAGTTTTGCGCATAAAAAAGCGTCAGATGGCTGCCCACTTAAACCATCCTCAGCACCTACTTTTATCTGGGCCCGGGTCCCTTCGCAGAGCTGGGTCTGGCCCCCCGCAAGACCACAAGGGACTCCCTGTGATTCCACAGCAGACAGGAGAGGAGGCGTTGCTGAATGGAAGTTAGAGATCAGATCTTCTTCAACCAATGTTACCGCCTCAGGTGCCGTCTGTGGCATCTTTCGGAAGAAACCAGTGATGGCTGGGTGGGATTTATAGCAGAGTTGCTGTAGATGTCTAGTACCGCTATACGATCTCCTTAGTTTATGGGATCGACTTGGTGACGAGGAAAGCACACGCCCCGAGCGTAATTTTTTTAAGTCATCTCACTCAGGCTTACTTGTGTTACTTGTCTGCCTGGGTAGCTCCCACCTCCACTCCACTTGCTCACAATGGAGTAATTCACAATGGAATAATTCAGTAACTCAGTGATTCAGCTATCCAACTTCGCCAAGCCTTTCAGAGTTTTAAGACCTCAGAGCTTCTGAACTGGTTAAGCCGACTGGCTAGGATGCTAACTAAGTTGCTGTAACCAGGCGGGGCCTGTTTACCAGTGCTGTTTTCCAGTCAACCACCAATGGACACAGTAATAGTCACAGTAAATGTCAGTAAGTGCTGAAGTGGGAGTAGCTAGACTTGTTCAACGGCACACTATGGCACTACGACACTTAGCCCAGGACTGAGGGGGCAGTGCTGAACATGCGATTTGATGACGGAGCGAGAGGCACCGGAACACTCCTCACTCCTCGCAGCTCACAGCCTCGAGGCTGCGTGAAACATCATGCGATTTATTAAAATGTTAGAGATGTTGGAAAACCGGTGAGCGGGGCTCTACAGGCAGATGCAGGTCGCACCCAGCACTACCCCTGCCGCCTCTGCCCCTGCCTGAGGCACACTCTTCGCAGCCACCGTCTGACGGGGCTGCACTCACCCGAACTCACCCACACGGGGTATGTCCGCGATATCCCACCTTAAGCTTAAGGCCCTCAAAGCTCCTGGCCAGGCGCGCACGAAGTTAGTCCACTGCCTCGGGCTCTCTGGCACTCTCTGGAGCACGCGCTCGTCGGGAGGACGTCCCTGCAGGAAATTGTAGCCGGATACGTAGCCAGGTGCATAGCGGGCTATCGCGGCAGAGTCGTGCGAATTGGAACAAGGCTGCTGGAAGTTTTGTGCCAGAGTGTGCAGCAGGCTGTCGTGGCTGTCGTGGCAAGGAGTTATGAATTGGGGGCCGGAATGGTCAAAAAACGGCCAGAGCAGTTTTTAGGGGCTCGGAACACCAAGCACCAAGCACCAAGCTCCGCTCTCCGCTCCCGCGACTCCAGTGGCTCCTCCTCCTCTCACGCCTCTGACATCGCAAAGTCAGACACTGTAAAGTTCGGCGCGTGCACTTGTCAGCATGAGAAAAGCTATACTCTGTTTTCTATATTGTCTAAAATTTGTGCTGTCTCTGTTATGTTCATGGTGTTGGTGGGTTCACCCACCCTGTTAATCAGTAGAGGGGTGTTTTTGGTGGATTGGTCCCTTTCCTTCTGGTCGAAATAGTTAAGACCGTGACGTAGGGATGGAGGTAAATAAATAGCCTTGGGGTCATGACCCAAGGCAGTGGAACATAAGCACAATCTCCTGTGATCATTGAAAGAATGCTCTACATGACCCGCTTTCATACACAGGGGCAGCATTGTCATATGTGAGTGCACAACAACTGGTGACGAGGCAGTCTAAACCCGGCGCCTGACCTTGAGATTCCTGGGCTTTGACTGCAGTGCATTTCCTCACCCAGTGTTGTTAACCTCTCCGGTTTTGCTGTGTTGTGCTGCCGGCTTTGTCGAGGTGACTCCCACGACGGTGCATCGGCCATCCGTCCTCCTGCTCCAGTCTGATTGCTGTCTGCGTGCACAGACCCGGGTGTTTCGCTCTGCCCCTCCTGCATTCTCCCCGATGAGGCCTTGCTACTCGTGGCCTGTTACCGCCCTGCTGCTACCAGGGGCGCATCCTGACCATCCGGATGACTATGGAGTCCGGTGTTTTTTTTTTGCATATCGCGAACAACTAAGGAGATGTTTTGTCTTTGATTCTTCTCCTCTGCCAGGCTTGAGATGGCTCAATGTGGGTCTGATGACTGCCTGCCCTGGTTGGGCTCACCTAGTGGCCCTAGGGCTTTCTGCACCTGCCCTGCAGCCCTCTGGTCCTTCTACAGTCAAGCACTGTCTGCAGTTCACCATAGGAAAAGAAAAAGCTGCAAAAAACAATACAATAAAGAAACAAGAATAAAGGGAAAAAAATTAATTTGGTTGCTGCTCTGTTGCCCAGCCTGCATTGCTGCTCTTCACCCACTCGAGGCCTACCGCTGGCTATCCAGGCACGTTTCACTGACATTATACTGAGTCTGGTTGCCTCTGTTGGTGTGGGGAGAAGAAGGAAGGAGGCGTGTCACATTTAGAGCACTTACATTCACTGTCCTGACCAGCCACCATGACAGTTATACCGCCTGTAGAACTGTTTATGAATGATGGTCCTTCGTCCGTCCATGCTGCAAGTTCGGAATACTGTGTAGAACGTTTGGAGACCTACTTGATGCCCCATGCTTCTACATCTAGGTGGGCCTGCCATACATAAACTGAGAAAGTCGGTCCCCGAAGCAGGACCACTTTACACGTACGCCATGCTCAAATGTGCATTACCTTCCAATTTCAAACCCCTGGCTAAACCTGATTACGCACATTTCCTACTACGTCAAGCCAGGCAACTACCAGATGAATCCATTGATAGCTTCTATGCCCGCCTGAGGGAGCTAGCTAGCACCTGCTCCCTGCCAGATGAAAATTATGAAATCCGAGCTCTATTAATTCAGGATTGTTCATCAACGAAGCTCAGAGGTCCCACCAGGTCCCAGGAATGCCCATGGCGTACATGTTAACCCTGGGTAGGTCAAAATAATTATGCAAGGTGCAAGCAACTCATATGGAGGCAGCACTACACCACCAGGTCAAAACAGAACTGGTCAATGCAGTCTCTATCAGAAACCCGGACAGGAGGAAGTCCCGTACCAAGACGAATATGGCGTCTAAGACTTGCTATGGATGTGGAGGTCCCTATCCAGACCAAAGGGCCTTTCTGACACAAGGGCAGCGATGCTCAGCATGCAACAAACTGAACCATTTTGCCAAGGTCTGTTGTTCATCGGCACCCCCAAAAGGTCAGAAGCCTAAACTGGTTAATGCCCTACACACACAAGATGCCTTTAAGGATGAAGGTGATATGGACAATGATGACGTTGAAGGTGCCGTTCATGTGATACATGCCATGCAACCTGATGGACTCCCCCAAAAACACATTCCGAGATGCAGTGTTCTCCTGTGTGGTCATCAAGTACAGGCAATGGTTGATACTGGGGCTTCCATCCACATCATGGCCCAGTCCCTGATGCACACTCTTGCGGTACAATCCACTCTAAAACCAGCCACTATGAAGGTGTTTGCCTATGGATCCACTTCTCCTCTTTCTCTAGCGGGGATATTCACAACCAAAATTGCTCATGAATCCCACTCGACTCGTGCCAAAGTATATGTCACAAAAAGAGACACCGGGATGCTACTGAGTTGCCCGTCAGCAGAGCGCCTTCAACTAGTTGTTTTCACTTTCAGCATACACCAGGAAAGCGTAGAGGATCTGGTGACTCAATTTTCATCATTGTTTGAGGGCATAGGTTGCCTCACAAACGGTTTGATACACCTACACATCGATGATTCGATCCAGCCGGTGGCCTTGGAACATCGGAGGGTGGCCTTTCTCTTCAGGCCAAAGGTGGAGGAAGAATTGATCAACCTGGAACAGGCGGATATCATTGAGAAGGTTCAAGGTCCAACTCTGTGGTTGTCCCCAATTGTCATAGTTTGCAAACCTAAACAGCCAGGAGATATGCACCTACCTAATCTGGCTATCAAACGGGAGTGACATTTGACACCCACCATCGACAATATCGTGTCCGAAGTCAGTGGATCAAAATGATTCTCAAAGATGGACTTAAGGGCTGGATATCACCAGCTCATGTTGGACCCAGAATCTCGAGTGATCACTGCATTCTCCACTCATGTGGGATTGAGAAGGTGCAAACGTCTCAGTTTTGGAATCTCTAGTGAAGCAGAATTTGTCAGGACACCATTCGAAGTTTTACTGGCTGGCCTACATGGAGTCCTCAACGTAAGTGATGACATTCTGGTCCATGCTCCGACACTTTAAGAACACCATGATCGGTTGAGAGCCACCTTCCAATGCCTCAAATAGAATGGTCTAACCCTTCATCGAGAAAAATGTGCCTTTCTCCAAAAAGAAATATCCTTCTTTGGTTATTGTTTTTCCCAAGAAGGGGTATTACCGGATCCTGTCAAAGTCCAGAACATACAGGCTCCCTCAGCTCCCACCACTGTGACCGAGGTGAGAAGTTTTCTTGGTATGGTCACTTACTGTGGCTGATTCATTCGCAATCTCACAGATCTCACCTCCCCCTTGTGAGAGCTGACAAAACCCAACACAGCCTGGAATTTGGGGCCTAATCAGTAAGAAGCATTCCAGGCCACGAAACGAGCATTGTCGGCTGATACTACCTTGGCCTACTTTGACCCAGTCAAAGACTCCGAGCTATCTGTTGATGCCAGTCCCAGGAGTCTCAGGAGTGCTATCCCAGAAACAAATCAATGGGGAATGGGATCTGGTGGCCTATGCCAGTTGAGCGCTGACAGAGACCGAGCAATGCTATTCTCACATAGAGAAAGAAGCCATTGCTGTGCATTGGGGATGCCGTCATTTTCATCTCTATCTGACCACAAACCCTCATCCCTTTGTTCATGGGATCATCATCCAAACCCCCAACTCGGATTGAAAAATGGATTTTTCAATTGCAAGACTATCATTTCACTGTTCTTTTTCACTCAAGTGCTCATAACCCTGCGGACTACCTATCCTGGCATGCCAGCCCTGCAACGGAAAGCAAAGAACATGATGCAGAAGATGTGGAAAATTATGTGCATTTTGTCATTGAACGCACCCACCCACTCCCCATCTCACTGGAGGAGATCATCAAAGATACTTTGACTGATGAGTGTATCCAGCTGGGCATCTCGGCTGTGCGGTCGACAGGTGGTGCATCTTACTGGACAAGACCACATATTGAACGGAGAATGCAAGGTTAACGTTAACCTTGTTGCACAATGTTCGCATGGAGCTGGTGGTATCCCAGAAGGCTGTCTCATGTGGGGTCCCTGTCTGGTGGTCCCTGCGACCCTGTAACAACGAGTGGTGGACCTCTCACACTTGGCTCATCAAGGGGTCATCAAGACCTAATCGTGGTTTCCCAATCCGGACGCTCTCGTGGAGCCGACTGTGCGTCAGTGCTCCCTGTGCTCCCTGTGACAGGCTGCGGGCCCTGCAGACTCACCTGCACCTATCATCATGGATAAGTCGACACTCATATGTATGCAGGTCTCAGTTAAATGGCATAGCTTTAGGAAAACAGTAATCACACAAACAAATTATAAGTTGCACTAAGCAACAGAAGATTGAGAATTATACACTGTGTAAGATGTCTCAGCCACATATACAGTCCACTGTTAAGCAGAGGTACTTCAAGCACTTTACTTGAGTTTGAGAAGGGTCATAGCAACCTGGGGCACAATAGAAACCTAGAGGGGTGCATGCACACACCCTATTTCGCATTTGTTTTTATGAGAAGCCAGGTTCAAACCAATGTGTGGAGGGACCCAGGGTAATCAGAAGTTACTGAGTCTCAGTTGTAACAATTGTGGTTGTTTACCTCTGGTGTCCTAAGTGTGTAATTTCAGTTCAGCTCAAAATAACTCTCTGAAGAGCATGGAGAAGCAGTTCAAGTCTTACTAAGTGAGATTGTGTGGGATAGAAACTCAGAACTTAGTAAAGCAACACAATAAATACACATGTAATAAATGAATGTCTGGCCAGTAAGTTTAATTTGAAAATAAAAAATGACTCTAATGCACACACAAATAAATACTACACGGAAAATGCATATATACTCAATAAAGTCCAGATCATGCTTGTTCCTTCCTGGCCAGATGTCTGTGTTTCATAAACCAGTGCTGTTAAAACCAAGTACAATCACTTTTCGTTTTCCTTCTGTTGCAATGTGTTTTGAACAATGTTTTCCACTGGGCTAATGTAATTATATAAAACTCATGAGCATCATGACCTTCGTGGTCTATTCCAGAGTCTCTGATACTTTAAAGTACAGGCAGGCAGTTTTCTCTCAGATGCAGTCACACGTGATGAATTTCTGGCTCCTACCCAACTGAGAAAGAGCCGGACAGGCTCAAACTCAACTTTCCACCCTAAATGGAGCTGCAAGCCATCACAATGGTCTCTGATCCTTGGCACAGATTATGAGGTCCTAAGAAGGCAAGTGTCAAGATTCCGCACAGCTGATTGTGGAATAAAGGTGGGGCTAAAGGTAGTTCAGGTGCTTTGACACACAGATCACCAAAGTAGAGGCATATTTTCGTTATAGTAAGATAACTTTGTTACCACTAAACACAGTTATGATTATTGAGGGGTGATAAAAGGTGCTTAACTGAGAAAATGCTGACCGCACTATTTTATTTCCATGGTGAAGGACACTCATAGCAAGGGTAGGGGGAATGAAGAATCTCACCAAGCGAACCCAGGAATCTGATAACGCCAGACCATGTGCGCATTTGAGGAAGCCAGGGACAACTGGACTCATCACTTGTAAGTGCTTATCCTTCCCCTGTGCCCCAAACAATGTAGTTGGTGATGGATTTGTGTCCTTCCTGCCTCATCTAGGCTGTTGGTCTCTTCTTTAGATAGACTTTCCAACTGCAGACCACAATACCGCACTACTCTTGACACAAGGCAGGGCTGTCTTTCATTCAGTTCACCCCAACAGTACTTCTAGCAGGAGTCAGTGCACAGGTCAGTTCCTGGGCTCAAACTGTAAGGGAATCTAGCAATACGAGATCCTAATCCTTGAACACAATGATCTTCTCTGCCACTTTGGTGTGTGGTTCCGCTCCAGGCGATGAAACTTTCTGGCACACTGAGCAGGGCGATCTGCCCAGCATTAATCACCGGAGCTGAGCAAGTTGGAGGGATTCTCGACAAATACTATGCCTGGTCACTGCTGTACCACCTCATACCAAGGGTCTGGACATTTGGAGGCTTCTTCTGTGCTTGTTTGAGTCAGTAGAGGTGCTTTTGTTTACTGGGCTCAGACAGCCAAACCGCATCTTTCTAAAGTACATTTGGGCAGAAACAGGGGGTGAAGCTAGGAGTGCCTGGGCAGGGCAACCGAATTAAAACTTTAAAGGGAAGATAGCAGGCACAGGTCCTGCAGCCCTTCTACAGTGAAACTCTGGGGGAAGGGAAGAAATGTGATAGTGTAGGTTTCTAGACTAACAAAAGACCTGGTCAGCCTCACTCAAGTCCTTCAACATTTTGTACTGCCATCTACAGGGGGGAACCCAAAATGGATTCTCTGCTGCGCCCAGCCAAACCTGCCCAGTGGTATCATTCTTACTTTGCACCTTTCACAGTGAAGTGAAAGCCCCCAGTATTGGCAGTTCGTTTTAAAAAAAAGAAGCCAGTCTATATTTCCCTGTAAGGAAGAGTGGTAAAAAGTCCCCTCTCTTCAACAGAATTAGTGCTGCCACTAGCTTCATAGCAAGGGCATCATGGGCCCTAACGCAAGCAAGAAAAATGCTTCCCACCTTGTTAGCTAGTTAAAAAACAATCATAACTGGGGTTTAAAAGGGCCTTTCCGACCGCTTGGCCCTAGTGTCATTGCACCCTGCTGTACTATTGATATGCTATGACTCAGGCTACCACCATCGCAAGTCCCCCAACACCAGGATAGAGAAGGCAATTTTTACTCACTAAAAGAAGGTCGTTGTTTGGGTGCCCCTGGACTTCAGATCTACTCTTGCGGTATCAGAACATTTAAACAGGACATCCCTCAGTTAACGTTCATAATTGTCATGTTCACTGCGGTAAAAATCAAAACCTAATGAATGCACACAGGTGGAGCAGTGTAGTTTGGCTCCATCCTTTATGTTTCGCTAGGCCCTATATATATATATATACACGGAACAAGTAAAAATGGAGCAGGACATTCTAAAAATAGATCACCCAGTAACACCTATACTATGCCTAATCTCCAAAGTTCATAAGAATGCTAGTAACCCGCCCTGCCGACCTATAATTTCGGCGATAGGTGGGCTCTTTGAAAACACTTCTAGATTCATTGACCACTTCCTTCAGGAACATGTACGCAACCTACCCTTGTTCATAATGGATACTGGAGATTTCCTGCACAGAATATATGAAATAGCATGGGATGACTCCCATGTCCTTATGACCCTGGATGTCACGGCTCTGTATATGAGTATCAGGCATGAGGATGGAATTAGAGTGGTAAAACACTACTTAGGTATAATACCAATACACTTATATCAGCATACACTTATGCTTATTAGTATGGCTGAGTGGTGTCTTGAAAATAACCTCTTCATGTATGAACAACTTACATGTAAACAAATCCAGGGGACTGCCATGGGTACCTGCTTCGCCCCCAGCTATGCAAACGTGCATATGGGCTGGTGGGAGGAGCAGGTACTCGCGGTAAATTATGCACAAGAATGGGCAGACAACGTTGTCCTGTGGACCAGGTTCATCGATGACCTGTTCATTCTGCTGAAGGGGTCACCTGAGTCAGCCAAGATGTTCGCACAGGATTAGAACAATAATGATTTGAACCTCTCGTTCACACATGTCATCAGTAAAGAAGAAGTACACTTTATGGACCAATTGGTGTATGTAGAGGGCATCAGTATTCACACAAGAAAATATAGAAAACCGACGTCAGGAAATTCTATCCACACGCCAGTAGTTTTCACCCAACAAAATTGAAAAATAGCATCCCCTATGCAGAAGGTTTGCGCATAAAGTGCAACTGTAGTAGTGATGAGACACTGAGGGAGGTACAGAATGATGTGCTTAAACGACTGAAGATGTGTGGCTATAGTCAGGGAGTGTTAAATTCAGCACAAGCCAAAGTGAAAACCAAAAAGAGAGAGTATTTGCTATTTGGTACACCCAAGTTTCAAAAAAAGTTTCGTTTTTTTCTCTACGAAAGACCAAATTCTGCATTGCCCATTAGAGACTACAAGAACTTGATAATGTTGAAAAACGAAATGAATACCATTTGGCTTAAAGCAGAGGATACACATTGGGACATGGCTGCCATAACATCGGTATTGGTATCAAGAACATTGTCAGTCCTTTGTCACTGTTTACCCCAATGAAATTACTTTTAAAGCAATTTAAACATGCGTGTTTTGATGGCATTTGAAAGGAGCACTGAGGAAGGCAAAATGTGCCGAAATGCAGTTGCTCAAAGTAAAACCAACAGAAGTCCTGTGAATGCTGGGAGCCTGTTTTTGGAGCAGTAATACATATATTGAATTGGTGAATGCTGCTGACATACTAATGTATTTTTAATTGTTGACCTGATTTTAAGCAAATTGCCGTTTATTTTCTGATTTATTTTAACCTGTGCTTAGCCCTTTTATTGTCTTAGCCTGTGATTTATTTTAAAAACAGTCGTACCTGTCTAGTTGCACCCTCCGGTCCGCCGCGGTTTTCCGTTTGAGCGGAGAGGGTGTTAGAAACTCAGATTACTCGGGGACTCTCGCTGGGACGGCCGCCATCTTGGTGGTGGTTGGCGGTCCAGCTGGGGAAAATTCACTCACTTCCGGGTGGGGGGAGCATAAAGGCCACATGTAAGTGTGAGCGCGCAGCGGATGCTTGAATTGGTGAATGCTGCTGACATACTAATGTATTTTTAATTGTTGACCTGATTTTAAGCAAATTGCCGTTTATTTTCTGATTTATTTTAACCTGTGCTTAGCCCTTTTATTGTCTTAGCCTGTGATTTATTTTAAAAACAGTCGTACCTGTCTAGTTGCACCCTCCGGTCCGCCGCGGTTTTCCGTTTGAGCGGAGAGGGTGTTAGAAACTCAGATTACTCGGGGACTCTCGCTGGGACGCCGCCATCTTGGTGGTGGTTGGCGGTCCAGCTGGGGAAAATTCACTCACTTCCGGGTGGGGGGAGCATAAAGGCCACATGGATGTGCGAGCGCGCAGCGGGCGCACTGCTGGCACGCCAAAGGCAAGCCCGTCTGCGACTGTCCGCGGCCGGCCGGGGCCAGGGGCCCCAGACTATGCCCATTTTATTCACTATTCGTCTGCGGACTTAAATTCCCTTCAAGGAAACTGGGACCTTGACCCCTACACCCAGAACATGCTGGAAAATTTGGGGATCCTAGGCTTGAAGGGTGCTAATGTAAACATCTTACTAAAGCATTAATTCAGGAGGCCCTTGGTAAGCATAATGAACCCTTAAGATCTCCAACCGGTCCTGTTTGTCTGGGACAGGAGAAATTGTCAATCTGTTATTTAAATACCCGATCAATGGTGAAACACCAACTTGAGATTTTCTACCTCCTTGACACCAACAAACCAGATATACTTCTCCTATCCGAAACCTGGTTGACGGCTGAGTCTAGTCCTGACATTCTAGCAGCAATCCCAGATAACTATTATATCCTCCAGTCCAATAGGCCAGATAACAGAGCCGGAGGGGGGGTGGCAGCAGTAATATCACAGAAGTATAAATTCACCTCCCTTGCTACAATACAAATCCCACTAGTTGACTACCTCTTGCTTAAATTTGAATCCAACCACTTCTCCTTTGTCTGTGCCGTATTCTACAGGCCTCCTGTCCCTATGCCTACTTTTTCGCAGTTGCTGAGTGAGGCCATTGCTGAATTGGCCATAAATCACGCAAAAGTATTGATTGTTGGCGATTTCAACTACTGGTCTAATGATGCACAGGAAAGTCCTCACTCGGCCGAATTTACTGACCTGCTGACAGGTATGAACTATATCCAGTACATCAAAGTAGCCACTCACATCAAGGGACACACCCTAGATCAGGTCTGGTCCGCCAATCTGGAGATAGCCGGCCTACGGATTTCCCCATGCTCATGGTCGGACCATCATTTTATTTCCTTCACCATCCCGAGTTTTCCTCTCCCCAAAGTTTTGTCCTCAGTCACTACCAGGGCCAGGAATTGGAGTCGGGTTGATACCAAAGAATTTGGCACCTTACTAGCTGCATCTAAACCTTCTGGTTTGATTGTATCCCCTCACATCCAGGCGGAAAATATTAATGCTTGGTTGGAATCTGCCAGAGACAGTCTTGCTCCTTTGAAGACAATTAAAAACAAGAGGCCCCACGACGCACAGCGTTGGTTCTCTGACAAACTGAAGGCAATGAAATTAGCCTTGCGACAAACCGAACGGAAGTGGAGACAGGACTACTGCCCTCATAAAAAGATTATCTTTATGGCAGCACTTATAGATTACAAAAGCGCCATTCTCAGGACTAAATCTGAATACTTTTCTTCTAAAATCCTGGAATTCACTAATAAGGCCAATGACATTTTTACGATAGTAGATGAACTTGTCAAACCTGATCGCGTTATAGCAAAACCCACTCCGTCACATTTCCTATGTGACTCCCTCAATACTTACTTTATTGAAAAGATTGCTAACATCAAATCCAGTATTCCTCAGTCCTCGGCACCATCAGATCTCCGAGGCTCACAGACTAATCCTTACCATCTGGATCAATTCCCTCTCATCACCCAAGAGGTTTTCGTCTCTTTACTCAAGAAGGTTTGCTCTGGCTCCCCACGGACAGCTGCCCTCCTCATATCCTTCGGGAAGTTTTCCTCCATTGTCCTGAGCCCCCTATGTCGCTTCTTAATAATTCCCTTACTAAGGGCATTGTCCCCAACCTTTTTAAGAGTGCAGAAGTTGTACCTATTTTAAAAAAACCAGGCTTTGATCCTTCTATCCCCAGTAACTTTCATCCTATCTCACTGCTGCCCTTCTTGGGAAAAATCTTGGAAGCCCACGTGGCCAACTGCCTCAGCACTTTTGTTGAGCAGTCACACTATCTAGACCCACACCAAGCCGGTTTTAGACCCAAACATTCTACCGAGTCTGTCATTTTAGCAGGCCTCGATGAATTACGAAGGGGAGCCGACCAGTGCTCTACGCAAGCTCTGGTACTCCTGGATCTCTCGGCTGCTTTCGATACGGTCGACCACCATTTGCTGGTCGACCGGGTTGAGAGCGCGGGGATCCGGGGTCTTCCACTGAAATGGATATCATCCTTCCTTAGTGACCGCCTTCAAGCAGTCCGTCTCGCTAGCTTTCTTGCTGAGAAAAGGAGACTGACGTGTGGGGTCCCACAGGGTTCTTCGCTTTCTCCCCTCCTTTTAACTTGTATATTTTTCCCTTAATTTTGGCCCTTCAAAAGAGAGAGGTGGTTATATTCAACTACGCTGACGATCTCCAGTTGGTGTTTAACATTGACTCTTCCCCTTCATCTACGGAAAACTTTCAGTCTACCATGATATTTATGAGCAAATGGATGAACACTAACCATCTTAAGTTAAATCCCGATAAAACCGAGCTGATTCTCACTGGTGGCCCAGTGAATCCCTGGAACTCCAACTTTTGGCCATATTCCCTGGGGTGCCCTCCATCTCCTGTCAGCTCGGTTAAAAGTCTGGGAATTGTGATTAGCAACGACCTCACGATGAAGGCACAGATAAGTGCTGTGGTCTCTGCGTGTTTCTTTCACCTCCGGAGAATTCGCAAAATAAGCAGATATTTAACCATCGAGGCCCGGATTCAAGTTATACTTGCTCTGGTTATGTCGCGTATTGATTACGCTAACTCCCTGTACACCGGCATACCAGCCTCCCAATTACGTCGGCTTCAACTGGTGCAGAACCAAGCCGCCAGGCTTGTTTATGGTCAACCTAAATCTCAGCATGTGAAACCTTTGTTGAAAAACTTACATTGGCTTCCCGTGACCCGACGCTGTCTCTTTAAATTAGGCTGCACAATCTACAAAGCCCTTTCAGATCGTGGTCCGGCCTTCATCGCGTCTAAAGTACGGCGCTACGTCCCCTCCCGCGATTTACGTTCTGCAAACATGAATCTGCTGACCCCTTGTCCATTTAAACGTAAAAAACACGGGGGTCTAAGATTCTCGTCTCTGGCACCTCAATTCTGGAATTCTCTTCCCCCCGAATTGCGTCTGTCCACTTCCTATACTCAGTTTAGGAAGTCTCTCAAAACTTGGCTATTTGCTCAGGCCTACAATTGAAATCCCCATTTTCCTGTCCCAGCAACCGATTGACCCCGCTTAGCGCCAAGAAACCGTTGGTGAATGTGCGCTTTATAAATGTTTTTTAACATAACATAACATATATATATATATATTATCTACTGGCGGTCGCCAGTAGATAGTTATAGTTAGGACCTATTTTCCATAGGAAATTTGCAACATTCTATTTCCAATACCTTTGGCACCGGTTGACGAATCTCCGCGAAATTTTCAAAACTTATGGCCCGCTCCGGTCCGCTCCTATCTTGAAAGTTTTGGGGTGATTCGGCAAGCGGGGGCCGAGAAAAAAGGGGGGTCCCAAAACATGTTTTCCCCATGCAATTTTTCATAGGAAACTTTAGACACGGCTACAGCCCGAACTGCTGAACGGAATTACACCAAATTTGGCAAAGAGGAAGTTCTTGGTTCAGAAAGAACCATTTTTGTTAAATGGTATAAATCCGTTCAGTAGTTGCTGAGAAAATCAAAAGTAAAAACACATATATATCTATGGCAGCGGAGGATCCGCGCACCCTCCCGATCACGAGCTGTATGCTAATTGGCTGTCAACACTCCAAACCAGGAAGTGTTGGCAGCCATCTTGTGACTCGGTAGAACCGAGTCACAAGAAAACAGTAGAAACAAAAGTGCGCAAAATGCAAAAAGGGGGCAGGGTAGAAACACCCTGACCCCCTAGGCCTGCTCAGGGCCAAAAAAAGCATTTTTTTTTTTTAAATCGGCGGGATGCGCTTAGGATGCGCGGATCCCGCCGTGAAAAAAAACAAGCATTGGCATAGCCAATAGGTCTCGCCTTTGGGACCTTATAAGTGTTTAGGCATGCAACAGTTGGCGCCGCGCTGGCGTTAATGGGCGTCTCTCCATCTCCGGCGGCGGCACAGGGTGGCAGCACTTGGCAGCCCGGCACCGAGGCCGGCTAATTGGGAGGCCTCGGGGATGAGGGCGGTGATTACACACTTTACGGTGTAATTACATAAGCATCGCTCGGCTGCGGCAGGTTTCTGCCAAAGGTCAGAGCCGGCTTTACCTGAGATCAATTGGCACTGCCACAGGAGGGCCCGCCACCGGAGCCCTTATACGATTAGCATGAACATTTCAACAGCGACACATTGATCGGTGGCTCTGGGCCAGGCACACAGCGCTGCAATTACAGAAGAGCTGTGGGGGAGGGGAGGGCTGAGGCTGAGCACGGAGGGCAGCGAGGAGGGTGAAGGAGAGAGCAGGGTGGTGGCTGTGAAAGGAGGTCAGGAGGAGAGAAGAGGGTGAGACAGGGAAGAGAGAGAGAAGGTCCGAGACAGGGAAGAGAGAGAGAGAAGAGCTGAGACAGGGAAGAGAGAGAGAGAGAGAGAGACGGTCTGAGGCAGGGAAGGGACAGATAGGAAAGGGGGCTGAGACAGAGGAAAGTGGGTAGAAGAAAGAGAGGGGGTTGAGGTAGTGGAAGGAGAGAGGACTGAGGCAGAGAAAGGAGGGAGGAGAGAGAAGAGCTGAGGTAGGTAAGAGACAGAAGGTCGGTACTTGGACTCACTGTACCTGTTTGGTAACATGCCTAGAATCGACAAGCTAGCTGGGCCCTGAATACCATGTATCAGTGAAGTAAAAGGCTCGTAGCTACGCCCAACAGCACTTTTAGCGCACAACATGTGCACTTTGTCAGTGTCACAGAGACAGCATGAACACAATTTGGCGTCACTGCTTCTTAGTGAAGAATAAACAACGCACATGAACGTCCAACACAACGTAATACACAGAGCACTTTGCGCAGTCAACAATGCAATGACATGCCACGTAGGTGGATAGGAGAGTTCCCACAAAAGCATTTAAGCATACCAGCAATATTCACCATTATACCGCAGTACATGTGTCAACAAAATTGAAAACACCCACCCACATCAGTCAAAACAAGCTAGCAGATGAGTATCAGGGCTGCATGCCACTATGCGATAACTCCAGCTAATTCACACACAACCACGTGGGCAATACGCAAGTCAAATGCACCAGTTTGCATGTAAACATGTCTAGGTTAGTCCTCCAACCACACCCAACAAACTTATAATATCTATCAACAACAAAGCATCAAATATACTCAAGCTGCCTGCTTTATACTGAAAATCACAAACATGCGGCTCATATCGCTCAAAGTCCGGTATGGGTGAGGTACAGTAAGTTGGTACTGAAGTCGGCGCTCACAGTCTTTTAATATCAACAACCTTCTGGAAATTTTCACTGATGACTAGTCCGCTCTGTGGAAGTTTAGATTCCGCATCTCGCTCTTTCACCTATACCTGATTAATACTTCACATCTGATATGATGTATGTTAAAAAGACAGTATTCATAGCTGGGCAATATTAGTATTGCAAGGCACTTTATAACGATATGTTCATAGGCAATTTAAAAAATGAATATTTCTTGCAAAACCGGGTGTACAATTCCAAGTACGTTTTTGGAAAACGATAACCACAAAGACCACGTTGCTTGGTCAACACTAACTTTTAGCTCTGAAAACGCAGCCCTTGACAAAATCTGTTAATGTGCGTGCTTTGGGAGATTTTTTTGCTACACTGTAATGTATTGCAAGAAAACCGGCGGCGCGCACAAAAAAAATGTCATGGGCGTCAAGTCTTAAGTACACAATGACACACTGCACGCCTGTGCAACATGCTGATTGCCTGCACGCTACTTACACAGACCGTTCGTGAATTCAGCCTAATTTCGTTGTCTATAATTAATCTTTTAATTTCAGTTCTTCCGGGTCGCACAACAAAACAAACCCAGGACCATACATATTAAAGCAGCCGTATTGGAGCGAGAGGAGCGCGTATTATGTAAAACGATCTAAGATTGGTGTACCTCAGCCAATCCTAGTACGCTGCAAAAAAATCCGAAATGCTCATTGGCTCTAAAGTCCCCAACGTGCCTCTGCAGTTGAGTAATATTGTTTATAATTACTGTTTGTCATGGATGGGGCAAGCTTGAACTGGACGGTGACAGTCGGTCTCGGCCCGGGTAGGTTGTGCTGTTGCTACCCACAATTCAGGACTGGAAGGGACGGTGCAGAGGGGCAAGTGGTGAATGGGTGGCGAATGAGTGATGTTTAGAACCCAGTCATGCAGACCCGGCATTGATCACCGATGAACCCATGCCCATAATGTTTCTCAGGCAATTCTGTATGCTCTGACAGTCTCTGTTTCTGACACAGTGGAGCTGTAACGAAATCATGCACTTTTATCTAAGTCTCTGCACCTCCGTTGAGCCCTTCTCACTCAATCTGTCTTCGTTGTACTTGACATGTAACTGTACGCAGTGTAGCTGTTTTGTTGGCGGAAAAAGGTCTAGCGAAGTAGGACTGTTTGAGGACAAGCAGGTCATTCGCTCTGAGCTGTTAACAATTGGAAACAAGCGCACGCTTCACACTGAACTAGGTAAAAAAAAAAGACGAGGAGATGAGGAGGCAGCAGGGGGAGGGGAGAGAGGAGGGGGCCGGCGCCTGTTTCCCTTGCGGGAGTGAGCAGGAACCATCTGTCAAAGCTCGCTCCCGCAAGGGAATCGCCAAATGTGCATGCGTTGCCATTGAAGGCAATGCAATGCGTGCACGTTTTTGGCAGCAAAACTGAATCGATGGCTAAAGGTCTTTTTCCTAGGCAGCGCATGTGCGCTGCGTAGGCGAGACCTAAAAAACGAAGCGCGGTCTCCCGCGCTTCATTGTTATTTGGCCCCCGGGAGGGCCAAGTCCCGGGGGCATGCGGGGCGTTTATTGATAATTTGGGGGGCCTCTAAGGCCCCCCCAATCCCCGGGGACCGCCATCGCCCGGGGCTTTTTAAAAAAAAAATTAAATGACCTGTGTGGGGGGGGCTCGAGCCCCCCCACACGCCCCGGGGACCGCCACCTCCCCGGGGCACTAAGATTTTTAAAGTGGGGGTCCGTTTCAGACCCCCGAAGCCCCGGGGACCACCACCTACCCGGGGCTTTGAACATGTTGGGAGGGGGGCCGCGCGGCCCCCCTCCTGGAGCCTGTGATGGCCCTGGGGACCGCCATCCCCCAGGTCCGGCTCCTGCAGTGTCCCGGGGTGCCCACCCCCGGGACACTGCTGTATGCTATGACAGGGCGGGAACCTCACGGCTCCCGTCCTGTCATAGTAAGCTTGCTTTGAATTTTGGAAGAGAGAGCAGGAAACCTGCTCTCTCTTCCAAAATTCAAAGCAAATTGCTTTTCCACACGGGGAGCTGCATCTTAGCAGCTCCCCATGTGGAAAAGCAATGCCTGCTCCCGAGGGACGCGGGGAGCCGGCGGGACCGTAGGGGGATTGGGGACCCCCCCACGGTCCCCAACGGAGAGGGCCAGCCCCGGGGGATGGGGTCCCTGGGGCTAACAAGTGGCCCGGGAGGGGGGCCACGCGGCCCCCTTCCCCCAATTTAAAAAAAAAAAAACAAAGGCCGGCCCCGGGGGATGGGGTCCCCGGGGCCATAAGTGGCCTGAGGAGGGGGGCAACGCAGCCCCCCTCCAAAACAATTTTTAAAAAAAATAAAGGCCATGCCCCGGGGGATGGGGTTCCCGGGGCCGATTAAGGCCTCGGGAGGGGGGCCATGCGGCCCCCTTCCAAATTGTTAAAAAAAAAAATAGCAGGCAGGCTCTGGGGGCTGGGGTCCCCAGGGCAAATAAATTACAAACAGAAGGGGGGCCACACAGCCCCCTTTCTTAAAAATAAAAAAAAATAAAAGACCGGCATCGTGCTGGAGGCCACGCCCCCTACTTGCAGCACTCTGCAAACGCGCCCCCTGGCGCGTTTGCAGATGGGGAACGAATTCCCCTTGAATACTGGGGGTCCCTGGGGGCCAACGAGCCCTCCAGGAACCTACAGTATGCGCCAGGGGGCTGCGTTGCAGAGAGGTGTTCTGAGGCCACGCCCCTTTTTACACCTCTCTGCAACGCAGCTCTGTGGCGCTTAATGGAGGTAGCTGGTGGGCTAGTTGCACCCCAGGGACCCTCAGGATTCAAGGGGAGTTAATCCCCGACTTAAAACGCGCCACGGGGCGAGTTTGCACAGTGGTGAAGGGAGGGGGCGGGGCCTGAGGTGACGTGTGCAAACATGCCCTGTGGCGTGTTTTAAGTTGGGGGATCAAGTCCCCTTGAATTCTGAGGGTCCCTGGGGTCCAACTAGCCCACCAGGTACCTCCAGTAAGCGCCACAGAGCTGCGTTGCAGAGAGGTGTAAAAAGGGGCGTGGCCTCGGACCACCTCTCTGCAACGCAGGGCTGT
Organism: Calotriton arnoldi; assembly: GCA_963921515.1. Taxonomy (NCBI): domain Eukaryota; kingdom Metazoa; phylum Chordata; class Amphibia; order Caudata; family Salamandridae; genus Calotriton; species Calotriton arnoldi. The sequence continues at coordinate 1,121,503 of CAWUFW010004346.1, read as the reverse complement.
GGCGCTTACTGGAAGTAGCTGGTGGGCTAGTTGGGCCCCAGGGACCCTCAGGATTCAAGGTGACCTAATCCCGCAACTTAAAATGCACCACGGGGCGCGTTTGCACAGTGGTGAAGGGAGGGGGCGGGCCTGAGGTGACATGTGTGCAAACACGCCCTGTGGCGTGTTTTAAGTTGGGCGATTAAGTCCCCTTGAATCCTGAGGGTCCCTGGGGTCCAACTAGCCCACCAGGTACCTCCAGTAAGCGCCACAGAGCTGCGTTGCAGAGAGGTGTAAAAAGGGGCGTGGCCTCGGACCACCTCTCTACAACGCAGGCCTGTGGTGCTTACTGGAAGTACCTGGTGGGCTAGTTGGGCCCCAGGGACCCTCAGGATTCAAGGTGACCTAATCCCCCAACTTAAAACGCGCCACGGGGTGCGTTTGCACAGTGGTGAAGGGAGGGGGCGGGGCCTCAGGTGACATGTGCACAAACACGCCCTGAGGTGCGTTTTAAGTTGGGGAATTAATTCCCTTGAATCCTGAGGGACCCTGGGGCCAACTAGCCCACCAGGTACCTTCAGTAAGCACAACAGAGTTGCGTTGCAGAGAGGTGAAAAAGGTGCGTGGCCCCGGAACGCCTCTCTGCAACTCAGCTCTGTGGTCCTAACTGTAGGTACCTGGGGGCTAGTTGGGCCCCAGGGACCCTCAGGATTCAAGGGGACTTAATCCCGCAACTTAAAACGCGCCTCGGGGCGCATTTGCACACATGTCACCTCAGGCCCCCCTCCCTTCACCACTGTGCAAACGCACCCTGTAGCGCGTTTTAAGAGGTAGTTTTAATCCCCCTGCCCTATTATGTACTAGGGACTTACAGAGGAGGTCATGCTAATCACAGGGATACCCCAACGCATAGTGTTCCTTAGTGTATGTAGGTGTTTTCACTGTATTCTAAGTGTCTTTTAGCATAGCACTGGCTCTGGTTAGTCAGAGTCAGTTACCACCAGTACCCGTCTGAAAAAGTTGTGGGCACAGGATGATTTTGCAACAAGGCCTCTTTCTGCTCCTCTGTTGGTTCTTTCTGCACATCTTTTGCTTCTTCCTGCACTTTTCTTCGTCTTTGTGGACTTCTGTTGCTTCTTTCTGCATTTCTTTTGCTTCTTTCTGTGCGTTTTTTCTTCTTTCTTCACATGTCCTACCTCTGTAGGCATAGTTAGAAACTAGCATTTAAAAAACCTTTGAAATTCACTTAAAAACCCATGGTTTCAGGCACGTTATAGTTAGAAATTAGCATTTAAAAACCCTTTGAAATTCACTGAAAAAACCATAGGTTTCAGACACGTTATAGTTAGAAATTAGCATTTAAAAAACCTTTGAAATTCACTGAAAAAACCATAGGTTTTAGGGACAGTTATAGTTAGTTGGACATTTCACTCATACAAAACCATAGAAATTCCCCCGTTATAGTTAGTTCATCTAACTATAACTCGCGCCCCCACAATGCACTGCTGATGACGTCACATGTTACATCACTCATGACATGGTCAGTGACATCACTGATGACATCTCAAATGACATCACTGATGACATCACTGATGACATCATCCATGTGATAATTTCATGCATCTTCTCACACCCTAATATAAGTTTTGATACACCCACTCTAAATTACAGACTGCCATTCTCAAAACCATACACACTCCAATACCAATAACTATATACCCACTCACTGATTCTTAGGTCTACACACACACATCTACTCACTCACCCATACAGTCACTCATACTTACAGTCACTCAGTACAGGACTATCATATGCACTCATACACCTATATAAACACTCACACACTGCCACTCATCCATAGAGGTACTCACACACCTAGCCAGTCATGCAAAAAATTAATCACACACCCATTTACTCACCTATACAGTTATACACACACCAGCTCACTTACTCATACAAATACTAGCACATTCTTACGCTCTTATACAATAACTGATACAAGCACACACGCATCCATACAGCCACTCTCACAATCACACACTCTCACTTATAGCCATTTAAATACTCTAACACACATATATACTGCCTTTTACATATGTAGTTACTCGCACATGTACCACTGAGATATACATTCACTCACTAACACACCCATACACACACTCACCCACCCAAGCAGTCCATCACAGATGCACTCTTGAAATCATGCACCCAGTGAATCACCCACTCACACATCTATGTACAGAGTCACACACACCCCACCCACACAAACACTCAGGCACCCATACAGATACTCAGAGAACCAATCAATAACCCATATAGACACTCATGTAGCTATTCGCAAATCCATGCATCCACTTACACACCAACAGACAGACGGATACAGACATTCACACAGTTTAGTCACTAACCCATGCATTCAGTAAGATACGTTTAATCACTCACTTGTAAAGTCAGTCACGCACGTACTAAATCATCCATTCAGACACTTATACACCCACTCATTCTTCAATACGCCTTTCCCTATATATATTAAACATATTTAAACTTTACAGAAACACACAGTCACTGGATGATGTCATCAGTGATGTCATTTGAGATGTCATCAGTGATGTCACTGACCATGTCATGAGTGATGTAATATGTGACGTCATCAGCAGTGCATTACGGGCGCGAGTTATAGTTAGCTGAACTAACTATAACGGGGGAATTTCTATGGTTTTGTATGAGTGAAATGTCCAACTAACTATAACTGTCCCTAAAACCTATGGTTTTTTCAGTGAATATATATATATATATATATATATATATATATATATACATATAAATAGCAATCACCTGCCCCCTGGTAAGAACCCACTGAAGGGTGAGAGCACACGAGGGAACACTTCAAGTCCCAGCATGCCGTTCTATTGATCGCACCGGAGCCAGCCCACCAGGGGGCAGGTGATTGCTATTTAAATCAGGTGACTTGGCGCTCTCGTGAATCTGCCCAATACTACTGTGCTAGCCCGTGACCAAGGTGCAGGAGCACTGAAACGCGTAGGGCTTTTTGAAACAGTTTGGAAAGGAAATGCCAGTTTTGCTTCATTAAAGGACTCTGTTACCACTGATGGGGTCCTGCTTGGTTATTGAGTGCGTCTCCAAGCAAGGGATAAAAAGAGTTGGAGGACATAAAAGACGGCCAGTCCTTGGTCGGGGAGATTGCACCGCCATCGGAATATTGATGGGCTGCTGCGAGATACTGGAATCTCAGCATAGCGGAATGACAAGTTTCTAGCGTTATTGGAAACCGGAATCCTTTTTAAAGACCCACTGGAGGGACTAAAATTGCACAATAAGTTGTTGCCGGCAGAACCCACTGAAGGGTGAGAGCACACGAGGGAACACTTCAAGTCCCAGCATGCCGTTCTTTTGATCGCACCGGAGCCAGCCCACCAGGGGGCAGGTGATTGCTATTTAAATCAGGTAACTTGGCGCTCTCGTGAATCTGCCCAATACTACTGTGCTAGCCCGTGACCAAGGTGCAGGAGCACTGAAACGCGTAGGGCTTTTTGAAACAGTTTGGAAAGGAAATGCCGGTTTTGCTTCATTAAAGGACTCTGTTACCACTGATGGGGTCCTGCTTGGTTATTGAGTGCGTCTCCAAGCAAGGGATAAAAACAGTTGGAGGACATAAAAGACGGCCAGTCCTTGGTCGGGGAGATTGCACCGCCATCGGAATATTGATGGGTTGCTGCGAGATACTGGAATCTCAGCATAGCGGAATGACAAGTTTCTAGCGTTATTGGAAGCCGGAATCCTTTTTAAAGACCCACTGGAGGGACTAAAATTGCACAATAAGTTGTTGCCGGCAGAACCCACTGAAGGGCGAGAGCACACGAGGGAACACTTCAAGTCCCAGCATGCTGTTCTATTGATCGCACCAGAGCCAGCCCACCAGGGGGCAGGTGATTGCTATTTAAATCAGGTGACTTGGCGCTCTCTTGAATCTGCCCAATACTACTGTGCTAGCCCGTGACCAAGGTGCAGGAGCACTGAAACGCGTAGGGCTTTTTGAAACAGTTTGGAAAGGAAATGCCGGTTTTGCTTCATTAAAGGACTCTGTTACCACTGATGGGGTCCTGCTTGGTTATTGAGTGCGTCTCCAAGCAAGGGATAAAAACAGTTGGAGGAATATATATATATATATATGAATCAACAAGATGCCCAAAGCATTCGAGAAGCACTCGACAGTCCTCTGCCCTCCGGGCTTCTAGCTCAGCATGCCTTTCCGCTTCACACATCTTTAAAATGCCCGACTCGTTTCAGGGAACCGCCCCCTTCCTCATGGGCTGCTATGAAGGACACTCGATACTGCACCCTTTATATTGCTGACCTTTTATTAAAACAAGCCCCCCAGTGGGCGTATGCTAAGTGCACCGTCGAGCAAGGTTCGCTGGGAGTTGTGGTCCAATGTGATGCAGATAAAATATCCCCTTTAAGTAAGGTCGAGTGTTCAATCAAAAATAATGCATTGTCTTTAAATGCCTCTAGTAGGCTGTGTTGCGGTCAGGCACGCTGTATTGATTGAAGAGTCCTGTGCTCCAAAAATCCCGAACTGTTCGGAATTTAAAGCCTCGTCTGCTGACAAAACCATCCTAATATCAGCAGGCGATGGTGCCTTCTCCACGGCCGGGCCGCCGTGTAGCAATATGAATCAACAAGATGCCCAAAGCATTCGAGAAGCACTCGACAGTCCTCTGCCCTCCGGGCTTCTAGCTCAGCATGCCTTTCCGCTTCACACATCTTTAAAACGCCCGATGCGTTTCAGGGAACCACCCCCTTCCTCATGGGCTGCTATGAAGGACACTCGATACTGCACCCTTTATATTGCTGACCTTTTATTAAAACAAGCCCCCCAGTGGGCGTATGCTAAGTGCACCGTCGAGCAAGGTTCGCTGGGACTTGTGGTCCAATGTGATGCAGATAAAATATCCCTTTTAAGTAAGGTCGAGTGTTCAATCAAAAATAATGCATTGTCGTTAAATGTCTCTAGTAGGCTGTTTTGCGGTCAGGCACGCTGTATTGATTGAAGAGTCCTGTGCTCCAAAAATCCCGAACTGTTCGGAATTTAAAGCCTTGTCTGCTGACAAAACCAACCTAATATCAGCAGGCGATGGTGCCTTCTCCACGGCCGGGCCGCCGTGTAGCAATATGAATCAACAAGATGCCCAAAGCATTCGAGAAGCACTCGACAGTCCTCTGCCCTCCGGGCTTCTAGCTCAGCATGCCTTTCCGCTTCACACATCTTTAAAACGCCCGACGCGTTTCAGGGAACCACCCCCTTCCTCATGGGCTGCTATGAAGGACACTCGATACTGCACCCTTTATATTGCTGACCTTTTATTAAAACAAGCCCCCCAGTGGGCGTATGCTAAGTGCACCGTCGAGCAAGGTTCGCTGGGACTTGTGGTCCAATGTGATGCAGATAAAATATCCCCTTTAAGTAAGGTCGAGTGTTCAATCAAAAATAATTCATTGTTGTTAAAAAAATATATATATATATGCCACCAAATGAGTCCTTTAACAGCGTTCTCACGATCGGTGCGGGTAATGCGCCAACATGGGTATTTGTGTATAAATAGACACAAAAGATGGATTACCACTAACCGTGATCAAGACCAATCTGGTCAAAATGCATTGGGTTGTAACTGGTGATGGTGATGGCTGTAAATCCTTGGATTAAACAAGCCCTTAAAGAAACCTCCTGGAGTGCGAGTAAAACTTTTCTTTGTGGTGAAAAAAAATATATATCTATATATCATGATGACATTAGACGTCTCCTTCCTCTACACCAGCATTTCGCATACAGATGGTATTAGGGCGGTGCAGTATTATTTGAGTTCATGCCCACTGACCCTATACCGACACACTGAAATGTTGGTGTGTATGCTAGGCTGGTGTATACATAACAACATTTTTCTTTTTGGCAAGGACCTATATCAACAGGTCAGGGGGACAGCGATGGGCCCCTGCTTTGCCCCCAGCTATGCTAATTTGCATATGGGCTGGTGGGAGGAGCAGATGCTGGCAATGCAGTTTGTCCAACTAATGTCAGAGAATGTGGTCCTGTGGTCCCGCTATATTGATGACTTATTTGTCATATGGGGAGGGGACAAATTGTCAGCAGAGGATTTTATCAAGAAGATAAACATGAATGATCTGAACTTACATTTCACATTGCATTTAAGTGAGAATGAGGTACAGTTTTTAGATCTAGCAGTGTATATAGTGGATGGGAAGGTAAACACCAAAACAATTCAAAAGAGCACTGCGGACAATACAATACTCCATGCTCGCAGCTTCCATCCCACCAAACTAAAAAACAGTATCCCCTACACAGAAAATTTGCGTATGAGGAGAAACTGTAGCTTCCCAGACCAACTGTTCAAAGCGCAAGGCGAGTTAAATGAGAGATTTGAAAAGCGAGGTTACAGCAAGGCCATTCTTAAAACAGCGAGAGAAAAGGCAAATCTAAAGCCAAGGGAACAGTTAATATTTGCGAAAAGGCAAAGTACAAATGTTCCTCATGAGAAGTGTGATCAAAAATTCCGCTTCATCACAGGCTACAACACACAACATCAAAAAATCAGGGCCATAATGCAGAAACACTGGCATCTGTTATGGAGTGATCCCATTCTGGGGCGGAAGATAGACAGTGGGCCCCTTATCACCTTTCGCAAAGCCAAGTCATTGCGACACGCGCTTGTAATCAACAGTCCAGGGACACCACAGCAAGAAACATGGTTGAGTGAAAGTAAGGGGTTCAGAAGATGCCACAAGTGTAAGGCGTATAAGTTTGGAATCAACACGATGGAAGAGCCCCCGCCTTTCACAGATAGAAAGTGGAAGTTCATGAAGCCATTGAACTGCAAGAGCCAATTTGATGTGTATGCCTTAAGGTGCAGCTGTTCTAAAAAGTATATAGGCAGCACCATTCTACCAGTTCATCAGCGCATTTTACAACATATTAGAGCCATTAACAATAGGGATCAGACATACCCGGTGGCCAGGCATTTTGAACAAATACACAGGAACAAGGCACAAGATTTGCTATACTTTGCATTAGATCAGATGCCACAGAGAGAGGAAAACTCAAGATGGTGAATGCGCACTTGTCCCGAATTGTGGCCATCATTAAGGTACCAGTAACATAACCAAGTGTTAAAAAAGCAGATTGCACTTGGATATGTTTTGCACTAAAAGTCAGACTTATTAGCGTGTGGTAGAATTGAAGACAGTTAATGGGCACTTGCCCTTAATCAGCAGTAGTATTACATCTATAGCAGTATTACTACATTGTTGTCAGCAGTGCAGCACAAACAATGTACCAAGTGTCAAAAGGCATCTTGCACTTGGTCCAATTTCGCAGTTTTCACATCAATTGGGAAATTTGACAATGATATCACAAACAGAATCTAAGTATTCAGACATTGATGAATTTTAGATGCATCTTAAATGATTTCTGCCATTTGATATTTATTGTGTTATGTTTGATGTGTAAAAAATAGCACTTTAGAAAAATATTATATGTGAGAGGCACAGGTCACTTTATCTCAGGATTGAGAACGCACATGTCACTTTAATTTGGAAATTAAGCACTATCACTTAAGGTTGTTGAAACTTTAACAATGGTATAAAAAAGAACACAAATGGCAGCAACTTGGGTTTGACAAATACCGCTTTCACGGTTGAAACGCGTTACCTGTTGCTTGCAGCCACTAATAAGCTCCTTTTCAAGCAAGACCGAGCGTGTTGGAGTCTGTTTGTATGCTGGAGCCGGCACGTTGAAGGATAAATATATATACATGTGATCAAGGCCCTCCGGGGTCGAAACACGTCATCGATTCTGTTGTCTGAACGAGCCAAATAAAAAATTCTTTGCAACTAAAAACGTGGTCCGTGCTCCAGTCCCTGATGTGACAGCCAAGGTGTGGGCGGAGTGCTTGCTGATATATATATATATATATATATATATGTATATATACATATATATATATATATTTTTTTTTTTGGGCCTTATGTACTTGTGGGCAGCCTCAGCCGCTGCAAGTAGGAGCGGTAGGGCGCTGAGGCCGGCTGGGGGAGATTTCGAGAGACGACCACAAATGAAAATTAAATAAATAACTAATTTCCCCTTGTGTTCGTCTCTCGAAATCCCCCCAGCCGGCCCCACTGCCCCACCGCTCTTACCTGCAGTGGCTGTGGCTGCTTGTGGGGCACAATAATACAGATGAGATATAGTGCACTAAACGTATAAAAAGTGAATCACTTGTGTGGTTTGAGAAATATATGTGTGCAAACAAACGTTTTTTCTTTTCAGAGACATCTGGACTGCTGATTATTCTTCTATAGTTTTAGATTGTAAGGGGGTGCTAAAATGCATTTAATGCAGTGCATTCACTAGGGATTAGTGAGAGTGGATCATATGTGTGTTTGATGTTTTATAAATTGTGACCAGATTGTTGTGTTTTCTTAAAATCTACATGTATTAGTTGTTGTGCCACATATTAGAGTACCTAGCAAGATGGGGAGTGTTCCTGTTGTGGGGGTAAGGGGCTAGGATCAAATAGCGTTTAAGCAAGTAAGTGTACCCCCTATACCAAAAATCCTGTTTAATTTTTTAGATGGATGCGCTACTCGTTCGTATCTGTGATTGTCATTTATAACTACTGTTTCTTTTCTTAACTTTTCTTTGGTCGCTCGGCTACCTAACACCTGCTATTAATGTGAGCCTATGCACCTATCACAATGCATTAAATGAAAAAAGGAAAAAGAGAAAAGACGTGGCATATATAAAGTGTATTTTTCACTTGATTTCAGTGTTTTTACCCACGCTAAATTCAGTATTGTGCAATAGATAGATCATACACAGTTTATGCAAAGTTCAGACAGCACAATAGAAAAGAACATATAAATAAAATCCAACATAATTATATAATAACCTTACATTTATAAGTGTCCATCATATATAATCACAAATGATGTGTGTTGTAAAAAAGTGTCTAATATTGTAACCCTAAAAGGGTTACATATTTCAATGAGCTGGGGACATATTGTAACCCTCAGTAATGTGATCCAAAAGATACTGCAGAGTCCTTTAGTGGTCAGAGGTCATATTTAAAAGGGGAATGTTGTACCGGGCCGGCTAAGGCTCTCATGTGTACAAGCATGTAATGGTGAAAAATGCCCTTGGGTGGTCATGTTAAAAAAATATATTGTAAAATGCTAAACAATTGGAACGTTTTGCTCACTAAATATGTGCCGGAAAACACAGGCCAAATCAAAATGTTTTTTGACTCGGTTTTGAAGTAGAGGGGAGGGAGCCATCATGATTAGGGGCTATACTGTGCAATGGTGAACCCCGATCATAGCCCGGTGTCAGTTAGTGTGTCCCTAGAGTAAACTGTCTCATATCAGGGAATAGAGGCCCAAGGAATCTCATCATTTAGTCTTTCTCTAATGCTACGTAGCCTGTACACCCACTTCTGTTCCTTAACAAACAGAAACCTAGTGACATCGGAGACAGAGATGGGCATGCTAGTTTGATTAAGCACCCTCCACCTTAGGTCCTGCATTTCTATAATAATTTGTATAACTATTCTTATGACTATTGTGCAAGAACTTTGAAATTGATCCCCATGTTTAGCAAGCAAATACTGCCCTTCTAGCATGGGATAACACTGCCTCTCCTGGGCCTCCAGTTAGGTGCTAATGAGAATACATGGTATGCGTTTGCCTCTCTGTAAACACACTAATTCAGCAGACTGCTTGAACTTGCATCTCTCCAGGTTAGCACCCTTGGATTGAAACCTCAGGGTTCCCACCATTTTTCTTTTTCTGCCAAACAAGGCCTTTTTTTGCGCACTAGGCCCACTCTGTGTTTGTGTGTGTAGATTGGGCTCACCTGTCTGTCTAAGTTTGCCTTGTCTGGTATTCAGTGTGTGTGGAATGCCTAAAAGATCATTGGGTGTTGTATTTCTTTATAATGCGTCCCTTCCTATGCATACTAGGGCGGTGAGTCAACCTGACCTACATGCCAGATTGAGGTGAAACATATTCCCCGACATCAGTGGGTAAGCCTTACTTTTGCAAACTCTTGTGCCAGGATTTGGCCTTTCGCAGTGTTTTACGTTTCTCTATGCACCAACAATTTGTTTTATTCTACATGGTAGATAGACAAGGCATGGTGGAGCCAGCACAACTGTCTTATGTTAGATCTAGCCTATACCAATTTTTTAATAATTTATTCTCATGTATGCTTTTCTCTAGGTACCACCAGTGAATCCACGAATCTAAGACAAACATACAGGATCACTGGAGGTTTTGTATATTGTATATTTTTTTCACTTTTGTTTTCATATTCACACACATTGAGCAGCAGCACTAATAAGTTGGTCCTGAAAAAAGCCGCTGCACCTCTTCGTGAGGGTGACTAGGCTGAAACATGTCATCCACATTTTGACAGTAACTGCGGGTATATGTTTTTCCAGCAAGTGCCCTGTTTCTAATCCTGGACCAAGGATGCACAAATAAAGGGTTATTGCATACTTTGGAGCTCGTTTTATTATCACTTTTCATTTGCTCTGCTACCTCCACTAACTTGAGCTCATCACTGTGTGTTATTTAGTATACCATCCTTTACAAAAAGCATCCATGAGCTCCTCCTTCTCAGAGAGGGGGTGTAGCCTGTGCTGTGACTAGGCATCACGGCATGAGGAGAACCCCAATGATGAAGCATGCCACCTTTGGTGGGTGAGGGAATTCGTCCTTTTAAAGGGATAACCCTTTGTGGCTAGGTCCTTTTTTTCACAGTTGTTTATTGTCTTTTAGACCCAAGGTTTTTTTGATTGTGGTACATTTATAGGTCGGGAGCTAACCCTTGCAGGTCTTTAAATCTACTTGGACCCCCTCTCTTTTTATGATGAATGATAAATGTAGGGCTGCATACATGCATGTAGCTTGAGCAATGGCATAGGGTCAATGAGAAAGAAGGTGCACTGGCCTTTCCACATTATGGTACATTTAATTTGAGAATTATTGAAAATTTAAGGAGAATTTTTATGAGAGGTGAAGTGCTTAATGCTTGGGAACATGCAGCTCTTGCAAGAGAAAAAGACAGATATCAGGGACGAGTGAAAAAGGCAGTGCATACTTATGCAGATGTGAGTTGGGATGCAGAGCAGAAAAAGTGAAGAACTGACATGATAGAGGGAGCGAAATTATATCCATTATTTACAAAACGGAGAAGTGGAGAAAAGGTCCAAAAACAGAAAGAAGGATAAATCAAGAGTATCCATGGAGAAAGATGACAACAGTGATAGTGATACTAGTGATAGTCTTTTAGATGTATTAATGTCTGAGCGACCACCTCCATATAATGATATTAGAACGGATGGAGGGGGGAGTGAGACTGCAGATGGGAATGCTGGATTGCCCACTTCACCAGTAAGTACGAGTCCTGGTATGGTAGCGATTTCTCCTGTGCAGAAGGATCAGAGAGTGATGGGAACTATCACAGTGAATCAAAATAGGAGGGGAGGAAATTCTGAGACCTGCGTTCCTGGGACCTTTACTGGATGTACCGTTCCAGATACACTTACAGTTCTCGTTACAATTGGACCAGTGGTTTCTATATATGAACCTGCTTCTGAGGTAAATGAGATTCAAAATTCAGTTGTTCCCGTTCAACAACGGGCATCAGAAATTACACCTATGGGTCAGAGAGTAGGGGTATTTTTTCCTTTAAGTCCGGTCAATGCAAGTTCTCCTTGTGGTGCAAGTGCAGAGCCATCTGTGCATCAAACTGGATTTGGACTTATAAAGTCATTCCTGGGGTTACTAGATTTGGGTTGACTTACCTGGGAACTGCCTTTAAATATGCCTTGTAGTACCCATAAAGTAAAGACATTATTTACAGCTTCTAAGGTACATCCTGGTCTTAATGTCCAGGAATTGGAAGACTTCTTGAAAGCTCTTAATGCTACATCTAATGAGAGTGGGAGTATAGAAGTGAGTCAGGGAACTCTTCAGAATACTTTAAAACTAAAATTGATGTGGGAAAATTGAAGTTTGAATTGGATGAAATGACAAGTGGTTATCTTGCATTGGATCGAATAGAAACGTATCAGCAGAGTGTTTATGAGTAAAGATGTCACTAGGAGAGCGAGACAAGCATATAACAAATGATCTGAATTAGCCCAGAACAATGAGGTAGATCTGGAGCGGGCAAAGGCTTTACAGAAGCGTCACTGGCTCGCTTTTAATAATCAGGACAAAGAATGCATAAGAATACCAGGCATGAAGATGCAAATTCGGGAATTAAATCATAGCATCCGAATTTGGAGGGAATTAGAGAAGTTAAATGGTCAAAAAGAACGACTCCCAAGAAGATGATGGGAGCGCCGGCTCCTCCACGGGGTGGGGGGGAGTTACAAGTTTCCCTTTTTGGGAGGTACCTAGTGGTGGTTACATATATGTACTTTGGAGTAGAAGTGATCTTGCATCATTTACAAAAGAATTTTCTGAATTGAGAGAAAAGCCTGTGGAGTGGTACAACAGGTTGAAGGCTTTGTGGACTGATCTGAACACCCTGTTTGACATTGTGGTCCCAAGTGATTTGTGGACGGCATACAAAATAGCCATAGAATGACCCTAGAGAGTACCAACAAGAGACCCTGTGACTAATTGTCCTTCAGCTATGGTGATGAGGAAGTATGATCAGGTGATGACGTAGTTGAAGTTTAAGGCGCCACCCCAAGATACTGAATGGGGTAAGGAAGATCGAATGACCTAAGAACCGAAGGAGACCATTCATGCATACCATGAGAGATTATTACAAGCATTTAAACAGTACATTGGAATGGAAACATAGCTTAAAGATATGGGACATTTTGTGTCCAGGTTAGTGACAGCATTGAGACCTGAGATTTGTATGAGGATTCAACAGCATTTGATTTGTTGGCAGAATAAGTCGGTTGATGAAATTCTGCGGTACGCTAAATACTGCAATGACGAGATTGAGATGAGTCAGAAAATGTTAAAGGAGAAATTAATGATGGTACAAATGCAGGCTGCTCAGAGAGGAATTCGAAATCCACTGTTTGTGGGGAATGCCCCTCCAATGAAGGGAGTGTATCAACAGGGAGCTCCGGTGATGCAGGGTGGAGGTAGATTCTGGCCACAAGGTAGAGGTCGGGGTGTCCCCTTTGATCTGAGTACTGGAATTGATGTAGCGACATTGACGAAGTCTAATTCATCAACCAAAAAACAACAAGAGAGTGAGGGAGTATAAGGGACACTCTTGATCCCCCAGATCAATATGCACAACAACAAAAGAGTGTATCCACTTTCAAGAAGAGCTGGGAAAAGAATCAGATATGATTCTTTAAAAGCCCTCACTCACCAACCTAGTTGGTGACATGCTTCATCATAGGGCCCCACCAGGGAGGTCGAATACCTCCCGGTGTGCTAACGCCAGAATTACTGCAGAGCTGGTTCAAAAATGTTTTTATGTCTGGGTGACAAGTGCAAGTGATTGTGATGTGAGTTTAAAAATGACGTGGTTGTAACAAAAAATAATTTTATTCGTTGGCCAATTAGCCACGGATAAAAAATGAGTGAGTGATGTTTAAGCCGAATAGAGTAATCAGCTATACCTCACTATGTGTGGTCGACATGTTTCTGCCACTGTCTTGCCATTAGCTGGGCATTCTTCAGGACCAAAAGTGTAGACCCCGGCGGTATGAGCGCGCTAAGGCTCACCCTGACCTGGAGGTCAGGTATGTAAAAAACAGAAGGAAGGAATTTAACCTGCTGTTACCGTGGGAAAGATGGAACCCAACGTGTATGTGAGGAGTGAAAAATAATCACACCTTGGGTCTTGGGAAGGGGGGGTGGTGGCTAGTAGGCACACCGCCAGCAAAGCCAGGCACCCACTTCGGACCTGGGTAAACCCTCGAAGCACCGGACCCCTACTAGCCACCACCCCCCCTCCCGAGACCCATGGTGTGATTATTTTTCACTCCTCACATACACGTTGGGTTCCATCTTTCCCACGGTAACAGCAGGTTAAATTCCTTCCTTCTGTTTTTTACATACTTGACCTCCAGGTCAGGGTGAGCCTTAGCGCGCTCATACCGCCGGGGTCTACACTTTTGGTCTTGAAGAATGCCCAGCTAATGGCAAGACAGTGGCAGAAACATGTCGACCACACATAGTGAGGTATAGCTGATTACTCTATTCGGCTTAAACATCACTCACTCATTTTTTATCCGTGGCTGGTTGGCCAACGAATAAAATTATTTTTGGGTACAACCACGTCATTTTTAAACTCACATCACAATCACTTGCACTTGTCACCCAGACATAAAAACATTTTTTGAACCAGCTCTGCAGTAATTCTGGCGTTGCAGCACACCGGGGAGGTATTCGACCTCCCTGGTGGGGCCCTATGATGAAGCATGTCACCAACTAGGTTGGTGAGTGAGGGCTTTTTAAAGAATCATATCTGATTCTTTTTCCCAGCTCTTCTTGAAAGCGAAGTCTAATTCATGCCACTACTGCAATAGGTTGGGACATTGGGAGCGAGAATGTTGTTTTAATCCCGTAAATCAGGATCAGAATCCAGGGTTTGTACCACCCCAGAACAGCAATTCTATGCATCAACAGAATATACCTAGACCCAGATCTCAGAATCTTAACATACTACAAGCCCCAGTGATGCAGGTTCCCCAACCTCCAAAGCAACAGCAAGTTGCAAATGTACTTACATTTTCTTCAAATCAAGACCTGCATTTGAATCAGAATGCTTTTCAGAATAGTAATCCTTGCCAGCAATTTCCTATGTTTTGAGGCAAGCGAGAATCTTGGCATCGATCAGTCCTTCTGACTGTGCTGAGGGGGGAGGAAGATTGCATGCTTGGGTAGTCTTGGAGGTTTTGTAGATAGTGGGGTAAATGGCTACAATGTATCATTTTTGGTTGATACTGGTGCTACCCGTTTTACTCTGAGATCAGTGGAAGTTCCAAACCTACCCCTCTCTGGGAGAATTATTCAAGTTGTTCGAGTTGCTAATCAACAAATGAAGAATCCCATTATTGAGGATGCCCCTGTAAAGATAGGGAGTTTTGAGGATACACATCAATTTGTGATTCAAGCACTGTGAGCTTGTTAAGACGCGATTTGTTGTGCAAGTTAAATTGCACCATATATTGTACCCCAAAAGGAATAGAGCTACAAACTCATGATGAGGATATTGCTTTTAAATCAGAATGTGGTCATCGGAATGTATCCGATGATGATGACAGAAGATTTGCCTTTAGATCTAAGAGATTCAATAAGACCAGAAGTTTGGCATTGCCCAGGAAAGGACATTGGACTCATTAAGGAAGTTAAGCCTGTCCGTATACAGACAAAGCTGAATGCGGAATATCCCAGAACACTGCAGTATAATCTGACGCCTGACACGGTTGCTGGGATAACTCCGGTGATCGAGACAATGATTCAACAAGGAATACTGAAAGGAATTCTGGGAAGTTCATGTTAATCACCCATTATGGGCCTGCAGAAGCCTAGCGGTAAATACCGCATAGTGCAGGACCTCCACAAGATAAATAACATTGTGGCCCATTGTTTCAAATTCCATGTGAGGCTGAGTGGTGTACTGTCATTGATGTGTGCCAGGTGTTCTTCTCCATATCCTTGTATAAGGACAGTCAGTTCCTCCTCTTATTTGTGCTCGGGAACCATGTTGTGTCATGGCGCCGAGTTCCACAAGGGTATATGGAGATTCCCTCCATTTTTAATCAGATCCTTAAGAAGAATTTGGAGACCCTTGTTATGCCCTGTAATTCTGTCCTGGTCCAGTATATTGATGAAAGCAAAAAGAACAGATGATGGACGGAATACTGAACAATGCAAACATTCACCCTCAGTCACAGATCTGGGTTTAATCCATCATACTTTGCTCACCACACCACCCCAGTATGGACCCATCCATATGCAAATCAGTCTTGACCCTGCTCTTCATGGAAACAGTCCAGCTCAAACTGCCATGGACATGTTGTTTCAACAGACGTGGTTTAATCCAAAGTTCAGGTTGATGGCAGAAGCGTTATGCCATAGGTATATTGTGTGCCAGCAGAACAACGTAGGGAAAAGAACAGCAGTGACATTGAGCCACATAGGACAGTCAGGAGGTCCTTTCAACAGGATTCAGATGGACTTCATTGAAATGCCTGTGTTCAATGGCCTGGTTTATGTGTTGGTTGTTGTGTGCATATTTTCACGATGGTTTGAGGCATATCCCATGAGACAGAATGATAGCCTTACAGTAGCAAAGTTGTGTTGAGGGAGTTACTAATAAGATTTGACTTGAAGACTTCTTTGGAATCAGACTGAGGAACGCACTTCAATAATGAAATGCTGAGGATGCAGTGTGCTGCTATGCAAGTTTAAAAGAGAATGCATTGTAGTTACCGTCCTGCAGCTTCAGGTCTGGTGGAGCAGGTTAATTGGACACTGAAATCAAGACTTGCCAAAGTGTGCGCTTCTACATCTTTCAAATGGCTGGATGCTTTGCTATTGGTGTTGATGAGTCTGCACAGTACACCTGATCATAGGACAGGACTGCTTCTCCATGAGATCATCACGGGAAGGACAATGAGATTGCCAGCTGTACTTTCCAATGCTCTGGTGAATATTACTGACTATTGGACTACAGCAAAGGATTGGCTGATGTGGTGAGTTCTGTCTCATCAGATTGAAGCTGCTACAGCCCCGCTGCACCATTAGCAGTGCCACGACCTAAGTCCCGGAGACTGGGTAGTGGTGAAGAAGCATGTATTGAAGCCGTGCTTGGAACCTCCTTGACGTGGAGCTTATCAAGTCATACTCGTGACTACAACTGCTGTGAAGTGTGGAGGTCTCCCCGACTGGATCCATGCTGCCCATACTCCCAGGGTTCCATGTCCCCTTGATGAAATAACATTACCTCTCCCGGAAGAGCCAGTAGTGGTCGAGATATTACAGGAGCAGGTTAGTCAAGCAGTAGGGGATCAGTCAGAAACTGAAATAGCACTTGATAGGCCTGAGGATGGTTTTGGAGAGTTGAATGATGAGACTGGTGAAGAAGAGGCTAATCCAGTGGTCATAGCAGAAGTAGACTCGGACCCTGACAAAGGGCCTAGTGTCAGTGAACCCTGAGGGGCAGCAGAAGAACATTGGCCAAGAAGGCAGGAGAGGGGGGTTATTGTTTATGTGCAGGAAGATGTCCCTTCCTGCACATAAACAATACTTCCCCCCAACCCAGACACCCTTGTACTATGGGGCAAGGGTGACTTCGATGGTGCTAGGCAGCTAGATTTAGCAACAGTGGAAGAGGAAACGCAGGGGTGCACTGCATTCTTGTGAATACGGCGCATCCCTGCGTTTTCAGAATGGCGAAAGGTGGCGTTAGCCATTTTTACTTAATGTTACTTTGCCATTCTGCTTTAAATATGCCCCTAAGTACCTTGAGACGTCTTATCTTAGATGTGGCTGAATTGACCTTGTTGGATGCAAACAGGTTTGATGAACTGAAGCATTTTATATTGGGATTAATAGTGAATGAGCTAGAACCGTTTATTATCAAAGACATTTTGTAGATTGTAAGGCAAAAAAGAAGTTTTATAAAGATTTCGTACAAAATTTCATTGCATATTCATTCGAACTTGACTTTGCTGTGGGAAACATCGTTTACATCTCATGCGATACATCGCATGCCATTACAACGCGGTCATTACAACGACCGCGTTGTTACATCGCAAACCATTACAACGCAAGTTGTTACAACGACTTGCTGTAGGGGGCAGAAGGTGTTGGATTTAAAATCCAACACCTTCCCTACTGTTGCACAGACTGGAGTTGGAATAGTAAATTATACTAGTCCAACATTCAGCGCCCCCTTCAGCAAGTCATTGTAACGACTTGCATTGTAATGGTATGCGATGTAACAACGCGGTCGTTGTAACGACCGCGTTGTAATGGTATGCAATGTATCACATGTGTTGTAACGTCTCATATTCCTTTGCTGTTTGCGCAGGAGGAAACCAAGAGCTGCTATATCCCAACGAAGTAATGGAAGCAGATCCTAAGACTAGTAGGCCTAGATATATCATAGTAGGTGCATTAATGGCTTTAGTTGTATGATTAGTTATAGTGCTTTTAGGGTTATATTTAGCTACAGATATCTCAGTAGAACCTAAGTCTACTGTTGCCCCTACCACACCACATTCTTCTGATAGTAGTATGCAATTGTGTGGGGTTAAGATTTACACACAGATGTTTCAAGAGGTGACTATACTTCGAATGCTTATTTTAGATTGCTTTATGAGCACGTAGATACGATGAGTACTAGGAGCTGCTATGTTTGTACTCAGTTACCTGCTACTGCTTCAGAGGGAATTACATGCCATCATCTCCCTCTGACATATGGTATTTCTTGTAGTCTCCTATTAAGTATATTTTATAGAGAAGGTAGTTTTCAATATTATTTTTTGAATTATGACAATTCTTCCACAAGTCCCCCTTTCAAACATTTGAATATGAATCCTTATTAGAAAGACGCAGAGATTTCAGGCAAATATTTTGCATCTCTTAAGCCATTAGAAACCCTCGTATGCACACAGACATAATTTGACTTGCTTAATGTCAGATGTGGAAAATAAATATTTTGAGGATAAATGGAAAGACTTAAAATCTCAAACAGAAATGGATCTGAACTTGAAAAATCATAAGTGGAGTATTGCAGAAATTGATCATCCGGAAAAAGGAAATTTGTCCGCTTTAGTTTTAGATTGGAAACATTAGGGAAAGGTGTGTATACATGTTGTTCAGAGTTACAAAAGATCAGTTGTTTCTAGGGGAGAGTGAATGTGAACACACTTTTAAAGCACAAGGAAAAAAGTCTTGTTTCCTGGAAGGACAGGATCCTGTGATTCCTGGAGTCTATTTTATTTGGGGATAAAATGCATATTTCAAATTGCCACATGGATGGCATAGTATCTGTTATCTTGGCATAGTTTTCCTGAAGATTTATTGTGTGGAACATTTTTTAATGATCCTGTATGGGAAAAGACATCTAGAACCAAACGAAGTGTTAGTGTAGCAGAAATAGTGAGATATATTTTTGGCGCTATAATCCCATCTGTAGGGGTGATTTTGAATGACCTGAGAATTAGAAAGCTGTCTACCAAAGTGGAAAAATAGGCTACTACTACTGCAAATTCCCTGTGACTTGTAAATACTGAAACCATTTTTTTTTTGCAGATTTATATAGCGCAAACTCGACCCAAAGGTATTGGGGCACTTTACATGAGCACCAGTTACGTTACACAAGGACACATTCATTTTTGGAAGACACAGGGAGATTGAGGGGCATATGTACAAGCCCCTATCGCCATGGGAACGTCACTTTTTGTGACGTTCTCATGGCGATAGGGGCCTTGCCTTATGTACAAGGCAGCGTTAAGCCACTTAACGTGGCTTAACGCTGCCTTGAACATAAGGTACCCTTTCACGCTATGGTTAGCATGAAAGGGGCATGCAGTGGGTGTTGCGGTGGGCGTTCCACTCCAACACCCATTGTATTTGACGCTGTCCCCTATGTACAAGGGTGGCATACATAGGAGGCAGCGCCAAAATTAAGACCAGGAAAACCCTGGTCTTAAGTTGGCAAAACAAGGAGGCAGTATTCTTTCTCCTCGTTTTTGCTTTTTCCATTTGTCTGCCTTGTGCAGCACACATGGAAAAAGCAAAATGCCATGGTTTGTTTATGTACAGCACACATGAAAGTGACAGACTTGCATTTTAGAATTGTTTATGTGCAGGAAGGGACACCTTCCTACACATAAACAATCCTCCCCTGCACGCAGACACCCTTGCACTCTGGTGCAAGGGTGCCTGCGTTGGGGCTAAGTTGTTAAACTTAGCGTCATCGCAGGGGGAAACGCAAGGCTGCACCACATTCTTAAATATGGTGCAGCCTTGCATTTCCGAGGTGGCGGAGCGTGTCGTTAAGCCAAGGAGGCTAACGACAAGCTCCGCCACTTCATTGTACATATCCCCCTAAGTGTTTTGCCCAGAATCAAAGGATGTTGAGCCAATGCCAAGACTCAAGCCTGGTTCCCCAGCTCCAAAGTCAGCAGCTCCAGCCTTTATGCCGCATCCATCCATGATTGCGATATGGTCTATGGCTTTGCAGAACCATCTTGCGTTAGATCTTTTGCTCACAAAAGACTGTGGAGTCCGCTGGATGTTGAAAGTTAGTTCAACAATGCTGTACTTATATTCCAGACAAAAGAAAGGAGCTTGAGGAATATATTAAGAATATATCTGGGTTGATGAAAGATTTGGAAGAGTTGGAAGCGACAGGTGCTTGGGAAGCTATTGAAAATGGATTTACTTTGATAAGCAGGTGGTTTGGAAGCTTGGGGAGTGGAATTGTGGGTGCCATTTTGAAACCCCTTTTAATAATAGCCCTTTGTGCAATATTCCTATATTTAATCATTAAGGGGTATTAGCATTCACAAGTGAAGGCAGGAGTGAAGAGAAAGAGAGCCGATGTAGAGTAAGAAGAAGGTCACAGCAGATAATATGATGACATGAAGCGTCTGGAGGAGTCTGGACGAAAGTTGCTGATGACCACTAAGTTTTGATTGAACTAATCTGATAATGATCTGATTGTAATCTGTGATGGATTGATCGCCATCTGAGGGGGATCTGGAGCAGCATAGTTTGGCGGTCGCCAGTAGGTAGTTATAGTTAGGACCTCGTTTCTATTCAAAAAGTGTTTTTTGTTTTCCCAATAACTTTGGCGTCGTTTGACGAATCTTTGCAAAATGTTCAAAACTAGTGGGGCGCTCCGGTCAGCTCCTGTCTTGAAAGTTTTGGGGTGATTCGTCAAGCGGGGGCTGAGAAAAAAGGGGGGTCCCAAAACACGTTTTCCCCATGTTAATTTCCATAGGAAACTTTAGACAAAGCTACAGCCCTAACTGCTGAACGGAATTACACCAAATTTGGCAAAAAGGTAGGTCTTGGTTCAGAAAGAGCCCTTTTTGTTAAATGGTGTTAATCCGTTCAATAGTTCTTGAGATATTAGCAAAAAGAAAAATATCGATATCTGAGCACCGAGGAGGGTTCGCGAACCCTCCCGGGCACGAGCTTCACTCTGATTGGCTGCCAACACTCCAAACCAGGAAGTGTTGGCAGCCATCTTGTGACTCGGTAGAACCGAGTCACAAGAAAACAGTGAAAAAGAGGTTAAAAAAGAAGAAAAGGGGGCAGGGTAGAAACACCCTGACCCCCTAGGCCTGCTCAGGGCCAAAAAAAGCATTTCTTTTTTTTAAAACGGCAGAATACGCGTTGGGGTTGCGAATCCCGCCAAACTTTTTTTAAAAATGAAGCGCGGGCTCCCGCGCTTCATTTTAATGAGGCCCCGGGGTGGGCCAGGTCCCGGGGGCAATGCAAAAAAGAAATAGCGGGGGACCGCCACCTCCCCGGGGCTATGCTAATTATGTGCAGGGGGCACGCGGCCCCCCCACAGCCATGGGGACCGCCACCTCCCCGGGGCTTTTTACAAAGTGAATGCATGGGGCGGTCCCACCCCCCCACACTGCCCCGGGGACCGCCACCTCCCCAGGGCTTTTTTAATTGTATGCGGGGGGAACGCAGCCCCGGGGACCGCCACCTCCCCGGGGCTCTGTTTTTATTTTTACAAAAAAGAAGTGTGGGGGGGCAAAAGCCCCCCCACACGCCCCGGGGACCACCACCTCCCCGGGGCACTCTTTATTCAAATTCGGGGGTCCGTTACTGACCCCCAGCCCTGGGGACCACCACCTCCCCGGGGCTTTCAAAATAAAGGGAAGGGGGCCGTGCGGTTCCCCTCCAGGAGCCCTTGATGAGCCTGGGGACCACCACCCCCCAGGGCCAGCTCCTGCAATGTCCCGGGGTGCCTACCCACGGCACATTGCTGTTTGCTATGACAGGGCGGGAGCATGGCTCCCGCCCTGTCATAGCAAACTCTGCTTTGGTTTTTGGAAGCGAGAGCAGGAAACCTGCTCTTGCTTCGAAAAACCAAAGCAGGATTGCTTTTGAGCAAGGGGAGCTGCATGTCAGCAGCTCCCCTTGCTCAAAAGCAATGCCGGCTCCCGCAGGAGGCGGGGAGCCGGCGGGACTGTGGGGGCATTGGGGCTCCCCCCACGGTCCCCAATGCAAAGGGTCAGCCCTGGGGGATGGGGTCCCCAGGGCCAGGAGTGGCCCGGGAGGGGGGCCATGCAGACCCCCACGTAAAATTTTTTTTTAAAAAGGGCGGGCCCTGGGGGATGGGGTCTTTGGGGCCAAGAATGGCCCTGGGGAGGGGAGCCACGCGGCCCCCCTCCCCGGAAATATAACTAAAAAAAACAACCAGGCCAGGCCCTGGGGATGGGGTCCCCGGGGCCAATAGAGGCCCAGGGAAGGGGGCTACGCGGCCCCCTTCACGTTTCTTTTTTTTTTTTTAAAGAAAAAGAAAATGCTAAGGTTCCGGGGGATGGGGTCCCCAGGGCCAAAAGTAGCCCAGGGAAGGGGGGCCACGCAGCCCCCCTCCCAGAAAAAAAAAAGAAAAAGAAACCGGCAACTTGCCGGAGGCCCCGCCCCCTCCCTGCAGCACTCTGCAAACACGCCGCATGGCGCGTTCTAAGTTGGGGGATTAAGCCCCTTGAATACTGAGGGTACCTGGGGGCCAACAAGCCCACCAGGTACCTTTAGTTAGCACCACAGAGCTACGTTGCAGAGAGATGGTCTGTGGCCAAGCCCCTTTTTACACCTCTCTGCAACGCTGCTCTGTGGCACTTACTGGAGGTACCTGGTGGGCTAGTTGGCCCCCAGGGACCCTCAGGATTCAAGGGGACTTAATCCCCTAACTTACAATGCGGCAGGGGGCGCATTTGTACAGTGGTGCAGGGAGGGGGCTGGGCCTGATATAACAAGTTAGCAATCCTGCTGTGTGGGACTTACTGGAGGTAATAAAAGGGGTAGCTAGCCCCCAAGGTTGACGTTGGGGGCTAACTATCCCTCCTGTTACCTCCGCTAAATCCCATACAGTGGGATTGCTAAAAGGTGTTTGAAGCCACGCTCACCTTTCTCCACCACTCTGCAATTGCGACTGCTATGTTATAGTTAGAAATTAGCATTTAAAAAACCTTTGAAATTCACTGAAAAAACCATAGGTTTCAGGCACATTATAGTTAGAAATTAGCATTTAAAAAACCTTAGAAATTCACTGAAAAAACCATAGGTTTCAGGGACGTTATAGTTAGTTGGACATTTCACTTGTACAAAACCAGAGAAATTCAGCCGTTATAGTTAGTAGAGCTAACTATAACTCGCGCCCCCGCAATGCACTGCTGATGACGTCACATATTACATCACTCATGACATGGTCAGTGACATCACTCATGACATCACTGATGACATCTCAAATGACATCACTGATGACATCACTGATGACATCACTGATGACATCACTGATGACATCATCCATGTGATAATCTGATGCACCTCCTCACACCCTAATATAACCTTTGATACACCCACTCTAAAATACAGACTACCATTTTCGAAACCATAGACACACCAATACCAGTTACTACATACGCACTCACTGATTCTTAGGTCTACACACACATCCACTCATTCACCCATACAGTAACTCATACATGCAGTCACTCATCAGTACAGCACTATCATATGCACTCATACACCTATACATACACTCACACACCGCCACTCATCCATAGACTTACTCACACACCTCCTCAGTCATGCAAAGAATCAATCACACCCATTTACTCACCTATACAGTTATATACTGACCACAGCACTTATTTATACAAATACTAACACATACTTACTCTCTTATACAATCACTCATACAAGCAGACACTCATTCATACAGCTACTCTCACAATCACTCACTCTCACGTATTGTCATTTATATACCCCAACACTCACATATACTGCCTTTCACATATGTAGTAACTCACACATATACCACTGGGACATCCATTCACTCACCAACACACCCATACACACACTAACCCACCCATACAGCCCTTCACAGATGCACTCTTGAACCCATACACCCAGTGAATCACCCACTCACACATCTATGCACAGAGTCATCCACCCCACACCCACTCACAAAGACACTCAGGCACCCATACAGATACTCAGACAACCAATCAATAACCCATATAGACAGTCATGTAGCTACTCACCAACCCATGGAGCAGCTTATACACCAACTGATAGACTGATACAGACATTTACACAGTTTACTCACTAACCCATGCATTCAGTAAGATACGCTTAATCAGTCACTTATACAATCAGTCACGCACCTACTAAATCATCCATTCAGACACTTATACACCCACTCATTCTTCAAAACACCTTGGCATATATATATATAAAACATATTTAAACTTTAAAGACACACACATTCACTGGATGATGTCATCAGTGATGTCATTTGAGATGTCATCAGTGATGTCATCAGTGATGTCACTGACCATGTCATGAGTGATGTAATATGTGACGTCATCAGCAGTGCATTGCGGGGGCATGAGTTATAGTTAGCTCTACTACCTATAACGGCCGAATTTCTCTGGTTTTGTACGAGTGAAATGTCCAACTAACTATAACGTCCCTGAAACCTATGGTTTTTTCAGTGAATTTCTAAGGTTTTTTAAATGCTAATTTCTAACTATAACGTGCCTGAAACCTATGGTTTTTTCAGTAAATATATATATGGATTTACTTTTGGCCTTATGTACTCCTGTGGCACAATAATACAGATGAGATGTGGCACACTAAAGGTATAAAAAGTGTATCACTTGTCTGGTTTGAGAAATAAATGTGAGCATAATAATGTGTTTCCTTTTCAGAAACCTCTGGCCTGCTGATTAATCTTCTATAGGTTTAGATTGTAAGGGGTGTGCGCTAAAATGCATTTAATGCAGTGCATTTGCCAGGGATTAGTGAGAGGGGATCATATGTGTGTTTAACATTTTATGAATTGTGACCAGACTGCTGTGTTTGTTTAAAATCTACATGTATTAGTTGTGAGTGCATGAATACCTTTTAAACATTATTTCTTATTACAAACACACTAAATGTGTCTGTAAAGCCATCCAAAATAATTATGGCGACATATATCTAAAAAAAACTCATAAAACAATATATTTCAAAACATAGTCATTGGAGTTGTTATATGTTCTTTTTGCATATTTTTTAATCATCTATATACATAAATCCACACTATGACCAGTACAACAAAACTGTCCTGTATTTGTGGTAATCCGTCATGCTACAGTATACAACTTTATCAGCTGTGGGTTTTCTAATACGATGGAACCCGGGGTGTCAAATGCGACTGGAGTCCAATAAAAACCTTCCTGAGTGCCAACACTCTCGTCGGAACTCAGATTATAATTTTTTTCGTCTCATGATCCAAGTTCTGACAAAAGAGTTGGTGTCTGGGGAGGTGTAATAAGAAATAATGTTTAAAAGTTATTCCTGCACTCACTTTTTTTCTTTGTTGTATGGTTCATTAGCCCAAAAGTGGCAGTGAAAATTGGGCATCCCCCTATCATTTAACATATTAGAATACAGCATGATATAGCTTGATTTATTATTAAAGATTTCGTTTATTGGAATATATGTAGACTGCAGAACTAATGTGTTTAAAAGAGAAAATGTTAAGTTAGCGTGATTGTGTGCCTCAAGCTTGCAGTCAACTAGTTAATACAAATGTGATAAGCTGGTTTCTGCATATTTCTCTCCTCTGCAGGTGCAGACCAAAGGCATCTTTTAACTAGTGAAAGTGACAGTGAGGCAAGGAAGAGTCTGTGAGGTGAAATGATTTTAATTGAAAGAACAAAGGGAGTGATACCAGTTGGTACTATTGGGTGAAAGCCTTTAAAGGAGGAACTCAAGGACACTTGGAAGGGGAGATTGGAGGATGGGAGTAATGTTCAACACGCCAAGTTCTTCCTGAGATTGGGAAAGCTTCTTATGAGATAGATGAGATCATGTTTTTCTTGAATGTTCTTTAAGCATTTAAATAAGTGAACCCACCTTGGGTTTAGTCAGATTCCCATTAGACTTGGAGAGGTATTGTCCTCTCCTGACATCTCTGATTTTGTGACTTTATGGTATACAAGACTCTTTACTTACAGAACTTTTACTAAGGTTCTGATGCTGACACCTTTTTGCTTCCTTGCCTTAATCGGAGCTTCCCCATTCATAGAGTAGTGAGTGTGGTGTTGTTAAATACTAAAAATATGTTCCATGTGTGGGAGAAGGATCAGAATTATTCGTCCAGTCATCAAGTCCTCTTCCCCATATTTTGTATTGCGGTGACTGAGATTTTAATATGTTCTTTACTATTGAGGACCAGTATTGTTAACAGTTTGGTCTACCTTTGATAATCCTTTATTTTTACAGTATGTTCTTGAGATTGAGTTATATCAATTTGGCTTTAACTTCATAATTAATCTTTTAACTTCAAGTTATTGATTCTGACTTTTATTGTGTGGTCCTAATGATTGCACTGTACTTTATTATTTCGATTGCTGTTAACCCTTCTTCCTCTCAGGCTCCTACAAAGGTCTGTTGACCAGAGTTAAATTGGAAGAAGCGACCCAGAGCGTAATCAGAGGCAAATAACACGCCATGTTAGAAAGTTCTCCCATACTATGTTTTTGTTGCCATGGTTTTAAATTTGAGGACTTGTATGTGTCCTCAGTTTTCTGTTACACTGTGTGTTGTACTGTACATACGTGTAGGATATCTTATATAAAATCTTCATTGCACAAATATTTAATATCATTGCAAGTATTTGAAACATAGAGAGAAACAATCAAAAAAATATTGTCTTTACAAATAAATGCCCTGTGTAGCACTGAATTATTCAGAAAAAAATGTTGTGTTTTGAAACTGTCTTCAGGAATTTAAAAAAAACACTCCGTTAGTTAGGGGTCAATACCATTTTGGAATGCTTTCACAGCTGCAGATATTTAACTGGAGGAAGACCGGTTTCCGTAGTTGTCTTCTCAGGTGCATCAATTCTGTGCAAATGCATATTATATTAGTAATTTCTCTGTTTCCAGTGTGAAAAATATGCATGTGTTGCCCTTTTCACCTCTTAGGATGCCATAGTCCCTTAGTGGTACAAGCGGAGCCTTTCCCTGGTTAAACTCCGCTTCCTTTACGCTCCTCTATGGTAAGTGGAAAATTCCAATATTTTTGCCTTATTTACTTCATAGGTGCTTGGAACCATTCAATTGTGTTTCCTTTTTTGAAAAGCTGAAAGGTTTTCTGCAAAGGTTATTAGTCATTGTTAGACCTGGCACCATTGGCGTGGGTCTCTCCTCCATTTTTCGCTTTTTGTCTCCTCTGTGTTTGCTGGTGTTAGATGCTCTGGGCGCTGTGCCACGGCCATTCCATGCCACAGCGCGAATGCTCCCTATTGTAAATTGACCGTATGAATTGATGTTCCCATAATTTGCTCATTTGGTTTACCTGTTAGTCTCTAGTATAGTGCACCGTGCATGCCCAGGGCTGGTAGACCGAATGCTGCTGGTGGGCCTGCAGCGCTGATTGCGCCACCCACAGAAGCAGCTTGTAAAGTGGAAAGTCGAATTTAGTATGCCTGAGCTCAGAATATTAAAGTACATCTTTTAGTGAGGGTTATTTCTATATTCTGTGTCTGAAAATACCACTTTGGGAAAGTGGGTATTTTCTTGCATAAGTCTTCCAGTGTGCTCTGCTGTTATGTGTATTGGCCGTCTGGTTTTGGAGGGACAGGGTAGGCTGAACCCGACCTGGGTCGAGTAGAGAGATCTGCAGCTGGAGTATGGGGAGGGGTGACCCTTTGATCTGAGCAGGGCTGCGCCTGGCAAGGTGAATGATGGCTCCCCCTCCCACGGTGCGTCTGATGGCAAACCCCCTCTCCTAAAGAGCAGGATGCCGCCTCGTAAACAACGTGCCCCCAGGACCTCACCGAACTGGTTCTGACTGGGTTCAGTGACTTGTGACTTTTGAGAGAACAAAGGCGAGGGGGGTATAAAGATGTGCTCGAAAACCCCCACGAGTGTGTTACCTCTGTCCGTGTAACTAGAGGGAAAGGACTTTGAAACTTTCATCCATCTTGCTGAAGCAACTACCCAAGGGCCTGATTTGAGCTCACCTCCTGCTGAAGTCTCAGGGACATTAGACTTCACCCATCAGCCGTCTGGATTCCTATTTGAGGGGGATTCTACCCGCAGGTGAGGCCTCTGTTGAGAATTCCAGAGCCTCTGGTTCTACTGCGGGGAACGTGGGCTGAAAGTCGCTATCGCTATTGTGGGCCACTGCAGCTGAGGAGCTGTGCCGCTGAGTGCCCGCATTTGCCATCCTACGAAAATCGTCGCTATCGCGGGCCGCTGCAGCTGAGGAGCTGTGCCGCTGAGTGCCCGCATTTGCCACCCTATGAAAATCATCGCTATCGCTATTGTGGGCCGCTGCAGCTGAGGAGCTGTGCCGCTGAGTGCCCGCATTTGCCATCCTACGGAAATCATTGCTATGCTATTGTGGGCCGCTGCAGCTGAGGAGCTGAGCCACTGAGTGCCCGCATTTGCCACCCTACGGAAATCATCACTATCGCTATTGTGGGCCGCTGCAGCTGAGGAGCTGTGCCGCTGAGTGCCCGCATTGGCCATCCTACGAAAATCATCGCTGTCGCTATTGTGGGCCGCTGCAGCTGAGGAGCTGTGCCGCTGAGTGCCCGCATTTGCCATCCTACGGAAATCATCGCTATTGCTATTGTGGGCCGCTGCAGCTGAGGAGCTGTGCCGCTGAGTGCCCGCATTTTCCGTCCTACGAGAATCATCGCTATCGCTATTGTGAGCCGCTGCAGCTGAGGAGCTGTGCCGCTGAGTGCCCGCATTTGCCATCCTACGGAAATCATCGCTATCGCTATTGTGGGCCGCTGCAGCTGAGGAGCTGTGCCGCTGAGTGCCCGCATTTGTCATCCTACGGAAATCATCACTATCGCTATTGTGGGCCGCTGCAGCTGAGGAGCTGTGCCGCTGAGTGCCCGCATTTGCCATCCTACGAAAATCATCGCTGTCGCTATTGTGGGCCGCTGCAGCTGAGGAGCTGTGCCGCTGAGTGCCCGCATTTGCCATCCTACGGAAATCATCGCTATTGCTATTGTGGGCCGCTGCAGATGAGGAGCTGTGCCGCTGAGTGCCCGCATTTGCCGTCCTACGAGAATCATCGCTATCGCTATTGTGGGCCGCTGCAGCTGAGGAGCTGTGCCGCTGAGTGCCCGCACTAGTCACCACTTCCAGGACCTTGTTACCACCTGCGGGTACCGCTGGGTGCCCGCCTTTAAGCCCCGTCCCAGGATTATCATGAGTGCACGCCGCGGACCGCTACAGCCGAGAGCTGTGGCCGCTGCAAGTCTGCCTGTCATCACCGTGGCTTCCTTGTGAGGCTGCGTGCCGTGCCCCTTTACATCTCAGGTACATTGTGCATCACCGGGTCTCGTGGACCCCGGCCCCGAACTAAGTCCGTTCCACCCCCGTTTCGAGTGCCTTTATTGCTTTTGAAGTGAATCTGTAATTGTGTGCATTGTGGCTCCTTGAGTGCTTTTAGCCTCATGTCCAGTCTATATAAAGTTAACTATTTTTCTATAACTACTTGTGGTGTCCGTTTGTAGCGTCTCTCCTGTGTTATTGTGTATGGTCATAAATGCTTCACACACTGCCTCTGAGATAGGCCTGTCTGCTCGTACTACGTTACCACAGGGTTGAGCAGGGGTTATCAAAGGGTGTAGCCCCCTTACTTTGACTTAGGAAGAAGGATCCCTATTTGGACCTCGGCGCCAGCCGCAGCCAACTAGAGATCCCCATTTCTAACAGTCATGCTTGTTTTACTACCAGTATTTTTGCTTGTTGTGGTGGCAGGAGCATAGACCATATGGCTATACATTGGAGAGTTTTAAAGGAGGTTTCTAAGTTATGTCCAAAGGGTTTGTGTTCGCTGGGTCTATAATTGCTTTCCACAGTAGATGTTTTAGTGATCCTTCAGAAACTGCTCATAATTTTTAACAGTAAGCAATGTTAAGAGCATGCTGAATAAATGATTACTTGTGGAGGGTAAATTCCAGGCAAATTTATGCATATGCTGCACTGTCTGGGAGTCTGTAAAGAAGTTCACAGGGGCAGCTTTGAGCCAAAGCTAGCCATTTTTAGGTCTTGGCTAGGCAGCGCATGCGCTGTCTCAAAGTGACTGTTGTATTCAATATGTGGGCTTCAGCCCACCCATAGACTTCCCATTTGCTGGCTCCATCATTGCGCTCATATTCTTTCTCCCCATTTGTCCACGGCATGCATGCATCATGCCTCTTCCTGTGTTTAGCCCTCCCCAAGATCATGGCCCAATTACTACTTTTCATCCACTGCTCCCATTTTAGGAACTGTTTTAGGAACTACTTTTTTCTTTTTTTAAGAGTGCTTCACACAAGCGCTTGTGTTTTCACTCGCTTCGTTCTCCGGTTGCGGTTGCCTCTTTCAGGATTCTTCTGAGAGCTCCGTTCCTTTAAACAGACCTGTAAATCTTGTTCTTATCTCGTCACATTTGCTCTGGATTCAAAGACGGAGGTCAATTGTCATTCATTTTCTTTTCTCTGACGGTACCTCTTTACTTTTCTTTCTTTGACTTCATTGTGAGAGGTTTTATTTTGTTAATGTCCTGATGTTGCTTGCACGTCCCCCAACCCACTCCCACTTCACTACTTGAGCCATTTCCCCATCCCTTCCTTATAGCTGCTTGCCCGCTCCGTCCATCATTGCTTGCCCTGTCTCGCTCCCCCCATCGCTTCTTGTTATTTCTAAATGGAATACTTTCAGTTTCTTCACAGTTCTCTCACCCCCTCCATCATCATTGCTTGTCCTGTCTTGCTCCCCCATCACTGCTTGTTATTTCTTACTGGAATCCTTTCGGTTTCTTGACAGCTCTGTTACAGAATGGATGAGAGCTGCTCACATCCTGGTGATGTTGGCATCGATCAGGGGGAGCGAGAATAGCTTCTTGTATAGGCTGTAATGTAGTTCCTATAAACCTCTATAGGATCTGCGCGTTTAGACAACATAGACTGTGGGATTGGTGTCCAGACTGATTCCAGACACCGCCACCGGGTATGTTAGCCTGTATACTAGCTAGCTCACACTGCCACTGTAAACTCCTCTTACCAAGGAGAGATTAGTTCTTGGCAACTATCGAACATGACAACTCTGTCCCATCAAGCATCGTGGAAACAGTGTAGTACTTTTCGCTCAGTCACTCGTGCTCACTTTGTCTCAGAGAGATACACAGAATAAACGGTGGGGACGTTTTCAATAAGTATTTATTGAACCAGCGTCATTCTAAAATAGGTGTGCTGAAACAACCATAAGACAGAAACAGATATAAATGATTATAAGCACCAACAGAGTAAAAGGATGGTAGATTCCTACCATAGTGCTAAAACAATGACTACAGGCAGGTATAAAAATACAATGACAGTAATAATGCGTACTCCTACGATGCAACCCTAACTAGATGTACCTACGTGTACCTAGCTTGTATGTAGGCGTCGAGCCAAGAACCCCTCTAGGATAAAGTCAACCCCATTGCCTGAAGTGAGAGACTGTGGGACCCCGTCTTGGTCTCGAGATGGAAACCCCACGAGGGATGTCAGACCACTGCGAGCTGGAGTGTCTGCATGCAGGAACCTCAGCGTATTGCGGCAGTGTGACAGCATGGAAGTCCTTTATCTCCTCTCCCTGCCTCAGCAAAGGTATGGTGTTTATATACCCAAAGTAGTACCCTCAGGCGATCTACCTTGCTGTGTCATGTCGGACTTGGATGACGGAAGGAATGACCCTTATACATAGGTATTATGCTGGAGATGGTAGTCCTGCTGAGATTCCATGGAATGCTCATGCATAATGAATGAGGCTAGTTTTCGGAGAAAACCCCATGTCATTTTAGCAGTACCGTAACTAGGTAAAAGGTCAGTACCAAGAATCGTTATGTAGTGTAATGGCAGGGGAACTATAGGTGAAAGGTTGAGTTAATACCTGAGCCTATATCAGGGCACCTGTATGAAACATAACACTCACTCCTCATCCGACTGGACGACATGCTCAAATGCTAAATGTACTTCTAAAATATGGAGACAACTAATAAGTCCATATAAAATACATAATAAATGCTAAAATACTAGCATAAACTGTAAAAGTCTACTAAAATATGTTCGTATATACGGTCTGAACAATTATGAGTGCCTTAAAGTCATGCTGTTCAGCAAGAAAAGAAAAGTCTTTTTTGTTTTAAAATTCCAAATTTGGTTCATTTGAAAAAGGCCAAATTTTCCCCAGCACACGATGAGCCAAATGTTTATGTGTCCTGTGTGGGACACGCAACAGCACTGTTCCTTGCAATCGCAGACGACGGTCCCTGCAACATCTCACAGATCAGGTCAATCGAGCACAGATGATCTTCTGTATTGGCCACAGCCGATGCAGGGGAAACCTGTATGACATCCAAGGCCTGAGTGCTTGTAGAGGAGCCGGTCTCCATTTCAACAGGAGCTGAAGCGTCCCGTGGTGGCTCTAAGAACGCAGACATCAACCTGGGAATACGCTGAGGACACAGCAGTACATGGGCCGTTATCAGGTCCAGTAAAGCCTCCACGTCTGGTGGCGCAACCGATGGGAGTGTTAGACAGAGATCCAACACTCATTCTTGTCCGCAGAACAGGCATCGGAGGACAGGCAAAACACAGTCAATCCAGACTGGTCGAAACAATAGGAACCAAGACTCACTTAGTTCTCAAAGGAGAGGTGTGCCCAGATGGAGTACCATGCGATCATGGTATCGGCGCTCCAAGAGCGTTTTTTCCTTCTCCTTGGTGACTGGGACTTCCATTGCGTAGCAGAAAAATTACAATCAGGATTCCTGCTATTAGTAACAGGATTAGCGGAAGTCCTCCAAAAATGCTTCCGAATACGGAGTGTATGAAGGCTGGAATCACTCCGAAGACTGTCTGAAAGGTGCTTAACAGCCCAGAACCTATGGTCTTAAATATGTGTACTATACCCGCCCTATCAGACATGTTAAAGATACGTTGCACCATTTCTGTGAAATGGAAAGGGCAATTCGTTCGTACAAGTGCCTGTATCTCAGCTGAGGACCTTGCAACCTAAAGATCAAAAGTCTCTTGGGCGGAGGTTAAGGGCACAGTTTTCTGTAAAAGCATGGCTTTCATTCGGCTCAGAGTATCAAACCGTATAAAGGAAACATTCAACGAAGGCCATAACGGCACCTCCCTGACTGTGTGGGTTCGGTGGAAACAATACTTGCATACAACAAGTAACCCTGGAGTTTACAGTGACAAGATATACAATGCCCGGAAGCATCCCACAACAACCTTGATCATTCAGCATCAAGTAACTCCCATTCAAGAGCAACTTGAACACTAGATTAATCATGGCAGCCGGGGACCCTTTCAAATGACAGGATAAGTTTGTGACTGAACTGTTACAGGCCCTGTGAAGCATGATATCCTGGCATATGAGAGATCCACTTAAAGAGTTCTTGCAGTCTGTACCGCTTAGAAACACTTCAATGCCCCCACTTCTGCATCGAAATCTATACGCCAATTCGCAAGATTCCTTGATGAATTCCTCACCCATTGCTTCATATCTGCCTTTCTGTTGTTGTTCAAGGAAGTATTGAAACTGGAAAGTTGTGACCGGTAACGTTATATGGCCATGAATTAACCATTACGTGGACGGTGACTCTGCCACAGTGAAAGGTTATTGGTCAAGTTTTTCAATACGCAGCATTGTATATTTTGCTCCTCTCTGTGCCATTGTTATCTGCTTCTTAGTTAGATTGTATGCAGAGAACAGGGATGTACTGTTGATAAAACGCCAAGGCACATAACCAGAATGCAATGATTGTAGCGTCCAGCTTAACAACATAATAGAACGTAGCTGAGACTGTCCGTGCTGTTGTATGGATAAATCATGTTCTAGTATATCTATAGCGGAAGATACAATGTTGCCCAGTGAATAAATCCTGGATGTTAATCTGGTCATACCATTGTCAACCACCGCTAAGGCCTTTTCTAGGTTTATTCTATCAATTTAACAAAGTCTCTCCGCAGCTTCTTGTTGAGAGATTTTCCAACTTTCATTATAAATGTCATATTAGAAACGTTTCTGACGTGGCTTTCGGGGACCCAATAAAAAGTCCCTTAGATCCATGTCTTCTGATAGTAAGGATAAGTGTTGTTTCACCTGAGACAGTGTCGAGGTTTTTAGCCACTCGAGGCATAACTTCCTAACACTGTATGATGTCACCATCCCCGGATGTTCTCATTGTACATAGCGTTTGTCCGGCCTATGGATACTAAACCCTTCGGTGGTACCCCTGAATCTTGACCGACACCTATTTGTGTCTGAGGGCCAAACTAACCATCCCTTGCAATCGGGGTCTGATGAGTTGTATGAAACTGTATGTATGATGTCATCTACTGTATCTTCACCATGTGTTGTAAAGTTTTGCCACCCCTCAAAGTGTGATGTTGAGGGAATCTGAGGTGTATTCAAATCCTTGTTCTTGGCTAGTCCAAGACAGGAAGTCTGTTGCACAGTGTCGTTCAGAAATATGATCTGCTGTGGAATAAGGCACGCTCAAAATAGTGCTTCTGTTTCCTGAACTTGCCATTCCTTTGAACCCCAGACTGATTTTATGTCTATAGTGTCCTTCCATAAGTCGAAACCCTGTTCAGACAGTTGGGAAATAAAGGATGCAGAATAAATCTGTTTGGTGTTTGTTAGCATATTTTTCTGTGCAGGTGTAGGTGCAACCTTATAGTAATATGAGGTCGGGTCAGAAGTGTTAAACTGAAAAATAAGAAAACTTCTGTGCAAATGTATGTGAACTACCTTTTGGCAGTGTTGGGCAATGTTCCCATTGGTGGTATGTAAAAACATTACGATACTGGATTTATGTAAAAGTGATGACCATAATGTTGGTAACAGTACATTGTGTCATAATCAGTTGTGTCCTCTAACATTTCAACGCTTGAACATGCAGCAAATTGTTCTAAATCCGACAACAAATTATTTACAGTTTCAAAATCCCAATTGTCAGAAAATGTACTGGCGGTAATGACATCATTTAAAGAAATTTTAAATACATGAGATATTTTCAAAAGTTCTGTAGGACCAAATACATCATATGAAACTCTGTCCCAAACTATACCATCAGGAATTGGAACAGCTGTAATGTTCACGAAGGACAGGTCTCTTAGTTCACGATGAGATGACGTATGAGGTTTGAGGGCCAAGTTCACATTTGATACTGAAGAGTATTCTGGGAGATAATTTCCGTTCATGAGTAAGCAAAAGACAGTCACTAGGCCAATCCAGAATAGAAAAAACAGTATTCCAGTTATTATCCAGAGTTGTTGCCATGGTGAGACTAGGTAAGTCTTTCTCAGAAAAATGTAGAATTCATGAAGTTGTTGTTTACAGGAAACTTGAGCTGGTGTTGTTTCATGTTCACTGGGATCAAGAGAAAAGGTATCAAAATCGAGGAAGTAGCCAGATGCAGTTCGATCTATCTTTGGTAGATCAGCAGGTTTTGTTGAACTGGCAGACTTCTCTTGTGGAGGCATATTTATGTAGATATCGATGGTAGGCCAAATTGATATTTGTCTTTCATTTGTGCTTGGATGTTCTATTTCAACCGGAACGAGTTCCATTTCATTGTTGGAAAGTCCATTATTTTGTATTGGCGACTCTTCAAATGTTATGAGTCTGTCTGTCTGAACTTCCTGTATGGTAGCGAGAGAAAAGCGTTAGCCCACCCAGGGGCCCACGAGGCCTACTATTCAGTATCGGCCACATTGTGTGGTTTGATCAGTTCGATGGACACAAATCTCTTTTCTTTTTTGCCGGCAAGAGGCGGAAGAAGTACTGTTCTTGTTCCTTCGACAGCCAGGACAGGTATAGACTTTCTGTATGATGGCCCAAATTCTTTCTTTGTCCACAATCTTTTTTCTGACCAGATCCCTGACTTTCGGGATCAGAGCAGGTATTGCCGTGACTGATTTGACTTCCCCAGTGGTGGTGCGTTTTACTTGCACGTTGCTTTGTAGTGCCCGGAATTCATTGAGATCCTGTAAAACAGCCAAACGTTTATTGATGTCAAATGGTTTTTCATCCGCCACTGTGCTTTCAAAATCGAGATCAGGTACCCACATTCTCGTTCGAAACTGGACTTCGCAAGGAGTGACAGCTCCTAGGGAACTTCTTGGCATATTG
The DNA here is from genome assembly GCA_963921515.1 of Calotriton arnoldi. NCBI lineage: Eukaryota > Metazoa > Chordata > Amphibia > Caudata > Salamandridae > Calotriton > Calotriton arnoldi. Next base: position 1,085,036 of record CAWUFW010004346.1, on the reverse strand, counting down.
TTGAGAGCCCTCTGGACTTCATATAAGTGATTGACCCAACTACCACCGAACCTAATATCCTTGCTGTTAAAGATTGCTTTAATTCTCGGTTTTTCCTCTCCACGATTGAATTTCCCTCAGGATGGTACGGAGAGGAGTACCGCAGTGAAACACCCTAACTTCCCATAGCTTCCTTGTAAGCCCTAAAGCTAAACGCGGGGCCACGGTCAGAATGTAATGTGCCAACTGCGTATGTCCCTATGAAGCCTTGCAAATCTTTTATAACAGTTTGAGCGTCAGCCGAGCACTGAGGCCAAGCCCACAGGAATCTAGAGCATGAATCCACTGCAACCAAGATATAATTGTAAGCCCCATCTGATTGTAGGGGGCCGCAGTGGTCCAAGTAGACACAAGTGAGTGGTCTGTCCGATATTAGTAATGGTGTCTGCGCCGGATGCGCCACGGTGGAACCCTTCATCTGCTGACAGATGTCACACTTTAAGACAAAATTCTTCATCTGTTTAGTTAGTCCTGGCCACCAATAGCGTTGTTTCAGTAAAGAACCCGTCGCGGTAATCCCTGCGTGTGCAGAACCGATACCCTTGTGTGTAGCTAGAATTAAACCTAATCTGCTATCCATGTTTGGTATTACTCTATCCCCCACTCCTGAAATTTGAGCATACGGAATGTTATTTGCATCTAACTTATAGGAGTACTTGAGTGGAAAACCCTTCGGCGAGGCTGTGCTGTTTTTGCATGAAGCAATGACAGCTATCATTGTGCTTCCATCTATTCTCGTTCTAGAACAAGTGATTGCAGCTACGGCAGCAGTTCGTACTGCCCCTTTTGCAGCTTCACCAACCAATGAATTTCCTTCAACGTGAATGCCATCACGTTGAGATCTTGGTAGTTCGTTTTTCAACTCAGCTACCTGTTCCCATAGCGATTTATACTTAATTGTGCAACCTTTTGAGTCTTTAAACCCATTTTGACCCCAGTAGTGAAGATATTCATTGTATGACTGGACACAGTAAAATGAATCGCACACAATCAGTGTGGGGTATTCTCGATCCGTAATTATTAATGCCTGTAACAGGGCTTTTAATTCTGCCAGCTGTGCCGTGCAGTCGCCTAGAGACTGTGTCTTCGTACTGCTAGGATGGAACTGTTTTATCTCCCATTTTTTCCTTTCTGTGCCCCTCTCTGCCCCATTAGCGTTGTGATTGTAATTTGTCTGTTTTATCTCCCATTTTTTCCTTTCTGTGCCCCTCGCTGCCCCATTAGCGCTGTGATCGTAATTTGTCTGTTTTATCTCCCATTTTTTCCTTTCTGTGCCCCTCGCTGCCCCATTAGCGTTGTGATCGTAATTTGTCTGTTTTATCTCCCATTTTTTCCTTTCTGTGCCCCTCTCTGCCCCATTAGCGTTGTGATCGTAATTTGTCTGTTTTATCTCCCATTTTTTCCTTTCTGTGCCCCTCTCTGCCCCATTAGCGTTGTGATCGTAATTTGTCTGTTTTATCTCCCATTTTTTCCTTTCTGTGCCCCTCGCTGCCCCATTAGCGTTGTGATCGTAATTTGTCTGTTTTATCTCCCATTTTTTCCTTTCTGTGCCCCTCTCTGCCCCATTAGCGTTGTGATTGTAATTTGTCTGTTTTATCTCCCATTTTTTCCTTTCTGTGCCCCTCGCTGCCCCATTAGCGTTGTGATCGTAATTTGTCTGTTTTATCTCCCATTTTTTCCTTTCTGTGCCCCTCTCTGCCCCATTAGCGTTGTGATCGTAATTTGTCTGTTTTATCTCCCATTTTTTCCTTTCTGTGCCCCTCGCTGCCCCATTAGCGTTGTGATCGTAATTTGTCTGTTTTATCTCCCATTTTTCCTTTCTGTGCCCCTCGCTGCCCCATTAGCGTTGTGATCGTAATTTGTCTGTTTTATCTCCCATTTTTTCCTTCTGTGCCCCTCGCTGCCCCATTAGCGTTGTGATCGTAATTTGTCTGTTTTATCTCCCATTTTTTCCTTTCTGTGCCCCTCGCTGCCCCATTAGCGTTGTGATCGTAATTTGTCTGTTTTATCTCCCATTTTTTCCTTCTGTGCCCCTCGCTGCCCCATTAGCGTTGTGCTGTAATTTGTCTGTTTTTCTCTCCCCTTGTACTTTGTGCCCCCGCTGCCTCTCGCCATTCCCGCCGCTGCGTCCCTGCGGCCCGCCCCCTGACTGCCCATTCGCTGCCCCTGCCTCCCGCCTCCCAGCTGCTCCTCCCTCCCACCTCCCCATAAATGGCGGCCGCTGCGCGTGAGGAGAGCGACCCTTGACCTTGCCAGGTAGGTCGCTCCCCCACCACACAGCTCCGCCTGTGTTGTCTGCCCGCTGCTTCTGCAGGTAAGATCGCCCTCCGCTTGTGGCACCGGTGCCCGTATTTCTTGTCTGTCTCCCCATTTTCCTTCTGTGCCCCTCGCTGCCCCATTAGCGTTGTGATCGTAATTTGTCTGTTTTATCTCCCATTTTTTCCTTTCTGTGTCCCTCTCTGCCCCATTAGCGTTGTGATCGTAATTTGTCTGTTTTATCTCCCATTTTTTCCTTTCTGTGCCCCTCGCTGCCCCATTAGCGTTGTGATCGTAATTTGTCTGTTTTATCTCCCATTTTTTCCTTTCTGTGCCCCTCTCTGCCCCATTAGCGTTGTGATCGTAATTTGTCTGTTTTATCTCCCATTTTTTCCTTTCTGTGCCCCTCTCTGCCCCATTAGCGTTGTGATCGTAATTTGTCTGTTTTATCTCCCATTTTTTCCTTTCTGTGCCCCTCGCTGCCCCATTAGCGTTGTGATCGTAATTTGTCTGTTTTATCTCCCATTTTTTCCTTTCTGTGCCCCTCTCTGCCCCATTAGCGTTGTGATCGTAATTTGTCTGTTTTATCTCCCATTTTTTCCTTTCTGTGCCCCTCTCTGCCCCATTAGCGTTGTGATCGTAATTTGTCTGTTTTATCTCCCATTTTTTCCTTTCTGTGCCCCTCGCTGCCCCATTAGCGTTGTGATCGTAATTTGTCTGTTTTATCTCCCATTTTTTCCTTTCTGTGCCCCTCGCTGCCCCATTAGCGTTGTGATCGTAATTTGTCTGTTTTATCTCCCATTTTTTCCTTCTGTGCCCCTCGCTGCCCCATTAGCGTTGTGATCGTAATTTGTCTGTTTTATCTCCCATTTTTTCCTTTCTGTGCCCCTCGCTGCCCCATTAGCGTTGTGATCGTAATTTGTCTGTTTTATCTCCCATTTTTTCCTTCTGTGCCCCTCGCTGCCCCATTAGCGTTGTGCTGTAATTTGTCTGTTTTTCTCCCCTTGTACTTTGTGCCCCCGCTGCCTCTCGCCATTCCCGCCGCTGCGTCCCTGCGGCCCCGCCCCCTGACTGCCCATTCGCTGCCCCTGCCTCCCGCCTCCCAGCTGCTCCTCCCTCCCACCTCCCCATAAATGGCGGCCGCTGCGCGCCGCGCCGCCGCTGGCGCGCCGAAGGCGCTCCTAAGGCAAGCCCGTCTGCGCCCGTCTGCGACTGGACCGCGCCCAGCGCCAGAACCCCTGGATCCCACCGATGCAACACTACTCGACGGACCTACGACGCCGCCACCCTCACCGCACTCAATGCCGGCCGGAACCCTGCCTGCTACCGAGCCTCACCGAGACGCACCCACGGACCCTTCACCTGCCAAGCCTGCCGATTCACCTGCCCCCGGACCTGCACCACCCCCGCCAAGTCGAGCACCAGCAGCAACCACCTGAAATGCATCCTGTTGAACACCCGCTCCGTCCACAGGCACGCCGTGGAACTCTGGGACCTGCTCGACGCAACAGCACCGGACGTCGCCTTCCTCACCGAAACCTGGATGAACGCCTCCTCAGCGCCCGACATCGCCATAGCCATCCCGGACGGATACAAGATCACCCGGAGGGACCGCGTCAACCAGGCGGGAGGAGGCATCGCCATCGTACACAAGAACACCATCCGCATCTCGACTAACTCCGACGAGACCTTCACCGCCGCCGAACACCTACACTTCCAGATACACACTGACCCCAAGACCACCCTCCGAGGCACCCTCATCTACAGACCCCCGGGACCACGCACACTATTCAGCGAAGACATCGCAGACTTCATCAGCCCGCACGCCATGCCCTCCGCCGACTACATCCTCCTAGGGGACCTCAACTTCCACCTGGAGAACAACAACAACGACAGAAACACCACCGCCCTGCTGGACAACCTCGCCAACCTCGGACTCAAGCAACTGGTGAACACGCCCACCCACTACGCCGGCCACACGCTTGACCCGTCTTCTCTTCCAGCAAGCACATCTCCTTCAGCCACGCCACCGGACTCCACTGGACCGACCACAGCTGCGTCCACTTCAGCTTCAGAAAGACTGCGACCCACCACCACCCGCAACAGGCTCCCCGCCGGAGCTGGAGCAAGATCACCGCCGAGCAGCTCACCGCCTCCCTCAGCCAGAACACACCCACCAACACAACGGACCCAAACGAAGCAGCCAGCAACCTCGCCAAGTGGCTGACCGCCTGCGCCGACGACCTCGCACCACTAAAAACCCTCCCAGCAGACCCGGAAGCAAGAAAACCCCTTGGTTCACCAACGAACTCAAGGAATCCAAGAAGAACTGCCGCACTCTCGAGAAAACCTGGCGACTCGACCAGACCACAGACAACAGGACCGCCCTCAAGCACGCCACCCGCAAACACCACCAGCTGATCCGTGCCACCAAGAAGTCGGCACTCAAAGAACGACTGGACAACAACGCCCACGACAGCAAGGAACTTTTCAGCATCGTCAAAGAGTTCTCCAACCCCAGCGCCGGAAACAACGACATCACCCCCTCGCAAGACCTCTGCAACTCACTCGCCGCGTTCTTCCACCACAAGATCACCGACATACATAACAGCTTCGACGCACAAACCACGCACCCTACCGCCGAACCAACGCCCGCCACCACCACCCTCTGCAGCTGGACCCCGATCAGCACCGAAGACACCACCCGCACGATGAACTCCATCCACTCCGGATCACCAACCGACCCCTACCCACACCACGTCTTCAACAAAGCCGACGCCACCATCGCACCCCATCTCCGGGACATCATCAACTCCTCCTTCCACACCGCCACCTTCCCGGAGAGCTGGAAGCACGCCGAGCTTACCGCCCTCCTGAAGAAACCAACGGCGGACCCCACCGACCTCAAGAACTACCGTCCCATCTCGCTCCTTCCGTTTCCGGCCAAAGTCATCGAGAAGACCGTCAACAGACAGCTTGCCGCCTTCCTCGAGACGAATGGATCCTCGACCCCTCGCAGTCCGGGTTTCGGGCCAACCACAGCACCGAGACCGCCCTTATCGCAGCCACCTACGACATCAGAACCCTAAACGACAACGGGGAAACAGCAGCCCTCATCCTCTTGGACCTCTCCGCGGCGTTCGACACCGTCTGCCACCGCACCCTAGTGAAGCGCCTCAGCAACATCGGAATCCGAGAGAAAGCACTGGAATGGATCATCTCGTTCCTCGTCGGAAGAACCCAGAGAGTCCGCCTCCCCCGTTCAGATCCGAGGCCACCGAAGTCATCTGCGGCGTTCCACAAGGATCTTCACTCAGTCCAACCCTCTTCAACGTCTACATGAGCCCCCTCGCAGCCATCGCACGCCAACACAACCTCAACATCATCTCCTACGCCGACGACACCCAGCTGATCCTCTCCCTCACCAACGACCCCACCACCGCCAGAGCCAACCTACACGACGGGATGAAAGACGTCGCCGACTGGATGAGGAACAGCCGCCTTAAACTGAACTCAGACAAGACGGAAGTCCTCATCCTGGGCTCATCACCCTCCACCTGGGATGACTCCTGGTGGCCCCCGGCCCTGGGCACCGCGCCCAAGCCAACGGACCACGCACGAAACCTGGGCTTCATCCTGGACTCCTCCCTGTCGATGACCAGACAAGTCAACGCCGTCTCATCTTCGTGCTTCAACACCCTGCGCATGCTCCGCAAGATCTTCAGATGGATCCCCACTGAAACCAGGAAGACCGTCACCCAGGCACTCGTCACCAGCCGACTGGACTATGGGAACACCCTCTACGCCGGAACCACAGCCAAACTTCAAAAAAGACTCCAGCGCATCCAGAACGCCTCCGCACGACTCATCCTGGACATCCCCCGACACAGCCACATCACCGGACACCTGAAAGACCTGCACTGGCTCCCCGTCAGCAAGAGAATCACGTTCAGACTCCTCATCCACGCACACAAGGCCCTCCACGACCTGGGCCCAAAGTACCTCAACGACCGCATGACCTTCTACACGCCCACCCGCCAGCTACGATCAACCAGCCACGCCCTCGCCACCGTACCACGCATCCGCAGAACCACCGCCGGAGGAAGATCCTTCTCCTACCTGGCAGCCAAGACCTGGAACTCCCTCCCCACTCACCTTCGGCGAACCCAGGACCATCTCTCCTTCAGGAAGCAGCTCAAGACCTGGCTGTTCGAGCAGTAACTTACCCCCTCCCCCAGCGCCTTGAGACCCTCCCGGGTGAGTAGCGCGCTCTATAAATGCCGTGATTGATTGATTGAACTCGGACAAGACAGAAGTCCTCGTCCTTGGAACCACCCCCTCGGCGTGGGACAACACCTGGTGGTCCACGGCCCTCGGCAGCCCACCGGCCCCTACAGACCACACCAAGAACCTCAGCATCATACTCGACTCCTCCCTCTCCATGAATCGACAGGTCAACGCCGTAACCTCCAGCTGCTTCAACACCCTCTGCATCCTCCGTAAGACCTTCAAATGGATCCCCCCGAAGCAAGGAAGACAGTCACCCACACACTCATCACAAGCAGGCTGGACTACGGAAACGCCCTCTACGCCGGCTTCAACAAGTCCCTACTCCGCAAGCTTCAGACAATACAGAACACCGCTGCAAGAGTCATCCTCGGGATCCCCCGACACGAACACATCAGCCAACACCTACGCAAGCTCCACTGGCTCCCCATTGAGAAATGAGTCACCTTCAAGATACTCACCTACGCCTACAAATGCCAACACAACACCGGACCCCAATACCTCAACGACAGAATTACCCTCCCCGTACCCAAACGAAACCTCCGCTGCGCCAACCTCCTCCTCGCCAAAACCCCGCACATCCGCAGAGCCAAAGCAGGGGGAAGATCCTTCTCCTACATCGCAGCCAAGACCTGGAACGAGCACCCCACTGACATCAGACGTGCCCCCTCCCTGAACACCTTCAGGAAGGCTCTGAAGACCTGGCTTTTCGAATGAAACAGACCTGCTGACCCCCTCCCCCCTCAGCACCTTGAGACCCTCACGGGTGAGTAGTGCGCTTACAAATTCCCTGATTGACCTATTGATTAGGTACCGTTTCACCTTCATTGAAGGTTAGGTAGGTGTACCCAGATTGACCCGCTATAACACGGATCACCTAATTTGTGGTGTTTACACGTGTGTGTAGGTGTTTGGAAGCTATCATGTCAGCTTGTAGGGATCGAAGGATATCTGTGTGTTCCTGTGTCCAATGCCTAACTGAAAAATTAGGTCTTCTTAGGTCGTAGAAATGTTTTACTTTTTCTGCGTAATCTAAAATGTAAGTTCTGCCGAAATTTAAGAATCCCAATATGGATTGTAAGTTTTTCAACGATTTAGGAGGTTGGAGCAGCGCACACTTTTCTAAAAAGTTAGCTGCCAGGCTTTTCCCTTCACTTGAAAGCTCATATCCCAAAAATAGGACATTGAGGTGGGCTATTTTCAATTTTTTTAAATTGAATTTGTAGCTCTCAGGGGTGAACCCCAAAATTATGTTGCTCACCCTGGTCAAATGATCCATTAAATCATCATCCCTCAGAAAAATATCATCTACATAGGACAATGCCTCTTCATCCAAATTCTGAAGTAACTCTGTTACCCTAGCTGAGAACAACCCAGGGCTATTCTTATACCCTTGGGGGAGTAGACAGAATTGACGCTGAGAACCGAGCGCTGAGAATGCGGTTAAATATCTGCTTACAGGCTCTATATTTTGGCAGAAAAATCTATTTGAGCTATCTAGTGTTGTTTTGTATTTTTTCCGCACAATGTTATTCATTAATGCAGCACTGTATGCATTCTGTACGGCAAATGTTTTAGTGCATGTGTTCAGATGTCTGTAGTCTAAAACTAGACGGTACCAATTATCGGTTTCACACAGGAAACAAGGTATTATTCATTGAAGAGGTGCAAGTTTCAATTACACCCTGGTATTCAAGTTGATCTAAGATCTCCCTGGCCTGTTTTTTTGCTTCTTGTTTTATTGGGTACTGTCTCTGTGGAGCTGGAGTAGTTTTTACTGGGATTACATGGTGAGGTGACTCAGCATCCCACCCAACATGGTTTCGATATAATGCTGGAGCAAGTGCTACCGCCCACTCCTACGCGTATGAATGTTTTAAGTATATTGGAACGAGATCAGAAAAAGCCAGTAAAATTACTGTCTCTCCCTTTGGGCACTCCACAACAATTTCAGGCTGCCAATCTTTTTCAGCCAAAATGATGGCATATCCATAAGTCAGGTTCTCCCAAAAGAGACCTTTAGTTTTTCTGGGTTTGTCCCCCTCCATTTGGAGTGTTATTTCATGTAACTTATGTGGGACACTTACCCTCGTATCAGGTGTCTCCACCGTGATATGTTCATTCAACTCCGCTGTCACCAGAAATTACATCAGGTTATGGTGAGCTATTGTTACTTCTGCTGCACTGTCTAGCATCGTCAGAGCCCATTCCCCTGATCTGGGTTTAATCCATCATCATTCTTTAGCTCACTCCGCCACCCCAGTTCAGACATGGCCATATGCAAATCAGTCTGACCCTGTGCCTCATGGGAAAAGTCCAGCCCGAACTGCCAAGCCCAATGATGATGGATTAAACCCAGATCAGTTGACTGGGGGTGAGTGCATGCAATGTTCAACACTCCGTCCATCATCCCCTTTGGTTTTGCTAAGTTCACCCTAAGTTGGCAGGGTATGCCCAGACGTGGGTCCCTTGCTCACGTTGCCACTGGATTCAAGATAGCCTGGTTGATGAGGGTTATGAACCTGAAACTGGTCCCAGGATGCTTGTTTCCGGTCCAGGGAAGTCATGGCTTGGCAGTTCGGGCTGGACTGTTCCCATGAGGCACAGGGTCAGACTGATTTGCATATGGCCATGTCTGAACTGGGATGGCGGAGTGAGCTAAAGAATGATGACGGATTAAACCCAGATCAGTTGACTGGGGGTGAGTGCTTGCAATGTTTAACACTCCGTCCATCATTCCCTTTGGTTTTGCTAAGTTCGCCCTAAGTTGGCAGGGTATGCCCAGACGTGGGTCCCTTGCTCACTTTGCTACTGGATTCAAGATAGCCTGGCTGATGAGGGTTATGAACCCGAAACCAGTCCCAGGATGCTTGTTTCCGGTCCAGGGAAGACATGGCTTGGCAGTTCGGGCTGGACTGTTCCCATGAGGCACACGGTCAGAATGATTTGCATATGGCCATGTCTGAACTGGGGTGGTGGAGTGAGCTAAAGAATGATGATGGATTAAACCCAGATCAGTTGACTGGGCGTGAGTGCTTGCAATGTTCAACACTCCGTCCATCACCCCCTTTGGTTTTGCTAAGTTCGCCCTAAGTTGGCAGGGTATGCCCAGACGTAGGTCCCTTGCTCACTTTGCTACTGGATTCAAGATAGCCTGGCTGATGAGGATTATGAACCCGAAACCAGTCCCAGGATGCTTGTTTCCGGTCCAGGGAAGACATGGCGTGGCAGTTCGGGCTGGACTGTTTCCCATGAGGCACAGGGTCAGACTGATTTGCATATGGCCATGTCTGAACTGGGGTGGCGGAGTGAGCTAAAGAATGATGATGGATTAAACCCAGATCAGTTGACTGGGGGTGAGTGCTTGCAATGTTCAACACTCCGTCCATCATCCCCTTTGGTTTTGCTAAGTTCGCCCTACGTTGGCAGGGTATGCCCAGACGTGGGTCCCTTGCTCACTTTGCTACTGGATTCAAGATAGCCTGGCTGATGAGGATTACGAACCCGAAACCGGTCCCAGGATGCTTGTTTCCGGTCCAGGGAAGACATGGCTTGGCAGTTCGGGCTGGACTGTTCCCATGAGGCACAGGGTCAGACTGATTTGCATATGGCCATGTCTGAACTGGGATGGCGGAGTGAGCTAAAGAATGATGATGGATTAAACCCAGATCAGTTGACTGGGGGTGAGTGCTTGCAATGTTCAACACTCCTACCATCATACCCTTTGGTCCTGGTAGGTGAGCGGAATTTCAATGACCTTATACGGACAGTATCTATCTGGTGTTTCATCTTCAGTATAAGAATGAAATGTATTTGTTCGTGCATCTGCTTGTGAGAATTCAACCCATGAATAGAATACCTCTGTTCTATATGATTGTCAGCCTCAATCACAAATGTTACTGTCCCACCCCTAGCTGTGACTCCATTTTCTGTTGGTTTTAAAGTAAGGGCAGATCTGACATTTTCTGAAATGTTTATTTCATCTTCTTGTTCTTCTCTCTTGCTGCAGTCGCACGTTGTGCTGGCGCAGTAGCGTCTTTGTCAGCCATTATTGAAAAAGAGGAAGTTTCAAGGAAACTGAGATAAGGTTTTATGCACAATCGGGAACTGTTTGTCCTTCAAGCTTGATAAACCTACAGCCAATACATAGGATATGCCTACTCAGCTGTGGCGGATTGTTCCCTTTCCCACTCTCTGGGAAAATGTGAGTAGGGGTCTCTGAGAATAGCACGACTGAACTACACAGATTTGACTGTTAAATAAGTACCAAACCAACGCTGGTGCCATGTCATGTAGTTCCTATAAACCTATATCGGATCTGCGCGTTTAGACAACATAGACTGTGGGACTGATGTCCAGATTCATTCCAGACACCCCCACCGGGTATGTTAGCCTGTATACCAGCTAGCACACAGTGCCACTGTAAACTCCTCTTACCAAGGAAAGAATAGTTCTTGGCAACTATCGAACATGACAACTCTGTCCCATCAGGGATCGTGGAAACAGTGCAGTACTTTTTGCTCAGTCACTCGTGCTCACTTTGTCTCAGAGAGATACACAGAATAAAGGGTGGGGATGTTTTCAATAAGTATTTATTGAACCAGCGTCATTCTAGTGTAAGATAGGTGTGCTGAAACAACCATAAGACAGAAACAGATATAAATGATTATAAGCACCAACAGAGTAAAAGGAAGGTAGATTCTGACCATTGTGCTAAAACAATGAATACATGCAGGTATAAAAATACATGACAGTAATAATGCGTACTCCTACGATGCAACCCTAACTAGATGTACCTACGTGTACCTAGCATGTATGTAGGTGTTGAGCCAAGAATCCCTCTAGGATAAAGTCAACCCCATTACCTGAAGTGAGAGACTGTGGGACCCCGCCTTGGTCTCGAGATGGACACCCTGCGAGGGATATCAGACCACTGTGAGCTGGAGTGTCTGGGTGCAGGAACCTCAGCGTCTTGCGTCAGTGTGTCAGCATGGAAGTCCTTTTTCTCCTCTCCCTGCCTCAGCAAATATGTGGTGTTTATATACCCAAAGGGGTACCCTCAGGCGATCTACTTTGCTGTGTCATGTCGGACTAAGATGACGGAAGGAATGACCCTTATACATAGTTATTATGAGGGAGATGGTAGTCCTGCTGAGATTCCAAGAATCCTCATGCATAATGAATGAGGCTAGTTTTTGGAGAAAACCCCATGTCATTTAAGCAGTACCGTAACTAGGGAAAAGGTCAGTACCAAGAATCGTTATGTAGTGTAATGGCAGGGGAGATATAGGTGAAAGGTTTGGTTACTACCTGAGCCTATATCTGGCACCTGTATGAAACATCACAAGACCAGTGATTTAAAAAAAACAGAACGGAGCAGATACTGTAACATGCATAGGCCATTGGTTAGAGAGAGCAACTCGAACACATCACTTCAGATCCGCCTGTTATACTCTTCCCTACAGTGTACTTGTGCCTTTTCCTTGGAAGTCCTGCTTGCTGTTCTACAAGTATCTCCCCAGAGATTTAATACACACAGGGGATTTCTCTCAAAGTGCAGTGCACAGCTAAGTGGCATCTGGCAACCAACCGCAGTCATCAATTCTTTAACATACTTTACATATTTACTCCCTGCCAAGTACAACTTGAAATTAAACCCAAATTCAATTTAGCCGGTTTAAAAAGTGGTTGTGAGGCAAGGTTAAGCGCCATTGCACAGTCTCTACTAAAAATAGACGCTTCCCTGCATGCAAGACCATATGGACTAAATTAAATGGTGTATTATTAGTCTCCACCCAACAGTAGGAGTTTGGCCAATGTCAGCCAAAAATCTCTGACATCTGCTGCCACATAGCACCGCCTTTAGATGTCCCTTAACCACATCGGACTTCCTCCTAAAGATGGTATGATGTGCAAGTCAGGTATGCATGGACAAGAGTGACACTGCAGACTCAAGGAGCCAGTTTATTGACTTTAAACCCTTACGTATGTGAAGCATTTCTCTACCATACCAAGACCAGTTTACACCGAGCGTCACTTATAATATAGCAGGCATATGTACCGGGCAGAGTCAGTTGGCAAGGTAAATGTTATGCCTTTTTTTTATGTACGAGGATAAAATACATTGACATTCACAACACCAATAGCTCTCAGAGTGCCAAGACCTATTGGCTTTGCCAATGCTTGTTAACATTTCCAATAGAAAATAGTGTGGCTGTCTGATAATGTGGGTGTGAGTTTGCTCCTATTCACTTTCATAGCTGGGCTCTGCAATGAACCCGACAGCTTACTAATTAGTTGTGCGAAGGAAGGGTTCAAGGCATTAGCCTTGGTTTTCACAGCTGTCAGGTTGCTTGGAGCCATCCAATTTGTCCAACCATAAGTCGAGGTATTTATGTCCACTAATGCATTCTAGCTTAGTGTAGTTTAAATACCAATGACCTCTTTTGTGTATTTTACGATCCAAAACTACCATTTTTCACTTATTATTGTTTATGCTTACTTTTTGATTTTCACTGTATTTTCTTAGTTTAGTTAGCTTCATTTGGAAGCCAATTACTGTTGTGCCTAAGATCACTGGGGCATATCAGCAAGGGCCGGCGATAATTATCGCTAAGCGCACTTAGCGCTAGGATAATTATCGCCGGCTATCGCTGCTTTCTATCGCGGAGATAGCGTGCTATCAGCAACGCTTATCTCCAAAGCGATAGAAATGCAAGCGATAGATGGAAAACAGTGTGATTATCGCTGGGAAACCAGCGATAATCGCACTGTGACCGGCGATACCTTGCTGATAGGGCAGGGTGGTCTTAGCCATATAATCCACCTCCCATTGGATTACATGGCTAAGTCAGAATTAAAGCATGCGTAAGGAAAATAGCGATAACCGTGGTTAGCGCTACTTTTCTTATCGCTATGCTTGTTAGCGATTCCCTTGATAATTGGAGAAATGTTGGTTAGCGACATTTCTCCAGTTATTTCGGGAAGGAACGCCCACTTTGCATCTCATTAGAGATGCAAAGCTGGGCGTTCAGTAAACAGGCGCTAAGGCATGGATCCACGCGTTAGCGTGTCCATGCTGATAGGGCGATAAAATTATCGCCGCTTTTCGTCCGAAAACAGACGCTAAAGCGGCGATAATTTTATCGCCTCGCCTTGCTGATATGCCCCACAGTGTCATCTGCATACTGCAAGATGTTAACTGGATGACCAGACATTTTAGGGGGCAAGGAAGCTACGTTCTCCAATGCTTCTCCCAAATCTTCATTGCTAGTCCCTAATCTGCTATATACATGTTAAAGAGCATTGGGGCGAGAACACAGCCTTGCTTCAGACCTTTGAACAAATTAGGGGCATATTATCAAGAACGGCGTTAAAATTATCGCCGCTTTAGCGGCAGAAAACTGCCGCTAAAGCGGCGATAATGGGCTTGATAATATGCCCTTGAGAATTCCAATAGAAGCCCATGTTGACAGCAGAACATGGGCTTCTATTCGAATTCTCAAGGACATATTATCAAGGCCATTATCGCCGCTTTAGCGGCAGTTTTCTGCCGCTAAAGCAGCGATAATTTTAACGCCGTTTCTTGATAATATGCCCCTTAATCTTTTCTGTGGTTGTCATGTCGGGAGAGAATTTAAAAGAGCCTGCGCCCCTGCGTTTTAATGTGTGGGTTCTATGTTGTGGCCAAGATTTAGCCAGTGTTGAACACCAAATGTGCATCCTCTTCTGCTGCCTGTTAATATGATATGGTTAAAGTCACACAACACAGTAAAGCAGAGTGAATTTTGTGAGAAAAGAAAATTGATCATTAAAAAAAATGTAATGGACGCCGCCTCACCTCCCAATGGTGAATGCAATGTGTCTCCTGCCTCCAAAATGTAATGGACGCCGCCTCACCTCCCAATGGTGAATGCAATGTGTCTCCTGCCTCCATTTTGCTTTCCTGCAGTCTTTTGAGAACGAATGCCCCTTGAATACTGCCCCTCCTCCCCGCTCAGACTAGCAGAACTCTCGGACTCAAGTCCCGATGGTACCTTTTCGGGGTGTTATACAAGGGAAGGCCACTGGGGACGCCAAAAGAAGTGAAAAGGAAAGGAGCATACACAATCCTGAAGGCTCCTGTAAAAGCTCTTGCCTGCTGCAGATGCCCAATAGGGAGAAGGCAGTGTCAGACCTCGGGTGGAGCTCCAAAGCCCAATACTCCAATGCTCATGGCCCAAAGGCCAAGTAGCCTGAGTGGCCCAAGATCCTTTTGGCCTGATTACTCGTAAGCACCTTGCAGGAGATTCCAGCCCTTGCCAGACGCTCCACTTGCATGATGGGGCTCCGAACAGAGGAGCGAGAGGGCGGGAACAGCAGGAGCATCTGCCATCTGTTCCGGTTGCACTGGAAGGGTAGCAAGCACATCCAGCCTTCTCCTCTCTACTTTCCTGGTATTTCTTATAGCACTATTGCTGTAGCATTATTGCTAAAAATCTAAACAGAGTCTATGTTATTCTATACATATAGTTCTATATCTGTGCATGTGCTTGATGTGGCTTTACGTCTTCTTTTGAAACCACAGTTGAACTACTACTTGTTTTGTGCATGTAGCAAGACCAAGGGTTTGTGTTGTGTCTTTCTGTTTGTGTTGTACCAATGTTAATATTCCCCAAAATTGATTTTCTCATGTGGCACATGTGGTTGTGTTTTGACACATCTGTTTTGTTTTCCTGTGAAGGAAGATGGCGAAAATTGAGGGATATGCTGCATCTAGTGTTGCTTTGTGAAACGTAAAGGGTTGTAACATGGGTAGTGGTGGGTGAAGTTTTTAATATGCACATATGGTTGAGAATAGTAGGGAATCGTTCCACCTAGCAAAGACATGCAACATTTCCAGACCTTAACAAAGCATAGGAAAAAACTCAAGGCAAGTCTTCCCTAAAACAATTTCCCAATCAGGAATGTCCTGTCGGTTGAGGTGGGTAAAACACTGAAAGCTCGAGCCAGTATCAAGCCGGAAGCTCAGCTCGAGGTCCTGTTGGAGTCTCGAGCCCATAACAAGCCGAGCTTTTTTATTTGGCATTACAGCTAGAGCAGCCAATTTTGGAACTGGGGAACCAGGTTTGAGTCCTAGGTGGGCTCCACATCCTGGAATTCTGGGTAAATCACTTAATCTCCCTGTGCCTGAAACAAATGAATGTAACCTCGTGTGATGTAACTGGTGTTCATGTAAAGTGCTCCAATACCTATGGCCAGGTTTGCGCTGTATAAAAAATGCAAAAAAAGATAAAAACAAACCAATAACATTAAAAGGTGATACAAATGTAGTGGCTGATTTATATAAATGTAATCAAGAAAATCTGGATAAATTGTGGTTTCCCTGCTTAAATTGTGGGAAATTAGGCAAATATTTTACTTCACCAAAACTCCTTTTTCTTCATAGTCCTGTATGAAAGCACTTTCAAATACGTGAGTTCAGAATATCAGCTGTACAAAAACCTATGATGTTTGATTTAATAGACTATTATGTTGCTCTATATTAATCTGAGCCACATACAGGGTTTGCATGGCAACTGTCTTGTCTCTCGGTTCACTAATGGTACTGTCACCAGTGTGGGGATAAGGGTAGGAATGGTTCTAAGTTCATGTTTAAAAGTTATCACTTTTAATAAGTACTTCTCAGTGCAGTGGTATAATGTGACATATTAATGTCAAAGCTTCCACATGCTAAAGTAACTCACATTTGTTGGTCTGGCATTAGCCAAGACCATTTAGTTTAAAAAAAATATGTATAATATGCTTATTTAAAGGAGCTTTCAGCCTTCTGTCTTCATCCATTGATCTGTTGGTGTGCCATTCACTTTTCGCTTCCGCCCACTACAGCATACAGAGTGGGTAGGGACTCAGCTCACTTCAGGCACTGGGTAACTTCTCTTTGAGTAACTGCATTTTGCTCTACCACAAAGTGCACATCCACACACACGGTAGTTCACCTAAGTGCCAATGTTCTTGTTTTTTACTTTATTGCTCTGTTGTTGCCTTTGTGTTTAGAGTCTAATATAATAGGAGGACACTTGGAACTATCTCTTCCATGTGGAGCACTGGACACATTCCTGCTTTATCAGTTTCTGTGTCCTGCTAATGGTGTTGTAAATTCCTTTTGAAGTGGACTTTGTGGTAGACCTGTCAGCCTTAGGGTGGTCTTCCCCCAAACCTTTTGCCTTCACTGATTTTATTTTTGCTGTTTTCATTTTTGCTATCCTTAGGACGCTGCACACTTTACCACTGCTAACCAGTGCTAAAGTGCATGCGCTCTCTCCTTAAACTGTGGTGACATTGGCTTATCCCCAGTTTGCATATTTAATTTACTTATAGGTTCCTAGTAAAGTGCTACTACATGTGCCCAAGGCCTGTAAATAATATGATACTAGTGTGCCTGCAGCACTAATTGTTCCACCCACTTAAGTAGCCCTTTAGCCATGTCTCAGGTCTGCCATTGCAGCTTGTGTGTACAGTTTTAAACTGTCATTTCGATCTGGCAAAATAAACCATTTGCCAGGCACAAAGCTTCCATTTTTAATTCATATGTCATCCCTGGCATAGACTCTAAATAGCCCCCATGGCAGGGTGCAATGTGATTAAAAAGTAGGACATGTAATTTAAAATTTTACATGTCCTAGTTGTGAAAAACTCTAACATTCATTTTTCACTATTGCAAGGACTACCTCTCCCATAGGATAATATTGGAGTTACCTTATTGTATTTAATAGGCTGTAACTTCCAAATGGGAACAGGTAACCAGTTCATGTGCGGTGTCTTTGGAATTGTAATGAAAAATCCTATCTCATGGCAAAGTCAGATTTTAAATTACAATTTTGAAAATCCCACTTTTAGAAAGTTGGCTTTTTCCTGCCTTAGCCATTTAGTGCCTGCAGCCTGCCTCTGGGTCACATGCCTTGGTGTAGCTGACAGTTGGGCTTTGTGTATTCCTCTTAGACAGCCACACAGAATAGAAAACGTAGGTGTGCCTGGATCTGACATCACTAGCAGGATAGGAGGGTGGAGCTGGGCGCAGCCCTACTTAATCTTGAATAGGCTGTGTCCTGCCTCCACACAAGGGGCCGCACCCTTTGTAGTTAGTCTGGAGACAGGGCAGGGGAAGCAGGAAACCTCTTGTTGGAAAACGAGGCAGCATCTGTGAGGCCTGCACAAATAACATGACTACATTTATCCTTCACTGGGAACCAAACACCCAATTGTAGCGCCTGACTCTCAGAGGGTAGCGTTGCAGAGCAGTCTGAGGCTTTACTCAAGGGAGGTGGTGTGGGCTAGTAATCGCCATTTGCAGGTGCGCAGAAATAACACTCAATAATTGATTGTCCAGTCTGTACTTTGCTTTATAAAAGTAAGAGTACATTTATTAAACACACACACTACTCAATACTATGCACCAATTTACAAATATACATAAGCTGTTGGAATTACTTTGTGACATTGCGTAACATCTCCACCCCTCCCAAAAAGGGGGTGGGGTCTAGTACCACCACTCCTATGTATGCACATCATCTTGCCCCCTAATGCAGTGTGTTGCGCATAACCTGGAGCGGGGGCCCTGCGCACTGGCACCATCCCAGTGGCGACCCACCCCATTACCTCCACACGCATTAAAAATAGGTTCACCTGCCCTAGTGACACATAATCCTGACTGAGCATCTTATATTGACCATACAGTATGCACCCCTACATATTCAGGGCTAACAGTCTGGGTTGTTCCTCACTTAAGCGCAGCAGCAAGAATACATGTTTAAGCACTACTCTGGAATGACAATACTCATCACCTTTGTTGGACATTAGAATGCATTGCAATTACAGCCCCTAAAGGCATCACAGATGGGTTAGGCATATACAGCCAAACACCCTAGCAGGAATGTCTGGCAACATAACCCCACTTTGCTTATGACATCACCTTACACAGGTACTTCACATTACATATGTGACCTTCAGTCCCTCTAAAACGAAATAACCTGTTAGTAAATGCAGTTCTGGTGCAATTACACCTCTTCACCTCCAGGGGATGCCCTTCTCCAGACATCCCCAACTCAGCCCTTCACTCCATGAAGCACTTCTCAATACACCCTCAGCTGTAGAACAAAAGTTCCAGCCCAGAAGGTGTAATAAAGCCGGCTGAGCCCTTGAGGAGTTATCCGTTTCAAATACCTAGGAAACTTAGGGTGGGACTTAACTTCATGCTGGGGGGAGACTGCGCTTCTCCAGCAGCTCCCCCAGCACCCTTTTTTCACTCTTGAGGGTGACCCCCTCCTCTGGGGGCCACCAAGCACCAAAAACGATCCTTTCCCCATGCCTTGCAAGGCATTATGGGGCGCTTCGTGCTCCTTGGCGTGAATATGTGATGAGCGGCTCTCCCGCTGTGCCGGGGAGAGCCGCAATCCACCTGGCGCTCCGCCTTCCACGCTGGGTGGGGGGCCCGGTCCCACCCGGACCCCCAGGTAAATTCTTTACGGCTCAGGGAGCCCACCCCCGGCCGCTCATGCTATGGGTGGGGGCCCGGTCCCACCCGGGCCCCGTGCAGCTCTTGCCTCGGCAAAGGGGTCCCGGTCCCACCCGGGACCCCGTCTGGCTTCCCTGGTGGGGAGCCACCCAGGGAGCCCACCCCCGGTGACTCCAGCCAGCTCCCCGCCCGGCCAGCACCCTCGCGTGCTGCCGTGGGAGCTGGCACTCGTCTTCTGGTCTGGGCAGACCCGGAGGTTCCCGCCAGTCCCGGCGGACCTCGGGGGAGTGCGGCGGCGCTCCCCCTCCTCCTTCCTGCACTCGGGGCCCGGGGATGGGATCCCGGGCCCCCGAATCTTCACGGAGGGGCGCGCGCGGCCCCTCCGGCTTGGTTTCGCCCGGCTGGGCCACCACTCGGGGCCCGGAGATGGGGTCCCGGGCCCCGCCCCCTCCTCTTCACGGGGAGCGCGCCGGCGCTCCCCGTCTTCGGCGGTTTCAGCGGGGGCCAGGGTGGGCTGCTGGCACCCCGTGGGAGTATTATCTTCACGGGGGCGCGACGGCGCTCCCTGACTTTGCTTCGGGGCCCGGGGATGGGCTCCCGGACCCCTGGGCTCATTTTCGCGGGGGGCGCGACAGCGCTCCCCCGCCTTCCTTTTCTTCGCCGGGGGCCAGGGTGGGCTCCTGGCACCCCGGAGGGCACAATCTTCATGGGGAGCGCGATGACGCTCCCCAGCTTTGCTTCAGGGCCCGGGGATGGGCTCCCGACCTCCTCTTCGTGGGGGTCAAAGGTCGCTTACCTTCTGGGGGCCATATCTCAGCCCCTGGGGGTCCGATCTGCCCCATTTTCGTGTCCTTTTGCTCCTGGTGGCCAGCCCCAGCCACGGGGAACACTCTCCTTCGCCCTCGGGGTCTCTGAGAGGGGGGATTCGGCAGGGAGCTGTCTTCACTGGCTCCCTGCGCCAGCCTTTCGCCTGTCTCTCCTCCTTGGCCTCTCTTCTCCCTGCGCAGAGGCCCCTGCTTCTGCGCACTGGTCCTGGGCTCTTCTTCTGGTGCTGGCAGGGCCCTGAGGGACAGTCAGGGGGTTCCTCCTTCCAACTGCCCATTGCGCCAGGCTCCAGCACCTTCAGCCTCCGCAGACCACACCCCAGAGAGAGCTCTCCTCCTGTGCACGCACTTTTTAAAAAGTTGAGTAGGGGGCTGGCAGGAAGTCTCTGTTGATCCTATCAAACAGCGACACATCACTTCCCTGCCCCTGCTCCCTCCTCCTTGTCCAGCCTCTGGATTTGTTCAAAATGGCGTCGTCCAGGGTCTCTGGCCACATGGTCTCTGAAACACGAGCCCTTCCTTTCTGGCTGCCTTCCCCCCTTGGTGCAGCCTGGTGCCTGGCACCCAGTGATAGCTGCTGATGGATGAGCCTGTAGCCCCACCCATCTTCTCTTCGTGGAGAGGCCTTAGCTTGTGGAAGAAAAGGTTATCATTCCGTCCAGCTGAAGTCAGCCCTCAGCCTGGCCCTGGTTATGACTGACTCAGAGAGATGTGACATTTCTGGACGACCCAAAAGCAGTACAAATATGACTTGGGACTCTGCAGAATACTCCTTTTCACATCCGCTACAGTGGACTTTAGTGCGTGTCTGGAATCTGTAGGCCTTAGGGAAGTTAATCTAGCACATGGGCTCCACATCCCCATAGGGGAATAATGAAGTGAAAAACACAGTAAAGCACACTGACTTTCCCTGGCATGTTCCTTCCTAGCGTATAAGGCCTATTCCGTGTCACCACCCAATTCTGCATAAGTCCTGCCACACCCTTCACTTTGTAGCTGCTCCTGGACTGCGCACGCCAAGAATCTCCCCTGCGCAGCCCCTACACGTGTGCACACGCATGTACACAGGTGTCTGCATGTAACCAGCCCGGTGCCCCTTACTCCAGCTGCTGCGCAGCGGCCTAGTCAAGCTAGGGGAACACCAGTAAAATCCACATGCAGTCTTTTTCATCATGAGTTCACTGTGGATGGGTCCCAATTTATGAGGCTCTCCCCCAGTAAAACCTTAACACCTAGGTGCTCAAAAAGCGAAAAATCTGGGCGGCCCATAGTGTCAGAACCACCTTCTAACACCTGTGCACTTCAAAGGAAAACCCCTAGAGGTTTCTCCCACTTCAACCTTCGACCTCAGACACCAACTCTTCAGTACAGTTCTGAGTCTGTAGATATTCTGCCAGGAAAAAGGGCTGCAGTGCTGCTGAAAGGACTGCTACTCTGCTGGACTGCTGCTCTGAAAGACTGTTGCCCTGCTGTGCTGACCTGCTGGCTGCTGCCCTCTTGCCTGGGTGAGAAAGACTGGACATGCATCTGTTGAACCCAGACCCCTCTGGAGTGACTCCAAGGGCTAGTTGGCTGGCCACCTCACTAGAGCCTCAGGGGCAGGAGACTCCAACAACCTTGAACCCAGCATCTTGACTCTGCCACCTGGACCCTTGGAGGTGAGCCTGAAGATGCTCTGTAAGCCCATCTATAGACCCAGTGGAAACGACACTGTTCCTCTGCTGTATGACACTATTCTGAGCAGAACTGATGCATTGCCTCTGCTGCAAGGAATCTTTCAGCACAAGGACTCTGCATCGACCTTGCAGCCCCCATCAGCATCGTTGCTGTGCAAAGCTCCCACAACACAAGCCCTCGCATTGAAAATCTCTCACTTACGGCAGCCTCGATGATGATGCAGATTCTCGCATTTCAGCCTTACTGGTGCTCTTTGGAACCAAGTCATCAACTCCTGTGTGTGACTCATCCCCGATGAGGACTTCACATAGCAAGCCCCTGTTGATGGGATACTCAATCACGATGCAGGACTTCGAATAGCAGGTTTGCAGATTGTTGGAGCCGACTAATCGCCTTGGCTGCACTACGCATCCTTGACGCGGGACCTCACAACCAGAATTTAAGGCAAGCTTGTTCAGCAAACCTCTCTGGGTCACTGTACCTTGCCCGTGCTCCATCGCTGTCAGCCTGAACTTATGACTTTGCCTTTGTTTGGCATGACTAGATTCCACAGTTGGTGCTTTGTGCCTGCCCTTTTGACACTATTTCACTGAAATATTTTAAATTGCATATCTCCGGGTCTACTGATTGGATTTTTGGCATTTTGCTCTTGTTTTATTTATCAAAGATTAGTCTGTTTTCCTACATCTGGTACGGTATCCTTTTGTGGTGCGTTTTAATTTTATTACTGTTTGAAGATTTGCACAAATACTTTACACATTCCCTTTAAGTTAAGCTTGGCTGCTCTGTACCAGGCTACCAGGGGGCTGAGCACAGGTTAATTTGAGGTTGCTTGTGACTTCATCCTAACAAAGATTATGGTTTCTGCTTGAGTAGGGTTTTAACTCCCTCAACTCACAACCCAATTTCTTACACTTTGTTTTTGTTTTTCTTTTCTGACTGCTTCTATTTCTCAGCATGCCAAATTGCAATTGGAAAGGTTTTCATGAAGTTGTTTTTTTGTTAGCATGTGCACAATGATTTGCATTTCTAACTGGCCTGCAGTATGTTATTCTGGTATGTAATTTAATTGAGACAATAGATGTATTTGTAAGCCAATTTAGTACATATGTCCTGTTTGTATGGCTTTCTAGGTTGCTTTCAGTCTTCTTGTATGTCCTTATAGTTCTAAACCAATTTAGTCAGTTTTTATATTTTTTTTATTGTGCTTTCAGTCCATTTGTATATCCTTCTTGTTGGAACCAGCAGTGTCTGGTTGGATGAAGGGATGCCCCAGCCAGGTAGAACTGCTGCTCCAGTCAAGGGCAGGTGATTACACTCATTGTATTACCCGTGCTCACCCTTGGGTGGCTTGGCTCTGAGCAGTCAGGCTTACTACAGAGGCAATGTATGAAGCGGAGGCACAGCAGCCACTCGCAATAACTACCCTAAGCATCACAAAAGAGACTTCACACAGGATGTATGCAAAAACGTTTATATTAAACACACATATTCAATCATTATAACATGAACATCATATACTTTTTGGGCATAAAACACATTGGGAGATATTACTAGCAGTACTAGGCCCACTCTCATTGTTTTGATATCAATAATATGCACACTGTGGACAATTCCTAATTTACCCTACCCCAAATTGAGAGAGCACACCCTTATGCAGTGCATGATATCAAAATTATGTACATACATGGAAATAGAAAACTTTTTAGCAGCACCGCAGGTCGGGGCCACACAAAAAACCCCAATGTCAAATGTATTATGCTTTTGGCAAACAATTAACGTATAAAGCGACACCACCAGCCAGTGTAATTAATCACAGGCGGGACACACACAATCACTCTCACTCTCACTCACACACACCTACTCCGCACCGCTTTGCTTTGCGGTGCAACAGGTATCAGCCAGTCCGTATGGCACGCTCTTACACACACATACACACTCAGCACCCTGATGTGGTTCCACTGGTACCTACCAGGTCAATGGTTAACCCTCTGCAGAATCTGTGGCCCAAACCTCCCTCCACCCTCTGGTTCACCCCGATTGTCCTATACCCCCGTATGGAAGATTACCAACCCCTCCCATAGACACTGGGCCACACGCGGCCAAAGTCACACTCTCTGGGTCTTCAAGAAGCAGGTTTGAATATGTAGCCATTTTAGATGGACGTAAACAAGGGAGAGTTAAGCAGCCACTCGGGAAGTTCACCCGCAGATCTCAAAACACAAAGGAGTCATGCAGTCTCTTGACCCGCTTCTGAACTGTCTCGGAAGCATTCCTGCAACCAAGTCAATGTCTCTCGCTGCTACCTGGTGCCAAGACGTCTTCAGGAGGGGCCAGCTGTGGAGAGGGCAGTTGGTCCGCCACAATGAGGGTCAACAAGGAAACAACCGATGAATGGGGATGAGGCGCCCCGATCAGTACTTGATGATCCAGGTCATGCCCAAGCAATCCAGGCACAGCACCTGGGGTGCGTTGGTATGAGTTGCGCCAGGCACTTCAGATTGCAAATATGATGAGTTGCAAAATCCGCGCCTCCCGGGAAAGGAGTCACAATGACTGGTGCATGTTGAAATGGATTGCATGAGGCAATTCCGGTCAGACACAGCACAGAGATGCAATTATGTACCTCCCTGGAAAGGAGGATCCACGTTCAGTGCATCGATGATGAATGCTGCATCAGACCAGTACGGTCACACACACATGTGCAAGTTCAGCAAAGCCACATGAGGTAGAATGAGGCACTACTACGGGTACACCCCCACCTCCGAGGGTCACAATGAGCATGCAGTCGACGTGTCGCACAAGAGAGATGGGGTACAGTCAACGAAACGGGCGATGCGGGGTCCCGAAATTAGTGAATCTGCTCACAGCCAACTAGTCACTTATGAGTGTCGGAGTCCCCACAGTAGAGGAACTACACGTCCTAGATGCAATAAAGATTTCTGGGCTCTGGGGCGTGGCCGTGCAGGCGACCAAGATGGTCGCTTAGCTGCGAAGCTCCTGAGCCATCGGCCGCCTTTCTCCGAAATCCCCAAGACCGAATGGGGCTGATCGCGGCTCCCGCCGATGCTCGCTGAGCCCCGCACCAGCCGCATGCATCCCCGAACCTGACGCGGCCCTCGGAGGCCCCGAGACGATAGGGGTCTCGGGCAAGCCTGAGGGCGGGGTCCGAGGAAGGCGCACGTGTTGGCAAACTGCTGCGAATGAGGGGCACATTGACTCATCAACGAACTCACGGTGTGGAGCGGGGGCCTCGGCGTGGTGACCATTGTGACCTGCTCTCCAGGTGCTACGTGGATCCTGCAGCTGCATGATACGGCGAGAGGTAGGGGGCAGCATGCTGCCTGACGCCACCCTTCCTCACAGCAATGCCCGGGGCCGTCTCAGGTACAGCTTATAGCGGGATCCCCGCGATAATGCTGCCATAGACCTGGACACAGTGGGAGCGGCTGTCCACATGGATGGGCCGTGGATGTTGTGCAGGCTCTGGGCCCTCCCATGATATTACACGTGATGACTTATATCCCTGCATGGCTGCCTGCGAGGAGACCTGCTAACTAGCGCTGCGTGAGAGGAGCACAGAGGCAATTTGATGGTTTGCGAGTGCTCCGTGTCCCTCATGGCAGCTAAGTAATTGGTCAGCAGTGGGACCAGGAATTACCGTAACTAGAGACAGCGCCCCTACCACTACGTACCTACGCCACACCGGCTGCAGGCCTCGCGGAGCTGCTTCCCCTGGCTCATCAGCACCATAATGGGGTGGTCAGACCCCAAACAGCACCAACTCAGCTTCGACGCTGGGAAGACCCCTCGTCGCGAAGACGCCGAGCCTCCAGCTGAATCGGAGCCACAGCAGATGGAGGGTGCTGCCGCCATTTTGTCTGAACTTCGGGCTGGGTTTCAGTCCATTGATGCCAGACTGGACACCCTTTCCACGCGCCTTGATGATATCCAAGGCTGGCTGGAAGCGCAGGACTCCCGGATCAGTAATGCCGAACAGCGCATCTCGGACCTGGAGAAGGCACAACCCACCACGCAAAGCCGACTGGAGAAGATGGAGAACCTACTTAAGCAGCTTGCCATGAAGGCGGAGGTATTGGAGGCGCGGTCGCTACGGAACAAACTACGCATTGCGGGCATTGCCGAATCCACGAACACCGGTCCCATGGCCAAATTTGTTGAGTCTCTGCTTATAGAGGTGTTTGGTAGAGAAGCGTTCTCCGCCACATTCGTGGTGGAACGTGCTCACCGAACACTGGGACCTGCGCCAATACCAGGAGCAACACCGAGAATGATTATTGCCAGGGTGCTGAACTTTCACGACCGGGACGTGGCACTGCGACTCTCAAGGGAGCGTGGCGCCCTTAGCTACCAAGTCTCGAATATATCTATTTTTCCGGACTTCACACAAATGGTGTAGGAGGCGCGCCGCAAATATATAGACATCAAGCGTTCTCTCCAGAAAGCTAATGTCAAGTACGCTATGTTGTACCTAGCTAGGCTCCGTATCCAGATTGGCGGCAAAACACACGTTTTTGATTCCCCGGAGGATGCCATGCAATTCCGGAAGAAACAACAGCTGAGAGACAAACCACAGGCGAGGGCTGATGGACGTGACCCTCGCTCCTAGTGTTGGTATGCTGGCTTGTACCTTGAAACCCAGCATGGACACCCCTCAGGTTTTTGCTATGCATGGATAGTTGTTTTTGGGAGGCATGAGGGGGCCGCTGGAGACATTTGCGTAAAAGACCTGTGGCCGCACCCGGCCAGACTGCAAACCGTGTAACTACCACTTATTAATGCATCACAGGCACATATTGGGCAGACACGAACCCGATATATGAACATTCCATGCTCCGATGGCTCACTGGAGCGTTGCCTATCTCCGCAGGCTGCTCTCCTGTCTGTTCTTCCCTCCCGTTCCCCCCTATCCCCCAATCCCCTATGTTTGGAAGTGTTTGAATGGGATTCACCGGCTGCCTTATTTGTGTGTATCCAATGTGGGTAGGGGGTGGAAATGGGAATGGGTGTTTTGGTTTGTTGTTTATGGTTTTATCTTTTGTTGGTACAAAGCAGGTCTCGCTTGTATTAGGTGGGGTACACTTTCAATAAGTTTCCATCCCTACAGTGATTCATTTGCGAAGGGCCGAATGACCTCCAGTAGCATGCAAAGACGGTGCCTTAATCTCAAATGCCTGACCTGGAATGTGAGGGGATTAGCTAGCCCTAAAAAAGGGCGTCAGGTCCTAGCATACATGACCAGACACAATATTCAAGTTGCCTTCCTTCAGGAAACACACTACGCACCGCTCCCTGCACACGGGTTTGCGTCCTCATGGGGGAACCATCGTTTTTTTCCAGCTACAGCACTTATTCCCGAGGGGTGTGCATACTGATACACCGCTCTCTCCCTTTCCAGGTTTCTGAGGTTGTGAGAAATACTGAGGGCAGATATCTGATGGTGTTGGGATCGCTGGGAGGAATATCCGTTCTGTTCATTAATGTGTATGCTCCCAATGTAGACACTACTGACTTTTTTCCTAACCTTGCGACGCATATTGACCGATTGGGCGCTGACAATATACTGCTGGGGGGTAATTTCAATCTCACGCTAGACCCCATGACTGACACCACAGGTACCGGCTGCGCCACTAAGCCTCATGCCACGCAGGATCTATCCAACTTACTGCAGCCGGCTTTAATCGCGGATCCCTGGCTCGGGCAACATCCGGGAACGCGCGCTTACTCTTTTTATTCCGCCCCGCACGGCTCCTGGTCCCATATAGACCACTGGTACCTTGCACCACAACTACTCTTGGATGTGCAGGAGATTGCCTATCTTCCCCGCACACTATCGGACCACTCCCCGGTGCTTCTCCGGATGGGCTTTCCCACAGTGCCAATGCAGCGCCCATTGTGGTGATTTCCTGCGTCGGCGTTACTAGATCAGGTATATCACAGTGAGGTAGGGGATGCCATCCGAGAATATTTTTTATTGAACTAGGGTACGGTTTCCTCACAACTAGTGCTTTGGGATGCCTTTAAGGCATTTATTCGAAGTGTCTGTATCTCGAAACACGCCAGTGTACTCCGGTCCATATGAACCGAACTAGAAAACATTGAGAAGAAACTTAAACATATGGACGCACACTGCTTGCTCCCCAGAATCTCTACGCGACCACGCAGATCTCTTGACTGAGTTCACGGAAGCGGCGGACCGTGATGTCAAATACCTATTTATTATTGCTATGGACCCCCTTGCCCGACACATACAGGAACGTCATCTTCACCGAGGGTTGCAATTACATACAGGCCCACTAACTGCGTCGTTCTATGTGGACGACATAATGCTATTTGTGCGGAAACCGGCAGACAATCTGGCTCCGCTCCTGCGGGAAGTGGTCCGCTGTGGAGTTCATTCAGGTTTAGTGATAAACTGGGCTAAATCAGAAATTTTCCCATTAACGCCGGCAACAACCCAAGAAGAATTTGAATTCCCCCTGCAATGGTGTACGGACCCCCCCCCCCCCCCCAAGTACCTAGGTATGTACTTGCACTGCAGTGCCCCAGAAGTAATCCGACTAAATTATGGACCAGCAGTGGACCACCTCTCAACGCAGGTTGACAAATGGATCAAGCTTCCCCTTTCCTTAGCTGGCAGAATAGCCATACTAAAAATGGTGGTGCTGCCGCGCTTCTTATACCTCTTTTTAAATATACCTATTGCTTTGACCTCGAAATTCTTCGACACATTACATACATTGCTCATTTGTCTAGTCTGGGCAGGCAAGCAGCCGCGAATAAGCTGGGACACACTCACTATACCCTAGAAGCGGGGGGGATTCGGTGCCCCAGATTTTTATTTGTACTACCTTGTGGCCCAAACCCACTTCACTTATTATTGGTATCACCCGAATGCCCGGATTCAATACCTCAAAGCCGAGCGTTCCCAAATATACCCCAACCCCCTGACTGACATATTACCACAAGGACTGGCGCGCTCGCCCGGTGAGATCCAGACTCTCCCTACGACTTCCTGGGCGTGGACCAAACTACGGCGATATCTCCTAAAAGACTCTTTGTATTCGCCACATTTACCGCTGGCAGACAACCCGTGGCTGCCCCCCACCACTGAAGTCCTGACCAAACGAACATTAGGCAAACATGGGCTCCGAACTGTTGGGGACCTATTTAAGGATTTCCGACCATGCACGGTGTCGGAGCTTACTACACATGGGGACGTTACACACATGGACAGGTTCTTATTGCACAGAGTCCAAAGCTCACTGATTGGGGCGTTGCCAGGTGGGCGGGTGGAGCCGGAGGAATTCCTCCCTCTCTCGCTTGTTATTGCATCATCGTACGACACTCACCTGGTCTCACGCTTATACCGCCTTTCATTATCCCTTCGTCCGATGGCTGGCGCTAAAGCGAGAGCAGCCTAGGAAAGAGACCTAGACATACCCATAACTGACAACATTTGGCACTACTGCTGTGCACAAACACGGTACATTTCGAACAACCACCGACACAAATTATTAAATTTTAAATATCTACATAGAATTTACATCACCCCGAAACGGCTGGCCAAGATAGATCCAAGCACACCACATGTGTGCGCTAGGTGCACTATGGCTGACGTTGACTTTTCACATATCGCATGGGACTGTACACGAATACAACTATACTGGGCAGGTATCTTCCAGCATGTGTCACTTATGGTGAGACAGGTAATACAGCCCACTCCCCTGATGGAATTGCTGGGTTACGTCCATCCCTTACCAAAGGCTATTCGGAGGTTCACCGCAATAGCTATGCTTCTTGCAAAGCGCCAAGTCTCTATACATTTTGGAAAGTCACAAACACCAATGGTGAAAGCCTGGCTCCGAGATATGATCCACTGCGACACTCTGTGTGAACTATATGCTACACTACTACCACCCACTTCCTGCCCTCGGGACATTTGGCAACCACTGAAGAGCTACTTACTTGATCACCCCCTTGATGAAGCCTGAAATGAGCGTGTGGGTGCGGAAATGGGAGCAGCAGGGCTGGAGCATTGAAAAATGCAGTACATTACCACGCGAAACCTAAACATGACTAATGTGGAACGCATTTTGCCCTTCAGTAACTATTGCACATAGGATTGTACCCAAACATACTGTACGGTGAAATATTTTCTACTCACGAGAGACCTTAACTCTTCCTTTCAGAATTGCTTCTGTACCTTGTTTTATTGTTGTGTTTTTGGATGTTTTTTTTTTTTTTTGACATGATGGCATATTCATGATGTTACGATCTGTACGTTATTGGCACTACTTGTGCTGCTGTTATTCCAAATAAGATCAATAAAGAAAATGTAACAAAAAACATTGCGATTGATCCAAAAAAAAAAAAGATTTCTGGGCTCCACATTAGACAATCTGGTCTCCAGATACAACTCTTATTTCCACACTCACACCATGCTTCCCATTAGGATTCAGTAGCTGAGTTGGGCACTTGAGAGGGCACCGCTCTACAGATGTCACAGGTAGATGGTGTAGATCCCTTGTGGGAGATCTTTGATGTCCCTGAGATCTCCAGGAGGACAGGAGGCCCACGATCGGGCCTTTGGAGAGTACACTTTAGGACATCACACTTCAGCAGGTCCAACGCCCAGGCCAGCCACTATTAGTACAGTTATCCTCCATGTGCACAACAGAGTCCTCTGGCAGTGTGCACCACACAGTTCAGGTTCTCCGGTCCCACGTCCCCACAAGTGTACCTCACCCTTTGCTGAAGCATGGCACCCATAGTTATAATGTTGTGTGTCTTTGAAGTTTGGTGTGGTGTAGGGGGCTTTCCCTTTGAACCACAGATGTCTCCCCTAAACTGTAGGCCTGTCTGCCATGAGGCCGCGGAATGCAGATTTTAATCTTTAGTGGGGCCATGATCCGGCACCTAGAGGCTAAATGTCACAACCTCTATCTTTAATCTATCCCATTCGGCCGAATGGCAGAGGTCCGCCATTCCTCTGAGATGCCCATAGTTTATGGCTGTCACTTGTGGAATTCACAGATGTGTTCTCCACGACCCCTGGTGTCCACCGGAGCCAGACACCATGGTCCCCAAGACTCTTGGAGCCTAGAAATGTCCATATTCTATAAGTGCCATTTCTAAGCGAGTTATGCCAAAACCCCTTTATCAATGGAAAGGGTCTGACACTGCAAATCCATCAATATGAAGCATCATGAGGCTGCTCCACTGCAATCCACTATTGCAGTCCGAAGTAATGTCAATCACTTCCCCATGTTAACCTATGGGAAGAGCAGGCCTCATAAGTATTCCTCACTACCTTGGTGCACATGCACTGTTGCATGCACCTACCTACGGTGGCAGGAGGGACACATAGTTCCCAGCACCAGTGGTGCAAGTGTGCCTACCTGAGTCTGCACAGCAGACTGGACATGGGTTTAACTAATAAGTGTGTCTGTGCACATGCACAAACCTGCGTTGTCAGGTGGCACAGGTGATCACAGGCACTATAGGTGCATGTGCGCAATCACAGGGGCCTACAATGGTAAGCTGCTCATGAGTTGACTCATGATAGATGCCAGTGCACACTCAATGGTCTGCAATGACAGATCGGCCCATGTTTCAGAACATGGAATCCGTGCCTCTTCCCAACATGGATAGGAAGTGCGCATGCGCTTTCAGGTGTATTTACAATTTTGAAGTGTCTAGAGCCCAGAGGCTCCATAAGAGAATAAGTAAAACACAGGCGGAAAAAGCAAAAAAGTTCAGGGTACGCAAAACTGCTTATAAAGATATTTATCTATTTTATTACTAATGTTAACTTTACCACTTATTCCCCCGGCAGAGGAAGACAGCAGGTTGGTGGGGGCATCGAAATTGAACGAGCCCCGGGAGCAAATTTGAGAGCTCCTGCATTGCTGGAGAGACGTGGTGCATTACGTTTGCACCCGGCGCCTCAAGTGTTGCCACCCTCGGGAGGGAACAATGCCCAAATGGTAGTGGGAGCACTGGGGGAATAATCGGGGGACCTCCGCCTCCACCGGACCCGGGGAGGATCTCAGGGAGCGCGCGGAGACAGACGCCTGACTCCAAGATGGCGGCCAGGTGAGCGGGGGACGGGGCCGAGGCGCTGCAGACACCGGTGGGGCGGGTGAAGATGGAGCAGCTGCCCGAAGAGTGAGTGATGGCCGGGAAAGAAGCACACAATGGGCAATGCAGGCATCTGGGGGCCCCACATGGAAGCTTCATGAACCCCTAGGTGCCTGACCTCAACATGGCGGCCACCCAAGGGTAATAGAACAGTTCCAGACACAAAAAGAAGCTCCCACAGCCACAGAGACTCCACAGAAAAGTCGACCCTACAAGGCACTGAAGGGATCTGATCCCCTGCAGGAACATACTCAAAGCGGGGGAGATACCCCGGACAGGGGCGGAAAAGCCTGAAGGGGACAGCCGGGACCCTCGCTGGTGGATTGGGAGAGACCTGGCGCGAACCCACCTGGTGCCCGCTGTGGTAAAATCCACCTCTACTCGGGGAATATCCACGGTAGGCATGGGGACGCAGGGACAAGGGGGTCACTCAAGAAGCACTCAAGATGCCAGTCGGGGGACACTGAGCCCACAGACCCACACAAAGGCCCGAGCCCGGATGAAAATCTTTGACAGACGGGAAAACCCAGGTTTCGGAAGATCGCGCACACAAGGGGAATATAGCACAAAACAAGGCACCACTCGTCTCCGGAGGGGGCGCTCAGTGGACACTAAGGACCTAATGCCACCTAAAAAGACGCAAACAAACAGAGTCTCCAGCTACTTTACTCCTACGGCGACAAGGGGGCCACCAACAGAAGGCAGACAAGAAGGAGAGATGGCGCTAACCAAAGAGAACCCGTTAGCCTGGTAGGAGGAGGAGCCTGTCCCCAACATGGCCGCGCGGAGCTGATGCTCCGTGGTGAACCCTCTCACCAGCTTCCTGAGCAGCGTCCCGCCGCACTGTTATCCCACCCAAAACAACGATTCCTCAACCGGAATGCTGGCTGATCTATGCCGTGACATAAGAGCGCCCAGCGGAGCTTCCGAGAGAGGTACGGCTGCAGGAGTATGCAGGGAGACTGCTCCGGATTAGGTAGGGAAGGAGTACTCCGAAACACCCAGGGTCCCCCCACCACTGGGATCCTGCTAAAATGCCCAACACTCACCACTGCTGCTGGGAATTGGGAAGATCTGCAGATTTTGGAAATGTCCCTTCCACCTCTCCTCTCTCCACTCCTGACCTGGGGGCGAACTGGAGGATGAGGTGGACGGCGTTTACTAGCAACACCGTGACTGGTGCTCTTGATGGAACTTTAACAATGCCCCCTGGGCGGAAACCAAAACTGTCTGTACTTACCGCGGTGCCCGAGCAGCTTTGGCTGAGGCCCGGTGGAGCTGTCATATGCAGCTATAGAGGAGTTTGGCTCTGGTTCACCCCTCGGCCGGCACCTACCCAGCCAGACATCGGACATCGTTTTCCTCGCCTCCCCATTGTGTTTTCCTACCTGCATTCCCTACCCCCGTTTACCATTCCCCCTCTACCTCTTCACTCCCCATAAGACATGTGTACACGCTAATAATCTCACATTATTGTGTAATCTCATGTTTTTTCTTTTCTCCTATGTCTATACTTGTCTATGTAAATATGGAACCTGTAACTCCCTGATCCTCATGTAAAGCGCTCTGATACCTCCGGGTCTAGCCAGCGCCATGTAAAACTTTGCAAATAATACTGCGGTGCCCGAGCAACTTTGGCTGCTGCCCGGTGGAGCTGTCGTATGCAGCTATAGAGGAGTTTGGCTCTGGTTCACCCCTCGGCCGGCACCTACCTAGCCGGACATCGTTTTCCTCACCTCCCCGTTGTGTTTTCCTACCTGCATTCCCTACCCCCGTTTACCATTCCCCCTCTACCTCTTCACTCCGCATAAGACTTGTGTACGCACCAATAATTCTCACATTATTGTGTAATCTCATGTGTTTGTTTTTTTTTTTTTCTCCTATGTCTATACTTGTCTATGTAATTATGGAACCTGTAACTCACTGATCCTCATGTAAAGCACTCTGATACCTCCGGGTCTAGCCAGCGCTATATAAAACTTTGCAAATAAAAATAAAAATAAAAAATTCCAGTTTCTTGTGAATCTATCTATCTATCTATCTTTGAATCTTTATCTATTTGTCTACGCATCTACCTTTGCACTCCATATGTCTGTCTGCCTATCTACCTTTGCAACCCTATCTGTCTATCTGTTCATCCTTCTTTGTAACCCTGTCTATCTATCTTTGCAACTCTAACTTTGCAATTCCGTCTGTCTCTCTGTGTAAGCCTCTCTCTGGGCCTGATTTAGAGTTCAAAAGATGGATTACTCCATCACAAATGTGAAGGATATACATTCCACCATATCACAAGTGTATTATACCCAATAGCACTACAGCGGACAGGATATCCCTCACATTTGTGAGTAACGTCTGTCAAACTTAAATCAAGCCGTCTCTCTGTCTGTGCAAGTCTCTGTCTGTCTTTGCAAGCCTCTGTCTGTGCAAGCTTGTCTGACTGTTTATGCAAGCCTCTCTCTGCCTGCCTGTCTGTGTAAGCCTTTCTGTCTGTCTAAACCACTTTGTTTTTCTGTCTATTTGTGCAAGCCTGTATATATGAGCAAGCCTCTCTGTCTGTGTCTGTCCATCTGTGCAAGCCTCTCTGTCTGTGCAAACCTCTCTGTCTGTCTATGTAAGCCTGTCTGTTTGTGCAGGCCTCTCCATCTGTCTTTCTAAGCCTCTCTGTCTTTCTGTTTAAGCCTCTTTGTCTGTCTACTTGTGTAAGCATCTGTCTCGGTCTGTGCAAGCCTCTCTGTCTTTCTGTCTGTCTGTGCAGGCCTCTCTGCCTGTCTGACTATGCAAGCCTCTCTTTCTGCCTTCAAAACAGTTTCACAAAAATATTCCAAAAAAGCATTAGCAAAGGCAAGAAGCTGACAGCCAAATGCAAACCAATTTGGCATTTTTTGTTCTGGTGTTAGCCTTTTGATTTTTTCTACAGTGGCGTGTATAGCATAGTTACTTGTGAGGTTTTTTGGCCAGTCTGCTGTTGTGTCATTCAAATTTTTTCCAGGCACTGCAGCATGCATAATGGGGCAGTGAGTTAGCACACTTCAGCCACTGGCTGTTTTCACTAGTGTTACAGCTTGCTGCCCTTTCACAAGAAAGCACACAAAAAAGTGCTGGATGGAATGTTTGAATTAATTTCAGCCACTTGTAGTTACTCGGGCCGCATCCCAGTCAATTGCTACTCTGCATAACATGCCTCCTCAGTTTGGACCCAGCCATATGTAAATCAGTCTTGACCCTGCTCCAATGGGAACAGTCCAGCCTGAACTCCTAAGTCAGGTCCTCCATGAAATAGAACACAAGCGACCCAGGACTGGTTTCACCTCCACACACAAAGTATGCATCTTCAGCATCAGGAGCTATTATGGCAATGTGTGCTTCTTTGAAACCCAAAAATATTTTGGCTGCTTCCCCAACAAAAAGGTTTTGCACAAACTATAACAGAACAAAACAAGAAATGCCATAGGCAAAAAGCTGGCAGCCAATGCCAGACCTACTGGCTTTGCCAATACTTGTTTAATTTTGAAGAGCCTTTATCATATTTTATGTGATGGTTGTCGTATGATTTACATAGTTTACATTTTCAGGAGCTGGCTCATGCACGGGCTATAAGAGCCAAGCCAGTCTTTGACTCGGCTCTCAATGTTAATTTCTTTGCTTGCTCACTTCTACCTCTGGGCGGGAAATACTACATCAGGCCACAGCCAAAGAAGGCGGAACCATCACATGTGAATTGCCAGGCCAATTCACAGGAGATGGAGCGAGAGGGCAAGAGTTCGGGGATAAGTATCATGCGACAAAATAGGGCATGGCACATAGGATCTGGCCGGTGGACAGGCAGTGTAAACGTACGTGCTTTGGAAGAGAGCTGAGGCAAGGCTGTTTGCTTCAGAGGGAGAGGAGCTCAGAGCAGTGAATGATGGATCACTACCAAGGGGCACTAATGCACCTGTTGCCCTGAGTGGTCGCTCACACTTGAGGGAATATTTATCACTGCTGCAAAGGCGAGATTGAGTTTATGAAGGTCATACTCATTAACCTTAAAAAGGTGTAAAAAGTAATTGTGATGTTGCGAAAAGTGTGACTTTTTAGCTTTGTGCATCATTGTAAGATATTGGGTTGTTGGTTGACTGTGGTGTGAGCCCTGGTCAAGCAGCAACCACAATACTTGCCAGAGTAAGGCACAATCAAGCCCATAATATACTGGTGCTCTTCCCCTGGTAGCTTGGCACAGAGCAATCAGGCTCAACTTGTAGGCAATGGGTAAAGCATTGTGCCACATTTCAAACAGTAACACAGTGATTACACAGCACAAAAGAAGCCCATAACAGGAAAATTGAGTTTTTTTAAATAAAGAAAACAAGACCACAACAATAAAAACCCAATCAGTAGAACCGGAGATATTGAATTTTAAAGTTTATAAAGAAAATAAAGCCAAAAAGCACAAAGCGCCGACTGTGGATATCTGGTTGTGCCGGACCGGGACAAAGTCACAAGTTCAGGTCGACCACGATAGACCCCGGTCCGACTACTGGGACCTAGTTATGCCAGCTGAACAAAAGTATCTTCAATCATGGTTTGCTGGGCCTTGCGTGGATCCACATCGAAGATGAGTTGTGCAGCTGAGGCGATGCATCGGTTCCAAGATGCAGCAAGGCTACGGTGCGAGGTCCTGTTGCCTTGATGTCGAGGATCCCGTCAATGGGTCTTGCAATGCAAAGTCCAGTGTCGGGATGCGACGCGCAATCGGGGTAATGCGTTGGTTCCGAAGAGCTGTGAGCCTGCAATGCGGAGTCTGATGTTGTCGTCAAGGCTGCAATCGACAAGAGATGAGCGGGCCTGTGCAAAGGATGCATTACGCAGTGGCAGTTCTGTACGCGATGCGGGCTGTGGCGGCGATGTAGGTCTTTGCAACAGGTCCAATCAACGCAACAGCAGCGATGCGTTGGTCCTGCGGGGGGTTGCATCATGCAGCAGAGGAGATGCATCAGTTCCACTGGATCCACAGGCTGGCAGAGCACCTTAGGCCCACTTGAAAGGGTCCAGGACTAGGGTGGCACCACTTGGTAGGGTAAACTCACACATGGCAGAGTCCAGGTGCAAATGCAAGGCTGTTGGAAGCCTGTTTATGTCCCTGAGGCTTCAGATCAGGATGCCAACCAACTAGCCCTTGGAGTCACTCTTGGTTCTGGATTCGAGAGATGCAGGTCCAGTCCTTCTCACTCAGGCAATAGGGCAGCAAACTAGAGGTCAGCACAGCAAAGCAGAAGTCCAGCAGAGTGGCAGCCCTTCAGCAGTAATCAGCCATTCTTCTTGGCAGAGTATCCAAAGGCACCAATTGGCTAAAGCAAGAAAATGCCGATTTGCTGAAAGTGGTATTTTCAGATGTGTAATTTAAATCCTACTTTATCATAAGTTATGGTTTTTAAAATAGGATTCCAGATACACCAACCAACCATGAACTGGTTACCTGCACACCCATTTGGAAATTACTGCTTATTAAATGTAATAAGGTAACTCCAATGTTATCCTATGGAAGATGTAGGCCTTTCAGTAGTGAAAAATGAATTTTCACTACCAGGACATGTAAAACCTAAATGTACATGTCCTACCTTTTAAATACATTCAATCCTGCCCTCTGGGCTGTCCAGGCCCTTCCCTATGGGTGACTTATATGTATTAAAAAGCAAGATTTGGGTCCGGCAAAAGGTTTATTTTGGTGGGTGAAAATGGCAGTTTAATACTGCACACACAGTCCTTGCAATGGCGGGCCCATGACATGTTTAAAGGGCTACTTAAGTGAGTGGCACAATCAGTGATGCAAACCCACTAGTAGCATTTAATTTAGAGGCCTCAGGCACAGGTAGTGCTACTTTACTGGGGACTTATAAGTAAAATAAATATGCCAATAGGGGATAAACCAATATTACATGTTTAGAGGAGAGAGCGCAAGTACTTTAGCACTGGTTAGCAGTGGTTAAGTATGCAGAGTCCTAATACAGGCAAAAACAAGGTCAGAAAGAGTGGAGGAGGAAGGCAAATATTTGTGGGGAAGACCACCCTAAGGCTGACAGGTCTAATAATCATTGACATCGGTGTAGACTGATTGTGTTTGTTGTTGAGATATAAGGGAGGGAGAGGTGTTATGTCCTGCATTGCATTTTTACCAGTGCCCTGGGTCTGTAAGTGTGTCCCTCATTTTTGGTATGGAATAGTGCAAATATTTGATGTCATTAGGTAGCGAGTGATGTTTGTTGTGGCATCTGGAACAAGAAGCTGAGCATACGTGGTCTTCCTCAAGACTACCAACACATAACTGGTAACTTTATTGCGTCCTAACTCCAGTGTCACTTCACTGTAAGTGGCCACTTCAGTGATGCTCAGCAAATGAACCAGCACAAGGCTGGTTATCCCACCCATGTTTACAGAAATGTTTGATTGGTTTCGAAAATCATATTACCTCTAAATGTGTGTACATATATCTCTGAGATATTCATTTTCCAGTGTCTCAGAATGAAAGCACTTTGTATAATAATAAACTATTCTGGGAAATAGTGAACTCACCATTTTTAAAGTGTGATTCGTTCCCTGAGTTGCTATCCCACGTTAGCAGTCAGGCATGGGTATCTCATTTTTCAAGTATTTTTAATCCACCAGATCATGAAGTAAGTAGGACACTGAGTCTAACACAGAGTAACTGGCCCATCCTACCATTAAACATTACAATTGCAGAGATACAGATGGGATTGAAGGGAAGTAAGGGGGGAACCCCAGGTCCAGACGGGGTTGCAGTAGATGTATAAAGCTGCAATAGACTTATGGGGGCCCATTCTCACCAGGGTATTTAATACAGCTGTGACAGAGCATATCCCTCCTTCCTGGGGTAAATCAGTTATTATCCCCATTTTCAAGAAAGGCAATAAGTCAGAAGCAAAAAAGTACCGCCCCATATCGCTCCTAGACTCCTCAGTTAAGATGATGAGCAAAGTCCTTCTAATGAGTTTAGAAGAGTGGGCAAACGAAAAGACGATACTTTCTCCAGCACAATATGGTTTTAGAAAAGGGGTGGGGACCATAGAGCAGTGTATAAATCTGGAGTTACTAATAGGCAAATACACATGTGCCAAAGAAGGGAGATTGGACTTATGCTTCGCAGTCCTTAGCAGCACATTTGACCTTGTTGACCATTCAATCCTTTGGCCAACCTTGCTTAGCCTTGGTGCACCCAACCCAATTATTTTTTTTCTTGCGAGGCTCTATGAGATGCTATCGAGTAAGGTACAATATGGGCAGCAGGGCAAATGCATGCCAAATTTTGACGTGAAAAGAGGCATTCGTCAGGGCTGTGTCCTCGCCCCACTCCTGCTCTCATTGTTTATTAATGAGATGGACAAGGTTCTGCAACTGGTACAAGCTGATGCCCCACAAATCTCTGGGAGCCAGAGCCGAGTGCTGATATATGCAGACGATGCTGTATTGCTATCTAGGACCCCGGTAAGCTTACAGTGATTAATTGACAGTTTTAGGGATTTTATCAACGCAAGGAAACTGATAAGTAACAAAACAAAGACATTTACCATGGTATGCGAGCCAAAATCAAAGAAATGCAAAACTTTCTATATTGATAATACCCCAATAGATACTGTTAACACTTTTTGTTATCTGGGGGTAACTTTTTCAGGTAGTTGAAACTGGTCACATGAAATAACCAATGTCCGATCTAAGATGAACAGGAGTGCACATGGGGTTTTTAGATTTGCGACAAAATTGGGCAACCGCCCAATTAAGGATATGCTACTAATTTACAAGGCTAGATCCATTGCCATTGCCTTATATGGTGCTGGGGTGTGGGGCTACCATTGCAGTCAGGTATTGCAGCGTGAAGAAAATTATTTTTTAAAGCGTCTTTTAAGTTTACCTTCTTCAGCGTCTACTGAAATAATACACCAGAAAGTAGGATTACAGTACCTAGCAGATTTGGTTTCTCTGCGACCGCTGCTGTTATGGAGGTTTATTTGGGCCAAAGATTAAACTATTTTTACCAAATCTATTATCATGGACTGTCTACTTCTGGATAAAAAAAAAATGGGTATCCCTTGGTTAAGATATATCAGTAATACATACAGTAAACTGTTTAATCTACCAATTCAGTCGAACCCTGTGCAGGTGACTACCTTAACTAAATAGGTAATTAAGGATGTCTTTCTGAACTATAAACTAGAAACTCATATGAGACTGGCAGGGAAACAATCGACTTATATATTCTATCAAAAAAATGGAGTCTAAGATGGGATTTCAAAATTATTTCAGTCAGGTGACAAAGCTAACACATCGCTTTGTACTGAGTAGACTCAGACTAGGAATAGATTCTACCCCCTGCCCATGTGAAGGGCAGTTTTAGGAAAACACTGTTCACTTTGTGCTTTTCTGTGATTTTTACTTGTATTTTAGGTGTCATTATCTAAAACCACTATTTTTAAAGCAAAATGTGAGAACGCACAAAGCTGCAATGAAATTACTAGCTAACCTTAATGATCTTGGGATCTGTTTTAATGTTGCATCATTTATTTTAAAAGCTATAAATGTAAGAAAAAGCATTGTTTGCTGAAAAAAATCAGTATGTACTGGACAAGGATTTGTCTTATGTAATTTGCTGCTAAAACTTTTTAAACAATTGTTTTTATTATTGTATTTTAACCTTGCAACTGCATTTATGGTTGTTTGTTCATATCGAATAAAGCATATATTGAATTGAATTAAAAGCACTTTGTAGATCTTCAAAGCCTGCCCCAGCAAACTTGTTGCTTTTCCTATGAAAAGAAGAGTTTTACAGGGGTTGTTCATAGGTGATTATTTCCCTAATACACGTCAGTTATGTGTAATTGTTATTTCTGCTGGGAGGCAGACATTATCTTTTTTTTGCAACCTTCAGACTACATCAATTCAGGAAAAGTCATTCGCTGATGAGTTCTGAAGAATCGGTGCTTTATGCAACACAGGGCCATATTCTCAATGAAGTGGCGGCGAGAGGCGTTAGTCTTCTTGGTTTAACGCCTCTCTCTGCCACTCGAACGCGAGGCTGCACCCTATTCTCAAGGATATGGTGCAGCCTCGGGTTCCTCTGCGATAGCGCTAAGTTTCACAACTTAGCGCCAACGCAGGCACCCTTGCACCAGAGTGCAAGGGTGTCTGCAAGCAGGGAGGTTTGTTTATGTACAGGAAGGTGCCCCTTCCTGTACATAAACAAACCTTAAATGCCAGTTTGTAACTTACATGTGTGCTGCTTCATGCAACACACATGCAAGTTACAAAACGGCATTTTAAAATAAGGTTTGTTC
Organism: Calotriton arnoldi; assembly: GCA_963921515.1. Taxonomy (NCBI): domain Eukaryota; kingdom Metazoa; phylum Chordata; class Amphibia; order Caudata; family Salamandridae; genus Calotriton; species Calotriton arnoldi. The sequence continues at coordinate 1,043,973 of CAWUFW010004346.1, read as the reverse complement.
ATGTACAGGAAGGGACACCTTCCTGTACATGAACAAACCATGGCATTTTGCTTTTTCCATGTGTGCTGCACAAGGCAGCACACATGGAAAAAGCAGAAACTAGGAGAAATAAAGCATTTCTCCTCGTTTTGCCACGTTAAGACCCGATTTTTCCTGGTCTTAAGTTTGGCGCTACCTCCTATTTACGCTGCCCTTGTGAATAGGAGGTAGCGTCAAACTCAATGGGTGTTGCGATGGAACGCCCACCGCAACACCCACTGCACGCCCCCTTCACGCTAAAAACAGCGTGAAGGGGTCCTATTCACAAGGCAGCGTTAAGCCACGTTAAGCCACTTAACGTGGCTTAACGCTGCCTTGTGAATAGGGCTAAGCCCCTATCGCCACCACAACGTCACTGAAAGTGACGTTGTGGTGGCGATGGGGGCTTGACAATATGCCCCACATTTGTTAATCTTCTGTTGGCAAGCTAATTAGATAGCACATGTTGTCATTTTGAATAGACACAAAGGTTTGTTTGAGTGCCCCGGTATATCTAAGACTCATCTCCTCTTGCAGAAGACTCCCTCAAATGTCAGAATAGTTCCTGTTGGAATCAATCATCTGCATAGGTGCTGGAAGGAGGGACGCTGGTTTTGCTGCAGCACCGCCCGAAATAACCATGCTGGAGTTCAAATGGTGAATGAGCAATAAAGATGCCTTGAAATTGTGTCTTTACCTTGTTGTAATTGCTGCGCGTTTAAAGCCAGAGGCCTCTGACGAAATGTTGCTAATCGCTTGACATGGAGATTGATGTCTACTTTTCATTCTCAGACTACGAAGTGGGAGGATTTTGAAAAGTGAACTATGTGGCAATCCTGCTGGAGTACAGGGACTGTGAAAGGCAAAGTTGAAGGATGGCATTTCTTATCCCCACACAATTTAAACAACTGTAAATGTACTGAACAAATATTTCAAAATACATCAGCAGTTAAGAAAGCACAAAGGAAGCACTTTTTTTAATTCGTAAGTGTGATAGAAAAAAATATTTTTAATAGGATACAAACAAATCGAGTGATGTTCACATAATAAATATTTGCTCAAACCTGGTTTCCACACATTGCCGTTTGTTTTATCAGGAACACTGCTTGCCTGTCTTTAGTGGACATTTCAGTAGAAAAAGTGCTGTGTATTAATGTATAAATGATGGTGCACTACCACGCCATGCATTAGTAATGCATTTGAGGCATTATACTCTAAAATGCATCACCGGCTGCATAACACACTTTTACCACTCTGCTGCTAAATGCTCCTGGCTCATTTGCTACACTTGCTCTTTGTGTGGCGTAATCCCTTTGACCAGTGGCTGCTACTCCGCTAAAGCTGAGAAGCATCACCCCACTGATTTTCAGCATTGAAAAATGAAAAATAAAATTATATTAACAAAGGTTATTATCATTTTAGTTTTCCTCGCTCACTTCCTGCAGCCGAGCCAAGGGCGGGACGGGGCCGTCTATTCTGACAGGACACAGCTGCCAGAAGGAGAAGGAGTGGTGGCACTGCCTCAAGTGTGCATGACAGTTTGGCCAGCAGTCAAAGGCCGGCCAAACTGTCAAGCGCACTTCGATCTATCCACCCGAGCTGTGCTGTACAGCTGGGTGGAAAGCAAGCACAGGGTCGTAGTCCCTTAGTGAGTGCCTAACTAGGGTGCTTACACCAGTCACAGTGCTTCTCTCATGCTAAGTAATATCAGCATGAGACCAGTGTCTGGATTGGTGTAGGGGAGCCTGTGACATGCCGGGAGTCAAGGAGCAGAGGCCATAAGAGCACCGACACTGCAGATAGAAGGGAAGCATTTTTAAAATTCTTTTCCCTGCACTGTCCCCAGTGGCGGCTGCCACTAACAATTGGTGGTGAGGCGGGTGGGGAAAGCACGGGGCGGGCGCATGGGGAGGACATGTTAAAAACAATAATAAAAAAACGTACCTGTCGCCGACGGCCGCGTACCATCGCTCCTGCTGGTCTCTTCGTGGTCTCAGCAGCCCCTGGGACAGACTCCCATCCAATCCCCATGCTGCAGATTAGCACTGGGATTGGCCTGAGGGGGGAGGAAAGACGCCCTGCTCAGGTTATGGAGTCTGTGTAGTTTCTCCAGCCCGGCTGCTGAATGCAGCCGGGTTGGGGAAACCTAAGTGCACATGTGTGTTTTGGTCAGCCTGAGAGGCCGGCCAAACACATATGCATGCACTCCTCCTCCCCCCTCCCATGCACCACCCCTCCATGCACCAGCTGGCTCAGAGCCAACAAACGAAAAATAAAACGATGCTGGAGCATCTTTTTATTTTTCGGAGCTGGCTCTGCGCCAGGCAGTGGGGCGAGGCTCCTCCACTGTTGTGGAGAAGCCGCCACTGACTGCCCCCCGTACTTCCTCCCCCACGCTACCCCACCACTTTAATGCCCCAGCACCCCCTATAGCCTTTGACTTCAGTTATGCAACACTGATTGGAGCACCCCACTCTGAAAATTGTTCCAGCACCACTGATCATCTGTACTCTGAATCTTAGGTTCTTTAACCAGGCTGTGATTCCCTGTGACCCCAATCATTTCAGTGAAACAATCTGCTTTGTGTGTTGGCACGCTATTTATTGTCCTCGGTGTAATGAAGATTCCCATCCACATGGTGGCTCAAATTCAGTAACATAATTCCAAGTTTCAGACATTCCTGGTTTCCTGGCAGATAGCTTTTCCGCTTTTGGAGCTCTTTGTCCTCAAATTTAAAGCCCTTCAAACCAGTGGCGGCTGGCATAACTCGCAGGTGGTGGGGCAGGCGGGGGGGGGGGGGGTGTCGGTGGGGGATTGTCACATGGAGGGGGGAGGGAGCGCAATATAAAACATTTTTACAAAACGCACCTTGCCGCCGGGTCCCGCGTCTCTGCTCCTGCTCTCCTCGAGGAGCAAGAAGCTCAGCCAGGCCCCTCTAACCAATCACAACGCTGCAATGCAGCGTTGTGATTGGTCTGAGCGCCCTGGTTTGACGCTCAGCCAGAGAATGGGGGACCAGGGTATGTTCTCCACCCAGGCAGCAATGCCTGCCTGCGTGGAGAACAGGGAAAGTGTGCATGATTGTTTTGGACGACCTGAGAGGGCCGACCAAACAGTCATTGCGAACTTAGGAGTTGGCAAACCACTCCTCCCCTGCCCTGCTCTGAGAGCAGAGCATCCCTGCCCACCCACCCTCCCGCAAAGCAGCACGAAGCATAAAATGATAATAACTAATTATTATCATTTTATGTTTCTACTTCACACTGCCTTGAAAGCAGTGGGGCGACGCCACTGCTTCAAACGTTAGCTGATTCCTAAGAAAGTTGAAGCCATCTTCTTCAACAAAAACTTTCTCTTGGCCTTCAATTTCTCTCATGCCCATATCTTTTAGATCAACCTTCTTCTGTTCACTATGTGCTTATGTATTTTTTTTCTTTCTTTTCCTGTTGGTTTGTACTTGATCCTTGGCCGTATCTCTGCATTTTTTTCGAAGAACACTGTGAAAGAGTGATTGTAACCATATATAAATTCATGAACACATGAAAACTAAATAGGAAATTATGGTACAACACCAGATGTTAACAATTGCTCTTGCATTGTAGACCAATAGTACAGCAGGTGCGTTAGCTCTGGGTCACCCCAATTACAGCTGCCTTTCAAAAGCCCACCAATAGTCAGAGGGGCTCAATCCATTAATTGATTTAGTGACTAGAACACCCCGCAAGAGGTCGCCATATTAACACACCTGAAGAATGTCCATTGTAATACTCATCTACACTTACATTTCAGGTCTCCTCTTGAATCTCCTTATAAAGGTTTGCATTGCCTCAAATTTCTGTTTCCCTCTTTTTAATATTGTCAAGTATGGCATAGTAGTCATTTAAAGTTGCTGTCCAGGTGGTTTTTAAAGATTTCTGGTATAAGGTCTCCTACAGTCATGTTTGAGACTGCACCATCACAAAGATGAAGGCTGCTAGGTCGGATGGTTTGTGTCCAGAGTGATGCAGGGTTTGTAGACTTTTGGGGGCATATGTACAAGTAAATGGCGCAGCGCTATGGCAAATTTTGCCGCGCCGCACTGCGTCATTTCCAAAATGCAGGGATGCGCCATATCCCTGTGTTTTCCCTAGCGCTAGTGCTAAAAATAGCTGCTTAGCACCAATCTTCCCTCTAATTTTTTTCCTCTGTGTGCAGCAGTGTAAGGTCTCTGTGCACTGCAACTAAGGCTATGTGCGCCAGGAACCAGACCACACATGTGGGTGCAGCGCCAAATATCACGCCAAACCTTTGATTAAAAAAGTGAAAAGACAGTACATTTCCACACATGTAGCGCCACATGAAGGGTCTTAAGGCAGGTTTTCAAATTAGATATACAGGCAATTACATGAATTGGTTACACAGGCAAGTACACTTTGGGTTTAGAAATGCACAGGACTCCAATGGTGGTATCATAATAAGATTTTACTAAAGATCCTCAACTCGAGCACTGTTCATAGAGTGGGGAAATGTTGGGAACCTATACAAGATTGCATTTATACACAATTACATAACATATTTACAATTTGATGTGCAAGCTGCGGAGTAATGTCTGGATATCCCATCAGAGATATTTTGTGAAGTGTGTGACATCCAGGCAAACATGGACTGTGGGAGAGGGCCATTCACACAAGTCAAGTGCCATCACTAGATGGGTGACATGGTTGCTTCTCACGTCGATCCTTGCCATTTTTCTAGTGCTGATAAACTCTGAGTTCAACTTTCCCATTCAGGAGGTAGGCCTTTGTCCTCATCAGCATATCCAAATGCTTCTCCTCTAGTCTATTTCTCAATTTACTCTTTATAGCGTTCATGAGGCTGAATCCTTGTTCACAATCTGCAATAGATGCTTGAAATGTTGCGCAGACATCAACAAGCTGAGACACCGCACTATACTGAGCAGCATTACGTACAGTGAAATTCACCATGTCTTGAAAAGTAGTAAATAACCCACCCTTTACATGTTCTGCCACCACATATTTATATTCTCTGTATTGTCTAACAACATCTTCTGGTGGTTCACAATCACCCAAGACCAAGACATTTTTATACTTTTCAACAAGTCTTTGTACATTCTCAGTCCCAAAATCAAAATGTGATTGTGTTGCTATTGCCTGGAATTCAAAACTTCCCCATTCTTTCAGTTCATCTTCAGGGAACCTTTTTACATGTGCTCACAAAGGGAAACAAAAGACAAAATAGGCCCACTATCAAACCCTTGTCCTTCTATGTACAACACAATCACATCCCTTACCGTGCTGCTCCAAAAGACAGTGTCCCCCAAGTACTGTTCCTTAATTTGACCAATCTTTGCTCTTGCATACTGTACAGCTCCAACAGTAGTCAAAGAACTTTTTTGGAATAGTTTGCACAAAGATGCAAATTCACCCAGAATGCCATTAAGTACTACAAGGGAAATATGGTGTTTGAGTCCGATAGCTTTTTGTAATAATATTTAGCAACTGGATCATTCTCTTCAACTTTCTCATGCTCAAAGTACTTAAGAACAGCCTCGTAATTATGAATTAGTGCACCAACTGCAAAATGCCTTGAGAGCCATCGGACTTCATTCAATGGTCGAAAAGAGACCACTTCACATTCAGTGACCAATGCGATTTCATTCAGCTTGGACCTCCTTGCAGGAGATCTGGAGAACACAGTGTAGACAGTCCTCAATAATTTCTCCATATCTTTAATCATCGGAACCCTCTTACAGGCATCATCAACTCCCAAATCTTCCAGATGGGCAACACAATGCTGCTCAACTAGATGAGGAACGGATTGTTTAAGGGGAGTAGCAACACCATTGTTCTTGCCCAGCATCACAGACGCACCATCGGGTGTCAACATGACCATTTTCATAAGGTCCAGTTCATTGGCAGTGTAGAATTCTTTCACAGCAGTAGTGATAGCCTCAGCATTACAACTAGTCAGCTTAACTATGCCCCCAAACAGTGTTTTGTGATCTGTTGATGTTACAGGTCGGAACTTGAAGTACAATATGAGCATTTTTGTAACAGAAATATCTGTGCTCTCATCAATTATCAAAGTGTGATGCAGAGCATTGCGAAGTTCTGCCATAGCTTCACAGTGTATCACCCTATTGATGGCCTCAAGGAACTCAAAGGCATAGTTCTTGCTCCTCCAGCTTTCTGGTATCTTCACATACAACGTTAGGTAGTCATGGATGTCTGAGATAAACAACATTGAAGTATTCATCTTGACTGCCAACAACATGTTGTTGAGGAGAATCTTTATCTCCTCAGGCAGGGATCTTTGTCGTTCAACTACTTCTATTCTGTTTGCTTTGTCTGTGGCAGTTTCTGTCAGCATTGCCTGCACTCCATAACCAAACCTGGCAGTAGCACTTTTGTTTCTCAGTAACACCAAAGCAGACTCATGAACTTTGCTAATTAGATGGCTTTTCATGTAATCTAGTTTTTCTTCCCTGTAGAAAAGTCCCCAACAGTCTTGGCTTCAGCACATGCTTTGCAGATCAAGCTCACGTCTGGACCGTATTAAAATAATTCCCCAAGCTGCACGCGAACCATGCTTCGTGATTTCTGTGACTCAATCAGGGAATTGTGAAGGGCGCTACTCACCCATGAGGCTCTCAAGGCGCTGGGGGGGGGGGGGGGTGCAGCTCCGAGTCAGCCGAAGAGCCAGGTGTGCAGAGTGGGGGAGTGTCTGATGTCGATCGGGAAATCATTCCAGGTCTTTGCTGTAATGTAGGAGAAGGCTCATCCATCTGCTCTGGCTCTGTGGATGTGCGCGGTTTCAGCGAGGTCGGCGGAGAGGAGGTTTTTCTTGGGTACGTGGAAGGAGATTCTTTCGTTGAGGTATGGGGTCCGGTGTTGTGGAGGGATTTGTAGGCATGGGTGAGTAGCTTGAAGGTTACTCTCTTCTCGATGGAGAGCCAGTGGAGGAATCGCAGGTGTTTGGTGATGTGTTCCTGTCGTGGGATGCCGAGAACGAGTCTGGCCGCGGTGTTCTTGATGGTCTGGAGTTTTTAGAGCAGGGACTTGTTGATTCCGGCGTAGAGGGCGTTTCCATAGTCCAGTCTGCTTGTTATGAGTGCGTGGGTCTCAGCCTCCACAATTTGTTTCATCCACTCTTCTTTGAATACAAGGCAACATTTCTTTCTTTGTGGTGAAGCACTGCACTCTGCAGAAGTTACAGCTTTGCGATTGAACATTTTTGTGCTAACCGGTTTTAGCCTGCTATGCCAAAAAGCCTGCAAAATAAAGGAACATGGTTAAAGTCGGTGCCTATGCTCATGAATGCAATCTGTCACACAGTATTGAGGCATTGCCGGCAAATGTAGAGTATAATTACCTGGATATTTCTGTTCTCTGCCCTTCCAAACTTATATGTAGCACTGTCCGTAAAGCCTGCAATAGAAGTAGAGATTGTTACGGCACATTGTGGGTAAGGTATGTTGTTATACCACAATGTACAAGATGCACCACAGTTTAACCCTACCAAACAATTACCTGTTCTGCTTGTACTCACGTATGCGCATTCTAATGTGTGTGGTACTGTCTGCGAAACCTGCAACAGAAGAAAACATGGGTAAGGTATGTTATTATACTACAATGTACAAGATGCACCCCATTTTAACTCTACCACACAATTACCTGTTCTGCTTGTACTCACATATGCCCGTTCAAATGTGTGTGGTACTGTCTGCGAAACCTGCAACAGAAGAAAACATGGGTAAGGGATGTTATTATACTACAATGTACAAGATTCACCACAGTTTAACTCTACCAAACAATTACCTGTTCTGGTTGTACTCACGTATGCGCATTCTAATGTGTGTGGTACTGTCTGCAAAACCTGCAACAGAAGAAAACATGGGTAAAGTACATTGGTATGCTATAATGTACAAGGTGCACCACAGTTTAACTTTGCCAAACAATTACCTGTTTCTTCTGTCTGCACTGACGTCTGCCTGTACAGTTGTATCCGTAGTACGATCTCACAAACCTACAAAAGAAAAAGGATGCAGATTGCGAATCTCTTTACCCAGCAACCCCCAAATCCAACCAGGAACGTACACAGAATTACCTTGTCTTTGTGTGTACTCATGCCTGACCATTCAAATCCACGTACCTTACTGACTGCAAACCTGCAATTGAAGACAAGATCTTTAGCAAAGGCTCTAAGAGTAACAAACAATGTATGTGACTGTTCCAGAGACTCTAATGTGAAAAGCGACCAAATAGTTACCTGGGATTCCAGTTTAGGCCAAACAGGCACATGCCCATGTGCTTCGTTATTAGCATCCATCAAGCAAAACTAGTCTATAAATCTGCATTGTGTGTTACACCTTCTGTGAAGCAGCATTTCCCTGGCATTCAAACTGTGCAAGTGGTTGAGCTGGGTGAACTAGGAAATTCACAAAGAGAACTGAGCCACAAGCATTTGGCCCAGAGCCACCCGTCATGGTTCTGGCTGGCTGCATTCCTTTTGCTAATAGGAGCATGGCTGTGGGGCAGATTGTGAGTCTTTTTGAAAGTATTCATGTTAATCGCAGCACCTGTCATGCATTAACATGGCGCTGTACATGAACACTTTCACAAAGGCACACAGTCAGCCCCACAGCCACGCACTATTAACAAAAGAAATGGCCGTTAGGGAGACACTTACCTGCCGCTCCTTCGTGTGCTACTCGTGACTGTCATCTCTTCCTTTGCCTCCCGCAACCAGGAAATGACAGTTTTTCACGCTGCTCGCGTTTTAAAAGCGGCGGCATCAATGGACTTGCGGGATGTTGTGTGTGTGCGCTAAATATAGGACAATGCACGCTCGGGGTGACTTTGGTGCGAGCGCGCACCTTATAGGGAACAGTGCTCTCATCCATACGCCAGACCCATTGGCATTGCCAATGCTTATGTGCCATTTGTGAAACAGAATTATGTCATTGGGGAAATGCCCATAAAACTGGGTTGGGCCTCTCTGCCACTCAAAGATGGCCTGCTGGGGTTTCTATTATCCTTGCCACACTCCCCAGCCCCCAAGAAGATGTCCATATTCAAAGTTTCAAATTTCACATTGATCTGCATGGCCTCCTTGGCTGATCTGGGCCAAGGATAGAGGGGAGTGAAAAGCAGATTTAGCTGCAGGGGCGGCTTTAGGGTGGTGCAATGGTGCAGCCTCAACTGGCACGGGTGCTGTGTTTAGAAATAAATTATGGGTTTGAAAGCACCTACAGCAGAGTTTCTTGTGTGTCCAGCAGTTTACAGGAAACAAAAATGCCAAGAATACTCTAGTGATTGATGGCTGTATGACGGAAACCCACATGCATTTATTTTGCATGCCTTTGCGATGCAGTCACTACCCCGACTGTGACGTTACCATGTGTAACTTTACCCAGCAGTCATTACAATAACTTGCTTTAGGGGGCGCCGCAGTTTGGAATAGCATAAATTACTATTTCAACTCCAGTCTACGCAACAGTAGAAAAGGTGTTGGACTTCAAAAATCCAACACCAGTCCAAAAACGTGCCCCCTACAGCAAGTCGTTGTAACAACTTCTGGATTAAAGTAACTTGTGGTAAAGTCGCAGTCGGGGTAGTGAATGCTTTGCAAAGGCTGGTCGTTGTTGAGAATGTGAGGTAAAGGAGGTTTCCCGTGATTAATATTTCTGCTGGAGAGAGATGTTTGTCTAGTTGCAGTTTTGACTCATCATAAAGTAGTACAGAGGGTTAAAATGCCTGTTACATAGAATGTGTACCATACAGATAATAGAACTGTAGTTTATGTGGATAGCTCAGTAGGTTACTGCTTTGGTTGTAAAGATCCTTTTGTTACTTGAAGTTCATAAGTTACAATTGTGATATAGAACAGTAACCTATGAAATGTCAAACAGCTGCTTGCAAACTGCATGGTACAGGTTAAAGACTTATGTTTATTTCCTTATCTTTCACTTTACTAATGATGGTAAAAAGGGTTGGTGTGGGTAGAAATACATTCCTATTAGTAAGTACAACCCTAACCACTCCAGTACGTTTTACATTCTAGACTTCTCCTGCAACCACTGGCTCAAATTAAGCACTAGCAACACAGTCTGTTGCCTTCTGCTAGGGCTCTATTTGAGTTTCAGGTTCGAACTTTGAGGGATGAGTTCTGGCCTCAGCATTAGACCCCTTTAAGAAAGTAGAGCGGTTGGCACATGCCACGATCCAAACCACCAGTTGCACAGGATTTAGGGCAAAACAGAAAAACAGTTCACAGGGATAGATGATTTTATAGCTCCCAATCCAAACTACAAGTAATGTTTGTATTTTCCCGTGTTTTATATTGCAGGGCACATATGTGATAATATTTTCAACGCACATTTTATTTTTCTTAAAAAATTAACATGTATGCTTTTTAAAATTATATGAATATATTGAACCATTCCATTCATCGATACTTTATTTCGGTTTTTCACCATAAAAGTACAAACACATATTTATACAAACAGGTTAAAAATAGTTTAAAAAGAAGCAGATTAAAAGGAGGATAAGACAATTCATCCAGAGCAATACATTTAAAAAGAGAGGTTAAAACAAAGTTAAAATAATTCATCCAGAGAGATACATTTAAAAAGTCTGCCACAATCAGGACCTTATTATTCCTTGTTGACAAAATGTCTCCTGACACACCACATGGAGTTTAAAAAACGTGAGACCGCAAAGACTATATGGGAGTCTGTATTGTATTTTAGGATTCTAAAAGCTTCAATGCAGTGGATTGTGCCTAGATTTTTACAGAGCTGGACCAACCATCTTTGTCTTGTTAGGCGGTATCCTGGGCAAAAGAAAAACACATGAAGTTCAGTCTCATCACACATATTACAGGCTGGGCACCTACTGGGATTACTACCCGACCATTTACACATAAAAGCACGCAAGGGGAGACAGCCGTGACGAAACTGTACATATAATTTCCTGCCTAGTGCCGGGCGAATTGAATCTAGGCACGCCTCCAGCTTGGTAGTATCCTTTACTTCCAAAAAGAGACTCGTAAGGGAACCATGAGAATATTCTGCATGGAGTTTTGCTGCTAGTCTCCCCCAATAACTGGTGCTTAGTGCTGTGCGTGATGTTCTTAAACATGCTGTGTCGGGGTTGTCCCATAATTCTTTTTGGCCTATTTCATATAGGCCATCCCTTATAAATACGAGCCATGGCAGTTTCCCTGCGCCCGGAAGTCTCAGGATGTCCAGTAGCTCTAATCTATACTCTTGAAGTTCAGGTGTTACCCAGAGGCGCCTCCAAAAGAGTAGTGGCCTGCAACTAATTTCCTCAGAAATAGATCTCACCCCCAGGTCCATGCGCAATGGAACCAGGGGGGAGCTGGGCGGTAACCTGAGTAATTGTCTAAGGAAATTGTTCTCAGTAGTGATCAAGGGCCTATGGTTCGAGTGCCCCCAGAGTTCAACCCCATATAAGGCGGCACTCCTAACCTGAGTTTTATATATCTCCATGATTGGGCTCACTGGTTTCTGGAATGTTTCCCTAAAAAACTTAGCCAGCCCACCAGTGGTTTGTGTCATTCTGAGGTTAGACTTACTAATTTGGGCCCCTCAGGACATATTCTCTGTAAGGGTTAGGCCCAAGTAATCAAATACAGAGACTTGTTCCAAGAAGATACCATTCATGTACGGGTTGGGGCGTGTAGATTTGCTAGGGTTGAAGATCATGAATTTGGTTTTATTAATATTGATCTCTAGCCCCTGATCTTACAAAACTCGCAAAACCCATCCAAAATTCTTTGAATGCCCATTGGTGACTTTGAGAGGAGAAGGGTATCATCTGCAAACATCATGGCTGGGATTTGCTTTTGCGCGATTTTCGGGCGTCCGTGTCCTTGCAAGCTTTCAGCGCATCAATCAAGCCATTGATGTATATGCAGAACAAGGTGGGGGCGAGTACACATCCCTGTCTAACGCCCCTATTGACAGGGATGGGTTGCGTTAGTTCCCCATTTTTCCCGTATCTTATTTGTGGAAATTACTATTGTGTAGCCTCCTCAGAACATTTAGAAGATAAAGGGGTAGTCCAGGCTCGCTTAAAACCCTCCATAGAGTATCTCTGGGTACCAAATCAAATGCACTCTTCAAATCAACAAAGACCAGATACAGGCTACCCCCTTCTAAATGGACTGTTTTCCAATAGAGAAGCTGGAGCCTGAAAATCTGGTCTATTGTTGATGTTTTCTCCCTAAAGCCAGCCTGCAAGGGAGACAGAATATATTGAACCACATTCTGCCTGCAAAGCTAATAAAGACAGCATCCACTTTACAACTACTTCATTTAAATAAAAACTGTCATGCGTTTTCTTTTTTTCTTTGTTTTGGGATTGAAACGTAGAAGACCAAAAGGTTCTGATTTGAATAGCCTTTCCCTTTTGTAAAATGGTACAAATGGCTCGTGCCTTTGCGTCCTCAAATATGGAAGGCCTCAAGGTATCTCTATTTCAAACACATGACAATAAGCAGCAAGAGCCTAGCGCCAATAATGGTCTCTCTCTCTTCTTTGGTTACCTTCTTTCCATGGGTGATAGCTGGTCACTGCAGGTTAATGACACAGTGATGGCTGGTGCCGTAATTAATTCATGCAGGGCAGGAGAGCTTCGGCCTCTCATTGGAGAGGGTGCAGCTTAATGGTTAGGGTGGCCGACTTTGAAGCTGGGGAACCAGGCTCGAGTCTGGCGGGAGGCTCAAGCATCCTGTTATTCTGGGTAAATCACTTAATTTCCCCATGCCTAAAAATGAATGTGTCCGTCTGTAATGCAACTGGTGCTGATGTAATGCGCTCTGATACCTTCGGAATCCTCCATCTCGAACTCCTTTTCACAAAACCTAATGCTGTCTTCCTCCCATACTATCCTTATGAAAATTTTGAATGCCAGTCTCTTTGGTTCGACAACACTTATAAGAGCAGGGCCTTAGAAACCCAGCAGGTGGTACGTGCTATATAAGTGTTGCCAGTCATTTTGTGTTATGTGATATGAAGTGATGTTATTTTGTTTGTACAGCTGTTTATGCCTAATTGAGGTCACCTGGAAAAACACAAGATAAACCGAAGATATGGAACTGAGGGGCCAGGAAAGAAGTCAAGATTGCAAGTTTTATGGGCTGGGTAAAGCCAGAGTTGAGATCATCAAGAATGGCTTTGGAGGTTGAACAGAATGGCTCTGAAGTCACTGCTGTAGGAAGAAGTAAATGTAAGGTTTGGTCTAGAAAGGCTGGCGGTGAGGGGGGAGGCATGCTAGTGGGGAAGTGCCTATGTTGTAACTGTTAGTAATCATAGTCCAGGAAATGGAAGGTTGAATGGATTCTACATTGTTGGTGCATGGCTTTTTTAATGTGGAGTGAATAGACCATTTTGTGGTTGAGTTTCAAGAGTTTTGTTTGTTGTTTGGTTGTGATTTAGGTTTGTTTGGGTCACATATAAGTGCACGGATTGAGGAGAGGCTTTGTTGGAATAGTGTAAATATGTTTCTATATATCTACAGGTACCTTTACAGAACAGATCGAAATATGGAGCAACATAAAGTTGTACAAAATATAAGTGGAAGCAGGGGAGTATTCAGGACCACATATAATGGGGAAGAAAAAAGGAGGTGGGACCAATTCACCTGTGATGCTTTAAGTAATTCTTATATATTGAAATTGGAAAGCTCTTTGAACAGAAATGATGTGTCTTACAATTAAGGGAGATACATCAGAAACGTTTGGAATGGGGAGGTTACATGTAGATGATATAATGGTCCATAATCGGGGGATGTGCGATGCAAACAGACTAACTACTATGTGCATTTAGCGAAACAACAATTACAGAAAATGTACATATTTATATAATGTTGTTTATGTGGTGTAGTATGTGCATAAAGGTGGGCTGGAAGGAAGTAAGCTGGGAACGGTGGGGGTGGGTAATACCATCTGTATGGGGTTTAAATTTGAAATGGGGACTTTCAGGGTATGTTTAAACTCCAAAAGGGGAAATGAAGGTTCCGCTCTGACGGAAGGGAGTGTCCCACACGTGGAGTCAGAGGAGATCAAATGATCTGACCTTTGATGGTTTTAAAGATGATCTGGGAACAAGCAAAAGGTTTCTCAAGGTAGAGAGTGAGTTGGGTATAACTTGTGGTCAGCTGGAAAAGGTAGTCTGCATTGTAATATCATATTACGAGGATATTCCTTGAATGTGACCTATTCGAGCCCACAGACAAGAATTGGTATACCTACTTCTGTACAACTGAGACAAACTATTTTCCACAAAATATTTAAAGAATTACAAAAATAAATCACCATAAAAAGGAGACACGGGGAAGAGGGCACAATAAAAAAAAGCAGCGGGTTGAACATAACTTGGAGTAAGAGCACTGAATACTGGCACCAAAGCTAGTGGCTGTCCACCTCATTATTTCAACAAGCATTTTACCATAGGAATAAATGTAATAAGTACCTATAACCATGACTGAGAGCACATAAAACTGGCAATAAAGCATGCAACTTTAATCACAAGTGGCTATCAGTCTCATTATGCGCATAAAGCATTAGCAAGAATCAATGTCTAAGCATGACTGGGAGTGCGGGTACTCATCATAACTATCAACATGAATAATGCAATTCAATCACATTTCCAATTACAATACTGTGCAAATAAAATCATTACCCCCTAGAGGGTGCTTGCAGCAAGCACTTTGAAATCACATTCTGCATAACATTAAGCATAACATACTGCATGTCAAACCTAGTCCATAAAGGACGTAATTTGTGTAAAGGCACACAGGTGCAATTACCACCATTCACCACCTAGTGGGTGCCTCTCAACATGACAACTCATATTGTACTGTTACATGCCACAACTGGTTGCAGCCATAATCTTCACGCACAGATAGACGTAGGCTCCCCAGCTCTGAAACAAATGTTTTAGCTGGGAGAAGCTTAGTCAACACTTGAAACTCTCGAGGGGTTATCCTGCACAGTGTCTAACCAAACTTAGATTGAGTCTTTGGTGCTATCTTTGGGGGGAGACTGAGCCGCTCCTACAGCTCCCCCTGCACTCTGGGAACATTCTGATGGTGACCCCGCTCCCTTGGGGTCACCACATGCCACAAATGAGTGGTTTTTCCTTTCTAATGTGGGCTAAACTGATGGGCCCCGCAGGCTATTATGGGTCCCTCCTTGCGCTTTGTGAATTTTTTAACAGTAGCTCTCCCGCTGAGCTGGCGAAAAACCTCACCAGTTTCCTTTTCTTTTCTTTTTTGGTGGCCTTGCACTGTGCTTCTTTTTCTGCTGCCTCACATTGCACTTCCCTTTTTCTCGAGGCGCCTGGTCCCAACCGGGCACCCACAGCCTTCTGCATTGTTGGACAGCCGCCCAGGAAGTCCCCCCCCCCGGCTGCTATCGACGGCTTCCTGCAGGACCAGCACACTCATGTGCTGCTGCAGGAGCCGGCACATCCTTCTGGTCTGCCCACTCTTGCAGGCAGACGCGTGCTGGACAGTCGGGTGAGTGGGCCACATTGGGCAGCGCGGTGACACTCCCCCTCCTCATCGGTGTCACAAGGGATGGAGTCCTGGGCCCGGTGCAGATTTGCAGGGGGCGTGATGGCGCTCCCAGTCTTGGTCTTCTTCGCTGGGACCCAGGGATAGGGTGATGGGCCCCCGTGCAGCTTCATGGGGGGATGCAATGGCGTTCCCCGTCTTTGTCTTCCTCATCAGGGGAGGTGTGACGGCCCTCCCCAGCAGGTTTTCTTGGGGGCAACGCCCTGGCCTATCCCATGGGCAAGGCTGAAGTTGGTGGCAGAGCCCCATGCGCTTCGTCGCTGGTCCTCCCAAGGGTCAAAGGTCACCAAACCTTACACGGGGATATCTTGGGCCCCATTGGGCCGATTTAGATGGTCTTTGGCTCACTTTGCTCCTGGGGGTGAACCCTAGCCACCTGGAGCACTTTCATCTGACCTCCTGGCCAAAAAGGGTAAAAAAACATTGCAGGAGGCTGGTTTCACTGGCTCCCTGTACTAGCCTTTCACTTTGCTACTTTGCTCTCCTTCTGGGCCTCTCTCAGAGGCCCACTCTTTCACTGCTGATCCTGGGGTCAATCAGACACAGAGTCTTTAGTCCTGAGGACAGTCATGGGGTTCCTCCTTCCAATCGACCATGGCTCCAGCCTCCAGTCCCAGTGTTCCCCAGAAAAAGCACATCCAAGAGAGAACTTTCCCCCTTGCGCAAGACCTTTTAAGCGGGGGCTGAAGCTGCCAGCAGGAATGCACCTCTGGCCTATCCTGAGGTGCCACATCATCTCTCCACTGCTGTTTCAACCTTCCTACACAGGCTTCTGGGATACTTCAAGATGGCATCACCTAGGAGTCACTTGCCTCATGGGCTTTGAGGTTCTCAGCTCCCTCCCTCACTGACCTCACTGCCAGGGTCTTCCCCCAGCAAATCTTCAAAGGAGCCGCCCCCTCTGGTTAGGCCCCAGAGGTCTGGGCCCCATCCCTGATTAAGGGGCCTGGGGCAAGCCCTCTTGCTGCCACAGGATGACAGCTGGCTGATTGATGCAGAGCAATATCACTCAGTCCCTACCTCCTGGAGAGTTGAACTAATCACTGTCAAATGCTTGCTTTGAAGGGTGAGGCCTTTGTTCCTGCAGCTGGGGAGAAAAGTAATTAACCCAGCCTAGCAGGGTCGCAAAAGGCCTGGACTCTGGTCTGAGCTGAGCCAGAGAAACATGACATTTCTGGATGACCCATAGGCTATGCACATATGTTTTTGGACTTTACAGAACTGTTCTTTTCACACAGGTTACAGTGTAAATTGGTGCGACTCTGGAGTTTCCCATGTGCAGCCCTCACACTTGTGCACACACATGTGTACACGTGTCAACATGTAACCAGTGCCCCTTACCCTGGCTGCATTGCAGTGGCCTTATCTCACAAGGTGGACACGGGCTGTAAACACTTGCAGTCCATTTTACCATGAGTTAATCATGGGTGAGTCCCAGGTTATGAGACTTTCCCACTGTAAAAGGTCAAAAATAAAGTGATCAAAAATCGAAAAATCCAGCTGGTTTAGATGGTCAGAACCACATTCTCACAGGTGGAAAATGTAAAGGCCCCTCTACAGTTAATCAATTTCTCAGTCAGTCTTCTGTTAACCTACCATTTTGTATTGTTGTATTAACTTGATCAGTCCAAGAGATGAGGAACTGGCCTCGTTTGTCCAAAACATCTATTTAGTAATTGTGAAAATGGTAGTCCTGCCCTGAATCCTTAACCATCAGCTCAAAACTGCATTGTATATAGCAGAATTTCTAGTGTTTAGATCACCAGCCAACAAGATTCTTGGTAGAGGACAGTACAGTTCTAGCTACTCTGCAAAAGTTATTACTTTTAGGATTTGACTCATATTTAGATATCCTGGCAGGACTTTGTCTAAAGTGGCATGGTGGATGAAAAACGACGGGCTGAAATGCTGTTCAGAGCGATTGCCAGTCGCTGAGATTAATTCAAGCATTACATCCATCACCCTGTTGTTGTTGCTGTGTTTCAATGAGCTCTTTCAGTCAGGCCCAGCGAATATGCAGTAAGCAATGTGGTGCCAGCTGCCTCAGTTATGGCCCTGAGGTCCCATCTTGGAACCCGGCCTGCCCTATGCCCCTGGATTTGCAATTTTAACCATGGCACCCACCTTTTTAATTGATATGCTGTAGTTGAAAAAAATAATAAAACACAATGTAGTGGTGGAGGATCATTTTTGCCACTGCAACCAATTTTAAAAAAAATCTGGATGCTTCAAATTCTCTGATAAATACCCACCTGGTGTTTAAAAAAGATGCTGTTTGCTACCACCCACTGTTCTAAGTTTGTCAGTAAGCCCTTATCAGTTTTTTCCCACTCAAGTCCAAATGTGTCTATAGAATATGAGATCATTTTGAGAATTGCTTTTGTAACTGTGGAGGGTGGGGTGAAACATTTTTAAGACTAAGCCACTATTCCTGCTACATCCATGAGTGTTAGCAGTAGCCATCACTATCCACCAGTGTATGTATTATTTAATAAGAAACACATGCCTTCGGGTGTATGGCTTAAGATTTATTTTGTAGATGAGGTTATTTCTGATTATGTGAATAAGAACTTACATCACTACTTGTCATGTGTTCTTCAGTGTCATCAAGATGTTGCGAAAAAATGCACCCTTTTGATTGTTCACCTCATTTTTTGCTAAATGTATTGCTTATTGCTTAAATGTTTTCAGACTCTACGCATTAGGGAACCGCTGTTCAGTGCCCAGTATCTGTGCTCTTACTCCTAAAACATGTTAAAAATTGTGCAAACCTCAATTGGCACATTTAACTCTCCTATAAAGACATAGTATATGGTGTAGAAACTATACCTATGGCATGAAAAGACAAACGACACCTGTGCACAGAAGCAGATATTCTGCTATCCACTAGTGTGACAAGGAAAACATGGCTTCGGGTCCACTATTGCAGCCTGACTGCTGAAGTTTAAATATGTAGCCCGACCTGCCAAAATAACCCTTTTGTCAGGGGACAAACGTTCCTCTTAAATATCAATACGTCACTACTATGTAGGCCTTGTAGATCACAAGGTAGGGTACATGGTTTTTAAAAGTGGGACACATAGAAATTTAATGTTACTATGTCCTTGCAGTTACAAGCCCTCAAAGGTTATTTTTACCGTGGGAGACTCTGGCTGTCCTATGAGAAAA
The DNA here is from genome assembly GCA_963921515.1 of Calotriton arnoldi. Lineage (NCBI taxonomy): Eukaryota > Metazoa > Chordata > Amphibia > Caudata > Salamandridae > Calotriton > Calotriton arnoldi. Next base: position 1,025,185 of record CAWUFW010004346.1, on the reverse strand, counting down.
CTAGCGTACAAAGTTAAATATTAATCTTGCTATCTCTGCTTTATGACTAGCTACAAAAATGATTCAACCACTATGTTGATGCTTATTAAACATCCAGTTTAATGGCAAAGCTATTTTTAATAAATATTTAGGAAAAATAACTTATAGGAAGTTACCTTTTCCCTGCCGAAAGCTTCTGGAGGCCAATTTGCATTAGCCTGATAGCAGCTGCCTGTCAGTGCTTTTTTGGGGGTATTTTGTTCTTTTTTTTGGCCCTCATTCACTTCAGGTTCCACCTCTAAGATCTTGTTCTATTGTGCCCTTATCTTAGAGAGACCACCGAAGTTGAGGGATAATTTGTTTGTTCTGCTATATACCACGGTTATCCACCAGGTATCAAAGAGCAAAAGGAGAGAGTAGGTAATCTTGGGACAAAACCTTACCTTCTTCCACCCGTACAGTTTGTGCCATTTCCACTGTCCTTGCACTCTAACCACCTCGCCAGCAGGGACCAGAACTTATACCTCCTACCCTCCAAATATATTACATCTATTTTAAAATTCTATGTAATCGACCCTAGCCACATAACATACGTCGGTGGCAGACTACTTAACCACTTCCTACATATCTCCCTTCGAGCCAGGAGGATCATATCAAAAAGCAGTTTTGCTCCATCTTTATTCATGTTAGCCTGACTTTTCAGGGGCCCAAGGATAACTAGAGATAGGCTTACCTGGATATTTGTGTTAAGAATGTCACTCACATTCTTGCTCAAGTCTTCCCATAAGTTATGGATCCCTGGACATTCCACAAACACATGAATATTGTTAGCCTTCTCTGGCCCACATTTCACGCAGTTCCCTAATCCACCTTTCCCCATCTTCATATTCTGTGGGGCAACCAATATGCTCTATGGAAGGAAAAGAGATGGTTCCTCCTTAAACAAGCAGGCTTGACAGTGCTATAATGAGGATTCATAGATACTTGCCATAGGTCCTTTAAATGCATCCCCGGCAAGTGTTTTCCCCACAGCTCCAACGGCAGTATGAAATCTCCGTCCGCCAGATCCATCATCAGCCAGTACCATCTTTAGACTTCCTTGCTCTTTAGTTTCCCCTGTTTTAAAGTCTCTCCCATCTCATTTGAACCTCCTATCGTTATAGTCAACATCTGATACCAGCTTTTTAATTGAAGGTATTTACATTTTGAGACTTTACCATCCACCATTTCACAGAGCTCGTCCCATGGTATCCGCCTACCATCCTGAAACAGTTGGCCCCATATTTGAAAGCCTGCCTCTTTAATGGGAAGTGCCAGCTTATCCTTGGCCCACTCAGGGGACCCCAGAGAGTCCCAAATAGGTGCAAATTTGCTGAAGTAGGTAAGTTTGGTACCTTTCCTAACACAATACCACAGCTCAGCCATAGCTTATAACACCTTGAGCCTCACCTTCTTGTAATTTTTGGAATCACCAAATTTGTATATGAAGTATGAGTCTCCACCCCGAATGCCATTTAGCATAGCCTTGAACATACTTCCTATTTCTGAGCTGTCCAGACTGTTTAACAGCATTCTCCCATTCTTTAATAGGAATGCCCAGGCATAGTATTGTGGATCTGGAAGAGTCAAACCCCTTTTTCTCTTTTCCATCACAGCTTCTTCCAGGCTATGCATGTTCTCTTCGAGGCCCAGGTGAATCCATTTATCCTATCTTGTAGTCTGTCTAGCCACTCATTCTTAAACATCAGGGGGATTGTATTAAATAAGAACTTAGGTTCAAGCAAAATGCACATCTAAATCAGATTTGTTCTTCCATATATGGTGAGTGGTAGATGGGCCCAACTCGTCATCAGTTTAGATGACTCTTTCATGACTTTTAAGAAATTTGCTTCCGGGTGTTTCATAATAACCTGTGTGATCTTTATCCCTAAATACTTTTTTCCCTCCTTAACCAGAGCATTATCCCCAGGCATGTTCCAAACCATGTTTTCCATCTTGGTATTATTGACAGAGTACCCTGCTACCTGTCCAAAATCTAAGGTCAGCTTCTCAATAAATGGCAGAAAGATCTGCAGGTCAGATGTACAGACCATGAGATCGTCTGCATATAAGGTGACTTTTTTTCCCAATCGTTACACCTGAAAGGGGGGATAGATTTTTAATTTCTGATTTTGCATGCTAATGGCTCAATACATAAATTGAACAACAGAGGTGATAGCGGGTATCCCTGTCCGTCCCCCTAGTTCTTCTGAAAACCGAAGTGAGAATCCCATTTACCACAATTCTAGCACAGGGGTTTTGAAATATCAGGTGCAGTGTCCTACAGAAATTTTCCCCCAGGTTGTAATGCTTGAGCATAGCTTGCAGATAGATCCGATTCACTCTATCAAATGCTTTTGGAGCATCTAGAGTTACTACTGTCAGGGGGGCCGTGTATACAGTAGCCAAACCTATAGATCCAATTAGACCATAGGTCAGCTCATGCAACACTCTCCCCCTTAGAAAGCCTTTTTTGTCCTTATGCAGGAGACTTCCAATCACTCCATTCATCCTCTCAGCTAAAACCTTGGCAAAAAGTTTATAGTCGCAGTTTTAGAGCGATATTGGCCTATATGACTCGCAACTCATTGGGCATTTCCCTGGCTTCAAGATCTCCCCAATTTGCCTAGTCATTACTGGCAGTAAAGTGTCCCCCAAGGCTTTATATAGCTTGAGAGGCAAGCCATCGGGGCCTGCTGTCTTGCCTGATTTACCAGACCTAATTGCCTGTTTAACCATCAGAAGTTTGATATTGCTGTTGAGATAGATGTTATTGTCTTCATTAAGCATACCTACATCTTCTTCTTTCACCCAGTTCTTAACCTTCTCCTCTGTGTTCACTAAGTCTTCAAAGTATAGATTTTCAAAACGTTTTGAAAAGCATTTTTGATTTTCCCACTGCTTCTTGGAATGGCCCCAGTGTTGTTACACTTTATTTCATTAATTATATTCCTTGCTAGGTCTGACTTAATTTTCCAGGGTAGCAACTTCCCGTAATTCTCTCCATACTCGAAATGGGTTAACTTACTAGCTTGAACTGAACTTTGTTCCGAAACGCACTCCTTGTGATTGAATTTAAGTTGTACGTGACTTTCTTCACATTACCACACCACACCGACTAAGGACAAAGCTATCCAATTGAAACACTTCGGAGATTGCAAAACGAGGAATGCAATATATGTATTGAAATGTCCATGTGGTAAGTTATATGTAGGAAAAATTGAAGGAAAAATCAAAATATGAATCACGAAATATAAGAGCAATATTTGCAACAAAAACAAAAATTCAAGTGTGGCAACGCATTGGTTAGAAGCAGGCCACAATGTTGCTCCACTACGTTTTTTAATTTTGGAAGTCATATCCAGCAGGCCAGACACAAACACACAGAAAAGACTACACCAAACTGAATTTTTTTGGATCCGAAAATTGGATACCATGCAGCCATCCAGGATGAATGACAAATTGGAATATGCTTGTTTTTTATGATCACTATACACATTGTTAGTGCTTGGTTAGCACTGGATAAAGTATATCACCAGACTTCACTCACATTTCACTAGCAGTAATCAGTTCCACACTCTACAAAGCACTTTAGCGCGTGGGTTACAGAAATGGCCAGGAGCTGTTTGTGTTAGTATTTTGGGTGGATGTTGCATGTCATTAATTTTGTTCAACAACAGCCACACAGGCACCTTTAAATATATTTTTTAGCTGTGGGGATCATTGTTCGTTGTGCAGGTGCCTTTAAATTTTTGTACGTTAAACTTCAGCGTGCTCCACGCTCTACATCATGGGTACTCACAAACATTTGCACAGGGGCCGCAAAGTACTGTCTGTGGTGTGACCGAGGGCCGCACTGATGCCAGCAGGGTGGGCGTTGGGGGGCAGGGTGGGTCAGGGATTGTGTAAGGAGGTGTAAAAACATGTTAAATAAGCAGACAAGCATTTATTTCCAGGTTAATAAATGCTTGCTCGTTTATTTAACATTTTTTTCTGAATATTATTGCTCAGCCACTAAACAGCAGCTTGTGCTGCTGTTCATCAGGGGGCCGCATGTAAAGGTCAAGAGGGCCGCAAGCGCCCCCCGGGCCGTACTTTGAGTATCACTGCTCTACATCATTGAGGCACGCATAGAGAAAACACTGGCTCATCCGGTATTGTGTTTGTGCAGAAGCAACGGAGAATGCGGCTGGCGTTTGAGTACCTCAGGAAAGCAGTCACTTGGTTTATACCGATAAACGGGACATGGATTTATGTTTTTTAGGACTGCGCATATCTTTACTTTGGGACACTTTTTTTTATCATATGGAACACACATTGTACATGTTGAATAGAGAGACGCGTTAAAAATAAAGGGGCACTCATGACACGGGGCAGCCAATTGAGGCAATTAGTTACACTCAGGGCCACTGGAATTATGCTATTCTGCGGCCTCGGCGATTTTTGCATACTTTTAGATTTGTCAAATTTGCCACATAAACCATCACCTGCCGCATAATATGCAGATTTTCACAAATAAATTTTTTTGATTCAGGCTCAAATGATGCAAAAGTTACTAAAAGAAAGGTGACACGTGTTGCCGCTCAATGGAAGGCCCTTTGCAATGCTGGACTGGTCACCTTTCTGTTGCTTATTGCTATAGTTGGGTGTTGAACTGGTACTAATGAGATGCAACCAAAGCCCAGACAGTATTAATAAGTGTTGAAATGTCAAAATAATGAAGTAATACTGTTACAAAATGTGGCGCATTATGTCGCATAATTTGCCTTTTCATGCTGCATAATTTACTCAGCGCTGCCACATAATTTGGCCCTCTCCTGCCACATAATTCAAGTGGCCCTGCTTACACTTTAAAGACTGTGGGCACATAAACCAGTATTAATGTCATTTTCTGGTTTATTGTTTTTATTAGAATGGGTTACTGAGCATGTTACACCAACATGTTGTGAGAACACGGGGTACTGGTCTCATGTAGTAATGTTTTCGAGAGTAACGCCATCACTATTCTAACTGTAATTTTGAATTTGGCAGATAAAAGTGTTATCGGCCTTGCTACTACTTTGGTATTATTAAGATGTATTGAATTTTTAGTACATTTTTTAGCACATTAGTGGTGTTACAGGCACGAATAGGGAGAGGATATTATTGTGGGCACCCAGCCAACATTTTATTAAATGCACATTACGTGACTAATTCAGAGCTCTTCGGTGCTGATAGAGTCTTACATTCTCATTTTTTAGAGAACTCTTGATGAAAGGGTCACCTGACCCGAAATGCATTAAGTAACAGGAATACACAAGATGGATTACAAGTGATATGCTTGATGAATTACACTGAAATCATTGCAGAGCTATGTTCTACAAAATAAAATCAAGGCATCGTTGTGAATTAACAACACTAAGGGGGATATTCACAAGAACGTGTGCTAAACATCACAAAAAAATGCTAACGCAACTTTACACATCGCAGCCTATCTCGGGAAAATAACCCCGTGTTAACGTGGAATTCACAACAAGGCGGTACCATGCGATAGTCTGCCAAAACCGCGGACAATGTCCGCGATACAACAACCGCGACGGTGATAAAAACTCAACGCGAAAAAACATGCGATGGGCCAAAGCACGATGAGGAAATCAGCGATAAACAGCGCCAGGCCTGCAATACACACATGGCAGGCGGGAAAAATCACTATAAAATTAGAAAAAACACACAAACACAAAATGACCAACACCGAAGCACCATGGAGGCAGCCGGAGCAAGTACAGAGGACGAGCGCAACCCCACAAGCACCCCCGACGACCAGCCTGGGACCTCGGGGACAGGGAAGGACAAGAAGAAGAGGAAGACGAAGTTCAGTCCGCAGGAAAACAGGATCCTGGTCACGGAGGTGATGGAACACCATCAACAACTGTTCGTCACCTCCAACGTGTCATTGGGCACCAAAAATGGAATATGGCGGGACATCGTGGACAAGGTCAATGCCGTCGGAGAGCACAAGAGGTCAATGGACGAGGCCAAGAGGCGATGGATTGACATCAAGCGCAAGACCAAGGAGAAACTCGCAGCCAACCAGAAGGCAGCAATGCAGACTGGAGGTGGGAGCCCAGCACCACAGCTGGAGCTGGATGACATGGAGAAGCTGGTGTCGACAGTCATCAGTGTGCAGACTGTGGCCGGAGTTGGGGGACCGGACACTGCCCGACAGGACACAACACAACCGCAACAGGGTGAGTGACCACCAGGTACTGGGGGGACGGGTGGAGATGGCCACAATGGCACACATGCACAATCAAGCAGAGCACAGTGCACACCCACACTGACTCTGGAGCATGGCCCTGATCCACAGACTGTCACAATGTACAATGCCATGCTGTCTGAATGTGAACCTGTACCATGCGGCTACATACATGCGGACACATTGTAATACACCATCTCCCCTTCACATTGCAGGGGCACCATCAACACCTCCTGTCGAGCAGTCCCAGCCACTCTTCACTGATGACGAGGAGGACACCCCCAGCATCGACACCCAAGCCCTCCAGAACATCATTGACATCATCCGCAACTCAATTCCAGGATCAAGGCAGCCCAGCTGCATCGAGGAGACCCCACCCACTACCCAAACCACCCTGCAGGAGGCACCCACAGCCCCGGCAGTCTCCCAAGACCCCCAGGAACAACACATGGCCTTCCAACGCTGTGTGCTGGAGGGCCAGAGGGAGACGGCTGAGCAGGTGCGGGTGGGGTTCGACCTCATGGCTACCAAACTGGACGCCATCCATGGGTGTCTAGGTCCCATCAGGGACCAGCTCCAGTCCCTAACAGACACCCACGGCCCGCTCCATGGTCTCCAACGAGCCCTGACTGACATCGCTGGAGTCATGACGCGGAGAGAAAAACACCTGTCCGCTCAGAGTGGCTCCAGCAATCCCAGCCGTGAGCTGGCACACATGCGGAGGCTCATGGACGACATGGTGCGGATGGAGGCGGAAAGGATGGCAGCCACCGCTGCACATCAGCGAAATGTAGCTGGGATCTACCATGCCCTGCAGATCCTCATCATGGCATTGCTGCCACAAGGCGTGGCGATGATGAATGCTGCTGCCCCCACACCATCCACATCTCCGCCCCCTGGTGTGTCAGTGCCTCCCAGTGCGGCAGGCGTATCCACTCCGGCACCTGATGTGTCACTGTCACACAGTGCGGCCGACAATCTTCCTCCAGCCCCTGATGTGTCAGTGACACACTTTGCCGCAGCCGGTACTGCAACACCCACAGGTGAGGCAGAGCACACATCTGAGGATGAGGACGTGGACGGGATTGAGTTCAGAAGGAGGCACTAGCATTCATTTCCCCCACCTGGCCCGTTTCTGCTTGGTGCAGCACATGGCCCCATGGCCGCTGCACTCACCTTGGACCGCGACATGGACTGCCATATCCTGTTTGATGACCAATGACACGGCGACCAGACTGCGGACTGTACCCTTCCTCTTCCACAGTACTTGGCATCCCCGAATGGACTCTGGCTGACCCTCTACGGGCCCATATTGTGTAGTGTGCTCTGCATGGCCCTGTACTGCTCCAGCTGCAAAACTCCACTGGATGTGCAATAAACATCCAGAGACACACTGCTGTGTCATGTCTTTCATCATTCATGTATGAATGTGTGGATGAATGTAGGGACAGTGATTTCCCTTACGTCAATGATGCTCATCTAGTGGGATGCCAGTCACAGTGTGCCACATTGCCTATTGTGTTCTGGGTGCCGTGGACACTACAACAGGGACACACGCATTAGTCACTTCCTTGTCCGGACATGGACTGAACCACGCCCAGAGCCCCCGAGTCATTGTTGCAAGCCCTGCGCTGGTCCGGCGTACGCCAGGCCAGACCACTCCGCTTACGCCCCGAGGGGGGGCCCACATAGCTACATGTCGCAGGCGTACACGCTGGTGGTATGCAGGTCACTGGTCTAGTTGTCAGCATGTCACGGCTATTCCCTGAGGGCAGGTTTGCACACACCACACCACTCCGGCACAGGCGTCACAGGCCATGTGACCCCGCCAATATAAGGGGCCGACAACGTCACATTCCCCATTGCTGGTGGTGATTGGATGACGGACGCTCCACGGTTCTCAATCATAAAGGGCCCATGAGTTGTTGCGCACAGGGTTGGTCGCACCCAAAACCTTGCGCCCTTCACGGGCCTACCACCACGTGGCGCTGACTGGGGTTGCACAGGGTTAGTGGCACCCAAAGCCTTGTGCCCATCACAGGCCTACCACCACGTGGCGTGCCTAGGGTTGCACAGGGTTAGTGGCACCCGAAGCCTTGAGCCCGTCACGGGCCTACCACCACGTAGCGCTGACTGGGGTTGCACAGGGTTAGTGGCACCCAAAGCCTTGCGCCCGTCACAGGCCTACCACCACGTGGCGCGCCTAGGGTTGCACAGGGTTAGTGGCACCCGAAGCCTTGCGCCCGTCACGGGCCTACCACCACGTGGCGCTGACTGGGGTTGCACAGGGTTAGTGGCACCCAAATAGCTGAGCGGGTGTGCAGCCTGCAATGATGATGTGTGCACTGATGTGGTCTCTGCCATTGATGACTCCGCGTCATGTGTGGGACCTGCTGGGCCGCGGGGCGGCTCCGCATGATGTGGACTATGCCATGGTGGTGGGACCGGGGACTGGAGCTTGCACATGGTGTGCCCACTGGTGGACACACCGTTGGCAGCTGGTGAGCTGTGGGCCCTGGGTGCGCACGTGCAGACAGCCAGCGCTGGCCGGCGGGTGGGGGTGGGGTGCGGCTGCATGCGTGCGCATGGATGGACAGGCGTTGTTGCCGTGTGATGGACTCTGCCATGATTGACTCTGGCCTCGATTACAGATTGCAGACCTGGTGGCTTGCGGTGTATCCGGGCACGTGGTTGGAGACACACCAGTGGCAGCAGGTGAACAGTGGGGCCTGGGTGCGCAGGGGCGGCGGTGTCTCACTCTCTCTCCTTTCCGTCCCTCTCTCTCTCACTCTCTCTCTCCCTTCCTTTCCTTCCCTCTCTCTCTCGCCCTTCCTTTCCTTCTCTCTCTTTCTCTCTCTGCCTTTCTTTCCTTCTCTGTTTCTCTGTGTCTCGCTCCTTTGATGTGCGCATGACACACGTTCTGATTTTGTGCTTTATTTTCCAGGCTGTGACATCGAGATTGTCCCTGACGGATCCGACAGGAGTCTTCCGCATTGGTGTTTTGTGTTGTATTTCAATAAAGTTTTTGGTTGTTACTTCAGTGCTGTGTGACTGTTTCTCGTTCTTCTGGCCACACATGTGTGTTGTTTTTTGGCAATGTGCATCATCATGCGCTTTTTGTGGCTCTTGTGTCGTGCACAGTATGTGTATGTCCGGGAGGGGGTTCTGGGGGGGGGGGCTGGGGGTGGTGGCGGTGGGTGTTGTGGCCCTCATGGGTATCGGAGCTGCATGACCATTGTCTCCATGGCATCTGTGGGTCTTCAGGTGTGGCTCTTGGCTGGGCTCCCTTTCGTACTGTAGGTAGTCGTCCTGCTTAGCACCAGCAAAAGGCAGGTGTTAAATCCCTGGTGCTACCGTGGCTTATCGCCTGTTTTTGGTTCGCATCGCAGATTTGGCAGTTTGTTGTGAAAGTGGTGTTGTGGTTTTTTCGTGTGTTTTTGCACGGGAACGCCTACTCTGCATCTCATTAGGGTTAGTTGGTGGTGCCCACCGTGGAGATAAATTTTGGGGCAGTTATCTCGGGAATACTGGCGATGTCTGCAGTTTGCACCCGCTTCTGAATGGGGTGTTAAATCTATCTCCACTTTTGATGCGTTAAGGTGGAGATAAATCGGCGGTAGGTCCTTGTGAATATGCCCCTAAATCTTGACCTCAAATGTTTGAAGAGCCTTATTGTTATTGTTTTATGAAAATTTTGGAAAAGAACCATCAGGTTCTGAAGCTAAGTGCGACCAGGGCAGGCAAGGGGGGGTCCACTACCAGCACATAGTTAACTTACTAGCTTCCCATCTATTCCTAACTCTGCCTTCCACAACTGCTGCCAGCTTTTCTGCTGCTTGCGCTCGAGCTGAAATAGAATGAAGAGCTCATTCAGCTCGAGCGCAAGGATTATCGTCCCCTGATGAATGGCTTCTTTGGCCCGAAATGCATTGGGTTTTGTGACACACTAGATGAAGGCATGGGATTTATGATACATAAGAGGAGGACACATTGTAATGTCTAATGATTATGATGACAACAGAATAAATAAACCAAACAATCAAATTCATTGGAGTGATATGAGTTGTATTTCCATATTTGAAAGTTAAATAAACATTTTAAATGAAACATTGATCAATTCCTACATGTTTTTGTTTTCCTACACCCAGAATCAGGAGGTGATTCCCACCTTCACACAATAAACACAATGAAGCATTTGGGGAACACATGTCAACGCAGGAGTGCATTATTATTTATCATTTTGTTTATTACATTTTTCTATATATTTATAAATTGGAGAGGAATTTCTATTGTGTTGTGTTTTTGACTTTTTAACTTTATTGATACTTCTTAATGTTTTACACATTTTCTCTAAGTTAAGCTTGTCTGCTCTGTGATAGAGCTTCCAGGGGTTGAGCTCCTGTGTAAATTACTAACACCTTTGTCTGGACCTAACAGGTTAGTGACTTCAAAACCTATGGGGACTTCCATCCACCTCAATTAATACTTCACTTTCTTACTTATTCGTATCTGTCTGTGCTAGATTTCCATTGGAATGCTTAGCATGTGCAGTATAATTAATCCGTTTTGATACTAATAAGTATAATGTAAGAGTATACTTATTTCACATTGTATTCAACCTACAAAGGCAGTTTGGTGGATTACAAAATGTTCATTTGACATCATTGACACTTCTTACATTTTCTGGGAAAGCAAAGTTCTTTCCTGACAGTGTTGTTAAACAAAATACATTTCAGATCAAACCACTTTGGAGGATTCAACAATTTCTAATTTTTGCTTCCAGCTTTTATCATTTATTGGTTCAGAAAATGGGTTTTCTACAATAGATGTTAATGGTAGAGAAATGAAGGGCAAAGTTTTATTTTCACTATGCTTCTTTTGTTTATGCATTTACAGAATCATTTACTTAATTTGGAGTTTAATATCTAGGTTAATAAATCAAAGCCAGATTTTACAAGAGGACTACGAGTGCCAGCACTGACTGAGCGAGGAGCAGAGGAGGTGCCGTGGGCACCTCCTTTGTGAGGGTTTTTAACAAGCACTATTTAAGCACCGCCACCAAGACTCTCCCGCACCTTGGGGCGGCAGATTTTAAAGGGGACTTCGAGTTCCATCACTTATTGAGTGAGGGGCTGAGGAGGTGGGCCCCTTCCTTCTAGTGGTTTCACCAAGCTCTATTGATGCACAAACACTCTCCCGCAGCAAGAGACACCGGATTTTGCAAGATGACTATGAGTCCACTCCCAGCCCTGAATAAGAGGGGTGTGGATGAGTTGGACTCCTCCCTACTGATGGTTTCACCAAGCACTATTTTAGCGCCAACACTCTCTGCAAAGGGACGCCAGATTATACCACGGGACTACAAGTCCCAACACTGACTAAGCGAAAGGGGCAGAGGAGGTGGGCCCCTCCCATCTAATGGTTTCACCAAGCTCTATCTAAGCACCAACACTCTCCCGCAGCGAGGCACGCCCGATTTTGCCACGGGACTGTGAGTCCCAGCACTGACAGATGGGGCAGATGAAGTGGGCCTCTCCTTTCTGATGGTTTCACCATGCGCTATTTAAGCTCAATTGCTCTCCTGCAACATGGGACACCAAATTTTACCCCAGAACTAGAAGTCTCAGCAATGACTGAATGTGGGGGCTGAGGAGGTGGGCCCTTCTCTTCTGATGGTTTCATCAAGCACTATTTAAGCACAAATGCTCTCCCACAGCACTATATGCTGGATTTTACAAGGAGACTAAAAGTCCCAGCACTTACTAAACTCACGATTTTGCCAAGCGCTATTTAAGTGCCAACGCTCTGCTGCAGCACAGGACGCCAGATTTTACAAGGGTAATATGAGTCCCAGAACTGACTAGGAGAGGGAGCTGTAAAAGTAGGCCCCTCCATTCTGATGGTTTAATCAAGTGCTATTTAGGTGCCAATGCTCTCGCAGCGCGGGTCGTGAGTGGGGGCTATGGTCGGACAAAGCCTGGGACAAGGACAGCAGAGATTTTTTAAGGCATGGGCAAAGTGGACTCTGGCCCAGGGCCCCCGCCTTTCAGGGGGGCCCATGATAGAGCTAGCTTTGCTCTGAAGAGTCTTGCCCTGATGGCCATGAATAATTCTTAAACAGATTGTTGCAAATAGCGTTTTCCTTTCATTTATTTTTAATTTGGGTAATGTCATGTGTGAGAGTCTATTACAGACATTTTACAGACAAACTTTGTGTTTTTGTTTCATACAACATCCATAAAAAATGTTTCTTTTAGATCCAAACATGATCTCACATATGAGAAATGGGAGGGGTGTCACAGAGATCATTTGCAGTAGTATTAGTGAGCTGCCACTGTATTATAATATTGAAAACACTCATCACTATCTCTGAATATTAACTATAAACACATTTAGATTTTGAACCAGTGTGTCTGTGCACTGTTTGTGATCTGGCCAAAGAGGACAGGAAGGAGCTGAAACTGGATCATAAATTCACAGCTGATCTGCACAGGGGCCCCCAAAATACCTTTGGCCCAGGGCCCCCAAAATCCTTAAAATGTCCCTGATGGACAGAACCACCTGTGACCGTCTGCAACAGGAAGGGGCATGAAAGGGCCATTCCCCCCCTTGGCTCTGCGTTCTGAGGTGGTCCTTCCGTCTATTTTAATCTTCGCAATGAACTACATACATGGGGATTTCTTAAACTGTATGGGAATCCCAAGTGCAATGGAATCTTCTTTAGGCAAGGTTAGAGGCCACTTCTATTCTATTGTGCCCACGTGTATTAGTACTTACTTTATTTTTGATTTTATTGGTGGCACAGTGGTCTGACTACTGTACCCCACTTTGGGGAATTAAGGGCCAGATGCATCAAGCATTTTTTGCCTTCGCAAACAGCCGATTCGCAGAATCGGCCGTTTGTGAACGCAAAAAAATTCCCTTCTGATGCAGCAAACACTATTTTGCGGTTCGGTAACGTGTTACCGAATCGCAAAATGGGTTTGCGATTCGCTATTAGGAAGGGGCGTGTTTAGGGCGTCCCTTCCTAATACCGAATCGCATCGGTATGTATAAATGTTTTGCGCCTGAAATGCGGTCGCAAAACATTTGCATTTTACCACCTACTTTAAGTTGGTGGTAACTAATGCGCAAATGGGAAGGGACCCCTTCCCCTTTGTGAATGTCTGTAAATGCATTTTCTAAGAGCAGGCACGGACCACTGCCTGCTCTTAGAAAATGAAAGGAAAAGTTTTCACTTTCTCTTTTGTAAAGCATCCCGTTTTCCTTTAAGGAAAACGGGCTGCTTTACAAAAAAAAAAGATTGCTTTATTTAAAAGCAATCATGGACATGGTGGTCTACTGACCCCAGCAGGCCACCATCCCCATGATTTTTGTGATTCCTAGGGGGTCGCAAATTGCGACCTACCTCATTAATATTCATGATATAGGTCATTTGCGATCCCCTAGGAATTGCAGAAAGTGTTAAACACACTTTCATGCATTCCGTTTTGTGATTTTCTAATTGCGAATTGCAAGGATTCGCGATTAGGAAATCGCAAAATGGTTTGTTGATGCATCTGGCCCTAAGTGACCACTGCTAGGAGCTATCCTTACTCCTTAGACAAGAAACTTACTATACCAGCAACCTAAGTATGCCCTCAGTTAAGGGCACGATAGTCTGTATGATTAATGTACCCAAACTAGGAGACCACCAAACGGAAGATACGAGTCCTTTGACGAATAAGGTGATCCATTGGAATAGATATCATCAATGTTACTCCCTCATCTGCTCTGATATAATGCTTGTGCAATGCTTAACTCGCTATTCTGAATCTTAGGAGGATGTAAAAATAACCCTTAAAGACATCAAGTAAGTGAAGGGATTGTTGGCCCTGGACATACTCACGACCCCAATATTCTGGCTCTTGTATTCAGTTCAAATGCAACCCAAGGCTAACATTGGTTGCAGCCCGCAAGTCGATCTACACCGGTTTTCATTGTCATAGCCAGCAGGATATATCTGTTCTATCACGACCAGCTGCTATAGGTACCAGCGGTCAGAGCCAGCAAGATACTTCTGTCCCAATGCCCAGCTGCCGCCACTCCAAGTGATGTCGACTGACTATATAATGCTTCTTCTCTAACTCTGGCTGTGGATAATATAGATGCAGCAAACATGCCCCAGTGGGCATGCAGGCATTTCACCCAATTCTGCCTAGGTGAAAACCCTTCCAGCAAGGGCAGATGTAGTGAATATCGTAGCTGGTATAGGGGTGAAGTGAACTTCCCGATCACTGGGAGCCTTGCGCCCCTACAATTGTTGTCCTGAAATGTGGCAGATCTGTGCCGTAAACCGATTGGAGTCGCAACTAGTATATAGATGCAGCTTCTTGACATTAAATATTGAAGCTATTCTATCTAAAGCTGGCCGTCCCTTTAGTGGCCTTTTAACTTGGATCACAATATCTTTAAACTGTGTAATCAAAAAAATAGAGCTTTATTGTCCGAACATTACTGATCTGTACGTCCGGGAAAGCAAGGGCTCTTTGGTGAATCTATATAATATCTGTAATCATTCTACCCCTAGGAACAAAGCCCCCTACCCTTTCTATCATTGATTATCATTTATCTAAAATAGACCCCCCTCCCCCTCCATTATTCTAGCTGGAGACTTTAACATCACCTATGAGCCATTGTATTGCATAGAGCCTGTCTCAGATCACAAAGACGAACCTAAGGGTATGCTAAGTTTGGATGCTGATTCAGTTAAATCCTGGCTATTACCAGCAATTCAACTAGCCTCCATATGGCCTACCTGCATGGAATAGCCGCTCCACATCCGTTATAAAGAGTTCATAATAATATTCAAAAGGGAGCCATAGTTGCAGAATAGATTATATCATTATGGATATTGAATTTTAGCATAAACGTGTTGACTTCCGGGTCATACCTAGATTGAACAGTGACCACAACGCGCTTCAACAGTAAGTGAAAACATGACTTCAGACCACTCCCCGCTCATTGAGTTATCTGACTCATGTCTAGCACTAGGGGACAACATAGGGGCTGTTAAATGGCATAGATTGAAAAACGATGTTCTCACACTTATTTATAATCTGGTTTGCATCATTTTGGCTCCTTACACTGACTATGCTAGCATGATATTCCCATTATTAATCTACATCTCTCTATGTTCAAATCGTTGGAAGATCTTTGCTCAAAATCTGCTAAACCATGTAATCTAGCAACAACTAAGTTCATACCATGGTACACGAGTGTATGCCGCAAGGCTTGGATTTCAGCTCTCAAATCATGCAACCCGTTTAAAATCAGAGGAGACAGGCACATATACAAGTGCTTTTTCAACATAAGCACGCAGAATTGGCAGGTTCTTTCAGAAGCTTCCAAAAAAAGAGATAATACAACCTTTAGGCACATGCGGAGTCTTGATAATACTAGAGCTACTGATCACTTCATACAATCCACACCTGGGGAAAGCACTTTGCAGACGTGTACATATACTAAGCATAGCTCTGACACTGCTTTATCCTCCACTGATCTTCAGTTTTTAGAAGCTAATCTGGATGTCGCTTCTTCTAATTCTCTCCTTTTCCCCCTGTCAGATACTAATAATACAATTGAGTCACTGCAATCAGGGAAAACCTCAACCCTGATAAGGTCCCCTATCGATCTGAGTCTACTGTTTGGGGCTCTTACATGCGTTTCTTGTAAAATAAGCTCATGTCTGTAGATAGTGTCCCTGATTCATGGCGGGTGCAGAAATAATTCTAATTTTCAAAAAGTTATTTAGAAGCACACCAGGGAAAACACAGACCCATCAGCCTGATTGAAAATTTACATAAAGTATTCTGCAGACAGTTACAAAACAAACTGTCCCTTGAAAGCAGGCTTTAGAGCCAAAGTCAGCACAATAGAACAATTAATTCGATTTGCTCTAAAAATATGAAAATATTTAATACTAAACAATGGGCATATATATAAGTGGCATTTGTTGACTTGAGGCCTGCATTTGGTGTTGTCCCCACTCATCGTCTATGGGACACCCTCAAGTCAAAGGTTGTACGACCTCACATATTGAACATCCTAATAAGGTTACACAAACAGAATTATGCCCAAGTCCGTTGGGACAAGCAGGGAGAGCTCAAAGAGTGTATACCCATAGAAAGAGGGGTTCATTAAAACTGTGCTTTACCCCCCACCCTGTTCTCCCTATATATTAACAATGTCATCAATTTCATTAATGACTGCATCCATGATTCCATCGAACTAGAGGGCAAGCCCAATACAGCTCTCCTCCTTGCAGACAATACTTTCCTTATCTTGAGAACCTCTTGATGCCTACAGAATTTATTCATCGCATTCACTGACTTTCCTGATTTGTGGGGCTAGGAGATTAACACTTTAAAAGCCAAATACAGGACCCTTAACACCCACAAGTCTTTTAGGGGTGGCCTCATGATGTGGGTAACTAGGCTACAGGAAGCCAATAAATGGAAAAAAAAATAGGAATCAGGGCCGATAATTCACTCAGATGGAACTCTCATATCCAGACGATAGGTGCAGTAATGCTTCATAGATCCTCTGCAGTTGCAAAATTGCACAGAGCCACCATCTCTAGGTCTGTTTCTCCGGCTATCGAGGTCTATTGAGCTAAGGTCCAAACTGCATCACTATGTGGTGCAGAAAACTGGTGAATGGATAGTGTTTCTAAGATCTTTATTTAATCTGCCACAAGCACCCCTACCTTACCACAGACCTTAAGAGGATAGGGCAACCCCGGAGCTGTTTTCATACAGAAATGCCTTTTAAAAGTTAATGAATATTGCAACCGCCCGTCCATTTTGGGGACTGGACTACACCAACATACTGTATTTAGGCCTGCCAGGCTACCTCCTCCATCACCTTCGAGTGGTTCAAAATGCCGCGGTCAAGGCGATCCTTAGTCTTAAGCCCAAGATGCACATGGCCCCCCATCTTAAAGCTCTACACTGGCTTCCACTAAAAGAAAGGATTAAGTTTAAGGCCTTGGCGATATTCTTCAAAGCCCTTCATGGAAAGGGGGCGGGCTATCTCCAAAGGGGAGTGAGCCGCTATGTACCAGCCAGATCCCTAAGATCCTCCTCCTCTGATCTCTCCTGCATCCCCAAAGTACGCCTGGCTTGCATGGGAGGCAGATCATTCGGGTTCTTGGGCACTAAAGCATGGCTCTGAGAGCCACAACTGATTTAACAGCCTTCAAGAAACTCCTTAAAACATGGCTCTTTCAGAATTAGACGCACCAATTGGTCCTGTTATGCGCGTACCTTTAGCGCCGGGACACTCTTGTTGAGTAGCCACGCGCTTTACAAGTACATTTCATTCATTCATTCATAATGCCCATACCATACCATGGCTACACCATGTAAAATCCCAGTTGAAGACCTTGGGGTTGTAAAATCTCGGGTGTGACCTTTTATCTGTTAGTAGGGTGAGACAGGATATAGTAAAAGCAGCCTATTGGGATCCCGTATTGAAACAGTGGCACAAGACCACCAAATGTAATGGTCTCACAGAAAAATTCCTGTTCATTAAGCATCACTGCTCTTGTATATTAGATTTAGAACTGGAAATATATTTATCAATAGCTTTTCATGTAAGTGGAAGTCTAACCTTGATGATCATGTGTAGTGGCCTGGGTGAAGGGCATTAGGACCCTGCACCGGACCATAAGGCAATAAAGAAACAAATGCAACCCTTACCAGCCTCCTGCGTGATCCTTGGTGAGGGCGACCAAGAGAATACGACAACTGGCGACAGAGTGGTGGGATCCAGGTGCCACCAAACGCGTGCACCGAGGTCCCGTGGTCCCTCGAGAATAAAGAACGGAGCCAGGAGCCCACCCTGGTCCGCCTGCTGCCGAGAAACAAAGCAGCGGAAACCGCGACGTCCGGAGCCCACCCGGTCGCGGGAAGAACCGGAGCCAGGAGCCCACCCTGGTCCGAGCGCTGCTGGACAAGAGGAGCGGGAGCCCGCCAGGCCGAAGACGCGGTAAGAGGCCCCCCCCACCTGCCTGGAGGCAAGCGGTACATGAGGAGCCTTGTGCGCCCGGCAGCGGTGCCCCGACTGTGTCCCTGCCGCCTGCCGCCCGATGCTGCATGACGAGCCGGTTCGCGCGTAGACTTTAAGGAAATCTCGCATGAACACGGCCGCCATCTTGGGGTCAGGCGGGAGCAGCCAATAAGCGCCCAGGACGACCCGGCGGCCATTTTGAGAGGTCAGGCAAAGAAATCTCGGTCTTGCGAGACCCGGCGACCATTTTAGGGTCAGGCAAAGGAGCCAATAGCTGATGAGGAAGGCCGGGAGGCCATTTTGAAGTCAGGCAAAGAAGAAAAAGTGAATAAAAGAGCGAATTAAAGGCCAGATCAAAGGTGATTAAAGGCCGGGAGGCCAGATTACATGATAAAAGGAGTAACAAAGAAAATAAATTAAAAGAAGAAGCGAACGCAAATTGTGACATCATCAAGTGACAAAAAGTAGAGACGGGAGTGCCACTGTCACCAAAGAAAGAAAGCAACTACAGCAAAGAAGACCTGCTCAGGAGCTGCACGTCAGTAACAAAACAAACGAACAAAAACAAACAAACGCAATGGTTGACACAGAAGGTGCCAAAAAGAGTCCACAAGCAATCTTCCGAAGACCACTACCGTTCAGCCTATCAGAACCACAAGCTGGTATCAGGTGGGAAAGGTGGATTGTTGTGTTGTGGGCCCTAGGCCCACATGCTAGTGAATGATTGACACCGACACTGTGGCAAGGGTTACTCAACTGGCCACGAGCACGTGCACCCGGGCCCTTTTATTAACAGGCTCACGTCACTCGTGACGCCTGTGAGGGATGCGTGTGGGGGTGCTAGTGTGCCCACTCCCATAGGGGAGTGGCTCTAAACTCTATGCCTGTCAAGACACTAGAACGTGTCTCGCAGGACATAACATTCCTCCCAAAATTTAATAAAACAAAGGTTCCCTAGTCCAACCTGTAGGGAGAAAATAACAATGAGATGTACACCACAGGGTCCATCAGTTAGTCGGGTCAGGCATCCAGAAGACAGCAGACCAGGACTGGTGACTCCGATTGTAGCAGGACGATCTCGGCGGGCACTCATCATTTAACCTGTGTGACTCAGGACATGAACGCTTGCTTGGAGATGTCCGCTGCACTTCTAGTAACGTGCCGGTGGAAGCATGCCCTTTGGTCCCAGGTGGCTTCCGCTCGCTGACCTTGAGGATGGTATGTGGTGATTAATAACAGTTCATTAACTGGGTGCGTCAAGATCATGGTGAGAGTCCCTGCTGAAAGTTCACTGGATTATCTCTGTATTGCCTGAAGTCTCTAATAGGCTGTCTTGCTGTCCCGGTGACCTGTCGGTGGGGCAATGTCTCTTCCCACTCTCCCGCCTGGGAAGGCCCTTCGTCAGGCATGCCACGGGACTGCTGGTAGGCTGCGATGGGGCTGCGTGTGTGCCGGCTGGGGGCAGCTGCAAACCACCGATGAGCCAGTGGCCAGTCTCTCGCACAAACCTCAAGGGTGTATGGGTCTTGTTCAGGACATGCTCTCGCTGCCGCATTTCAGGTGCAGACCAGGTTAGCAGGTAGCCTCTGAGTTTCCTTGTTGGCTAGTTTGGCAATAGGGTAGGACTCCACTCCATGTGTATTCGAGATGGTGTCGGTAGACGCACTTGATGAGGACTGGCGTGGTAGCATTGCCAGCCGTGTGGTGAATCAGGATGATGGCGGGTGACGACTTGCCTTGATGGATGGAGGCGTCGTCTGGAGTCGATCACCTGAGGCAGGGAGTGGCCAGGTACCTCCATGTTCTCTGGGGAGGCACTTGCATTCTTGTACTTCGTGGGCTGTTGGGACTTTGATGACGGAGGAGTGATGAACACGCTGAGAAACGTAGGGCTTGAGACTCGGTTCGCGCAGGCTATGCGGCTTACTCTCGGACTCCCGCTGTGCGGTTGCCAGTTCCTTCTCGGGTTATCCCCCTCTTCCTTTGCTGTCGCTGTATCAGGACTCACTCCTGTTGTAGCTTGGGTTTGGCTCTGAGTTCCTAGCGCCGCTTTGCGGGGTTTGTCAGTCTCTCCCCGTACTTTGCAGAGGTGGCAGGCAGTGCTCTATGCCTTCTCTTTACAGAGTTCTGGGACGTAGAAATGCTGAGGCCACTACAGTTACGGCAAATGTCCATCTTCCGTCAACAGCTGTCATCAGCAGAAGCTGCCCCAGAGCTGCGGTGATTGACTATTACACTGTCTCTTTTGCAAACGTTTTCCTGTCCTTTAAAAAGAGTGCATATATATATATATGTCTACATTTGCAGGAGACTCGTAGGCCACAGCGGTCTACACCCTGCTGCAGGTTTGTCCGTGATGAGGAGTGCTTTAATTCAGGAGTACGGTATCAAAATTGGCCACTAGGTGGCGCTGCTGGTCTTTCCATTGCGTCCCCAGCCTCGGTTTTCTTAACCTCAGCGTTCTTTAGTGAGATTTGCTTGGGTTCTCTCACAACAAGCTGGGGCTTCGGTCACTTGAGGTTAGACCCGCTGTTTCTGGCACATTGCAGCAGGGGCAACCTGGCCTCTTCCTCGCAGGTCGCAACGATTCCTAATTGATAACGAGCCCCCTCCATGGCTGCTCCTGTGTCTTGCCGGTCACGTGCTCTCCAGCCTCATGGGTGGGCATCTTCTCAGAGGGCCTCCTCCCGGGACACCTACTTGGCAGCCGGACTCTGCATCTCCACTGTAAGTTTCTTCTGGTTTTTTTTTTTGTCTGCGCACATTGAATGGGCGCCTCAGCTGCGGTTATTCACACACCCGGCAGCCCTCGTGTGCTTTGGCACTTTTCATTGAAGTGGGCTGAGTTTGTACTTGCGGTGCTCCGATCGGCCTTCTTTACACCCGCTGCGGGCCTCCCTTTACAGCGTCTTCACTCTCGGCGCCCTTCTGCTCACTTTCTACCTTCAGCTGCACCACACGCTTCAGGCAGTTACCTCTTTCCGCTCTTTTGGGCACTTTTCAATCGGTGTTCCAATCGTCCGCTGGCCGGACGCGGTCTAATCCTTACTCCACCCCACCGCCGCTGCCTCTCAGTTCACACGCTGCGCGGTGGTGGGGGTTTGGCGCTGCTGCTGGAGCCTGCGGGCTTCGGTATGGGGCAGTGTTTGTCTTCTTCAAGGGGGTGACGGAGCGGGCCACTGCTCCACTTTCTAAATCTCCCCTCATTAAGTTCTCTTCGCTGCCCCCGATGCCCCGCAGTCAGGGCTCACCTTACGCCTGCGGGCTTTGCATGCGGATCAAATGCGGGGTGGGCTCTCGCTCTGCTCCATTTCCTCTTTCTGCACTGCGGCAGGCCTTCACTCCTTGGATACTGCTGTGGCACCGGTGTTTCTCCGGTCAGCAACGTTCCGCTTACTTTGCGGGGCTTCAGGACGACCCGGTCTGGCACTTGTCGCCGTATGAGTGGGCAGCAGGCTCTTCCAATGCGGGGTGGGCTCCCGCCGCCTCACCTTCACCCCGGGGCTCTTCACACGCCCCGCGGGCACTCAGATGATTTTCACCTGCTGCAGGGGTGCCCTCTACACGGGCAACACACTTTCCCCCTTCAACCACCGGAACAAGGCGGCTGCACACACGGGACCATCCCCGCTCGTCGCCAATGTTGTGTTGTGGGCCCTAGGCCCACATGCTAGTGAATGATTGACACCGACACTGTGGCAAGGGTTACTCAACTGGCCACGAGCACGTGCACCCGGGCCCTTTTATTAACAGGCTCACGTCACTCGTGACGCCTGTGAGGGATGCGTGTGGGGGTGCCAGTGTGCCCACTCCCATAGGGGAGTGGCTCTAAACTCTATGCCTGTCAAGACACTAGAACGTGTCTCGCAGGACATAACAGTGGATCAGGCAATTCGAGCGCTACATGTGCCCCACGGACATCGTCGATAGCAATCAACTGGACCTCTTTCTGAATCTCGCAGGGGATGAAGTGGAGGACCTGCTCATAACCTTTCCCAGTGAACAAACTGCGACGTACAAAGGAGTGATAAAGTGCCTCACCGCGAAATTTGACCCGCAACGGAACATTGACTTTGAGAGATACACCTTCAACACAGCGTGTCAGCGAACAGAAGAGTCCCTTGACGACTTCGCAACACGACTGCGGAAGTTGGTCACATACTGTGAATTTGACAAATTCGACAACGAGCAGGCGATACCACTATGCATCATCGAAGGCTGTCAGTCGGTAGAGTTACGGGCACGTGTCCTAAAAGAACCAATGACCTTGGAGAAGATATTGACCATGGCGCGCACGGAAGCGAGAGCAACGGCGCACGCCAAAGAGATGGAGCTGGGGAAAGGAAAAAGAGTAGAACAAGCGAATCGCATTGCAGAAAACGGCAAGAAGAAAGAATGCCAGGCACCCTCCCCAACAAAGAAGAATGGACAGACGTGCTACTGATGCGGACTGGAGTTTCCGCACATTGGTGCATGCCCAGCAATGGGCCAGAGGTGCAGGAAATGCAACAGGGACAATCACTTCGCAAGCGCCTGTATGAGCAAACAGGGTAGAAGTGAGCGGGGGAGAGCAGCAAAACCAAGGATGACCAACAGCCGATATGTCAGACACATGGAAACAGCGAGTCGCAGCTCCTCTGATGAGTCGGAGGAAACCGTAGCACCTGTGGGTGTGGCCCGACTATATCTAGTGTCAGACGCCCCCAAAGAGGACAGGGGACCAGAGTACATTCATCTCGTGGAGAAGCACCACATCAAGAAGACTGCAACAGTAGACATTGTAATAGGGCAACACACCACAGAGTTTGTGCTTGACAGTGGGGCCACAGGCAACATCATGTGCATGTCGGAGTATGAAAAAATGAAAGTGAAACCGCCGCTCTCACCTTCCACTATGGATGTGTTCACGTGGGGCTCTCAAAGACCAGTAGAGAACATGGGAAAGTTCACAGAGACTTTGACATACAAGGCCACGTCATGCCAAGAAGAGATTCATGTGCTGAAAGGTGATGTCCCAGCACCATGCCTGCTAAGCAACGTTACGGCGCAGGTGATGGGCCTACTGGCGATGACATATCACATGTCGGATAAAAGGAACATTCTACAGGAACATCCAGCCCTGCTGCACGGCCTAGGAAAACTGAAAGGGAAACAAATAACGTTGCACATCAATGAGGCGATCAAGCCAGTAGCTCAACATCATCGACGGGTGCCCATACACCTACAACCACAAGTGGAAGAGGAAATTAAAAGTCTGCTGGCCCAGGATATTATTGAGCCCGCAGAAGGGCCGACGCCATGGGTGTCTCCCTTAGTGGCGGTTCCAAAGAAAAACACGTCCAAGATCCGCATTTGTGTGGACATGAGGGTACCGAACACAGCCATTGAGCGAGAACGCCATCCAGGACCACATCTAAACGAAATGATCAGCTGTCTCACTGGGGCCTGCCGATTCTCGAAGTTAGACCTGTGCAAGGGGTACCACCAACTAGAGCTGGACCAACAGTCGAGATACATCACCACATTCTCGACGCACATGGGTCTTTTCCCCTACAAGCGACTGAGCTTTGGCGTTTCATTGGCTGCAGAGATTTTTCAAGAGACTATAAGACAAGTGATAAGGCCGGTAAAGAACAGCCTGAACTATAGTGATGACATCCTAGTATTTGGGCGATCAGATGAGGAACATGACAGGGCTCTGCATCAAGTGTGCCTGCAGCTGGAACAAGCGGGCCTAACATTGAATGCAGACAAGTGCGAGCTGGGAAGAAGCGAATTGGTATTCTTCGGACACATCTTCTCCAAGCAAGGAATGAGGCCAGATCCCAGCAAAGTAGAGACACTGAGAAATGCGAATACTCCGACAGATGTAGCGGAGGTACGGTCATTTCTGGGGCTGGCCAGCTACTGTGCTTGCTACATCAAGGACTTTGCCACCGTGAGCACACCGCTCCGAGAGCTGACAAAGCAAGGGCAGAAGTTCCTCTGGTCACAGGAATGTGGTCGGGCGTTTGAAGCTATCAGAAAAGCTGTAATGACGGTGGAGCATCTTGCCTATTTTGACCTTTCGATGTGCACGGAGTTGACAGTGGACGCTAGCCCAGTTGGTCTGGGAGCCATACTGGCACAGCACCTGCCGGGAAGAGACTCCCCAAGAAAGGTCGTCGCGTATGCAAGCAAGAGTTTGTCTGACATTGAAAAGGCATACTCCCAACCAGAAAAAGAAAGCCTGGCAGTGGTGTGGGCGTGTGAACACTATCACATGTTCATATATGGGAAGCCGTTTACCATAATAACAGATCATCAGGCTCTGGTGACGATATATGGAAACCCGTCGGCAATAATGCAGCCTCGCATTGAGCACTGGGGCATACGGTTGATGGACTATGATTTCAAAATTGTGCACAAGCCCGGGAAGGAACATAACCCGGCCGACTACATGTCGAGACACCCTTTGCCACAGGGACCGGAGTCCGCATCGATGGCTGAGGAATATCTCAATTTTGTACTCAAGCAAAACACTCCGGTGCCAATAACATTAGAGGAGCTAGAGCAGGAGACAGCGAAAGACGTCATCATGCAGCTGGCCAAAGAGATGACAAGGATGCAAAGATGGAGACACGTCAACAACAACTGCACCTGGGAAACAGGAGTGAACAAGGAGGAAATGCTGGCGCTAAAGAAGATACATGAAGAACTGTCGGAGACAGTAACAGGAATAATGATGTGAGGAACAAGGATAGTGATACCAAGGTCACTAAGGCGACAGACTGTCAATGTGGCTCACGAGTCACACCGCGGGATGGTGGCTACGAAGTATGGTTTCCTGGCCTGGATAGAATGGTAGAAGACACCATTATGATGTGTCACATTTGTCAAACGACAGGACAGCCAGCCAAACCCGAACCGCTACAAATGTCCGAACTCTCAAGGGCGGTGTGGACAACGGTGGCCGCCGACTTCTTTGGGCCACTGGACACGGGCAACTACTTGCTCGTGATCATTGACGAGTACTCACGATTCCCCATAGTGAGGCATGTATCATCAACGTCAGCAGAAGCGACGCTACCAATCATGGATGATATATTCGCGGCCTGGGGAGCCCCAGAAACCTTAAAGACAGACAATGGTCCCCCATTTTCAGAAGAAGAATTAAGAAAGTTCATGTCCTACCTGGGGATTCATCACAGGAAGATAACACCGCTGTGGCCGCAAGCAAATGGCATGGTGGAACGATTTATGGGGCACATAAAGAAAGCGGTCCAACGAGCCAAGCTGGCGCAGATCTCCACCGGACAGGCTCTATGTCAGGTCCTACGAGACTACAGAAACACCCCTCACAGCTCCACGGGTAAGTGCCCCACTGAAGTGGTATTGGGGAGGACAAGCAAGACCAGGCTACCACAGATAGAGGCTATGGCGTCACCAGATCACAGCAACTTCGCAGCTAAAGACAAGGAAGCAAAAGAGAAAATGAAAGCCTATGCAGATGCACGGCGTCATGACACCCCGTCACACCTCAAAGAAGGAGACAAGGTGGTAGTGCGTCAGCGACAGCAAAGAAAGTCTGACAGCCTGTTCGCAAAGGAACCGCTGACAATCACACACGTGAAGGGGCCAATGATTACGGCTGCATCAGAACATCAACAAATAACAAGAAACAGTTCTCATTTCAAAGGACTGAAGACAGTGAATGAAGATGGCCGAGACACTGCAACTGGAGGAGATGGAATGATGGATCACAATGGGAAGAGAACGGACACGGGTGGAGAGCAAGCAGAAGAATTGCAGGAAGAGACTTGTCCAAAAAGAGCGAGCAGAAGGCCGAAAAGACTAATTGAAGAAATGCAGTAATGGGGATGCCCATGTGTCATTTTATTAGGAAATATTTTTCTTTCTCTATATCTGTTCCACCTTCATTCTTTTTCTCTTTGTTTTCATTATCTTTTTATGACACACGGGGGAGATGTAGTGGCCTGGGTGAAGGGCACTAGGACCCTGCACCGGACCACCAGGCAGGAAGGGAACTGGACACCAGTTCCGGTCAAGGGTGGGACGGACAGTACACTCGAGGAGGGGAACGAGGCAGGATATGCATGTGGGCATGAGCAATATTGCACGACAATAAAGAAACAAATGCAACCCTTACCAGCCTCCTGCGTGATCCTTGGTGAGGGCGACCAAGAGAATACGACATTATGGAATTTGTAAAACATGCAATGATGCAATTGAAAATATAGATCACGTTCTATTCTTTTGCCCGGTGTACAAAACTATAAGATGGAAGTGGATAAGACCGCTGTGTTTGAACTTTGCTATAAGATAATATTCTACTGCATTAAGAGTATTTCAGTCGGACACATGGACATATATTGTCTTTGGTTTGACCAAATTCTTATGCGCTGTTTGCCTCCAAAGGAAGCAGCAGGGGCTTTTATTTTGAACTATAGGCATTATTAAGTGTTTTCTGTATTATGATTCCTTCATCTGATATTTGTATATATTTGTATATGTATCATTATCTCTCTATCTATCTATCTATCTATCTATCTATCTATCTATCTATCTATCGTACAGTACAGCATCCACCATCAATGCGTTTCAGCATTCAAGCCTTGTTCGTGCACAAGGCTTGTATGCCAAAACACATCGATGCTGGATGCTGTTTATTCCTCATGACGTTTATGAAATTAAATAAAAGAAGATTTAGTAACGATCTTCTGAGTGCTGGACATTCCTTGAAAAAGTGAGGTGAAGCTGTGATAGTAAGCACTGAAGTGGCAGCACACCACTGAGCACCGCTGGAGATTTGAAGCCCGTTGGCACCCGCTGCCTGTTTGAGGATATCTACATATTTCTTTGTACTGCTGTCAAAAAACAGGCACCAACATTCGAGCTGTTCACAATTCCTCTTATTTGTTGAAGAGAGACCTCTTATGTGTTTCGGCCGTACATGGCGGACTTACAACAATGAGATACTATTTTCCTTCTGGTTTGAAGAGCTCACACGATCTCCTTTTGCATCATAAACATAGAAGTTGTAAAAGTTTATCACAATGCTTTTCAAAAAGGTGTAAACAAAGATATTAACAAATATATTTTGTGTTTAAAAGTAAACTATAAGATTACATATATACTTCTTTTTCCAAATAGTCAGTTCAGAAAATACTCTTCACTATGTGAAAAGCTAGAGCGTTACCTCGCATTCTTCAATGCGTTCAGACACTGAAAAATGCTCCAGTAAATTCATAGACATAGAAGTGAATCACAATTTTTTAAAAGAAGTAGGAAAGCATTACATCATGCTAAATCAAACTTAAGTTCCATAAAGCAACAAGATAAAATACATCATATCAAAACCCTTCTATACATTAAAGTAATAATATTCACCAATTAATATTTATGGTATCTTGCTGTTGTTAGGACTCCAACATTAATAATAAAGTGCTTGGCACTAAGCAGCCAACTCTACCCATCACCTTAATTTACATGTGTGCTAGCATGCAGAGACCTTCTTGTTGGTTGGACATTAAAATCAATCATTAAGTGCGCAGCACTAAGTAGCCAATCTTGCATCTGACATTAAGTAGACTATAGCCACCAGCCCGTGCAGAAGAAAGGAGGGGGGGTGTTCAGCCCCCCTCCTGGAGTCAATAATGTCCTTGACGACCGCCACCCCCAGGGCTGGCTCCTGCTATGTCCCGGGGTGCCCACCCCTGGGGCATAGTTGTTTGCTTTTGCTTGGCAGGAGCTTTGACAGCTCACGTCAAGCAAAAGCAAACAAGCTGGAAGCAGAGATTTCATCTCTTTCCTTGCCCACAGACATGCAGGCAGGAAAAGAGATGAAAGGATTGCTCTTGCATGCAGGGAGCTGCATTTCCAGCAGCTCCCTGCGTGCAAGAGCAATGCAGGCTCCCGCAGGAAGCAGGGTGCTTGCTGGGACCGCAGGGCCCTTGAGGATCCCCCTCCAGTCCCATAGCACACTAGGGGCTCTGAGTGGGCTCTAGGGCACCCAGGAAGAGATGGCCAAGCCCCAGAGGATTGGGCCCCTGGGGCTGAATTCGGCCTGGGGAGGGGGCCATGTGGCCCCCCACCCCCACTGAATTATGACAAGTCCTGGGGGATGGGGTCTCTGGGGTCAAAATCGGCCCTGGGAGGGGGGCTGTGCGCCTCTGCTCTCCCATTGAAACAGGGCCGGCTTTAGAGTTTGAGGCACCCTGTGCAACAATATTTTTTGGCGCCCTCCCATGACCTCCTTCTCCACAGATTCCCTCACCCCCACCTTCCAACAGTGCCACTGATCTCTCCACAACCCCTCTCTCACGTGCTTTTTTTTATATTGCTGCTCATACCAACCCTAGAGTGTCAGACCACTTTATATCACACACACGTAATACAAAGGGAATGAATCTTACATGTTTAAATAAATCTATAGAAGATGTTACACAAAACAATGAGGATTGCTGGTCTCCAATCTGCATGATACACGTTCTTTGCAGCAGGCATATTAACCTCTGGGCTACTTTATAATTAAGTCTTCTAGTTTTCCATTTTTACTAATTTTTACAGAAAAATACAGAGCAAAACCAATCTATTTCCTTTCTGTATTCATTTTTAAAAGCTCAAAAATACAGAAAATGCTGCTTTTTCGAAGTTATTTTCCTTGTAGTTCTTCATGAATTCCAGACCAACTGCCAAGCAGACAGTCACCATGGGGATCTAAAATCAGGATAAGACTCCTTAAATGCAGGTATTTAACATTGTATATAATGTTAATATCTACCCGTCGGAGTAGTGTTTTGTTGTATTTGGCTCCCTAATTTGCTAAAAACCAACAGGCATCAAAGTATGAGTGCATGTTTAGCAGTTAAATAAACATGGAAATATACTATTTTATGACCCCGTTTATTCTTAAAACATAAAATGAATATCGATAAATACCAATAAAATGGCCCAAAAATAGATATCGATAAATACAGTCAGAAATGTTAAGAAAATAAATACCTTAAAACCAGGAGCCCTATTTATCAAGAGTCCAAAGTAGATAAAACAACAAACTCTCGCCAGCAGAAACATTAATCACCTGCATTGACATTTTTATTGTTGGCTGAAAACTGCTGGATGCAAGGAAACAACAGGTGCTTATAAAACCAAAAGTTATTTCTGAGCACAGCGCATCCCCCGAGGTCAGCACCAGGTGCGGCTGCACCTGTTGCACCACCCTAAAGCCAGCCCGCATTGAAATTATGGTGCCCCACCCCCTTAAAGGGAGAAAAACGAGCACAAAAAGGCACAAAAAAAAAGAGACGAAAAGACAAAACAGAAGGCAGAAAAACAACAGAAAAGGCAAAACAGAGGGCAAAAAATGAGAAGGAAAGTCATAACAGAGGGCAGAAAAATGACCAGGAATGTCAAAACAGAGGGCAGAAAAATGAGCAGAAAAGGCAAAACAGAGCAGAAGAGGGCAAGACGGGTGGCGGAAAAATGAGCAGAAAAGACAAAACAAAGGGCAGAAAAATAGCAGAAAAAGCAAAACAGAGGGCAGAAAAATGAGCAAAACTTCGACAGACAAACGAGCAGAAAGGCAAAACAAAGGGTAGAAAAATGAGCAGGAAAGGCAAAACAGAACAGAAGAAGGCAAAACAGAGGGCAGAAAAACGAACAGGAAAGGCAAAACAGGGCAGAAGAAGGCAAAACAGAAAACACCCAAACACTCACTCACAGACCCACTCAGAGACTCATGGACCCACTCACAGACCCACTGAGACACTGATACACCCACTCATAAACCTACTCAGAGACTTATGCACCCACTCATACACCTACTCAGACACTCACACACCTACTCACAAACCCACTAAAACACCCACTCACAGACCCACTCAGAGACTCACATATCTACTTACAGACTTACTCAGACTCACATACCTACTCACAGACCCACTCAGAGACTCGTGCACTCACTCACAGACACACTCAGAGACTCATGCACTCCCTCACAGCCCTACTCAGAGACTCATGCACTTACTAACAGACCCTCTCAGCAACTCATGCACCCACTCACAGGCCCACCCAGACACTCATGCACCCAATCACAGACCCACTTAGACACTCATGCACCCAATAACAGACCCACTCAGAGACTCATGCACCCACTCACAGACCCACTCAGATACACTCATGCTCACAGAGCTACTCAAAGACTCATGCACTCACTCACAGACCCACTCACAGACTCACTCACCCACTTACAGACCCACTCAGACACTCATGCACTCAGTCACTCAATCACAGACCCACTTAGACACTCATGCACCCACTCACAGACCCACTCAGAGACTAACTTGCCCACTCACAGACCCACTCAGCTACACATACACACTCAGAGCTACTCAGAGACTCATGCATTCACTCATAGACCCACTCACAGACTCGCTCACTCACCCCACTTAGACGCTCAGGCACTCACTCACAGACTGGCTCACACACTTATGGAGGCACCCACAAACCCACTCCAGAAAAAGAAAGAAAGAAAAGCTTTATTCGATTGTTTAAACAAAACAGTCATAAAAGCACAATCGTAAAAACATTTCATGGGTACAATAAATTAGTTAGACAGATAAAAAGATATTAAACTAGAGCGCTTTCCTAATTCAATCATACCAAACATTTTCTATGATAAAAAACAGTTTTTAAAAAATTGGAAACATTAAAAATAACATGTACATTGTCCAGTTGTTGCAGAGCTAACAGAGCTGGGCGACAATAGCGTAGGCCGAATCTTTTGAGAATAGGTTTTAAAAAGAGAATTCGAGGTGCAGTATAATATTTACAAAATAGGGTGACATGAATCGTGGTCTGTGGGGAAACATTATCACAAGGACAGGGCAGGAAGCATTGGGACCAGTCATGCGTCGTGGGAAAACTAACAAGGCGATGAAAGGTTCCCATCCTGAAGCGGGTCAGTAAAAATCTTTCATAAGCACTAGAAACAATGACTAAGTATGGTTGTATTTTGAAAGTGCTTAACACCAGCTGATTGTGCAGGACGGTAGGCTTCTATATCTCCGTCGTTAGTCTCAGAGATTCCAAGAGAGACAGAGCCTTCTGTTTTAAGTCCTTTCTTGATATAGAGTTCGAGGTACTGGGGTTAGTAAAAGTTCTGGATAACCAAGGTCATTTAAAAAGTTAAAAACATATTTAAGCCACGGTATCTTCAAAGCCCCATCCAATTTCATAATATCTGATAGAATTTCCCGGTTCAGCTTCGTTTCATCTTTGGACCAAAGTCTATGCCACAAAAGTACCGGTTCAAGCTTAATTAGATCAGAAATGTGCGTCAGACCCAATTCCGCGTGGCAGACATATGTGGAGGAGCCAGAAGGGACAGATAGGACATATTTTAAAAAATAATTTTCGACCCTTTGGATTGGTGACAACTCAGCGAAGCCCCAGATCCCACTCCCATAGGATGCCACGGACACACATTTGGCTTTATAAATTTTTAGGAGCTCCACCGGAGGTCTTTTACCCAGTTTCCTAGCAAAAGTGGTTAATGCCGGAGTGGTCCGCACAAAAGCCAATTTTTTAACAGATACAGCATGTGTCCATTTATCGTTATTGGCAAAGGGGATACCTAGGTATGAGAATCGGAGGGTAACAGCAATTTTTTGTCCGGACAGGAACATGTCCTTGCATTTCTTAATGCCAGTACCACATCGCATTATAAATGTCTTAGCAATATTTACTCTCAGACCCAGGTTGTTCATAAAGCGAGAAAAACTATTCAGTACACGCTGAAGGCCAACCTGGGTGCGTGACATTAAAACTGCGTCATCCGCATATAATAAAGCTGGTATTGGGTGACCAGCAACTATAGGAAAATCCTGATTCCCCGACAAGAGGGCCTCCCCTAGCCCATTTATATACAGGTTGAAAAGGAACGGAGCCAGAACGCACCCTTGTCTGACTCCGCTCCTATTCGGGATTGCTTCAGAACATTCGCCCTTCATACCATATCTAACCTTAGCCTTGGCGTCCCAGTAAAAACGCTTAAGGAAGTAGATAATATTTTGCTCTACTCCTAAGTTGTCTAAAATTGACCATAATTTCTCATGGACCACACAGTCGAAAGCGGCTGTGAGATCCACGAAAGCTAAAAACAAGTGCCCCCTCCTTGCCCTAGTATATTTCCCCACAAGAAGCAAAAGATTCAGTCCCTGCTCTATAGTTCCCAAGCCGGGGTGGAAGCCATACTGTAAGTCACAGAGTATTGAGTTCGCTTCAGCCCAATCTTGAAGGCGCTCAAGGAGCACCCTGCCCACAATTTTTGTGATGGCATCTAGCAAGGAGATTGGACGATAGCACCCCGGATCCTGCCTATCACCTTTTTTAAATATGGGGACGATAATGGAGATGACCCAAGTCGGTAAAAAGCTAGTAGAGCAGCTGGCGTTAAGGACCTGGACCAGAAGCGGCCCCCACAAGGGGAAGTTAGATTTAAATATGTCAATCGGCACCCCATCTGGGCCCGGAGCCTTACCACCTTTGCTGGCATGGAGGGCCCGCTCGACCTCTTCTAACGAGAACCATAGTTCCTTGTGTGGCTGAGGGAAACCTTCCCCTTGCGGCACACGTATACACTTATTAGTCGTGGGGGGTGAACCTTCACCTATATAAACTGAGGAGAAATGGTTAATCCATTGTTCCTCTGGAATCGCAGTTTCCACAGACGGACCGCCATTACTGGTCAGAAAAGGGGCCCTAATGGCCCTCCAGAATGCTGCACTATCTTTCGTGAGGGAGGCCAAGAGAAGGGCATCCCAGGCCTCTTTCTTCAGTGATGTCTTTCTATCGCTTAACGCACGTTTGTATACCCTGCGGGCCAACCTGATATTAGACACATTTCTAGGTACTTTCTTTAACTCAATTTTCAACTTAGAAAGTGCATGGGTGCAATTAGTATCAAACCAGCCCCGTTGCTCACCACTGTTCTTTTTCTGCCTAATGAGTAGATTACTTATCTCAGTAGATATGGCCATAAACGAAGCTAGAATTTGTTCAGGAACGGCTGCTTTGCTTAAGCACAAATCTATATCGTTTTTACAGTGCTTGACCACGGTGGTCTCTACCTGTGCTTGATTTACCATTGCCCATTTAATGGTATAACCATTAGTGCTACCTAGGGCTAGATTTTCAAGTAGCTGTATGTTGTTATTTTGAGGTTTTGACAATTTCCTTCTGGGCAGTGCAACAGTCAGGCACAGGGGAAAGTGGTCGCTTAATGGATTGTCCGAAACATAAAATGAAAGGAGGCTATGGGCGTGGGTGCTTGATATAAGAACATAATCAATTATAGAGCTAAAACCTCGTCCATTAAAAGTACACAGCAAAGGAACAGGAAGTGGGCATAGTTCATTAGCAAAACCCAAATCATGGCTAAAAATGAGGTCATTAAGTTGCTCCCCCAAAACATTATGGGTGAAATGGGACGTACAATCATCGTTATCCCCTTGAACACCACAAAGTTTACCCCAAAATTCTTACATAGGGCACAATTGAAATCCCCACAAATATCAACATAATGTCCTCAGTCCTGCCACTACTAATTAATTTCAATGCTTTAGAAATATTATTTAAAACAAAGCCAGACTGGCCTGCGGGGATATTGTTATAAAAGTTTACCAGTGCTATTGAGTGGGTGGCATCTATGTCCAGTTTAATCAAGTGATAAAAATCATCACTGGCAAGCATCTTTACGGACTTTGTGTTCAGCGTGCTCGAAATATAAGTACATAATCCACCCTTGGCCCTACCGCTCTGGGCACCAACAGCCGGGGTGTGGTAGGTCCTATACCAGCACAGATGTATAGCATCCCTGGCCCATGTCTCCTGAAAAAGTAAAATCTCCGCCTGAGTGACAAAATCCCACCATTGTCGGTTACCCAGCTTAGAGCTGATCCCGGCGATGTTCCATGAAACGATATTACAACGTGATGGGTTTCCAAGATGAGTTGGTTGTAAACAGTCTAAAGGTGTATCACTAGGTTCTTCTAGTGGGAAACTTGGTCCTGTGAGGGCAGTATAAGTGCATACAGGAGCGGCCAGGGGGTCAGGGGTCAAGGGAATGTGACACTGGTCCCACGTGTCAATATTGAGCGGTGGAACCTCTCTATGTTCCGTGTTTAGAGAGGAGGTATTTAGTAAAAACTCACGCCCAACTGAATGTACTATAAAATAATTAGAGTGATTATTGGCTTTAACTATGATTGCACCTATCTCCTTGGACATATCGAAGTCTGGTTGATGTAGTTTCAGTCAATCGATATCCTCCAAGGAGTTCAGCGCTTCAAAGCGGTTAAAGGTTGGAACGGTATAGCCAAACTGCCTAGGACCTCTGTAGTTATTGATTTCAAGCCCAGGATTATGTCGAAACCCAACGTTACATAACCGGTAAAAGTATCCCAGGGGTAGAATGTTAATTGCGTTGGGGTCAACTAGTCCACTATTACCCCTGTCCAGGATTGTATGGACAAGATGGGGAGAACCAAAAGTTAACACAACACAATCTCCGTGAAACATTTTAGGGGAGTTACCCACCCAACTGATCCTGCGAGCCATTTTAAAGTTAGTAAAAAGCGGGCCACTCAGGCCCGTCTTTTGGGTCAGAAAATGGAGGGACTTGTTTTTCAGCACTGACCAATGTTCAGAGTCAGCACGAGGGCAAGGGGGAACATTGGCCAGGACCACCATATAGGGGGTAGCCTCTGGCGGGAGATTTATATTTTGAAATGAGTGGTCGGGGCATCCCTTTTCCCCGTACGAAAGTTCCCCTCCCCCATCGGTCCATTGTCATCAGTCTGGCCTGGTTGTTTATGCATATTCATAGGTCTCACCAGTGTGTTGGAACACGAGGTACTTGGGGCAGATTTGACCCGGTTCTGACTCGCATAACCCGGATCCTTCTCTGAATTGATATGTCCAATGCTAGTCGTGCAAGGGATGTTTAAGGTGGTACAAGAAGCCTGTGATAATTCACAAGCAGAGTTAGTGTTGTTGCTAATTAAGGGACCGTTGCTAGATATTGGGTCGCTAACTTGAACACTTGAAATTTTGGACTTCATCAGTTCCTCTACTGTCACCAACCTATTGAGGAGACCTTCGTCAGTATTGGTTCCAGATGCGATATCAACATTAGTTCTAACCTGCCCCAAAAAGTCTCATCAGTCGAGCCAGTAGTATAGGTAACCGTCTCAATCTGGCTTGGGGAAGGAGGTAACCCCCTGATATCCTTCTCTAGGATCTTAACGGATATCCCCTTTCTCCTGTTCAGTGCCGTCACCCGCTTAGACTGTTTCGGGGGATTTCTACATCTCTTATTAGATGGGAGCAGTTCTGCTGGGGACACTGATCTTTGGTTCGCCCTTTGTCCTCTCGTTGTGACTTTGTTACCCACAGGGGCATCTACACAGTCTAACGTTACAGCTGGCACAGAGACTATTTCCTGACTAGGTGTGCCTTGAGTGGGGGTATCTATCAGACTCGGAGTCAGCTCTGTAGTAATATTTGATAGAGCAGGTCTTCCTAGGACAGGAGTTAGTGACAGTCTGCTGGAAGCAGTAGCCGGTTCCAGTGACAGTCTACGTTCAGTTAATTGAATTTCGTGGATCAGGGCTGACTCAGCCCTTATGAGGAAGGCGTCTAGAGTCCCTGCAACGCTGTGTTTATTACGCGCGCTCATAATGCAACAGTAATAATTATTACCACAGAACAATATACAGTGACACGTAGTAGATACAGGGGGGGGAGCAATACATTAACTTTAAACAATACAATGTTAATCTGGATTTATGGATGTTAGGAGGGTGGCCCGGCCCTGCCTCTATCTGTCAAGATGCTTCCTAGTTGGCAGGACTGGAACGAGTAATGATATCCAAAGATACAATATGCAATGTACAAAAGTAAGCCCTTTCGTGAGCCCTGTCGAGGTACTTTCTGATTATCTAGAACTAGAGCTAGTGCAAAACAGCAATATACAAAGTGCAATATGCAGGCATAAACCCTAGAGAAAGTGCTTTGAAGATAGCAGGACTAGTGCAAATAGCAATAAACAAAGTGCAATGTGCGATAGACAGCCCTACAATACGAGAGGGTCAAAGGTGAAAATAATAACCATTAAAAACCAATAAAAACTGTCTAGGGGCCTACTGATAGTGGGACCGTTGCTTGAGCTGTGCTTACAAACATTTGTAAGATTTAAATTTGATGCCTGTACCCACGTGACTTATTAAAACAGCAGCACAAATAAACAGGGCCAGGCTATTCCAGGTTGATGAGGGGAATAACGTATCCTTATAGCATGCTTTCAGTCCACCGGGTCTGGGGCGCACTCTGTACCTGTAAACCACAGCTGATAGTCTCGAGTCTGAGTTTCAAATGTGGATCCTCGATTAAAAAGAGGGATGGCCCAGCCAGTCTCCTCTGGTCTCAGACGGGCTCGGACGGGCCCACCCTTGGCCCGGGCTTTGCCCGGGTGCTGCCCGCGCGCGTCCCGCGCTGCGGGTGGCCGCCTCCCCTTTTACGCGTCTCGAGACGCGAGGATGTCGTGGTCAGCAGGTGACCCAAACTGCCTGCTGGGGGTTGTAGTTTGCAGCAGCAGGAAGGCCGTTCCCCTCACAGCTGGGAAGAGGGCGAAGGGAGCAGTGAAGCCGTTCCCCTCACGGCTGGAAGAAGAGCAAAGGGAGCAGTGAAGCCGTTCCCCTCACGGCTGGAAGAAGAGCGAAGGGAGCAGTGAAGCCATTCCCCTCATGGCTGGAAGAAGAGCGAAGGGAGCAGTGAAGCCGTTCCCCTCACGGCTGAATCAAAGTGCCGGTAAACGCGTCCCGCGGTGCGGGTGGCCGCCTCCCCTTTTACGCGTCTCGAGACGTGAGGATGTCGTGGTCAGCAGGCGACCCAAACTGCCTGCTGGGGGTTGTAGTTTGCAGCAGCAGCAGCAGGAAGGCCATTCCCCTCACAGCTGGGAAGAGGGCGAAGGGAGCAGTGAAGCCGTTCCCCTCACGGCTGGAAGAAGAGCAAAGGGAGCAGTGAAGCCGTTCCCCTCACGGCTGGAAGAAGAGCGAAGGGAGCAGTGAAGCCATTCCCCTCACGGCTGGAAGAAGAGCGAAGGGAGCAGTGAAGCTGTTCCCCTCACGGCTGAATCAAAGTGCCGGTAAACGCGTCCCGCGCTGCGGGTGGCTGCCTCCCCTTTTACGCGTCTCGAGACGCGAGGATGTCGTGGTCAGCAGGCGACCCAAACTGCCTGCTGGGGGTTGTAGTTTGCAGCAGCAGCAGCAGGAAGGCCGTTCCCCTCACAGCTGGGAAGAGGGCGAAGGGAGCAGTGAAGCCGTTCCCCTCACGGCTGGAAGAAGAGCAAAGGGAGCAGTGAAGCCGTTCCCCTCACGGCTGGAAGAAGAGCGAAGGGAGCAGTGAAGCCGTTCCCCTCACGGCTGGAAGAAGAGCGAAGGGAGCAGTGAAGCCGTTTCCCTCACGGCTGAATCAAAGTGCCGGTAAACGCGTCCCCACTCAGACACACTGACACCCACTCAGAGACCCACTCAGACACTCACACACCCACTCAGACACTCACTCAGACACTCATGCATCCACTCAGACAGCTACTCAGAGACTCATGCACCCACTCACAGACCCACTCAGACACACACGCTCACAGAGCTACTCAGAGACTCATGTACTCACTCACAGACCCACTCACAGACTCACTCAAAGACTCACTCACCCACTTACAGACCCACTCAGACAATCATGCACTTAGTCACTCAATCACAGACCCACTTAGACACTCATGCACCCACTCAGAGACTAACTTACCCACTCACAGGCCCACTAGCTACACACACACACTCAGAGCTACTCAGAGACTCATGCATTCACTCATAGACCCACTCACAGACTCGCTCACTCACCCACTTACAGACCCACATAGACGCCCAGGCACTCACTCACAGACTGGCTCACACACTTATGGAGGCACTCGCAAACCCACTCAGACACACTGACACCCACACAGAGACCCACTTAGACACTCACGCACCCACTCAGACACTCACTCAGACACTCATGCATCCACTCAGACAGCTACTCAGATACTCATGCACCCACTGACAGACCCACTCAGACACTCTCACACCCACTCACTGACCTACTGAGACACTTATGTACTCACTCACATACTCACTGTCAAAGGTTACTGGTTACAGTTAGGAAATACAATTTAAAAAACCTTAAAAATTCATTTAAAAAGCCAAAGGTTATTGGGATGTTATAATTAGGAAATAACAATTAATAACAATAGAAATTCACTAGAAAAAACAAAGATTACAAGGACATTATAGTTAGGAAACAGAACTAAAAAATAGTAGAAATTTGTTGAAAAAACAAAGGTTATAAGGGCATTACAGTTAGGTTCAGATTTCACTCATACAAAACCATAGAAATTCAGCATAGTTACCTGAGCTAACTATAACTTACGGCCCTCAAATCCCTGCTTATGACCTCACATATTACATCACTAATGACATAGTCAGTGACATCACTAAGGACATCTTAAATGACATCACTGATGACATCATTCACAGAACGACTCACACACCTACTCATTCACTAACCCACTCATATCCTATTCGTAGACCCATATAACTACTCCCACATGCACTCACTCATGCTTAGAGCCACTCACACACCCAGTCACTCACTCATACAACTACTCATACACCCACTTATACACCCATTGAGCCACTCAAACAACCACACACTCACCCATATAGCTACTCATACCCTCACTCATTCTCCTATACAGCCACTGACACAGCCACTCACTCACCCATATACCCACTGAATCACCAAAATAGCCACTCACACACCCAGTCATACACCTAAACAGCCATTCACACAGCCACTCACTCACACCATAGAGCTACTCATACACCCACTCACTCACTCCTATAGCCACTCACATAGCCACTCACTCGCCCATACAAATACTCACACACCCACTCACTTTACTCATATAGATACTAACACATGTACTCACTCACCTAAACAGTCACTGAGACAAGCACATACTCACCCATAAAGCCCCTCACACACTCACTCACCCATACAGCCACTCCCTCCTATACCACTCATGCACTCACTCACTCACCCATACAGCCACTCACACACCCACTCACACATTTATACAGTCTCTCACATACCCACTCACTCATCCATACACCACTTACACACCCACTCACTCACTCATACAGCCACTCGCATACTCATACAGCCACCGACACACCCACTCACTCACCTATACAGCTACTCACAGACCCACTTATTCACCCAAACAGCAAGTCACACCCTCACTCACTCACACATATATCTACACACCCATTGATACACGGATACACACAGTTACCCAGACACTCACATAATCTATGTTTACAAATGGAATCACTCACTTGTACACAAACTATACTAATTTAACTTTTGTGGTACCTCAGTATATATGTTTAACACTCATAAATGTTTAAAAAACACTCAGAATCACTAGACGATGTCATCAGGGATGTAATTTGATATGTCATCAGTGATATCACTGACCATGTCATGAGTGATGTAATATGTGAGGTCATATGTAGTGCATTGTGGGGGCATAAGTTATAGTTAGCTCAGATAACTATAACTGCTGAATTCCTATGGATTTTTACAAGTGAAATCTGAGCCTAACTATAATGTCCCAGTAACCTTTGGCTTTTTCAGTGAATTTCTAAGTTTAAAAAAAATTCTATTTCCTAACTATAATGTCCCTGTAACCTTTGGTTTTTTTCATTCCTAACTCTAATGTCCCTGTAACCTTTGGTTTTATCAGCGAATTTCTGCTGTGTGGGACTTACTAGCGGTAACAGGAAGAGTTCTTGGCCCCCAAGGACGCTCAGCATTCAAGGGGACTTCATCCCCCAACTAGTAGTGTGCCAGGAGATGTGTTTACAGAGTGATGGAGAAACGGGGTGGGGCCTCAGATGACCTGTCAGCAATCCCACTGTGTGGGACTTATTGGAGGTAACAGGATGACCCTCTGCAGCCAAGGGGACTTCATCCCCTAATCAGTTGTGCACCAGGAGGCCCCTTCTGCAGAGGGGTTGAGAATGTGGGCAGGGCCTCTTACAACTTCCCCCGGACTGGCCTGTTAAAAAAAAAATTATTGGGGAAGGGGGCTGCACGGCTTCCCTCCCCAGGCCAATTTCGGCCCAGGGGACCCCAACCTCCGGGGCCCGGCCTTTTTTATTTTCATTTATAAAAGGGGAGCGGGGCTGTGCGGACCCCCTCCCCACACCGATTTGGGCCCCTGGGACTCCATCCCCTGGGGCTAGGCATTTTAAAATATTTTGTTTATAGTAGGGGAGGCGGGCCCCGGGCCCGACCTTTCCTTTTTTAAGTATTTTTCATAATGGAGGAGGGGGCTGTGCGGCCCTCCTCCCTTGGCCCATTTCAGCCCCAGGGACCCCATCCCTGGGGCCCGGACCTTTAAAAATGGGGGAGGGGGGCCGTACGGCCCTCCTCCCCGGGCTGATTTCGGCCCTGAGGAACCCCAAAACCCGGGGCCCAGCCATGAGTTCTTGGGTGCCCCCAGGGCACCCAGTCTGCACTGGGGTCGCAAGTGAAGCCTGAAAGCCCCCACAGTCCCTACCGGCTTCCTGCCTCCTGCAGGAGCCGGTATTGCTTTCAGACACAGGGAGCTGCTAAACATGAGGCTCCCTGTGTCTGAAAGCAATTTGTCTGTTTCCCTGCTCGCTGCAAGTGAGAGCATTTTCACTGGCCTCGCTTGCTGGAAGCGGAGTGTTTGCTGTGGCTTGGCGGGAGCAGTTAAAGCTCCCGCCAACCCATAGC
Organism: Calotriton arnoldi; assembly: GCA_963921515.1. Classification (NCBI taxonomy): domain Eukaryota; kingdom Metazoa; phylum Chordata; class Amphibia; order Caudata; family Salamandridae; genus Calotriton; species Calotriton arnoldi. The sequence continues at coordinate 983,955 of CAWUFW010004346.1, read as the reverse complement.
AAACAGCTATGTCCCAGGAGTGGGCACCCTGGGACATAGTAGGAGCCAGCCTTGGGAGGTGGTGGTCCCCAGGCCCATCTATGGCTCCAGGAGGGGGGCACACAGCTTTCCTTCATTGCAGTATACAGCCCTGGGCAGGTGGTGGTCCTGGGGACTGCCACCTCCCTGGGACACTGCTGATAATGTTTGCAAGCAATGTCCCAGGAAGGTGGCAGTCCCCAGGGCTGCGGGGGTGTGCAGGCCCCCTGCATTCATTACTTTTTCCCTGAGGAGGTAGCAGTTCCCGGGGCATGGGTGGGCTTAGTGGGCCCACCCACATACATTATCAGAGTGCTCCGGGGAGGTGGCAGTCCCTGGGGCTTTGATAAGCCAAGGAGGGGGGCCCATGCCCCTAGGACCTGGCCCACCCAAGGGGTTAATTAAAAACAAGCACAGTTTTTTTTTATTTTGCCCGCAAATTTACGAATATTGTGAATTTATGGCAAATTGTGTTTAAGTAAATGCTTTTTTTGCCTTGCGCGGTCCCTATGGGACCCCAGGACCAACTTTATGGGGTCAGGGTGTTCCTACACTGCCCCAGCCGCGGCGACTGCAGGTAAGATCGGTGGGGCTAGGTGAGGGGGGATTTCGAGAGACGACCATGAGGGGAAATTAATTATTTATTTAATTTTCCCTCGTGGTCGTCTCTCGAAATCCCCCCTCACCTGGCCCCACCGCTCTTACCTGCAGCTGCCGTGTCTGCCCTGCCCCCCTTTTCTTGTTTTTAAAACTTTTTTTGTCAGACTCAGCTTAAGCCAGTCCCAAGATGGCTGCCAACACTTCCCGGTTGAAGTGTTGGCAGCCAATCAAAGCTCTGCATTTCCCTGCATGAGCTCTTCATTATTTGTGCGGTCCTCCCAGCCTCAGATATCACTAACATTTTTCTCTTAAATTTCTTAACAAGTACTGAACGGATGCAAATCAAATAACTGAAAGCGTGATCTGTGTAACCAGATCTATCTAATTTGGGGTAATTCAGTCCAGCGGTTCGGGCTGCAGCTTCCACTAAAGGTCCTGTGGGAATTAACATGGGAAACACACTTTTTTTGACCCCCTTTTTCTCTACAGCCCTCACACTGCCACTCAGCCATCCATACAGCTGCTCACACACCCACTCACACACCTATACAGCCACTCATAAAACCACTACATCACCCAAACAGCCATTCACACACCCACTCACGCTCTAATACAGCCACTCATACAGCCACTCACTCACCCATACAGCTACTCACATACCCACTAACACGTCCATACAGCCACTCTCACACCCACTCACACACTGATACAGTCATCAGACAGCCACTGAGATATATTAGAAATAGTATGACAAATTACTAGTACGGAAAGAATAGTAATTTAACTTATTCTGTAGCTTAGTATATATCTTTAAGTATAAGAAATGTTTATGAAACACAGTCACAGGATGATGTCATCATTAATGTCATCAATGATGTCACTGACCATGTCATGAGTGATGTAATATGTGAGGACATAAGCAGTGAATTACAGGGGCGTAAGTTATTGTTAGCTCAGGTAACCATAAATGCTCAATTTCTATGGTTTTGTGCCAGTGAAATCTGAGCCTAACTATAATCAATTTCTATCTGACTTGGCATTTACTTCCGATACATGCAGCAATCACCAAAATAACTCCTGCATTCTTTGGTTACTTTCTATTTCAGGGTCAAGGGGTCACGTTCTAATCTTTCACAGAAATTAAAATGTAACTATACATGACAATGTTGAAGGGAATGACTGTATTGTTGACTAGAGAAGTTGTGTAAGTTTCTACATGATGGCCATTCTTCCCTCTTCCATTTAACATTGTACCAGAGAATGCTTGCATTCGCTTGGTTTTAGTTTCAGAAGTACAAAGTATACCGTACAACCTACAACCATATAGTGTGGCATTACCCTATGTGCAATTGTAGCATAGTATTTCTTATAAGCAGTTGTTATTAGGGTCGAGCCTGCAGTAGGATGTGCTAGTGCATGCGTATGCTTGCGAGACACTGTTTTGAACAAAAAGGGCTTGGAAACCGCCCGTAGTTTACCATTTGCTGGCTTGCATGGCATTATTCTTTACAACCTTGTAATTGGTAACTGCAGGACTAGCACTATTTCTGTTCCTTTGTGTGTAGTAGGGACAAAGCTCTGATTGATTCAACTTAATCAGTCCCATCCGTTACTCACCACGTGATTGAGGTACTGTTTTGTTCTTTTTAACTTCTAGTGCCCTGCAAAAAGAAGTCGCGTGACTGGCAAAAACATGCCCAGCAGCACAAACAAAATTGCAAAGTTTTATTTTCTATAGTTAACTTTCTTTTATTTTGCCAATTCTTCTTTTCTCACGTTGCACTCATGTTTTGTTTTGTTTTTGCTTAGGGACGCAGTTCTTAAAAGATGACAATTATCTTTATATTGCAAAGTGACATTGTTTTTTTTTATGTGTAATTTTTGAAATTATACAGTGCCGTACACCCCAATCTACCCCACTCCAGTCCACGCCATTCCATTCCATTCCACCCCACCTCACCCCACACCAATCCACTCAATCCAATCCACCCCACTCAATTCAATCCACCCCAAACTGTCTTGTGGTTTGTGGCCTCCTGGCCTGCCTGGATACGTTGGCATAGGCCTGGCTGCCATGATGACTTTTGCGCACGTTACTCTTAGCCGTTGTTCTGTCGCCCTCTGCTCCTGCCAAGTTATTTTACAACTGTCTGCATTTTCTGTTTCTCACCTTTTCTCCTGTTCCCTTTGGGCTCGGTCTGAACAACAGTTACAAGGTCGAAAAACACGTCCCTGGTTCTTGCTGATATGGCCAGTCCCTCGCACCTAGACATAACACTATGTACAGCTGCAATGGGGAAATTGGTGGGCTTTTATTATTGCGTTTTTCCCTCTTGAGAGGGACTTGAAGCAAACCTTTCCAGAGAGAAGAGCTGTGATTGTCTGCTGATGTAGTCTTTGCATCTAGAGACTGAGGTATGGGGGTTCGCTTGTCAAAGCCCAGAGGTCTTCTATTTTTATAATACAAAAGCTACTAGCACGGGGAGGGTGGTAAGGTCATTCAGCCCTCTATCCACTGCTTTATGACATGCTTTCCCCGTTAGTATTCTATGGAGTTGTAACTATGCTGATTATATTATTCTTATGCATTATGCTGATAGTACTGTCACGTGTACTGTATCTTAGAGCACGTATGTTGAAATAAACATTTTAACCTATACTGTGTCTCTTCTTACGCCGGTTGTGGACAGGTATGAGTGAGTGACGAAAGGGTGTTCTTGCTACTGCGAGTCCTGAAAGAGAGAGATACCGTGTTCTGGGTTGTCTAATCATTGGTACTTTGTTGCTAATGGGACGCTAAGGCTAGTTGGGTTGGGGTTTTAGGTGCTAAGGTTTATGTTTGGCTCACCACTATATTCCGAGGTCCTATTATCCTGTGCATAGCTCTGTGTGTGTGCAGAATCCCTATAACATGGCGACCAACGAGTGGGGCTGCTTATCTGCGAGACGCTTGAGTAGTGCTTGTGCTTGTCCACAACAACCCTCACGGACGCTTCCGGAAGCGTGTGTGACGGTAATACCTCCTATATTGACGTTTTTGTAGGTTCTTTCAAGCTTGAAGTTATTAAAAGGTTTCTTAATCGAACCCTCTATTGTGCTGCCTACTGTTAGGTTGTCGAACAACCCCGATCGTAATGGCGGGTGTAAACATAGCGGCACATAGCCGCACAGCGCTCCGTGATCACTTAAGGGTGTATGGAGTGCCGGACACGGGAGTCGAACTAATCTTTGTGGTTCAAGCCGATCCGGCTTTCCACTTTGAAGTATTCTACTCTTGGGTCACCTTTCCAGCAGTGGAAGCGAACGATAATCTGTTCCATGAATATGACCCCACCGTTGTTCCTGCTGTCTATAGACCTTATACTAATCTTGAAGTACCGCTCACGGCTTGGCAGCATCGTGTGTGGTTTGATGGCGCCCTCCCACAACCGGTAACAACGGTCCGTTTAGAGGCCCCTTGTCTATTGACGGGGCCACTTGGCCTGTTTTGGCCGGGTACACCCCACATCCGCGATATATGCAGATACCAGTCGCTGACCTGCGCAATATGTATTCGGCTTTGGTGCGAGTGCATCGCGCTTTAGTGCAATATGTTACAGGCAACATCCAGGGGGCCCCACCTGGAGTTGCGGGCCATCCAGCTGCTGCAGGTGGAGTGACCATAAGTCCCGTCATGGTGAACTCAGTGATGGGCAAACGTCCACAAAATAAGGATGATTTTCCTTATTGGCTTGCAGAAAAATTTGACCAGTTGGAGGCAGTTTTTCCAAATACAACACCGGTGGATAAACATAGAATTCTTACAATTAGTTTGCCAAAAGACTTAATCCCCGAGTTGACAGCATGCAACAACTGGGGTAGGGTATTCGCAGCAGTTTATTCGAAGTGTTTCGGCACTCCTTCCATGACGGTTCTCCCTCTGTAATTAAAAAAGTACAGGATGAACATGGCCCTGAAGCGGCTGTGGAATTAGGGATGAGACTGGTGGGAGTGTTCGAAGTAGTAGCTGAACTGATCCTTGCGAATGTCAAGGGCGATGCAGTGAACTTTCAAGTAGCTAATGCTTTGGCTTTAGTCCCAGAATTGGACAAGCCGCGCGAATTACCGAAAATTATAACCCAGGCTTATAAAACTATTGGCCGAAATAGCCTGGGCAATAAGCCTTTTGCAAAACAGCAAACACAAACACAACAACAACAACCTAAAACTCAATCTGAAAAAGATGAGAAACCAGTTTTTACTAAAAAGAGCTGGAGGTTGAAAAAACAGGGTAAGCAACAGAAGAAGCCGGGGTCGCGAGGCGCATCCCCTGTTTCTGTCTCTTCTGAACGCACATATGATTTGCGCGACAGGGCGAGAATTAAATCTCCGGATAGGTTTCAGATCGCTGATACGCGTTCTCCTCGTTCTTCACAGGCACAGACAACTTCGCAAGCCAGTGGAGGGGATCGCCAGGATAGAGGAAGGGGTCGAGAGGCTCCCCAGGACGAGATCAACCTCAACAACAAGTCAGAGGGAAAGCAGAAGACTTTCAACGTTCTCGCCCACAATTTCAGAAGAAGAAAGTTGCCGCTGTAACAGCGAAATATGCCACAGACGGTGAGAACGAGACTCCTGAATTGGACGTGGGCAGTAACCCTCCTAGACAGCGCCGCGGAAGTTACCATAGTGCGGGAGGCGCTACGTCCTCATATGGAGGCGACAGCAACTGAAACATTCATTACTGTTGAAACAGCCGACACCAGAGTGGCACCCCCTGACAGACTATTTAATATCGCCATTCAAATTGAAGGTGATATACAGCGTGTAATTAAAGGGATTTTTGGGAAAATCTGACCTCTTCTTACGACATTTTGTTAGCGGAGGCGGATTGGCCACCCCATTCGTACTTGCTGCGCGTAAAGGGGAGGAGGTAATCCTTCCGAGCTTTTCTCGACATGTCCCAAAGGACAAAGCGGAGGCTCTTGCAGCTGAGTGGGCTGTGTCCCTGGCTCCTGCGTTATACCGCAACCACATGGGTTGGGATGAAGATTCTCCCCCCCATGAGATACCTTTACGGTCCCTACCGCAGCCACAACCCCAATGTCCCATTAAACGTGAAGCCAAAGGCCCCGTTTCTGAAATTCTGACGCAGTTAGAATATCAGGGAGTAATAGAAACATGCGTATCACCCATGAATAATCCCTTTTCGCGGTTTCTAAACCCGATGGATCGTACCGCCTAGTATTGGATTACCGGCATTTGAACTCTCATTGTCGGACCTTTGCGGTGCAAAATACCCACAGTTCTGCGCTTGTAGACAGTCTTGTTCGTAAAAAATATAAAACGACACTTGACCTATCCAATGGATTTTACACACACAACTTAGCCACGGAGTGTAGCCAATGGAGCGCTTTTACCTCCGGTGGTAAACAATTCAAATTAAGGCGACTCCCTATGGGCTACAAAAATAGTCCAGGTGTGTTCGCAGCCCATGTTGTCTCTTTGTTAGACGGCATAGACCCAGATGCATGTTTGTACGTCGATGATATTTACCTGACAGACGACGAGTTATACCCGCATCTTTCCAGAGTGGACCGCATTATTCTCGAGTTTGCGGTATTAGGTTATAAGTTTAACTTTGCCAAATCACACATTGCTGAATTAACAGTTTTGTTTTTGGGCTACGAGCTCAACAATGAAGGTAAGGGCTTAGCCCCCCACTTCTTGGAAAAATGTGCACTTTTGTGCCCTCCTACTACTCTGAAAAAACTACAGTCTTTGCTGGGTTTCTTGAACTTCGGGCATACTTATATTCCCGAATACGCCCAGCGTATCAAGCCAGTGTATGCCTTGATACAACCAAACTTTTCGAAGTCTTGTTGGCTTCCGGAGCATTCCTCCATTCTGCGGTCTTTGCAGACAGACCTTCTTGAGTCTAAGTACCTGTTGACGCGTGATAACCACACAAACCTGGTGATTAGAATAATTCCGGGGGCAGTGGGTTTCACATATTTAACCTTTAACGAGGGTGACACAGTACCCATCGCATACAAGTCACATCTGTACACGTCCGCAGAACTGCGCTTTTCATCTGTGGAGAAAGTTCTGACTGCAGTGCAAATGGCGATTCTGAAGGAGCGCGCACTGGCACAGGGAAAGCGCATTCTAGTGGTAACACCCTATCCTGCTCTAGAAGCAGTAACAAAGGCAAGTGTACCGAACTCTAAAGCTTTGCATCCCCGTTGGATACAATGGGCAACCTCTTTTGACATCCGGAGACGTCTCCGGATGTCACATTCATTTTCGATTCTTCTCTACAGACTCAGGAGTTTTTACAGTATGAATTCGTTCATCCTCCTCCTCTGTCTTTACTGCCGCTTGAGGATTACGACTGTGTGATCTACACCGATGGTTCGGCACAACCGGCCACGGGGTCCAAGCATGCTTATTCAGCCGCATGTGCTATTGTTGCAGGTACCTTTGTGAACGGAGAGTTCAAGTCCACTGTAGTGCATACTCAAACACTCGGGGACAGTACTGCGCAATTGGCCGAGCTGCGCGCATTGGTGCTTGCGCTTGAATTCATAAATCCGGATGTGACCACACTTATTGTATGCGATTCTTATTACTGTGTTCAATCATACAATGACAATCTATTCTTTTGGTCACAAAACGACTATAGAGACGCTAAAGGTAGCACAATCAAGCATAAGATGCTTTGGGTTCGGGTGGCAGAATTGAGACAACATTTGCCACTCACACAAGTGGTTCACACACTAGGCCATCATCAGGTGGGCGCACACGCTGTTGGTAACGGTCTGGCAGACGAAGCAGCCAGATCAGCAGTAGTCACGTGTTCAGTAGCAGCAGTTACCAGATCCATGTCAAAAATTGACACCGATATTTTGGCAGCTATTGCTGCGACAAAGGAAGGTGCTAATTACCCTAGTGGTTTTCCTTCCAAATATTCTTATCAGTTAGGTCCCGAACAGGCTCCTTATGTAACAATACCAAACGTTGGTGATCGGCTGATACCCAACGCGGATCGCAGACTTTCCTTGATAACGGCAGCACACGAAGGCATGGCTTCGGCTCATGCTGGAGTGTCTGCGACCGTTTCCATCTTGCAGCAGCGGTACTGGTGGCGTGGTTTATATAAAGACACCCGTACTTATGTGCTTTCTTGTGACGTGTGTCAACAGATTAAGCCTTCTACGGTTACAAGACCACCACAGACCTCGCTCTACATTTCTAACAGACCCTTTGGGTGTGTTTACTTGGATCACTGCGGTCCATTTTCTTCAGACACTGCCTATAAATATATCTTAGTTGCAGTGGACTCGTGCACACGTTTCATCTGGGTCTGGCCACAACGGAGTGCTGACGCTCGAAATGTCATCAGGGATTTGCGTGTCTTTGTGGGAATCTTCGCATGCGGTACCTTCCATTCTGACCAAGGTCCAGCGTTTGCCTCTAAGGCGTACAAGGACGCAATGGGTTCACTGGGGGTACGGGTGAAGTTTTCGTCTCCATACAGACCTGAGGGTAATTCAATTGTGGAGCGAATGAACTGTGATTTAAAGCAATCCTTGATAGCTAGGGTCTTAGGTACTGGCAGGAACTGGCTGGCCCACTTGTATACCATACAACGTGCACTTAATAATCTCCCTAGAAGATCTCTGGGTGGGCGGACCCCATACGAAATGGTCTTTGGCATAAGAATGTTTGTGCCTGACCTTGATGGTCTAGACATGGCGGCGCAACCCGCCAAGTTTGATGTAGATAGCCATTCTACTATGTTACAGGACTTACAAGAAGCCCGAGACAAACTTGCAAATGCACATTTACCTTCAGCCACAGATACTGCTCTGCAGATTCCGGTTGCCGGCTGGCTTCCGAAGATTGGAGACCTGGTTCGAGAGAAGGTGGAGAACAAGAAAGAATTCGGCCTCTCTTATCGTGCACCGGTTCCAGTCCTGGGTTTGAAGGGAACACGTACAGTCATCTTACCACCGCTTCCTGGTCGCAAGGAGAACAGATACATCTCAGTGGAAAATGTCAAGCTACAACAACTGGCCGATCCTAAATAGTGTTACACCAGCGGTCTCTTGTCCTGCAATTTACCGGACTTGTGTTCGAGGCCCTACTGCCCGAACGGTCACTGATGTTACAATTGAGATGATTGATTTGCCTGAAAGTATACTCGAACCTCCAGTTACCCCCTGCATTGACGAGAACGAGTATACCTATCCCGAAACAGAATCTGTGGCTCACTTACCAACAACGCCACTGAGCCCGACGCGTTATTCCTTTGACTCGGATTCCACCACGTCGATTGTCCCGTCCAAGTTCAGTATTTTTGTATCCTGGTTTAGAGACAATTTTTTGATTCCCCCTGGACATACATTTGGTTGGTACTTTTCTTGATTTTTTTGTTCATGTCCATTGGCTTTGTCACAGTGTTTTTTTCTACTGATCAATGGTCACTATTTATCTGAACGCTCTGCTGTGAACAGTGTTGCTGGAACTTTGGCTCCACATTCCTCATCTCACATCATGAAGCGTGACCACACATTGGTGAACATTTCAGCTTTTCCAGTTGCTGATGGCATCGTATGGGATGCGGCACATTTTCAAATTCATGGACCAACAGAAGTTATTAATGTACCGAATGTCCTTCGAGTTTCCATGGGTGATGTAGTAAAAAGTAATATTCATTCTGATGATTGGGATGTGCATGCAGTTGAAGCATTGTTTGCTGATTTGAAATATTATGCTTCATTTAATGCTGAGGATTTGTATATGAATTCTGCGAATTATGCCGATTTATACTGTTACCAGCATTGGGGCAACCATTTTGTCCATAAACCGAGTGCACTACGTAGCCCTGTGACCTACACTCAATGGGAACATTGCCCAAACCCTTTATCGGGTAGCTCCCGGACTCTTAGAAATAAATTTACTTATTTCACTGATTTTAATAGATCGAACCCTGGGTCCTATTATTTCAAATTACCCGCCCCATTCACACAGAAATTCATGTTGACCCACACCAAATTGCTTTATTCGAGTTCCTTTTTAAAGGCCTTAGCTGTGGGTGGTTATGAATACTGGACGGAAACGGTGGATTTGAAGTCAATCTGGGGCTCCAAGCCTTGGCAGGTGCAAGGCACCGAGGCCTTGCACCGTGCCTGCCTAATCCCAGCCCAAATGGTGTTTTTGAATGTTTTGATCTATCAGACTACGTGTTGGGGTCTGGCTACCACAAAACAAATGAATGCACCATCAATTCCATCCCTGTCTTACACTCTAAACCACAGCTCGCACTTTAATATGTCCCTTTCGACTTTACAGATGTTGTTTCAGAACAATTCGTTTAATATTTCTACGCTTGTTCAGTCACCTTGGTTGTCTTGGCCCATATCATCTAACGAGTGCCAACTGCGTTTTCATGACACAGTTTCTGGCTATACTCTGGACAAGCCCGATCCTAGGTTTTCTAACTACCGTACTGTCACCACCTATTCTGTTGGTAAATTATGTAAACAATGGTTGCAACATTCTTCCCTAGACTCTGTTAAACAACATTTGTCCCTCCTTTCAGGCAATATTGATCTGTCCGACTTTATATTGGGACCTCGTGGTCCAAGACCGAAGAGGTTCATTTATGAAGCTTATAATGTACTCTGGAAGCTATCGCAAATGGAGGCTGCTTCCCGTTTACGGGAAATAGACCAAGCAAATTTGGAAAAGGTGCTTGCTGTTGTAGACAATAGTATTAATACCCTGTCTTCCCGCATTTACACGTTGGAGAATATTGTGTCCTCTATTGTTGATATTGTACAAGATGATGTTTCTGTGTTGTATCATGGTCAGAATCAATTACGTTCAGTTATGCAATTTGCGTGGACTTTGCAAACACTTAAGTTGGGTAAGGTTCCTTGGCACTTTTTGAACACCACTGCCTTATTTCTGCCTTTTAATTTAACTGACAAACAGCAGTTCATGTCCATGAAAGATGCAGTTTACACTCTGTTACATATCAAGAAAGTGGAGCCCTTACCATTCTCTGTGGCGGAAATAGATTCTGCTGTGTGGCTAGTTCATGGGGTTATCGCATTGCCTTTTTCCTTGTTTGAATTTAGTTCATGCATGAAACATTATCCTGTGGCCGTTTCCAGCCTTTGGGTAGTGCCTTCCTGCATGAACTTTGGTCCCTCCCTTTCATGTATAAATGCCTTAGAGATGACAAGGAAGTTTTTCTCACGGGGGAGTCATGCGATTCCACAGTGGGTCATTCCCTTGTTTGTAAACATATTAAATTGCACGGAGCTTGTAATGTTTCTGCTCCGAATCTTGCTTGTGTGTTAAGGGGCATTCCTGCTCCTGCTATTTCTCCTACCTTTACTTTGCTTACAAATGGTAGCTATTTGCTTTTAAATAACGACAACTGCTGTGGAATGCAGGCCGGCATCCCCTATATTGTTACTGTTTCGCACAGGGTTGTCTGCTGCAAGAATGTGCTTTTTCCTCCCCCACACGACATCATAGATAATTCTATTTGGCCTTCCATTCCTACTATGGAGGCGGATTTCAATAAACTGAGCAGAATAAAGGCGCTATTATTGAACGAGGAGGTTATGCTCCCTTCCCCCGGGAGACATTTGTTCTCCAGGTGGCAAGTACCCACAGTGAAATACAGGCCCTTTTGAACACTAACCTTCCACAACATTTCGGTGAATTAATTCACCGTATTTTTAACGCATCTAACACTGTAGGTCTAGTGCATTTTTTTAAAGTGGTGGGGTCCGGCCTAGTGTCCTCTTTCCAAACTATTTTTGGTGTGATACCGGCGTTTATTCATTCTATTTTTTCCAGCGTCTTTGGTGGCTTTCCATTAATCCTTGCTTTGGCGGCAGGTGTACTGCTGTTGATCTGCTTCCTTCGCAATTGCTGCTCCCCGCTGGGCCCTTCTCGACCCCGGACGCCTACTGCTGCTCCGTGAGCGCATTCTATCTGGTTTCGGAGTTCTGCCGTTGGCGACACTGAGTGTGTCCTATACCCTTTCTTTTCGCTTTGCGTGTTTCACTTGCGTGCAACCTGTGATGTCTTGCATTCGCTGCCCTTTCACCTGGGCCATGGATTATTGCCTCTCCAATACGTCGTTGTCTGTTCCGGATTTTGTTCGGTTGATGGGTCCCTTAGAGGCCCATGAACGGGTCTGTTCCGTTGCAGGCTGTATGACGCGTGCGGCTGCACTGGGGATTTTGGCACAATGGGATATCTGGGCGGCTGCTCAGTATCTCCTACAACAAAGCTATATCGAATATCAAGCAAGCTGTCCCGCATTGCTTTTGGATGCTCCGTCCTCTGAGGAGCATTCCTGCAGCTTTGACCTGTTGGACTGGATGGCGTCTACGTTTTCTGACGATTCCAATGATGTCCTCTTGGACGGTATAGCATTTTTCTGCACTTCCACGTTTTTGGATTAATTTGCCGTTCACTGTCCGTGGACTGCCTCGCTGACTGTCTTTTTGCTACCTTTCCGCGTTCGTTGTCCTCCATTAGGGCTCCTTCGCCTGTAGACGCCTCTGTTCTGCTCAGGTGTTTTGAACTCTGTCTTCGTCCTTAGTCTTGGCCGATGGACTGTCCAGGGGAGGGTGTCTTGTGGTTTGTGGCCTCCTGGCCTGCCTGGATACGTTGGCATAGGCCTGGCTGCCATGATGACTTTTGCGCACGTTACTCTTAGCCGTTGTTCTGTCGCCCTCTGCTCCTGCCAAGTTATTTTACAACTGTCTGCATTTTCTGTTTCTCACCTTTTCTCCTGTTCCCTTTGGGCTCGGTCTGAACAACAGTTACAAGGTCGAAAAACACGTCCCTGGTTCTTGCTGATATGGCCAGTCCCTCGCACCTAGACATAACACTATGTACAGCTGCCATGGGGAAATTGGTGGGCTTTTATTATTGCGTTTTTCCCTCTTGAGAGGGACTTGAAGCAAACCTTTCCAGAGAGAAGAGCTGTGATTGTCTGCTGATGTAGTCTTTGCATCTAGAGACTGAGGTATGGGGGTTCGCTTGTCAAAGCCCAGAGGTCTTCTATTTTTATAATACAAAAGCTACTAGCACGGGGAGGGTGGTAAGGTCATTCAGCCCTCTATCCACTGCTTTATGAAATGCTTTCCCCGTTAGTATTCTATGGAGTTGTAACTATGCTGATTATATTATTCTTATGCATTATGCTGATAGTACTGTCACGTGTATGAATCTTAGAGCACGTATGTTGAAATAAACATTTTAACCTATACTGTGTCTCTTCTTACGCCGGTTGTGGACAGGTATGAGTGAGTGACGAAAGGGTGTTCTTGCTACTGCGAGTCCTGAAAGAGAGAGATACCATGTTCTGGGTTGTCTAATCATTGGTACTTTGTTGCTAATGGGACGCTAAGGCTAGTTGGGTTGGGGTTTTAGGTGCTAAGGTTTATGTTTGGCTCACCACTATATTCCGAGGTCCTATTATCCTGTGCATAGCTCTGTGTGTGTGCAGAATCCCTATAACAAAACCAATCCAGTCCACCCCACTCACCCTAATCCACTCCAATCCACCACACTCCAATCATTCTAACCCACTCCACTCCAATCTGCCCCACTGCAGTCTCAAACAATCTGCCCCACTCCAATCCAAAATAGTATGCCCCACTCCAATCCAGCAATCCAAAACAATCTACCCCACTCTAATCCAAAACAATCTACTCCACTCCAAAACAATCTGTCACACTCCAGTCCAAAACAATCTGCCCCACTTTTATCCAAAACAATCTGCCCCATTTCAAAACAATTGACCCACTCCAATCCAAAACAATCTGCACCAGTCCAATCCACCCCAATTCAGTTCACCCCACTTAACCCAGTCCACCTCAATGCAATCTACCCCATTCCAATCCAACCCCCTCACCCCAATCCAACACACCCCACCCAATGTAACCTACCCCACCCAAATCAATCCATCCCACACTACTCTAATCCACCCCTCTCAAATCCAGTCAACCTCACTCCAATCCACCCCACTCCAAACCACCCCACTCCACCCCAATCCAATATACCCCACCCCACCCCAGTTCAGTCCACCCCACCCCAATTCAGCCCTCCCCACTCCAATCCATCCATCCAGCCCACCCCACCCCACCCCACCCCTCTCCAATCCAATCCACCCCACTCTAGTCAAATCCATGCTACTCCAGTCAAATCCACCCCACTCCAGTCCAATCCAATCCACTCTCACTCTTGTCCAATCTAATCCACACCATTTCACTCCACTCCACTTCAGTTCACCCAACTTTAAACCACCCCCACTCCATTCCAGTCCACTACACCGCACCCCAATCCAATCCAATCCATCCCACCCTAGTCCTATCACTTCAACCCAATGCCCCCACCTCAATCCAATCTAATCCACCCCACCAGGGACAGCTGGTGTTAAGGGGTGAGATGGGCATTGCCCAGCCACCCTAGGGGAGTAACAAAAGGGTGAGAAGAAACACGGAGCAGCCAGAAATAAATTATACTTCCTGCTCGGTGCCAAAGATGTTTAAACCTTTTTTTTTTTTAGTGGGTTGGGGAGGATGGCCCGTGGCCCTGCAAATGCATTGGCTGTGCGAGGTTTTTCTTGACCTCGAGGCATAAATCAGGGCAGTGAAAACATACTGGTGTGCGTGGTGTTTGTGTTACTGCTGAGAATAAACTTTTACTTTGGGCATTATTAACATGGCCCAGGGAGGAGTCAAGACACCTCCGTTAATATTCAATGGCTGGGGGCAGGGCAGGCCATCTGAGACAATGCAGGAGTGTGTATGTCAGTGGCCTCTGCCACTTCCACTGCGACCCAGCAACTCCTGCTGATTTTGTTATGATAGGCAGGCTGGGGTCTGGGGGGGGAATCCAACAGCTTCCTTCCAGGTTCTTCTACAGGGTTGGTTAATAGTTTGTGCCACTGCAGTCCAGTCACCAGGCCTGGGGAGAATAAGTACGTAGGTGAGCGAGCTTTGTGTGAAGTTTTGTTTTTGCCTGCTGCTGTTCACCCTGCCTTCCCTCACATGAAGCCCTCTCGTTCTCAGTCCTACAGTAGCCGCACACATGACATCTAGCACGTGTATTGTGGAACCTGGCACGCTGGCTAGGCCTCGGCTCCTTCACCTACTGGCTTTGCCAATGCCTGTTGTGTTTGGAAACGGGGAGATTAAGTTATTCATCCGTAATCACAAAATGTGGAACTGAGGCTGAGTCTATGAAGATGATATGGCACCCTTTCAGGAGAGGATGTGATGTAAGGGCCAGAGCTGCCGACAATGGAGCTGGTAAACTAGGTTTAAGTTTCAGCATCTGCTTGATTTTGGGCAAATTGTATAATCTTGACAAGCCTACAAAAATGAATGCATCCCTGTGTAAAGTAACTGGTGCCAATGTAAAGCACTCAACTACCTTCGGATGGTGTTGGTGTTATATAAAACTGCACAAAAAAATAGAAAGAGTCACAGTATTAGGTTGGTTAACATTAGTGAACCTGAGGAAATATATTGCATTGGCAACCCCTTTAAAAAGACTATTTTTGCCATGGACACTGAGGGGCAGGAAGACCTTGATGACATCAAGACTCAGCATGGCTCCTTTCAAGAGAATTCAAGTTAAGCAACAGTGGCGCATGGAAACACTTCACAGGTTAATGCAAAAAAAGCAAGAAAGTATCCTGAAGGGAGAAATTTTAAGACATAGAGTCCCACCCTATGAAATGAGAAGCAACAAGGTGACACACAAACAGTTCAATCATTTCACACAGGAGAAATGTGGCTATGCAATTCCAGCAGAAGACACCTTCGATCCGCCTCCTGATTTCTCGCAAAAAACCCCCGGATCCACCGAGCCAACAGCGGATGACACTCCTTCTCGCACCTGGCAGCCAAGACATGGAACTCCCTTCCCCTGTACCTAAGGACCGCCCATCACTCCAGAAATTCAGAAGAGACCTCAAGACCTGGATGTTACAATAAGATAGGACCGGCACTAGCGTCACAAGCGATTCGAGACCCTAACAGGTGAGTTGCAGCGCTCTATAATTGACTGATTGATTGAATACTAACTTTACTTACTTGTTTGATATCTACTTTGAATTTGTTCTGTGGAGACCATTTGCGTTTCCCACTTCGTCGTCATAGTCAGGTTTTTTTTACAGGAACCTCGTTGGCATTCCAATTATGACATTGCTTCTCGCTGGTGTAAATACCAAGGGGCATATTCTCAAGGATCTATCGCCGAGTAATCAGCACTTTATCACAGCCAAAGTCGCGATAAATTAACCGCCCCATTCACAAGCTGGTGCAAACAGCCGACACCACCAGTTTACCCGCGATAGCAGCCGCAAAAAACATTGCCACGGATGACCCTGGCAACTATCGCTAATGAGATGCAGAGTAGGCGTTCCCGAGCAAAAAGCCGCGACAACACCACACCTCAACATTCCCAAAGACCAGCCAGATCGGCGATGAGAACACAAAACATGCGATAAGGTGCGTTAGCTGCAGAACATTAACACCTGCTCTGACCTTGTGCAAAGTCAGACTACAACCTGCACCATCAAAGGGAGCACAGCCCAGAGCCACACCTGTAGAACAACAGATGCCATGGAGCCAACGATCATGCAACTCAGACACCCAAGAGGGCCACAACACCCACCGCCACCCACCCCCCCTCATTCGCCTGATGCCGCAGAATCACAACAACTAACAGTCATGTGAGTACAGAAAAAGCAGAATCAATCATTCACCATTGAGAGTTCAAACAAAATATCACAATCAAATTTCACACCAAACAACTATTTGGAAGAGTCATGGCGGGTCATCCCTGGACAATCCGTAAGTGACAGCCTGCAAGACAATATCCCAGATAAGAAGGTGTGTCAGGCACTCATCAAAGGACAGAGAGAGAGAGAAAGAGAGAGAGAGAGAGAGACTGAACAAGGAGCGCAAGGACAATTGGGCCCTTGGCACATACATGCCAACTGTTGCGTGTGTCTCGCAATTGGTGCACCCAAAATCTAAGGCCTGGCAACAATTTTAGCGCGAAGGCCACATCACATTTCAGAAATGCAAGCAGTAGTCAGACTAAAATCAGGCATGAAAGCTCCTTTGTCCCAATACACAAGGCGGAAGGACATCCGAACCTCCGACCTTGGTCTCCAATGTGCCCGGCACCCCCTGAGTGAGATACCATGCCAGACTCTGGCGACTCCCACACCACGAACTGCGCTAATGAAAGAGCAACGTGTCCACACCCCACACACACTTGTCCCTGCTCAAGCTACACCTGCATGGCATGCCCCCAACATATCGGTAAAAAAGACAACCCATACGTCCAAACGTTGAACACACATACGACTCATTACTCCGAGCTGTGGCATATCGTCCACAGAACTGCCGCCGGTCTGAGGAGTGCCGGTGGTACGAGACCAACAAACGCAATGGCAGGCAATCACGGGCACATGCACAACCCCAGTCACGTGGAACTGTACCGTGCACGAATGCTGCATCTGTTGGGAGCTCTGCCAATGGCAGTTTTGCAAATCAGTTACTGTCTGAGTTTCCGGCTTGCGTACGTCACATGCGTCCAGCCATGGTTCCACTGTCAAACATGCACATTCGAGTGGCCCATGGAGGTCTGCCTATCCAACACAACGGTAGCTGAACTGGATTACGACTTGTGTGTGCGCCCCCTGTTGGCCCACGAACAGGAGTGCAACCGGGATACCCGGGCATGGGATGCCTTGATATGTGGTGTCTGTGCCGGCAGCAGTGGATGGGAGATTGCACAAGTCATCGTGTGCGGTGACCACATCGAGGCGCTCCCCTATTGGGCTGTGTTGCGGATTGGTGAAACTGCGTGGTCGGAGCACATCTGTCCGGACCAGTTAATGGATTGGCTCTCCCTCGTGTTCCTTGAATTCGAGAACGACGTACTTCTGGAAGTGATTGCCTATGATGCAGCGCTCGCATTCATGGACGAGTAACTACCTTCCTGCAGCCACAACTGATTGACACCCAGAGCACAGGTCCCAACACCGTGTTGCATCGTGGAGGAATGGTCCCATAAGCCAGTACAACAGTGGACATGTCTGCATTCGCTCGGACTCAGAATGCATGTGCGTGCACCTACGCGTGTTGTCACACACCTGTGCAAGGTGCTGCAGCCCCATGGGCGGTGCTGCACAGCGTCGCTTGGCAAAGTTCCTAAATCTGACATACTGCTGGAGGAAGACTACACACATGGCAATGTAGCACGACATGTGATCTTGTTGGTCCCTTTCACCTGCTCACTGTCAGCAGAGCACACAGTCGGCGCACTCCGGTGGTACAGCTCCATGCAGATCCCATGGGCTGTGAGTCGTGTCCCCTGACACGGGGCAATGAGCAGACGCCAAACATCACATGACTCGACCAGCAAGGCAAGGTGGGCTGAGACCGTTGCCAACCGTAAGGATATGTGTTCATTTTTGCCACCCCATTCCTTGCACCTCGACACGTTCCCATTCTACCTGTAAGTGTCTTAAGCATGTCTGCCTGTTGTGGCCCATCACTTGCCCGTACTGACACGCACATGCTAATTAAGTCTACGCAACTTCACCAGTGTGCAACTGTGATGAGTGTTGATTAGTATGACAAATCGTGTGCCTCAATGAGCATTGTCCGTACACAGGGAGGGACAGACTGCCTCTGGTACATAGGTGGTGGATCCCTATTGGCAGTTCCACCTCTGTGAGCCAGACATTGTGTTTGGGATAGTTGCTGGTAGACCTGTGCTCTTACGTGTCTTCAGCAATGTGAGTATGGTGCCCAACTTCTTGCCATGTGGATCAATATGATCCATTCAAGCAGACTGTGTCCACACTGATGTGTGTGAGTACGTCATGCGAATTGATGACATTTACCAGGGTGTACCTTTTAGTGCAATCAACGTCCCTATGTTCCTCCGTACTTGTACACGTGAGTGAACATAGACATGACACATCTGTGTGATTTGGAATGTATATTCACATTCTGGGGAGTCTCGGAGCTGGAGGGGTACATGGCCAGTTCAAGCCCACATTGAGTGGTTGCCCACTGGTGGGCCAACCAGAGTCCTTGGGGGAATGCAAAGTTAATCTGAAGAGGAAGAGTACAGTCCTCAGCCGGATTGCTGTGTCATTGGTACAAGAGCAGATATGGCAGTCCATGTCGGGGTCCAGGTGAATGTCGCAGAGTGTTCCGGGGGACAGTGGGAGGTGTTGTTCCAGGGCATGATGCATAGGGCTGAACCATGCAGGGACAGGCCATGTGGCGGGTACGGATGCTACTGCCTCCTTCCTCACACAGTCATTACCCTCCACATCTTACTTCTTCTGAGATGTCTTCTGTGTCCGGTGTGTCAGGTGTGTGTGGTGGTGTATTGGCCGCATCACTGTGTGCCAATGACACATCAGGGGGTGGAGATGTGTGTGTCGAAGTTCCTGCAGCAGTCATCTGGTACAGGCTCTGTGGCAGCAATGGCAAGATGAGGATCTGCAAGGCCTGGAAGATCCCAGATACATGTCGCTGGTGTTCAGCCGTGGCAGCCCTACTTCCAGCCTGCATCCGCTCCATGGTCTCCATTGTCCTCCGCATCTGTGCCAACTCTGTGCTGTCATCACTGGAGCCTGTCTGACTAGACAGTTCTTGTATCCGAGTAATGGCCCCAGCGAGGTCAGCCAGGGATTGTCGGTGAGCATGGTGCGGACAGGGGGTGTCTGTTAGGGACTGTACGTGGTCCCTGATGGGACTCAGACACCCAGGTATGGCATCAGTTTGGCTGCCACGAGGTCGAAACCCACCCGCAGCAGATCAGCCAACTCCTCCTGGCACGCTAACACACGGCATTGAAATTCCATGTGTTGGTCGTGTGGGTCCTGTGGGCCAGCCGCAGTGGTGTGTGCTTCCTGCTGTGTGGTCTGTGCAGGGTGTGGGCTCACCGCAATGCAGTTGGGCTGCCCTGCTCCTGGGGATGGGGTGCGGAGGCTGTCCACGAGCCGTTGGAGGGTGTCTGGACAAATGTGCAGGGTGTCCTCTTCATCATCACTGCAGAGATGTGTGGTCTGCTCTGCAGGAGGTGTTGATTGTCCCTCTGCAATGTAATGGGGAGATGCAGGTTAACAGTGTGTTCCATGTATGTTCACGCATTGTACATGTTTACATACAGACTGCATGACAATGTACATTGTGACTGTTTTGGAGGAACTGGCTATTTGATGGGTGACAGGGGACATTTCGACTACATGACGGATGTGAGGTTGTACTCGTACATTATCATCTCACAGTGTCATGCAATGACAGATGTGACTGGCCATTTTCTACGCACGAGCGGCACCAGTTGTGTAAGTGTTGCACTTTGTACCACATTGTGGTCAATGTTGATGTGCTGTGATTGCTATGTGTGTGTGCTGCATTGTTGGCGAGTCGGCCCTGCAGCTCTGATTTGGTGGGCCCTCATCCCTTTGAGTCGGTGTGCCTTTGACTTGTGTGCTTTTCGGGTGCTGTGATGTTTGCGACTTGGGTCATTTGTGCTCTTGGACATATTTTGTACTCTTGTGCATTGTTTGTCTGCAGATGTGTTTTTGACGTCATGGGTTGTAGGTGAACGTGGATGTGTCAGAGTGTGACCTGCTCCTTTACGGATGTGGTCCACACTCAGCCACCTCAAAGTCGTCTCGTGCACCATGTCATGTACTGTGACTGCAGCCATGCTGTATGTCATGCAGTGTCACTTGCATAGTCCGTGTGGCTCACAGGGCCGCTGCTTTTCTGGATTCAGCACATGTGCATGGGTAGGTTGTGGCATTGGTGATATGGAGGGGGGCCCCTTTATGCACATAGTGGACGGGGGCCTACTTGGTGTTTCTATGTGTGCTGCAGTGTGCCACGGGTATCAGGGACATGTTCCACACTCATTGTGGGTGTGCAGTGTGCTGCGCATGATTGTGCATGTGTGCCATTGTGCCCATCTCCCTCCGTCCCCCCAGGCCCTGGTCGTTACTCACCCTGTTGCTGTTGGGTCAGGTCATATCGAGCTGTGTCCAGTCCACCAACTCCTTGCACCGTCTCCGCACTGATGACTGTGGCCACCATTTCCTCCAGCTCATCCAGCTCCTCCTGTGGCGCAGGAGTCCCACCTCCAGTCGCCTTTGCTGCCTTCCTGTTGGCAGCAAGTTTCTCCTCGGTTTGGCTGTGCACTTCATGCCAGCGCCTCTTGGCCTCCTCCATTGACCTCCTCGACACTCCAACTGCATTCACGTTGTTGACGATGGACTGCCATATTTCCATTTGTGTTGCCCATGATGTAGTGGAGGTGAACAGTTGTTGGTAGTGTTCTATCACCTCCGTGACGATGATCTGGTCTTCCTGCGGCCTGAACCCCGTCTTCCTCTTCCTCTGCTCCTTGCCCTTCCCCGAGCACGGGGTTCCTGGCTGGTCCTCCGTGGGGCTTGTGGGGTTCGGGTTGTCCTCTGCACTCGGTCCGGGTGCATCCATGGTGCTACGCAGTTTGATTTGGTTTTGGTGTGCTCTTTTTTTCTTCCTTTTATAGTGCATTTTCCCGCATGACGCGTGGGAATTGCAGGCCTGTGGCTGGTTTTCGCTGATTTTTGTTTCGCGCTTGGCCTCATCGCTGCTTTTTTTGCGTTCGTGTTTCGCATTTTTGCGGCGTTGCGTTGACTTCATCACGGACATTTGACGCGTTATCGTGAGCCTATCGCATGGTGCCGCCGGCTTGGGAATGCCGCGTTACCACGGTGTTATTTTCCCGCGATAGACTGCGATGTGGAGGGTTGCGTTAGGCTACTTTTGCGGGAGTTATCACACGTTCTTGAGAATATCCCCCCATGAATGGCAGCTGTGTTACGCTCTGCCCCCTAGTGAACAGTGATGAGAGAGACACCAAAGTCATGTTTCACCTTCTTTTGCAATTATAGGTGAGAAACCGCAATGTATCATGTTCTAGCTTACAGGCTATCCTTCAAACCCAGCTATCTTGTGGTTTTATACAGGAAGCAGGAGTCTTGGGGCCTGGATTTGATAAAACGCAGCCACATTTTGTACATCATGGATACATTTAATTAAATATATATATATAATTAAATGAGTGATATGTATATCTACAACATACCAGCAGAACACGTTCATGAAATTGAAACCTGCTTAATTCTAGCGACCCTCATGGCACAGAGTGTCCAAATAAAGACAACTACTAGAACATGTTGCCAGAAGCTACTGCCCCGGATTTCCTTCACCGTCACTCATCCGTCAACAAGATAGACGGTGGCTCTCTGGACCAGCAGCTCCTGGAAGCGATAAGGCGCGGGGCTGACACCCCAGCAGCACGTGATTGACGGCTGTCACGTTCAGCCTTCATTACACCTTTTATCACTGCTCCCAGATGCTACCGTATCAAACCCGATGGCAGCAGGCAGGCCTGCCGCTTCAGAGTGGCTCTCAATCTGCACCGGCGGCCTCTCTTTCCGCCTCCGCTGATAGCATCGCCTCCATTATGATTTATTGTGAAATTGGTGGAGACAAGGATCTCTGGAACAATTACCTGCTTTAATGGGGATTCTGAGTTGCTTACAGTCCCTCTACTGTAGGGCTGTGACTTGGTTAAGTGCTAGAAAATCCATCCTGACTCAAATTCTATATTTGTTACTTTCTAAGTGTCTTACAGCTCATCTGAGAACATCATCATTCTTAAAGTCTACGAGGTTTCAATGCATAGCAATCTGCTTTGTATGCCCCAAAAAGAGATAATTATGCATTTTAGAATATAAAAATTAAGAATAAGTGCCCGTGTAACCCACAAAAAATACCTTTATTTAAACAGTTCTGTAAACGATTGCTAAAACAAAGTGATTGTAGAATTACAGAGGATGCCTGAGCTCCCACTGCATCTGTGCTGCTTTAAATACGTTTATAAGAGAATTGTTCATAAAACTTCGCAAAATATTTATTTCTGCTTTACCACACCGATATTAGCAACGACTGCCTGAAAGAAATGCGGGGCTGTAGAAGTAAAAGAAAAGAAGCATAATTTTAAGCGCATAATGGTACCAGTATGCGCTATACATTTGTATTTACTAAATATTTTTTTATCTGCATTTTAGTGAAATTGTTTCCCTTGTATCTTCATTTTGAAGCCAACATGTATGTATTTATTACTTCAAAAGTAACTTTACAAATAACTACTTTAGTGTAGTGCGTTGCTGTGCTGCCTTTTGGCCAGGTGTGCACTATAGAAATACCATATACATACAAACCATATACATACAGATGGCAGTAAATTGCTTGCAACAATATAAAATGAATAATGTTATGTTGTGTGACATACCGTTGTGTAGCCCCTGACACTGACATAGCCTCATAACACTAGCTGGAATGCACATTTTACCTCAGTTCTGGGACTGGGTTTGTCGGGCAGAGATCTACTTGGGTTTCCTAGCATTGCATTGGATAAGCAAGCGGTTCATTGGGAAACATTGACATTTGTTGGTGGAATCAGTTCTGTTTGAGCCAGCGTGGCCCTGGATGACATAAACTGCTCCAATATAGCTAATTTACATTGTTGCTGTATTTAACAACATATTACATATTGAGAGGGGTATTATTTTGCCACTTTTCTTTTTTTGTGGTAATCAGTGCAGTTCAAATTTACTAACACTTTGCACCACATTTGCATCAGAAAAGTGACTGCAAAAGGAGCAAAGTGCAGAACTGCGATTTACTTGCCAGAGTAAAGTAACGCCAAGTAGCGCTATTTCACTTTGTGTCAAGCGCATAACATGGGTGGTACATGGGCGTTTCCATGCAACACCCACGGTGTTTGACACAAAGCCCTTCGTACTAACATTTGTAGGCATGGCTGTACACCCAAAAATAATGTCTCTTTGAGGCTGGCATTTACTTGTTTGACATGGCAATGTTTGAAATGTTTTAAGCTATGTCTTATCATAGTAATTTGTACTGGGAGGCTAGCCTACCAGGACAAAATCTATGCTAGACATCACACACACACCTTTCCACTATGGTGCATAGGTATGTGCATGGCACTAGGCAGCACGTTCATTTGTCAGTGCTGAAGATGACAGCAGGAGCCCCCTATCCTGGGAGATGTGGCACTGTCCTGTTCTTTTTCCTAGCGCAATGCAGGGCACCAACTGTGGCCTCTCTGTGTTGCATTACAATTTAGTATATCTGCCACTGCGTTTGTTGTGTTGGTAGTGTTAGAAGTGCAAAGTTAGTACAGCACTGCTCTTGCTTAATAGATTTTGCTTTTCTACAGTTATCTTGCTCATGTTTGCAGCTTCAGAGGAATTGCACACTGCCTTTTGTTAAATTTTGGTTGCACATGTGTATGGTGGGGTGCACGGAATGTATTGTGCTCTGTCCTGTTAGTGGTTTGGATAAAAGTGATGCTTGACATTGACCTGTTGGTGCTGTGTTGGTTACCTGAGAGAACAGAAATTGATACATCTAGTTTAGTTCTGCTCTATTGACTGTGTTTTAGTGACTGTATGTTAAGTGACAGGTGTCAGTCTAGACCCCAGAGTGATGCTCATTTTCCTGTATAAGGGATATGCATATGAGTTTTTTGGAACAGTGAAGGAGCACTTATGCATTAAGTAATGAACAGGCATAGTGTTTACTCTTTTACTTTCAGTCAGAAGTGATGGGGCCAGTGCTATGCTGTCTTATTTGTGCTGATTATAACCATTACATATACAGTGATCTGAGGATTTTGACAGTCCACTATTGATGTGTTTCTCTATGCCAGCGTCCCCTAAGCATGCCATGATGTTAATTTATAACACATGGGGTAGACTCCCCACCTCATAGAGTATCTAGTTTCATCCTCTGACCGTCCAGTCTACCGCTCAAAGCAACCGGTGGTGCAGGTACAGCTTTGTCCACTATTGGTCTACTAATGTTCAGCATCTGCACTATTTTATGTTACCATGTACAGTTTGCTCCCTCGTGCATGGTCAGAAAGTGGCGAAAAGGACCGAAAGGGCAGGGTTAAAATATATGAAGATCAGCTATCGATCTTATTCCTGTCTCTCTGCCATATCCCTAAACCTCACAAGAACCTGCATTTCTTAGGTCGCCATAGTCTACTTGTTGAAAGAGGGGTCCTCGGCCCGATACGAAAATAACTATCTGTGGCCCTGGCACAGTTTCAGATTCATCTGTTCGCTTTTCAAACTTGTTACATTCACGGCTGCTCTTCTGTCATGGCTTCCTAGGGAGTGAAATAAATGCGAGCAGCCTTTGTTTTCCACAGAGACCATCTCCCGAAGCCAGAGAACTCCCAGCCATGTCTAACCTGCAACTCCTTCACTGAAAGTGATGATGGTGCCAATAGGATGTTTGATGCAGCAATGAGCCGCCTGGATCATATGCCCTGTTTGGGGATTAGTACTGTGGATTCTGTTGCCTTTGCACTATATTAATTTTGTTATAGGAGTCCTCGTGCATCCATTGAGCTCTCTTATGTTTTCATTAGACGTTGTGTGCTTTAGCTAAACACGAATGTAACCTCTCACTGAACGTTAAGAAGAGAGTGAATCATCTATGCTTGGTGAATCCATATACTAATCATACTAGCTCCCATAGTTTGGCCGCGAGAGTCACTGGGAGCAACATACTTGCCCAACCCTCTAAGATGAGTCAGGCTACTCAAGCCGTTAGGAGATGCCCGGCGGTGCTGATTTATGCTAGGTCAGCAGTTAGCTATGGACACAACATAAGTGACTTAATCAGGAAGGCGGATCTTAATTCTATTTGCATAATGGAACATGGTTGAAAGATGACTCTGTCACACTAGCGAAAAATGTAGGGGCAGCTTTACTTAGAATTCATGCAAATAGTGAGCAAGGCAGGTTCTTGCACTACGTCGCATGATTGGGAGAGAGCTGAAGAGCACCATATTTAAAAAGTGATGGTGCTCTTCAGCTCTCTCCCTGCTCTGGCTTACTTGTGGCTGTCTAGCACCAATGCAGACACCCTTTCCCTGTGCCACAAAGATGCCTGTGTTGGGGGCAGGATTGTTTTGGAAGGGATAACTTGGATAACTGCTTGCACAAAAGCAATCCTTAGAGGCAATTTCCTCATTCTATGCATGATGCACGCTGAATGCATGGGGAGAATGCGTGATGCAGGTTGTTTCACGCATAGAAAGAGGAAGTAGCAAGGAGAAATAAAAACATATTTCTTCTTGTTATGCCTCTCTGTGGTAGGCGTACTGATTTCACATCATTTCAGCTTTACAAACCTTAGTAAATCTAGAATTGCGTGAAATCTATGGGTGGATGTACTGGAACAGCCATGCTCCACCCATGGAACGCCTACCTCTAAGAAATGTAATGCAACCCAACAAAAGCCCCTGCGATGCATTATATTTCTTCACAAAGCCACGCAAGGCCATGCAAATCAAACCTTTTGTAACTTTGTAAATCCCAAACAAGACTTTGCGTTGCCCCGCAAGGGCGATGACAAGGCGTAGTAAATATAGGCCTTAGTACATTTAAGTTACCAGATGATTACTACTTGTAAGATGGATAAGTGGTGGGGAGGACTGCCATTGACTGCCAAAGAAACCATGACATTTGTGAAAGTGGTGGAGGATATACACCCTAACTTGCAGCCACTAGATGGGAGAGTAACTGATCCTACTAAAGCATCCTGGCCTTTATTCATTTCCTCTAGACCTCTCTTTAGTCTGTTCAGCTCTGCATTGACTCGCCTGAGCTCACGCTTAAGCACTTTATCTGGTATAAATGTGCGGAATATAATTTTAAGTGGTTTGAATTGACATTTTAAGAATCTATCAGCTACTAATCAGTCAACATTTAGAGAAACTCTGACTTTGTTTACTTGTAGGCTAATATATGTTTCCCCAAATCTCAAATCAGGGCATTCGCTTCAGTGGCGTAACACAGGCCCTCGCGACCCATGGTGTGGGGGGCCCCCAAGCTTCTATGGGCCCCCTCAGCACAGTACTCTGACCGCGATGGCCCCGATTGAGTCCAGAGGGGGGCCCTCCACGTACCATGCAGGGGGGGACCCTCAAGTTTAGTTACACCAGTGATTCGCTTGATGTGATTTGGAGTAGTAATAACGTACAAACAACTAAATCAGTATACCTGGTTCCTTGGTCTGATCCATTTTGCAGTTCTTTTTATTTGGGATTTAATCTGCCCTCCACAAAATAAGAGCATTAAGGGCGATATTTTAAGCATTGTGAATTAGTCTATAACCGATTGCCATCTCAACTAAATAAATGGCATACTGAAAAACTGACCAGACTAAGAAGTAAACTCCACCACCTTGAACAGCTTTGGCAGCGAGATTAATTATGTAAATGAGGGTCTCCAGTAATAACTCATAAAAAAGCCATAAAAACTGCAAAAGCTAAATACTATGGGAACAGAATATTAAATACACAGTGTGTCATAAGCAATTTCCCAGGTATTTAAATAACTCGAGAAACCCACCAGTATGTTTAGTGATCGATGACTCTTAATTATAATTAATTTGCTGACATCTTCAAACAGAACATTTTGAAGATTGCTGCTCAGCTTCCTCTACTTTCAAAGTGTCTCTGCAGAAGAGCTAAATTGATTCTTGTGCTGATATTATTATGCCAGCCAAGTGAATGCTCTTTTGTTTAGGTCACACTCAGCAGCACTGGATATTATGAATACATCCTTAAGCACTGGTACAGTTACCATCCGAGCTGAAAGTTGTGGAGTCCTCCCTTGATAAAAACAAGCATTTGCAATGCAATAGGTCTCGCATTTGCAGAGTTGGAGCTATTAGCGTTGTAAATGATAATGTCTTTTAGCCATGTGTTTTTGTTTGGAGTGTTGTGGATGTATGTAGTGTGGAGTGGAATTATGTGGGTTGAATTGACATTGCTAGGCATTATGATAAACACTGGGAAGACTTGTGTGACATCAGATGCATTCCAAAGACAATCTGAAACCCACGTGAAAGCTTGTTATGAAACTGTCAAAAGCCACTTGTATCTTAAAGATGTGAATAGAT
Source organism: Calotriton arnoldi (assembly GCA_963921515.1). Taxonomy (NCBI): domain Eukaryota; kingdom Metazoa; phylum Chordata; class Amphibia; order Caudata; family Salamandridae; genus Calotriton; species Calotriton arnoldi. The sequence continues at coordinate 956,212 of CAWUFW010004346.1, read as the reverse complement.
CTATACAACTAGAGTGACCAACCCATGTCATTACAGTAAACCAGGCTTAAGCAATGGGCTGGGAGTATAGGAGAGATTGCACTGTATAAAAGATTTGTGCATAGTTTGTTAACATCAGAGTACTTTGACTGTAGTCAACCTATGGATCAGGAAACCGGTGTGATGTGAGCTACCGACGCAAAGTACTAGAAACTGTATCATAGTAAGAGCTGCTTACCATGGACACCATCGCTGAGTGAGGGAAACGGAATAAAGAGGGGGGCATAAGGTGGGCTTTAAGAATAAAAAGCTGTAAAAATGACTTGCCTTTGTTCTAATTTTTTCCCCTTTCGCCGCTCTATTTAGCCCCAAACGACTGACCCTGACACGCAACCGGTGTGTGAGTAAATTTGCTGTCAGAGAACACATAACTTACATAAAGGCTCAAAAGAAGGACAACTGCAGAGAACAGGATAACCAGTTTTATGTCGTACAAGGAAGGAAAATATAATTTGACTGCATATCGTATTTCTAAGTTTAAATCAAAATGGGCACCAAAGCTGCTGTGTCCAAATATAAAAGGTAACGAGAGTTACAGGTATTGGCGTTGTAAATGACCATGTCTTTTACCCATGTACTTTGACAGCAAGGAGACCGTTACAGTGAGCAACAGCTAAAGTGCCGGCAGGCAGATGGAAACGGAACATTTTCCCAATTACAACTTCATATCGTAAGGAGGTATGCAGTGGCAAACAGATGGGTGTAAGTAATGTGCGGTGTATGCGACGTTTGCAGGCAGAGACTGTGAGGGGCCAAGGAAAGCAGGTGCTGTGTTATGCATTTCCATTTTATATGTTTCGTTCTCCTGAGCTAACAAAATTTTGAGTCAGAAGAACAGACTAATTGACAGTATTAAGAACTTTATATTTTAAAAAACTGGAAACCTACGAGTAGCTAGAGGCGGATTCGGTTTGTGGTGTTGCGTAGGCAGGAAAGAATAGGTACTGTGCTTGCAGGTGATTAAAAGTGCCGTATTGGGTGTGTGCTTGCGTTTAAGGAGAGCAGGACCATGGGCGTGTTGCCTGTGTATCTGTGTGTGTGGGTAGGAAAGGCGAGACACTGTTGTGTATTTGTTTATGGTGGTGGGTAGATAAGGCCAGGTTTTGTGAGAGGAGTAGGAATGGCAAATTTTGGAAGGTGCAGAAAAGAACACTCATTGTGCTGTCCAGGAGTATAAACCCATCAGTAATATGTCTGTCTGAGGGACAGGGAGAGACCTGCAGCTGTGTGTCCATTGGTGTTTGTTTTGTGTGTCCAGGTTGTGTTTGGCTGAATAATGATGTCTGTTCCCTGAATTTTGTTATCAAATTTAGGTAAGAGGAATGCCGGGGGAGGTGATGGATAGCCAGGAAAACTGATGCCAGAACTTTTTGCAACTATGCTATATGCCAACAGTCTGTGGAAAAAAACTGCACAGTATAACAATTAATGTGAAAAATTGCTTCGTCACATAGCAATGTCTTGCTATTAGTGACCATATTGTCATCAGTGTGTGGCATGGTAGTGCTCCGTGCATCCATGGCAAAATCATGTGGCATTAATAACAATACTACTTAGAATGGCAATGACACTGTGACAGAAATATTCTCTGCGTTCAGGCGGTGTAGCATGGAGCACCGTATGGTATCACACAATGCTGTGGCACGATGGTTGCTACTCCTTGTGACGCTGATGGCAATGTTACATGCACTTAAGAGTGACGTTCGTTCTGACGCTGGCAGCTTGATTTTTTTCCTGAAATTGCGCGCCGGTTCCAATAATGATGGGTGAATTTTATGTGGAGAAAGGAAGCGTTTTATTGTGATGGAGGAAGGGGCTGGCTTTTTATGCTGATAACCGTGGCACTTCCATTCCTGTTTGCGGATATTACAACATACTGAGGGCTATTTTGTGACTGATAAGCAAACGACCTGCACTGTTAATAAGCTATTTTTATTTACTCTTTCGCACTGAATTATCAGCTGCTGCGCCATTTACATTCATTTTTACTCGAACGTTATTAAAATACCTTATCTGTTTATTGCAGTCCCAGACACCTGCACCGCTATGATGGCGCACACTTTCTGTTGATCCCACACTGAAACCTCCGTATATTACAGACTTCACAAGTCCCCGGGCGCTTGTGAATCACTGTGTGAATCCGTGTACCGTCTGCCTTCACAACCACTGACCCCTTGCTCAGCGTCGACCAGCAATACTTGTGTGATGTATAGCCTCGAGCAGTATTTCTGACCAGGGAATTCACTGCCTGCTTATCTGTACCCGCCTCTTGTTTGCTGTTTGTTGGTGCATGAAAGAGTGTGCATGTCATACATGTACCAGGACTGTTACAGATGTGCCCTTCGTGACAGCAATAAACAAAGTTCGGTCGGGCGCAAAGGGGTACAAACCATACCTTTGATGCGGGCAGTGCTCATGATTTCAGGTGCTCGGAAGCAAAGTAAGCCCTCCTTTCAACTTTGAACAAAAGGCAGCAAAGTTTACTGAGAGAAAATGTTCAAAACAAGGCGAAAGCAGAAGAGCAACCGAGCCTTAGTCACACTGCAAGGGGTGAGCTGCCATCTAAGTTGTAGCCTCCTCAGTCGCACAGCAACCAACTCTCGGTCAGCGAGAGGACATGCATCCGAGAGCGCGGAAAGGGAGCAGCTGGAGCTGCCGTTCTTTGATCTGTCTGAGTGTACGAGGGGCCAAGGCGGCGGCAGTCCGACTCGGGAGCTGGAGACCAGAGTTCGAGCCTCGGCATTGCCTCAACGTTCTGTGATTCTTAGCAAATCACATAATCTACTAATCTAAATAGACAAATCGCGGGATCTACTAATTTAAATAAAAAATTAAAAAATGTGGCGGGTTGGGGTAGGGAAAGACAATGAAAAAAACCAGTGGTGCGCGCGCACCACAGAGGAGCGGGGGCCAGGGAGCGCGGCAGTGGCAGCGAGGCGAACGCGCGCTGCTGCGCGTTCTGGCCACCGTCGGGAATGGGAGGAGTGAAGGCGGGACATGCGCCCGCCTTTGCCCAATCGCGTGCCGTTTTTTCTAAAAAAACGCACGCTACAGCCAATGAGGGCTTCTGAAAACAAAACCACACGCACGAGCGTGTAGGTCGTTTTCAGAAGCCCTTTCTAGAGGTCTTGCTGCGCACTGCAACGCTAGGCGCGAGACCTAAAAAGCTACCCTTGGACCGATTGCCTGGATAATTACAAGCGTGTGCCTCAATTACCATTTCTAGTAAAATTGCTAGAGTGGATTGTTTTTAATCAAATTCCAATGTATGCTCTCATGCGCTTATTCACCGGTCTTGGGTGGAATTCAGGGATTGATGTAGCACCGAATGTGTTACAGCTGTGGTGATAGATAACCCCCATGTTGGAACAACATGTCATGTTAAATCTTTAGGAATTTTCAGCAGAGTTTGACACCTTGGGCCATCAGATCTTCTGAGATTGTTTGAAGGTCCTCGGTCCAGGTAGCAGCGCTCTTTGGGGCATATTAGCAAGACCCACGTTAAAATTATCGCCGTTTTAGCGGCAGGAAACTGCCGCTAAAACGGCGATAATGGGCTTGCTAATATGCGTTATGGAATTCCAATAGAAGCCCAGGTTAGATGTCCTGCACATCTAACCTGGGCTTCTATTGGAATTCTATAACGCATATTATCAAGCCCATTATCGCCGTTTTAGCGGCAGTTTCCTGCCGCTAAAATGGCGATAATTTTAACGTGGGTCTTGCTAATATGCCCCTTAATTCGTTCTGAAGTTTTCCTTCTGATCGGTCGGTCCAAGTGGAACAGGGTGGACATTAATCAGATAAAAAAAGGCTATCTTGCGCAGTACCTCAGGGATTGGCTCTTTCAGTGTTATTATTCAACTCATAAACAGATAGCTGATTCCTCTCAGTGACTACATTTGAAAGAAACATTTCTTGAAAACAGACTTTATATGATCTTCTAATGAAAGGTATGAGTTAATTAAGATACCTAGACTTTTTTGTGAACAGGGGAAGTTTTTTGCCCATTAGGGAAGTCCGAAAAGACTGTGTTATAGTCTTCCTTTTCAGCTTCATAGTGAATCGGCATTGCCAAAAATTAGGAAGCTGCTAAAAAATGGCTCTTTTTTTTTTTTTTTACATATTAGCTGCTATTATAGCGTTCAACTTTTTCTAAGTTCGCAGTGCTGTTTCAGCCTAGTAATTTTCATTACCAATGTACCTTTGGGTGTGCATGCACTTTAGAAATGCTATAAAATAAATACATAATATAAAATGAATCTCAGATATTGGTTTAACACTTCATTGCTTGTATTTGGTGATGTTGATTGCAAGAAATGTGTGCAACTGCAGTGGTCTGCTGTATGGCATGTTTTGACTGATGGATTTACTTTTTCAAATAATTTAAGATTTTTTAAGCAAAAACGAGGCCCCAAAGGAGACCAGAGTACTCTACAGTGAGTGGAGTAATAATTTAAAGTGCAAAGCAATAGTCATGATACAGTACATAGGTGTATATATTAAAAAGATGAAGTAGATACAACCTGTTACTTTGGTGGAAGGAAAGCTTATAACATCACTCAACAAGGATTGGAATAGGATGGGGAGGAAACACACAAAGCAGGGAAATGTATTCAAGCTACCCACCCTTATAGGCATCTTAGGAAAGAATCTACAGGGAGACGTGGAGAGAAAAGGTGATTAGGCCATAGGAGCGACAGAGTGACATGAAAGACCAGGACGGTTCAGTTTAGGTACTAGGGCTTTATGACAAACAGAGCATCAGGTGACAGAACTATCAGGTCTTTCTTAAAAACCATATATGAAGTGGTCAGGTAAAACAATGGTGAGATGAAGTTCAATATTCTGGCGAGACAACCCGAGAAAGATTGTGACAGGATATGTTGTTTCTTTTTTATTTATTGAAATTTGTATTGATAATTTGTAACAAGTTACAGCAGGTAACTGTGACACTAGTCAGAAACACAAAGTAATCAGTGCCATGAGAAATTCAAGTTGCAACTCATTCTACGCAGTCCATCGTGTCATAGAAAGAATGCATATTAATAAAGACAGCAGGCATAAAATTACATCAACATATGGAGTGACAGCTCTGGTACATAATATGAACGTTAATCAATGTTCACCTTTCGTAACAAGTGGGATGTAAGTGACCACCAAAACTCTTTTGGGTGCACCTTATGGTGTACATCAGCAGCATAGGTCTCAATTTAATCTCTGCAGTAAACCATGTCCTGAAGCCACTCATCCTCTTCATCTAAGACATTGCCATACTCCAATCAGCAAGCACCAGGGCCATGGACGCAAAGTGCTGTATTACTTTTGGGAGGTCGAGTATGGCCCTCAAAAGTCTCCACCATATAGCTCAACAATTCAAAAACGTAGTTCATGACCATGCAATATGGATAACGGCCGCATTTATCATACCACACCTCTTACATTCAATCTTACCAGTTAGAGTGAATTTAGCCTTCCTCTTCAGAGTCTAATCTAAGGAATGTAAACACTTCAATTGCATCAGCTTGTGCTTATAGCTGTGGTATATCCTTGGTGGGCACAGCATTAATACCAACACTTTTCAGCCAACTGGTGGCCCAGCTCCACCACCCAACCCTGCCTAGCTTTCTGAGAAGAACCCAGGGACCCAGCAAAGCCCTCTGAGTAAAAAATGGAAAATAATTTACCAATTCGGCCATTGAATTAACACCAAAAGCAGAGAAAATTCTGTTGGAGGATTGGAAAAGTCTTTAAACGCTGCTTTTACAGGGAAAGAGAGCTGGTAATAGAATAGCATGGATAAAGGTATGTTGCCTCTCTTGAGCTTATTATCATGGAGACTCATGAGAGTTCCATTTAGGAAGAGGTCATCTAGAGTCAGTTTGTGAATATTTTGTTTCTTGAAGTCTGGAGTGTCCAGATGTACCATGGCAACACTTTCCCATGAAATTGAATCCTACTACGGTCGGCTCTCAGCCAGCCCTCGGCCAGGAACTGTGGAATTCGATTAATGGATTTTGTGGCCGAAGAAAATGTTTTCCAAATACAGTTGCAACTATGGGTAGCTATTGAAGGAGTTGAAGACTTGAACAATATGACCAAAGAATTGTGTGTTGGATATTAACGGCTTTGCTGCATCGAGGATAGCTTTGATGGTATTAAATAGATCTTGGGTATAACAGTATGAAAACTACTTTTTATAGTTTTAGTTGGAGATGACTAGAGCTTCTAAAACCAACTTGACATTATTCTCAGGAAGAAAGTTTTTGATGCCCCTTTGAAAGCTAAGCTGAGACTGAACACTCTTGTCATGTAGTTGGTATAGAGTTGAATATGTGTTGAAATTGTACCAGGCCTTCCACATGTACATTTTTGTAATGGTTATTCTCCATGATACATATCTGTATTTCTTAACAAATGAGACTGAAGCCAAAGTGTTTTTACTGTCTCAAGCAAATCGGTGCACATGGTCATACTTGTAGCCTGCTAGATAGCATTAGGCTTCATTTGACTAAGGGCATTCTTGAGAGTGTGGCGGGCGGGGTACTCTGTCAAACTTTGAGGATGTTCCACATGTGCATTATAATCAATGGTCCTGCACATATGACAGATAGGGCATCCACCACGTTTTGAAGGAGTGCCATGTTTATCAAACTCTAAATAAAGTCCTATGTCTTTCTGGAAATGCTTTTTAGGGAGTTTAGGACCCATGATTATTCCACAGTTTTCAAATGTAAATATGCCCACACTGTTGAAGGAGGGGGCAGAAAGATGTGCTTGGACATGCCCTAACTTACCACCAAGCAATGGAAGGACTTGAATTTTGACAAATGCCAACTGGGTTTTTAGCAGTCACAATGCTGGTCAGGAGCCAAATTCCATTCCAAGGAGGGCACCAGCCAGTCACATTGATATGCTAAAGGAGAAAAAAGGGCAAGTCATCCTGTGCATAACCAAGCTGCTATTAGGAGATATTGATAAAGGTGCACCTGGCTACCCACAAAGAATTAAACAGGTCTCAGAATGAGACAGAGACATGAGGAGATAGTCCAAGCTTAGCATTGGCCAATGGTCAAGGTAAGAGTGACACATAGATCAATACACCCACTGCTGGCCCCGGCTCTTTGCAATAGCATTAGAGCCCTTAGCACAATGGATTAGAATACATGCACAGGTGGCGGGATTTGACTGAGCACTGGGAATATCAGACAGGATTACTCTATTATGCAGATGGTGATCTGGTCTCCCTCGATATCTCAGAATGGTTCAACCCACTACTGTTGCAAATCATCAAGATATTTGGCGAGGCTTCTAGTCTCCGTCTGAATGAATCGGAGACAGTGATATACTTAGTGGGATCATACCCTCAGGGCCTTCCGTGGGCTAAAGATCTCTCATTGCAGAATGATGGGTTTAGGTATCAGGGAGTCTATGTCACGCACAACATTATTTTTGCTTCGGACACTAATATTCACTCTGTGTCACTCGTATAGAGGGCTATTTGAAGTTCTGAGATAATCTACTGCTATTTCTATTGGGTAGGTAAGCCATATTCAAGATGGTAGCTCTGCTGTGCTATGTCATCTCCAAAATTTCCCACTTGAAATATCACATTTCTTTTTTACCCGGGTGTAGTCACTGCTGAGATCCTTTCTGTGGGTTCATGGTGTCCCCTGGAAAGCGCGCAAATGACAAGCTGACACTAGATCCTACTATTCAGTAGCCAACCTGATAACTGCAAACAAATAGTGGTGTGATTTACAGGGAGACCTGGCATTCCCCTACGAGAGGTGGGCTATTAGGGGGAGATAGCCCCTACACTTTCTTTATGAGGGTTGCCCAGACCAGAGACTCACCAGGCAACAAGGCCGGTGTTAAACTCTGGACAGACACACTTAGAAAGATTGGGTGAGACCAACAGATCACCAGGAAGTCACCACTGTGGACATGGACAAGCTTTGCTCAGGTATCTGCACAAGAAGGGTTCAAGCAATGGGATGTTATTGGTATATCTATAAACCAATATACATATTGGTATATATATATATAGTGGGAGATGTGATGAAAAGCACAGCTGTGAAATCCTTTTAAGACCTGGAAACAGAGTAGGAGCTGCACCGCACCCAGTTATTCTGGCTTTTGGAACTTATATATGCACTCAGCCTGTATATTGTAGGCATGAAAAGTAAGGTGGATTTTAACCCTCTAGAAGCCTGGTTAGTGTCCGAGGAACTTTCGGAACACAAAATCACACTTCTACTGATCTCTTGTGATTAGCATATCTGCCCCTTTTGGAGAGCTGAGGTTAGCATGGGGGGGGGGATCTAGGATCACTTTCCAACACAGAATGGGAACAAGCCCTTCTGTTGCCAAAGGAAACAGCTATTACTTCTAGATTTTGATTGATACAATTAAAGATCCTCCATAGGGCATACCTTACTGTCTGGAGAATAGGTGTGGTGGAGGGATCCCTAATCCTTACCCGCTGGGACTGTCATGAAATTAAGAGGTACTGGGGAAGTAGTCTTTATGCGTTAGAACCAGTGCTCAACTGGAAGGTCCCATACGATCCCAAGCTGATCATTTTACCTATCAATACAGACATAGAGAATGGTCGATATATGTGGGCACTGCTACATCTTGGCTTGATAGTGGCAAAAAAAGCTATTACATGCAGATGGTGAGAAACCACCCCCTCTCCCCCCTTAGAGGTATGGAATCAGGGAATGGACCAATGCATGAGTTTTGAGAGGCCTATTTTACAGTCCACAAAAATACCTCAAAATGTGGGTGAATTGAGGTCACTATGGGGGGTTCTCATCGATCTGTTGAAGCCAGCAAACACAGGGCTGGATAACGAAATTAGAAAATCCCTTACCTTTTGATGATAGACAGGGCTGCCGGCGGAGGAGCAACACCTGAGGTGATGTGGTCTGACATGCCATATATGCGTCTGGCAATATTGATGGGTGGGTGGATAACATTCCATTTGCAGGATTCTGTATTTTACTTTGATATCAAGTTGCTTTGAATTCTATTGTTCAATCAATAAAATATGGCATTACGTGCATCTCCAACCACACACACATATCCTTCTGTAAATGGTTCATGCTTGAGGCACTGGTTCTATATACAAATGCCTGACAAGAAAAGGAAGTTTCCGGTGCTAGATTGGAGGACCTGATAATGAAGTATGCCACAATAAGTGGGCGAGGCTTTATCTTCATATGCAACTTTTGTCACATAGACATGAAACTAAAAAAACACACAACAATGTTAATGAGGAATGTTACACCATTTAACCTTCTCATACTTCTTCCAAATAAAATTATACCTGACATGCATGGATTTTTTTCTCTAAGGGAAAGAACAGGTCTAACACTGCACCCAAGTGCAGTCAATATTGATTGCATGTAGGGCATGACTGGAATATTTGGGCCCCGGGTGATTCAGCACCTAGGGAATCCTACTATACCCAGGCATTTCTGAAAAGTAGATACTCATCCAAGCCCAGAGCATTGCGCCTTGACAAGATTCATTCACAATTTACTGCCCAGATTGCACTGCAAATGTCCAAGTATGGGTGAAAAAAATTCCAATTTCATCAAATTTTTTGTGACAGAAACATGAATCCGGAACATCTGGAATGGCAAAGACTTACCAACATGTAATTCAATACTTATCTCAAGGAAAATGGTTTACCACATGTGTGAGTGAGCCTGCTGCCTAAATCAAGCACAGGCCAAAGTAATTACCATGATAACACCACATTGATAGCACATTCATTTTATGTTGTCGCAGTTTTATTCCATTCCCGTTAGGTACAATAGGCCAAGTCACACAAGTGGAGGAAATGCAGGAGGTAGGACCTTCAATCCCCACAGATTACAAAACTGTTCCTCTTAGAACTGTGATTGAAAAATGGTAATTTTAGCAAAAGTCTGATGTCTACAGGGCATTCTGAAAAAAAACTGGTGGGATCTACACCACAACATCTTGGACTCAAGTACAGGTCTAGTTTGCAGAAATGTCTGGGTTTTGTGGGTTTCCCTCAGTATCATATGACCCTTGGCCCAAGTACCACAGCTACCCACATAACCAAAAAGATTGACATTTCAAGAAAAAATCATGATGTCTCTACATTGCTTTTTGGAGGCCATTGATGTAATAAATTATGTAATTTGAGATGTGATCAGTGATGTCATAACTGGTGTCTTAGAACATGTCATGCGTTATGTAAAATGTGAGGTCATAAGCAGTGCATGGCAGGGGTGCAAGTTCTAGTTAGATCTGTTAACTATAACTGGTGAATTTCTGTGTTTTCTTTCATTCAAAACGTTATGTTGGCACTGACATATTCACCTAACTATGAAGTCACTTTGACCTTTGTTTTTGTCAGTATATATCCATATATATAGATATATATATATATAGCGGTCCATATAGAAAGAGAGAGAGATGAATAGACATAGAGATAGAGATGGTTGCATAGATAGATAGCGAGAGAGGGTTGCATCCATAGAAAAGTTTGCATACTTCAAGAAGATTGCATAGATAGAGAGGGATGCATAGACAGATAGAGTGGCAAAGAGGCAGACAGATAGATAGAGATAGGACATACACTTAAATAAATAGATAGAATTGCATTGATAGACATGCAAACAGAGTTGCAAAAATTGAAAAACAGATAGAACTGCAAAGAGATAGATAGATAGATAGACACCCAGATGAATAGGTTGAAAAACAGAAAGGTAGATAGACAGACAGACAGACTGGTAGATAGGTAGATGCACAGACAAATAGATAGGGTTGTAAAGATAGACAGATGGAGAGATAGTTACACAGATAAAAATGGTTGTATAGCTGGATAGCGAGGATTGAGTTAATAGAAAAGGTTGCTTAGATAGAGAGGGTTGCCTAGATAGATGGACAGATGGAAAGACATACAGAGAGACAGACTAGCAAGGAGAGTGAGGAAGAGTTGCAAAGATAGATCAATAGATACATCAATAGACAGGGTTGCAAAGCGATAGATAGATAGATAGACGGACGGACAGACGGACAGACGGACAGACGGACAGACGGACGGACAGACAGACAGACAGACAAGTAGAGAGTGCGGTAGATAGACAAACAGACAGACAGACAAGTAGAGAGTGCGGCAGATAGACAGACAGACAAGTAGAGAGTGCTGTAGATCAGACAGACAGACAGACAGACAAGTAGAGAGTGCGGTAGATAGACAGACAGACAGACAGACAAACAGACAAGTAGAGAGTGCGGTAGATAGACAGACAGACAGACAGGGATCTTTGCCCAAGAGACCGTGCTCATTCCAAAGCATGAGAAATAATAGGTTGTTAAACGTAGGCCATCAGAATCTCGCCCCGTATATTAAATGGTGATGGAGAAAACCAATAAAAAGGTCCTGATTGTCGGTATCTATCTGCGTGCACCCGGTGTGTGTGCACTGATCAATACGTGTCACGATTAAAAAAGCACGATCACCTCCTGTGTCACACACACTTGAGGACCTAGTGGCAATTACTAGGTGAAGGTGAGACGAGCAAAATCAGTGCAATAAGTGTGGTGGCTTTAAAATAAATCCCAAATCACTCCTCACAAGAAATACCTTATAAGAGTCCAAAATGTTCCCTGAAAAAACCCAAAACCTATTTTAGTATGCACTATTAAGAGTAGACCGGTTCACTAGATAACCAGTACATTGAAGTATTAAGGCTACCTACTTTATCAGTGGTGATAATTCCATCCCACTGGAAAATTAAAATCTATGTTTCGATGTCCACGTCGCATTTAACCGTGGATCTTCGTCATGAGCCAAACCTAGAGCACTAAAGAAAGATAGGGATGTCTTAAACCTCATATGTGATCACGTATCGTCTAAGTATAAGCAAACTTCCTGTATCTTAGCGCCGTGTACAGCAGTATATAAAAGCACACAGCATAAATCAGCAGTATTCAGCACGCTATTTAAAGCTATCTGTGTTCGCGCTGGGTATTATTAAAAAATTACATTTCAACGCTTATGATATTACGCTATGTAAACCTGTATCTAATAACATATAGCATGTCTCTACAGTAATCACCACGCTATTCCAAAATATCTATGTTCCCGCCGGGTATTCCCCAAACGCCTCACTTAAGCTTAAAACTCTTAGTAAACTTAACCAGGTGCTCCAGATTCTTCTAAATCTGCTGTGTCACACATTTAAATCAAAACTTCCACCATTACCTCGTGTCACTATTTGAACGCTAGGCTACTACAATCCAGTGCCTCTGCTTACCGTAAGAAGGACGTGTAGGTCCCCACATCAGCGCCGTGTTCTCGAGTGCGAGAATGCCGGTCTCTATGATCCACCATTTTTAAAACCTTCCAGCTCACACGTGACATAAACAGAGAAAAGGGACCAGATCCCCTTCTCAGCTTTGGGAGCCATCTTGTAACGTGCTCCTAATGTGCTAAAAACAGCCGGATTGCTATTTATAATCAACACTGGACTGACCATAAGTTGGATATCAAACATATTCTAAAACGCCGATTATATTTCCTAAAATTGCATGAAAGAAAAAACGTCTCCGTCCTTTCGTACTCCTCCCTTCTTGTATATCGTTCCTGCCTCTCAAAACGGGCGCCATCTTTAAGCCATCTATTCCATATACACGTGTTTTCCTATTAGTTCAGTGAACACCCAAGTGTATCAAAATAGATATATCTAACAGATCCCACATCTGTTAGGTAAAAAATATTCTGTAGTCAGTTCATTTGCGTAAATTTTGTGTCTGTTTGATAGTGAACTATCTTACTCAATTACATCCTTTATGTGGATGTATCCAATTGTATCCACAGTCATTCTCGTGTGAGTTTGAGATATTGGAGGTCTCCATTCCCATGCATGTTATAATTAGTAAAGTGGTGCATACTAAATTGATAAACAAATCCATATTCACTCAAAGAACAGTTATTAACAGAATTGTTGCATAAAGTAAATATTAAAAAGGCAAAAGAAAGGAAAAACCGTGGTTAATGAAAGGTCATACAGTTTCTACATTAATCAACATTGAGTACATCAAGTTGTTCATTTACACAGAAAGTAATGTAACTCTGGATTAATGTTCAGTTTCTATATCAGTTTCTAAATTAATCAACATTATGTACATCAAGTTGTTCATTTACCCAGAAAGTAATGTAACTCTGGATCAATGTTAATTCCTATATCAGTGCACCGTAATCTCATGGTCCAGACTGCTTCCCTCTTCCGTAAGGCTAGCTCTCTGTTTCCTCCCCTGGGGTGTCTATGAGTATGTTCTATACCATAAAATGAAAACTGTTTGTTGGTATTCTGTGAGGGGCAATGCATGATGTGTGCAGAGATGGGATACCTTTCATCACTCTGTTTCACTGCCCTCATATGTTCTGCAATCCTTTCACGTAATGTTCTTATTGTGCTCCCTACATACTTTTTATTGCATTTGCATTCAATGACATAAACCACAAATTTGGTCATACAGTTTATGTTGGTCAATATCGTGTATGTCTTGTTCCCTGGGCCTCTGAAATCTGTCTTGTTGTTCCAAGCCCATTTACAAATAGTACAGTGTCCACATCCATAGAACCCTTTCATTCGTTGGGTTAACCAATTTTCTGTTGTTAGCGCTCTGGGGTAACTAGGGCTGAGTAGATTTCTCAAGGAAATCCCTCGTCGGTATGTGATGTTGGGTCTCTCTGACACGGAAACCCCCAGGGATCTGTCTGCTTTTAGAATGTGCCAGTGCCTGTGTAGACTCCGCATCATAACCGCTGATAGTGTATTATACCCTGTTATCATCCGCACTTTGTCATCTCTCTGTGTATCTTTGGTACGTTCTCTAAGAGTGTCTTGTCTCTTTATTTTTTGATTCTCTTCTCCGCTCTGGCCAAAGTCTCATTATTGTAACCTCTTTTTCGGAAGCGGGCCAACACTCCTTTTTTGCACTCCTCATATTCTTTTTCTTCACTACAATTGCGTCTCACCCGAACAAGTTCACCAAATGGGATGGACCTAATCTGGTGAGCTGGATGAGCACTAGAAGCATGAAGTAATGCATTACATGCTGATTTCTTGCGGAATAGTTTGCTTTGAATCTTATTGCCACTTGTGTATAGTCCCACATCTAAGAACGCAATTTTACTTGTGCTGTGCTCAAAAGTAAACCTGATGTTGCAATCATTACCATTTAGGTATTCGACAAATGCTAAGAGTTTGCTGGTGGTGCCTGTCCATATCATTAAGCAATCATCAATATAACGACCCCAATATAAAATAGAGTCATTCCACTCGGATCCCATTGGGCCCCAGATCCTCATCTCCTCGAACCAACCCATAAACAGATTGGCATACAAAGGAGAGAATCTGGAACCCATGGCAACCCCCTGCTTCTGTCTGTACCATTCGTCTTTAAACAAAAAGATGTTATTATCCAGAATCAGCTCAATCATTTCGATTAACATCTCTGTATGGTCCCATGCGCTTGCTGATCTTGTGTTTAGAATTTTTCTAATAGCGCGTAGGCTTGTTTCTCTCCTAATGCTCGTGTATAGGGCTGTCACGTCTAGGGTGACCAAGGTCATGCTATCCTCCCAAATAAGATCAGAGAGTATTGCCAGAACATGTTTCGTGTCCCGGATGTAAGATGCTAGATTGCCCACCATAGGTTTCAGAAATGTGTCAACATACTCTGATAATCTTTCGGTTGGCCCATCATTTCCTGAAATGATGGGTCTGCCTGGCGGGAAAGGGAAGGTCTTTGTGTAATTTAGAAAGCGTGTAGATGCATGGGTATCTAGGACAGTCAACTCTAAGGTAAGTAACTTCATCATCATCCAGTAACCCACATTCATGCCATCGTCTTAGATGTTTGTTTATGTGATCTATTAGAGTCCAGATGGGGTTGTTAGGAAGAGGTTCATAGCATTCCTGATCATTCAATTGTGATAAAATATCACGTTCATAATCTGTGTTCTGCATTATGACTATGTTCCCCCTTATCTGCTTCACGGATCATGATGTCTTGATCCTGCATAAGACATTTAAGTGCATCACGTTCTCTATATGTCAAATTGTCTTTCATTTTGATGGTCTGTTTCTTTCTATCCATGTGTTTGTCTAAATCAGATAATACCAATTTATGAAAGATGTCTATATTGTTGCCTGCCAAAAGAGTTGGTGTCCAATTGGATTTCTCCCTTAGGCTACTGGAAATGCTAGGGTCGCTGACCACATTCAAGTCCCGCATAATCATATCCGTAGTTATTATCTCATCCTCACAATCAGTAAGTGACACAAGTAATCTCGTGTCCAACATTTCTTGAATTGAAATTTCACTAGAGGCGAAAACCCCACGTTTTGGTTGCATATTTTTATTGCCACAATTCATTGTCAGAAAATGTTTCTTGATTTTCAGCCTCCTAACAAATTTAAACAAGTCTATTTTAAGTTCACACATAACACCAATACTGCTTGGACAGAAACTCATGCCCTTCGATAATAGAGATATGGTATCATCAGAGAAACATTTATTGGTCAGGTTCACTATATTAACATCATTCATTTTTTCAGGTTTCAGAAAGTCGCGGGACAAAATTCCTTTGTGCGACGAAACACGTGTTGGCTGATGCAAGAACAAAGAGAATAAAGAAAAGAAACCAAGCTCGAAAATTTCTCTGTATCATTTATGCTTGACTAAAACAAATTGGATAATTGCATATTACTTAAAAGACGTGTGCTGAGGATTGTGTTTATGTTTATGTTGGTTTCGACCACGTGTTTGGGGAGACTGGTGGTTCTTCTCACCTTTCAGCACCGTCCATATAAATTTCTCAGAAATCTAAATAGAGTGTAAGTGCTACTCATTCTTGGAGCGCCATTTTACCTATAACCATACCACTGCACCGTCGTGAATTAACTGACCTAATAACACAGTTTTCCCTAACAGACACCAACATTGTATTCTTAGGTGACTTCAGCCTGCACTGGAACAACACAGAAAATGCCACAGTCTGTAACCTAATAAACCTTCTTGAAATCAACAACCTCAAGCAACTCTGCAACGAACAGACCCACAACAAAAGCTCTACTCTAGATGCGATCATTTTCAGAAGTGACCTTGACTCCCTCCAATCCATTATGCCCATCTACTGGTTGGACCGCCATCTAATACTGTTCAATCTTAAGGCTTACCCCAGATCTACCCAGCCCCATCCTACAAACCCACACACTGGGCAAGGAACATCAAACAAATCCCTCCAACGGAGCTGGAATCCAGGATCTGAGTCTAATTACATTCTCAGCCTCCCCCTCACTATGTAGATGACCCCAACACCCACTATAGCTCAGCGAGGACAGATGTTCTTGACCAAGTGACCTGCTCAAACTTAAGAGATGTAGAAAAATCCCTTCTTGATTTTGGTTCAACCTAGGCCTTAACAGAGAGAGAAAACAACTAAGACTGACTGAAAGGTTATAGAGACATAACCTCTCAGCGGCACACCTCTCACTCCTCAGATCTGAAAGACTCTCCAACAAGAAACACATCTTTAAGGAAAAAGACACTTTCATTTGCAATCAACTAGACTGTGTGAAGGGCAGACCGAGGGAGCTCTTCAGAATAATACAACAACAAACTACCTTTATCGCCCAACACAAATTAATAGCCAACAATGAATGAGTGATGAAATAGCCAACTTCTTCACTGACAAAGTTGCAAACATTATTTAATGATCTATTATCCATGACACAAGTTCGACTTACCAGCCCACCTGCCTCATTGATACACAAATGCAAAAACAACAGTTGATGGACAGAATGCAGAACAATGTCATACATTCACCCCAGTACATAGATCTGGGCCTAAATCCATCGTTTTTTTGCTCACCATGCCATTCCAGTTTGAACCCAGCCATATGCAAATCAGTCTTGGCCCTGTGCCTCATGGGAACAGTCCAGCCCGAACTGCCAAGCCAGGTCTTCCCTGGACTGGAAACAAGCATCCTAGGACCGGTTTCGGAGTTTCACCCTCTTCAGCCAGGATAGCTTGATTCCAGTGGCATGGAGAGCACGGGACCCACGTCTGGGCATACCCGTCCCACTCGGGGTGACAAATGCAAAACAACAGTTGATGGACAGAATGCAGAACAATGTCATACATTCACCCCAGTACATAGATCTGGGCCTAAATCCATCGTTTTTTTGCTCACCATGCCATTCCAGTTTGAACCTAGCCATATGCAAATCAGTCTTGACCCTGTGCCTCATGGGAACAGTCCAGCCCGAACTGCCAAGCCAGGTCTTCCCTGGACCGGAAACAAGCATCCTAGGACCGGTTTCGGGGTTTCACCCCTCTTCAGCCAGGATAGCTTGATTCCAGTGGCATGGAGAGCACGGGACCCACGTCTGGGCATACCCGTCCCACTCGGGGTGACAAATGCAAAAACAACAGTTGATGGACAGAATGCAGAACAATGTCATACATTCACCCCAGTACATAGATCTGGGCCTAAATCCATCGTTTTTTGCTCACCATGCCATTCCAGTTTGAACCCAGCCATATGCAAATCAGTCTTGACCCTGTGCCTCATGGGAACAGTCCAGCCCGAACTGCCAAGCCAGGTCTTCCCTGGACTGGAAACAAGCATCCTAGGACCGGTTTCGGGGTTTCACCCCTCTTCAGCCAGGATAGCTTGATTCCAGTGGCATGGAGAGCACGGGACCCACGTCTGGGCATACCCGTCCCACTCGGGGTGACAAATGCAAAAACAACAGTTGATGGACATAATGCAGAACAATGTCATACATTCACCCCAGTACATAGATCTGGGCCTAAATCCATCGTTTTTTTTCTCACCATGCCATTCCAGTTTGAACCCAGCCATATGCAAATCAGTCTTGACCCTGTGCCTCATGGGAACAGTCCAGCCCGAACTGCCAAGCCAGGTCTTCCCTGGACTGGAAACAAGCATCCTAGGACCGGTTTCGGGGTTTCACCCCTCTTCAGCCAGGATAGCTTAATTCCAGTGGCATGGAGAGCACGGGACCCACGTCTGGGCATATCCGTCCCACTCGGGGTGACAAATGCAAAAACAACAGTTGATGGACAGAATGCAGAACAATGTCATACATTCACCCCAGTACATAGATCTGGGCCTAAATCCATCGTTTTTTGCTCACCATGCCATTCCAGTTTGAACCCAGTCATATGCAAATCAGTCTTGACCCTGTGCCTCATGGGAACAGTCCAGCCCGAACTGCCAAGCCAGGTCTTCCCTGGACTGGAAACAAGCATCCTAGGACCGGTTTCGGGGTTTCACCCCTCTTCAGCCAGGATAGCTTGATTCCAGTGGCATGGAGAGCACGGGACCCACGTCTGGGCATACCCGTCCCACTCGGGGTGACAAATGCAAAAACAACAGTTGATGGACAGAATGCAGAACAATGTCATACATTCACCCCAGTACATAGATCTGGGCCTAAATCCATCGTTTTTTGCTCACCATGCCATTCCAGTTTGAACCCAGCCATATGCAAACCAGTCTTGACCCTGTGCCTCATGGGAACAGTCCAGCCCGAACTGCCAAGCCAGGTCTTCCTGGACTGGAAACAAGCATCCTAGGACCGGTTTCGGGGTTTCACCCCTCTTCAGCCAAGATAGCTTGATTCCAGTGGCATGGAGAGCACGGGACCCACGTCTGGGCATACCCGTCCCACTCGGGGTGACAAATGCAAAAACAACAGTTGATGGACAGAATGCAGAACAATGTCATACATTCACCCCAGTACATAGATCTGGGCCTAAATCCATCGTTTTTTTGCTCACCATGCCATTCCAGTTTGAACCCAGCCATATGCAAATCAGTCTTGACCCTGTGCCTCATGGGAACAGTCCAGCCCGAACTGCCAAGCCAGGTCTTCCCTGGACTGGAAACAAGCATCCTAGGACCGGTTTCCGGGTTTCACCGCTCTTCAGCCAGGATAGCTTGATTCCAGTGGCATGGAGAGCATGGGACCCACGTCTGGGCATACCCGTCCCACTCGGGGTGACAAATGCAAAAACAACAGTTGATGGACAGAATGCAGAACAATGTCATACATTCACCCCAGTACATAGATCTGGGCCTAAATCCATCGTTTTTTTGCTCACCATGCCATTCCAGTTTGAACCCAGCCATATGCAAATCAGTCTTGACCCTGTGCCTCATGGGAACAGTCCAGCCCGAACTGCCAAGCCAGGTCTTCCCTGGACTGGAAACAAGCATCCTAGGACCGGTTTCGGGGTTTCACCCCTCTTCAGCCAGGATAGCTTGATTCCAGTGGCATGGAGAGCACGGGACCCACGTCTGGGCATACCCGTCCCACTCGGGGTGACAAATGCATAAACAACAGTTGATGGACAGAATGCAGAACAATGTCATACGTTCACCCCAGTACATAGATCGGGGCCAAAATCCATCGTTTTTTTGCTCACCATGCCATTCCAGTTTGAACCCAGCCATATGCAAATCAGTCTTGACCCTGTGCCTCATGGGAACAGTCCAGCCCAAACTGCCAAGCCAGGTCTTCCCTGGACTGGAAACAAGCATCCTAGGACCGGTTTCGGGGTTTCTCCCCTCTTCAGCCAGGATAGCTTGATTCCAGTGGCATGGAGAGCACGGGACCCACGTCTGGGCATACCCGTCCCACTCGGGGTGACAAATGCAAAAACAACAGTTGATGGACAGAATGCAGAACAATGTCATACATTCACCCCAGTACATAGATCTGGGCCTAAATCCATCGGTTTTTTTCTCACCATGCCATTCCAGTTTGAACCCAGCCATATGCAAATTAGTCTTGACCCTGTGCCTCATGGGAACAGTCCAGCCCGAACTGCCAAGCCAGGTCTTCCCTGGACTCTGAAACAAGCATCCTAGGACCGGTTTCGGGGTTTCACCCCTCTTCAGCCAGGATAGCTTGATTCCAGTGGCATGGAGAGCACGGGACCCATGTCTGGGCATACCCGTCCCACTCGGGGTGACAAATGCAAAAACAACAGTTGATGGACAGAATGCAGAACAATGTCAAACATTCACCCCAGTACATAGATCTGGGCCTAAATCCATCGTTTTTTTGCTCACCATGCCATTCCAGTTTGAACCCAGCCATATGCAAATCAGTCTTGACCCTGTGCCTCATGGGAACAGTCCAGCCCGAACTGCCAAGCCAGGTCTTCCCTGGACTGGAAACAAGCATCCTAGGACCGGTTTCGGGGTTTCACCCCTCTTCAGCCAGGATAGCTTGATTCCAGTGGCATGGAGAGCACGGGACCCACGTCTGGGCATACCCGTCCCACTCGGGGTGACAAATGCAAAAACAACAGTTGATGGACAGAATGCAGAACAATGTCATACATTTACCCCAGTACATAGATCTGGGCCTAAATCCATCGTTTTTGCTTCATTGATACACAAGCCACCACGAATATTTCCCCCTAAGATTCACCTAACAACCAAAATCCCCCTCCCAAAAAATTATAGACAACAATGACCTCTTACAACTTGAAAAACAATACTTAGTGCACAGTGCACAGATTTCAAACCTATGACAGAAGGAGAAGTTTTCAAAAAATAATTGAGAACTTGCAGCCCACTTCCTTCACTACTGATACCCTCCCTTTCACCCTTGTACAGAACCTCAACCACATCATCTCTACATTTTGGACCAAAAGCATCAATGCCTCTCTCTCATCAGGCCATGTCTCTGACTCCCTCCAACTAGGCCAAGTCATACCCATTTTCAAAACACCAGGGGCAGACCCAAATGACCTCCAACTTTCCTTTCCTAGCTAAAACAATTGAGAAGATTTCAACCTACATGACACATTCCAATCAGGATTCAGGAAAGGCTGTCGTACAGAAACTGCTATGCTTAATTTGTCAGATGACATTCATAGATCCTTAGATGAAAGCATCCTAATCCTACTCGACTTACTGGCGGCATTTGATAAGTAAATCATCAAGCTTTACTTGAGACACTCAAGAACCACACTGTTATCAATGGCACAGTTCTGAGATGGTTCATATCCTATCTGCAACACCGTTCTTAACAAATGAAAATCAACAGTTGTCTCTTGAAGCCTGCTCCAGTTCCACAAGGTATACCTCAAGATTCAATCCTCTTTCCAGCCCTATTTATTCTCTTCACAGAACCCCTCACAGTTATTCTGAACCAAGCAGGGGTCAAATATCACCTATACGCCGACGATACACTACTCTGCTACAAAATAACATCACCCAGAGACATCCTTTATCTAAATGCCACATTAAATATGATACAAACCTGGTTAAACACCTGGTTATGTCAACAAAAGGAGGGACGCAAAGGGCTTGATAAAGGTCCAACGTATATGCCCTAAATTAAGCCAAGAGACAAAGGTACGGAGTTCCTCAGGTGGGTTATTGCTCACCTTGTGTGTACTCTAGGTAGTGAGGATGTGGGGAATACCTCCTGTCGGAACTAGGACCCTCACACTCAGCAAGCTAGGTGTCATGCTTCATCATATGGGTCTGCTCCTCGTCGGGCCAGCGCTGCAATGCTCGACGGGCACCCATAAAGGGGCTCTTTATCGGAGTTCTTTTGTTCCTCGCTGTATTGGTGCCGTGGGTGTGAGGGCCTAGGTACGTGTAGATGTGAAATGTGAATATAAAACAGGTAAAGGATGCCTCTATGATAAATTTTATTCCGTTAGGGTCCCAACCTGATTAAAAAGATGAAGGAGAGCGAATGTTTTGTTGTAATGTGACAACATTTTTCGCTCAAACCTAGATGGTCAACATGTTTCTCGCCTCAGTAAGTCACGGAAGTGATCAGCTGGCGATTCTTCAGGACAGTGAATAAAAACTATCTACAGTGGGTGGCAAGGTGCAACGCTACCTACCAATGTCTCTACCCGTGGGTCATTACCCAGGAAAGGCAGTCAACCTCTTCCAAGTATCTAATTCTGCCTCGTCAGTTCTCAGCGAAGTATGAGGACACTCAATGTAGTGTCTCTGCTCCCACTGCTCCCACTCGGAGCCACGTGGCTGACCTACCCGCTCCGCTGCAACCTTCCTGGTTGCAGCGGAGCGGTAGGTCAGCCACGTGGCCCGAGTGGGAGCAGAGACACTACATTGAGTGTCCTCATACTCGCTGAGAACTGACGAGGCAGAATTAGATACTTGGAAGAGGTTGACTGCCTTTTCCCGGGGTAATGACCCACGGGTAGAGCATTTGGTAGGTAGCGTTGCACCTTGCCACCCACTGTAGATAGTTTTTTATTCACTCGGTCCTGAAGAATCGCCAGCTGATCACTTCCGTGACTTATTGAGGCGAGAAACATGTTGACCATCTAGGTTTGAGCGAAAAATTTTGTCACATTACAACAAAACATTCAGCCTCCCTTCATCTTTTTAATCAGGTTGGGACCCTAACGGAATAAAATTTATCATAGAGGCATCCTTTACCTGTTTTATATTCACATTTCACATCTACACGTACCTAGGCCCCTCACACCCACGGCACCAATACAGCGAGGAACAAAGAACTCCGATAAAGAGCCCCTTATGGGTGCCCGTCGAGCATTGCAGCGCTGGCCCGACGAGGAGCAGACCCATATGATGAAGCATGACACCTAGCTTGCTGGGTGTGTGAGGGTCCTAGTTCCGACAGGAGGTATTCCCACATCCTCACTACCTAGAGTACACACAAGGTGAGCAATAACCCACCTGAGGAACTCCGTACCTTTTTGTCTCTAAACACCTGGTTAAACATCAGTCACCTAAAGCTGAACCTCAACAAGACTGAACTACTACTCCTTTCCTCAAACAACAATCCTTTACCAATCAAAGAATGGCTCATGAATTTGGACTCACTCAACTTCTCTTTCACTTTCTAACTTCGTAAAGTCCTTGGGTATCACCATGGACAAAAACTTGTCAATGAAGGAGCACATCAACAACCCAAAAAAAGGAGCACTCTACGCACTAAAACATCTAAAGAAATTCAAACATTTCATTCTCCCTGATGACCTTAAGACAACAATACAATCTCTAGTCCTTTCAAAACTTGACTACGGCAACGTCATCATCACTGGAACTCCAAAAAGTCACGTAGCTTAATTAATATATTTTGCTCATTTTAAAATGTTGAAAAATCATATTTAGTTTTTTAATAAATGCAGTCATCACTTATTGGCTTTCACACTTTTTGTTATGGAATTATTGCTTTTCTCTTTTGTCTTTCAAATGGCATATTAGTAGCATTACCATGTACCATCTAGGCAAATAATAATCACATTTAATATATCACATAATAATTCCAAATGTGTAAAGTTAAGTGTATGTGGTCTCTCCATCTTCATTCTGAACACCACTCTCACCATACTCCTCTAAGCAGACTAAGTGCATCATAAATCACCTCTGCATACCTTTTGCCTTTGGTATGCTAAAAGGCAGACACATTATGTCTGCCCCCTGCATACTGCAAACTTTTAGTCCATGCCACACAACGAGGTAGGGAACTTTTTGCTAAAAGTGTCTTTTAACCAATATTAGAGAGACTAACAAGCATGATGAGAGTGTGGGAGGAGGACTAGAGGTAGTGCCCGTTAGGTGACCCTTGGATCAATCGGGATTTGAACTTCACAATGCCACTAAAACCTTTGACTATTCACTTTGAAGCGGACATTAGATTCAGTAAGGCGCTGCTCTATTTTACATTTAAAACATTCTTTGCACAACTGTCTATCGGGTCAGCAGGTCACAGGCTGGTGGTTAGACTATTACTATTTTAATGTTTTTAATCTGCATTTCACTTTTTTTTAAATAAAGGCTTCTCTTATTTTACTTTTAAAACTGGGAACTTGCCAACTAAGCGTACCTTGACTCTCCGGTCTGCCACAGGTGTTTGTCCCGTTTGAACGGAGAAAGTTCACGGTGGTGTCTCATTTCTGTCCCTCAGCTGGCCGCCATTTTTAGAAGTTAGCGGTCCAGCTTTTCTCATGCTTCCAGTTGACTAGGGGATAAATTTGAATGGAAACCCCGGTGCACAGCGGGTGCGCCGCGGGTGCACCACAGGCACGGCAAAGGCAAGCCCGTCTGCGCCCGTCCACACCTGGACAGCACCAGGTGCCAGGACCCCTGCCCAACTGATAAAATATACGAGTGAAGAGCTGCAGGTAATACAGAAAGTTGGTAATTTGACTCTTTGTCGACCCTATAACTTATCCCCTAACTTAGAGTGCTACAATTGTCAAGCCTGCAATTTGGATCTTAAGGAAACGTACATAGATCAGCAGGGCCTTATTAGGCTCCCAGAAGCTCCTGTAGGGATAACAGAGAGGCAAGTTTTATGGAGGACGTTCTCATGTATGCTACTCAACTCAAGGTCCCTTATTAAAAATAAATATGAATTTGCAGACTTTATGATCCAATATAATCCAGACATTGCCTTTCTCACAGAGATATGGGCAGATAGTTTTTTGGACCCAGATATTAACATCGCCATTCCAACGGGCTTTAACATTGAACGACTGGATAGAATAGACAAGGTGGGGGTATCGCGATTGTGTTTCGCAGCTCAATTAAGGCTAAATTTCAGCCCATATTCCATCTGGACTGTGAAGCACTTGGTTTTAGCCTTAAATTGAATAACAGATTCACTTTTCAGGGACTATTAATCTATCGTCCACCCGGCCCAAAGGCCAATTTTATTCATAAAATTCAAGACTTTATGGAATCATGTTTAAACCACCCTAGCTTTAGGTTAGTGGGTGATTTTAATTTTCACCTGGAGCTTTTGAATAATTCGGACACAAACCATTTGGTTGATACTCTTAGGAGTTTCAACCTAAATCAGTTAATAAGAGAACCCACCCATCTACCCAAGCATACTCTGGATGGAATATTTACAAACAACCAGGAGATAAAAGTAGAGAAGGTCTTGCCAGTAGTATGGTCAGACCATAAGATCATCTTTTTCTCAGTCAGGGTTCCCTCAAATAAAGATACAGATAATTATAACCCTAGAAGCATTAACTACCGGCCCTGGAAAAATCTAAATGTTGAGGAACTGAGGGACATTCTCTCCAACACTTATCCAGTTCTAGAGAGCAGCGTGAATAACGCTGCAATTAACTACACTCACTGGTTAAACTCAGCAACACTGAGTTTGGTGCTAGAAAAATTGCAAAAAGCTATTGGAAACAGCCATCAGCTCCATGGTTTTCACAAGAATTAAAAGCTATCCAAGTGAAATTCAGGCATCAAGAGAGCTTGTGGAGGAATGAATATTGTCCAAATGAAAAGGTCAAATACAAAGAATTACTTGCACAGTATAAGGGCTTAATTAAAGCAGCCAAAACAAAATTATTTTCTGAAAAAATAAGCTCAGCAGAAAACACAAACAGGGAACTTTTTAAAACAGTTAGATCTTTGTCAAAATGGAACAACTGCAGTCCTTTCAGTCCAGATAAATCCTTTTGTAATAAGCTGGCAGACTTCTTTCAGTCCAAAGTCAACTCCATCTTTCAAATTTTCTCACCTACTCAAAATGTGTTAAGTATATGTGATGCTTCAATCTACGCTAAGTAGTTGGACTTACAGAAAACCTCTAGCCCCCTAGTTAATCCACAAGGAAAAAATAATCAGTCTTATTAATCTCATTAAAGATGCAGCTCCATTGGATCCTTGCCCACCTCAGGTTCTTAATCAGGTAGCTAGTTCAGTCGCCGGTCTGCTCATGGAACTATTGAATGAAATACTTACCACAGGGCAATTTCCGAATATATGGAAAGAGGCATCTATCCTTCCACTGGTGAAAAAATCCACCTCGGATCCAAAGAAGGTGGAAAGCTATAGGCTTATATCCCGCCTACCTTTCCCCGCTAAAATACTAGAGAAAGCAATGAATGAGGAAATGCTAGATTTCTGGATGCTAACCTGCTGCTCGATTCTTCACAGTACGGCTTCAGAGCAAATCATTGCACTGAATCAGCCTTGGTAGCAGCCTCAGAGGAGTTAAGAATGGTAATGAAGCTCAAGATATTTTACATTCATCCTGGTGTCAGCCCTGATGGAGTCTCAAAGAGGTTCTCCCTCTCTCC
This sequence comes from Calotriton arnoldi, assembly GCA_963921515.1. Taxonomy (NCBI): domain Eukaryota; kingdom Metazoa; phylum Chordata; class Amphibia; order Caudata; family Salamandridae; genus Calotriton; species Calotriton arnoldi. The sequence continues at coordinate 930,004 of CAWUFW010004346.1, read as the reverse complement.
ACTATTATTCAATACATAAGTCAAATCACTTATCGCTTGCCAACCTTTGAGTAAGCTTTCTTAACTACACCAATGATACGCACTTACGAAAGGTCCCAGTGCAGATCACAAATGTATTTATCATGTTTTGAAAAATGAGAATAGAGCTGCTTCTGCTAGCCCCTTGAAATAAACTTCCAAATACTAGAACACTGTATACAAATTTTCATTAGCCTTGAACCCTATAACATCTTTGGAAAAGTAAGAATGGCAGAAATAATATTTTATGGCCTTATAGCCCACTGCAGAGGGCAATACCGAGTCCAAGTTATAGGCCCGAGCCACAGGCAATGTCCTATAACAAGGGAGAGGGCATTAAACAACTGGTATAGCCTGAGGCAGAAGGGCAATAAGGCTATTAGAACATTCCACCCACTAAAGGTAGAATGTTCTACATTAAAAAGGGAGAAACATGAAGACAAACATTGGAATGTTGGGAATACGGGCTTATACTAGCCATTTAAGCTCAGAGCTACTGCATTGTCTTTAATGGAGCTCTCAATATTCCAATGTGGTAATATAGCCTTATAGCCAGCCGTAGCGGGCTATACCGGCTTTTAAAGGCCCGCTCCAGCGTTAAAGGGAGCCGGACTTTAATAGCCGGTATAGCCCAGCTACAAAGGGCTATAAGGCTATTAGAACATTCTGCCACTAGAGGGCAGAATGTTCTAACAAATAAAACAAAGGCATCTTGAAGCCCAAGGGGATTTAAATCCCCTCGAGCTCCGAGAGGCCTTTGCGAAAACATTGGAATGTTGCTTTGCGGGCCTTTACCGGCCCGTAGAAGCATGGAGCACTCCATTGTCTTCAATGGAGTGCTCCACATTCCAATCTTCTAATATGGTCTTAGAGCCCACCTTAGCAGGCTCTACCAGCCATTAAAGGCTCGCTCAATGGTTAAAGGCCCGAGCAAAGGAAGCAGGCCTTTAATGGCCGGTAGACCATGCTACGGAGGGCTCTAAGGCTATTAGAACATTCCGCCCCTAGAGTGCAAAATGTTCTAATTTGAAAAACAGGGCCTCACAGAGCCAGAGGGGATAGAAATCCCCTCGTGCTCCTTAAGGCCTTTGTTCACAGAAACAGCTGTGAACAAACATTGGAATGTTGGAGCCCCAGGCTTCTACCGGCCATTAGAAGCCTGGAGCACTCCATTGTTTTCAATGGAGTTCCCAACATTCCAGTGATCTAATATAGCCTTATAGCCCGCCGTAGCGGGCTATACCGGCTATTAAAGGCCCGCTCCAGCGTTAAAGGCCCGAGCCGAAGGGAAGGACTTTAACAAGCTAGCGGGACTTTAATAGCTGGTATAGCCCAGCTACGAAGGGCTATAAGGCTATTAGAACATTCTGCCACTAGAGGGCAGAATGTTCTAACAAATAAAACAAAGGCCTCCCGGAAGCAGGCCTTTAATGGCCGATAGAGCATGCTACGGAGGGCTCTAAGGTTATTAGAACATTCTGCCCCTAGAGTGCAGAATGTTCTAATTTGAAAAACAGGGCCTCCCGAAGTTTGAGGGGGTTTAAATCCCCTCGGGCTCCGAGAGGCCTTTGTGAAAACAACATTGGAATGTTGCTTTGTGGGCCTTTACCGGCCCGTAGAAGCATGGAACACTCCATTGTCTTCAATGGAGTGCTCCACATTCCAATGTTCTAATATCCAATATTATCTCTGGATTATCACATGTCATAGTTTGGCATCTAGTTACTATATTAAACTACCGGCTAGAATTAGTTAACTTTGAATGGACAAACATGAAGCTTGCTCCATCATTGGGTATAAACTTGAATAATGCTCAAATTGAAGGAGCTACAGTAATACAGATTTGCAAGCATAAATTCATTCAGAACACAGCTCATAGGACAGTTTTGAATACTGAACCTAGAATGCATATCTCTCCAGGTCTTAAAAGAATGTACTGCCTGTCCATGACAGCAACAAGCCTCACTTTAAGGTGCTGACGATAACAACATAAGAGCTTCATGGCAAGGCTCCCATCTCTCAGTTATAGGTCAAAATGATTTTCCCTCAATAGGGTGCTCCAGCCAAAGGAAGAACTAGTTCATTTCATGCAAAAAAACCTTTGGAATTGTCATCTGAACCCAGCAAAAGAACTTCAGAGCTTGCTGGCATTCACATGCTGTCTTAAGACACACTGATCTGACCTTTCACTATCTAAGGAGGGCGTTTTCTGTTGTTAGTGCTGTACCAAAGGTCAAATGTGTGTAATGAAGTGTAACAATAGCACAAGGGGCACAGAGAACAGGGTGTGTAACCATTTTGACCCTATTAGAAAATATTTCACATATCAATTTCTTGTGCAACCACATGACATCTGCAAAGTATTAATATTAATCCTAAAACTAAATGTAGTATTGGGGAAGAAATTCACCTTTTCTCCATGGCTACCCATGATTTTTCATCTTTTTTCTGGATCCTAATTTTTGCTGATATTAGGACTTTGTGCTCTGTGACAATGCTATTCAGTGCCACAGTGTATGCGCTCTGCCTCTAAAATGCTATTAGCAAAATTGGTTTCACTGAACTGGCCTATTTAACTTTCCTGCAAGCCCTTAGTAAATGGTGCAAATACTCCACCAATGGCATGGAAGTTAAATGCCTTACGTGGAGTGCAGTGTGTATTTAGACCATACACATATAGTACAAAAATATACAGCTTGACAAGTGAAGGAAAAAAATGCCTTTACCACGCAAGTGAATCTATTTTCACACCTTAAAAAGTCTCCCTTAACGATGCCTTGAAAACCTACAAGGCAGAGATCCTACTACATAAAAAGGGCACAGTACGTATTTGAAATCAGTGGCCTAAGCTATTTTCACTGTGAAAGTTTCGGCTAGATTTTCAGGCCTTGGAGTAATTAAAATATCTCTGCTTGGGAAAATGCTAGAAAAATAATTTTAGAGATTCTCCACTTAAGTTTCAAAATCTGATTTAATGGTGAAAATTAATTTTGATCACTTTAATGGAAAAGTAACTTTACATAAAATGTACTTTGTGCTTCCTGAGAAGATTTGGTTTAAAGGCAATTCTGACACTCATGACACTTCCTGAGGCCAATACAAATTAATGATTAGATTTATTGACCCTGCATGAAATAGGTCAATGGCCTGGGCTTTGAATTCAGGAAGGCGGGGGTGTTGTCAACAACCAACCAACCACTTAGTATGACCAAAGGACAGCCCTGACACTACCTCTTTTGACTTGGAGATGTTAAAAGGAGATGCCCCTACTCATTAACAGAGCCCTCCTAAACTCCATAGCACCAATCACAGTGGGAGGGAGAAACAGTTGGGACTCTACCAGAGAAGAGCAGACATCATCAAAATAGGAGAGTGGTTTTGGAGCGAGTCAGAGACAGTCATGTTGGAAGAAAGGTTCAGTCATTTTAGACTGAGGACTTTTGAGAATGTTTACAGTGAATCTAAGAGGAAGTGCTTCAGAAGGAGGTAGGCCTCCTTGAGAATTTGAACAGGACAGGTTAGGCAAAATTCTCCACTCACTTGCACAGGAGAAGAATGACACCTCACCACTAAGTGTGGGCAGTAAACTCCGCCCCGCCGGCAGAGTTCACAGAGTTTTTATAACTCCGCACTCCACTTGGAGGGTGGAGTTTGGCAAAAACCCCGCCTACGCAGCGTAGCGGAGTTTACCGCCACCCTAGACATGATGGTATGAAGCCCAGGCATTTCACTGTTTTTGGCTATTGGGTCAACTTTAATCGTTAACCTCTGACAGGCTGAGTGTGCAGTAGCAATAATTCCACTGCAGGCTTTCTGTTAGCTAGTAAACAACAAGGGGGACAATGAGGGCTTGATAAAGGTCCACTGTACTTGCCCTGGGTAGAACTAGAAGACAAAAGAGGTACGGTGTTCCTGGGTGGCAAGTTGGCCACCAGGTTAGTACTCAGAGTGGTGGGGAGGTGGGAAATACCTCCTTTCGGAACTAGGACCCTCACACACCCAGCAAGCTAGGTGTCATGCTTCATCATATGGGTCTGCTCATCGTCGAGCCGGCGCTGCAATGCTCGACGGGCACCCATAAGGGGCTCTTTATCGGAGATCTTTTGTTCCTTGCCGTATAGGTGCCGTGGGTGTGAGGGGCCTGGTAAGATGTAGATGTGGTGTGTGGGTTAAAACAGGTAAGGGAATCCTCTATAATTATTTTTATTCTGGAGAGGTCACAACCTGATTAAAAAGTAAAAAGAAGAAGGAGGGCGACTATTTTGTTTTAATCTGACAAAAATTACGCTCTACCCTTAGTGGTCAACATGTTTCTCGCCTATAAAATGTCTCTAATAGATCAGTTGGCGATTTCTCAGGACCTAGTGACTAAATGAAAACTATCTACAGTGTGTGGTGTGGTTCTACATACCACTTCTTCTCTCGGTAGGACGTTGCCCCGGAGAAAAGCAGCCAACCTAGAGTACAAATAAAAGGATCAAAAAACCAAATGGAAATATTGGTACATGGTCCTATTGATTCAAGTGGGTGTGTTTCACCGTACACAACCTCTTTGAATCTATACAAGTGATAAAAACAACGTGATTTCATGCATATCACATTCTACGTGTGCCTTCATTTGTATTTAGAATATAAAACCTCTGTGTAACCAGTTAGAGTAATTGGACAACATGGTGAGTGAGTATCAGCTCACCTCTTAAGGATTCAAGTGCTGCTTCATCAGACCGCAGCGGAGTATGTGGACACTCAACGTAGTGTCGCTGTTTATTAAAAGGAAAAAACTAAACAACAAAATATGTTGGGTGTGGGCTTGTAGGCACAACGTTTAGTTGCTAAGGCCATGACTCTTAGAGCATTAAAAGTGAAAGTGGGCATGGTTCAGGTTAAAGTAAGCCCAAAGTCGTGAAATTGGTATCATTGACAAGGTTATTCAACAGACTCAAAGTGCCCCAGACCTGCCTGCGTAGCTGCTGGCGCCTTCACCATGCGCTCCGACATTATGCCAGTCGTGCGATGTGTTAAGAGCGCCTACAGCGCCTAAGCTATGTCTTAGTGCAGAGCTCTACAGAACATCAGAGTCAGCGTACCCTTCCCAGAGACCAGCGGTAACTTGTCAGCAATTCCCAGCACCTCTTACCTCTCTTAAAAGCTTGTGACCAGGCATAGTCTCAACGTGTAATCCGTACTCACCTGCTCCCAATCAGAGCAGTCCGGCTCACCTACCCGCTCCGCTGCATCAGGAAGGAAAAGACAGGTTGTCGGTTCCTGTCTTAAATACCCTCTCCTGGTGCCATTAATTGCAACTGTCTTTTCCTTCCTGATGCAGCGGAGCGGGTAGGTGAGCCGGACTGCTCTGAGTGGGAGCAGGTGAGTACGGATTACACGTTGAGACTATGCCTGGTCACAAGCTTTTAAGAGAGGTAAGAGGTGCTGGGAATTGCTGACAAGTTACCGCTGGTCTCTGGGAAGGGTATGCTGACTCTGATGTTCTGTAGAGCTCTGCACTAAGACATAGCTTGGGCGCTGTAGGCGCTCTTAACACATCGCACGACTGGCATAATGTCGGAGCTCATGGTGAAGGCGCCAGCAGCTACGCAGGCAGGTCTGGGGCACTTTTGAGTCTGTTGAATAACCTTGTCAATGATACCAATTTCACGACTTTGGGCTTACTTTAACCTGAACCATGCCCACTTTCACTTTTAATGCTCTAAGAGTCATGGCCTTAGCAACTAAACGTTGTGCCTACAAGCCCACACCCAACATATTTTGTTGTTTGGTTTTTTCCTTTTAATAAACAGCGACACTACGTTGAGTGTCCACATACTCCGCTGCGGTCTGATGAAGCAGCACTTGAATCTCTTAAGAGGTGAGCTGATACTCACTCACCATGTTGTCCAATTACTCTAACTGGTTACACAGAGGTTTTATATTCTAAATACAAATGAAGGCACACGTAGAATGTGATATGCATGAAATCACGTTGTTTTTATCACTTGTATAGATTCAAAGAGGTTGTGTACGGTGAAACACACCCACTTGAATCAATAGGACCATGCACCAATATTTCCATTTGGTTTTTGATCCTTTTATTTGTACTCTAGGTTGGCTGCTTTCTCCGGGGCAACGTCCTACCGAGAGAAGAAGTGGTATGTAGAACCACACCACACACTGTAGATAGTTTTCATTTAGTCACTAGGTCCTGAGGAATCGCCAACTGATCTATTAGAGACATTTTATAGGCGAGAAACATGTTGACCACTTAGGGGTAGAGCGTAATTTTGTCAGATTAAAACAAAATAGTCGCCGTCCTTCTTCTTTTTACTTTTTAATCAGGTTGTGACCTCTCCAGAATAAAAATAATTATAGAGGATTCCCTTACCTGTTTTAACCCACACACCACATCTACATCTTACCAGGCCCCTCACACCCACGGCACCTATACGGCAAGGAACAAAAGATCTCCGATAAAGAGCCCCTTTATGGGTGCCCGTCGAGCATTGCAGCGCCGGCTCGACGAGGAGCAGACCCATATGATGAAGCATGACACCTAGCTTGCTGGGTGTGTGAGGGCTTTCTGTTAGCCTCACTGGATGATTGTCTATGCTAGCCCTGTCCGTTTCTGAGGGGAACAGAGCAGCAGCGCAAGCCTACTGAAATCCACTGCTGCTGAAAACTTGTCTCTATGTTTTGGCGCTTCCCTCCTCCAAAGCACAGCACGCACTTATGCATTCAGGGCAGGCGCTTTCCTGAGCTCTTTGCAGCTTAAATGTACTGCACATTCCTTGCAAGCAGTGTGAATGTAAGTAAGCCGGATCAACTAAATGCTTGATTCGGCTTAGGTGACGGAGCACCCTGTCTGCTACTTACATGGACAACCTCCTACCCGCTGGCCGTCATTGCTCCTCTAAGGGCTGAGATCTGTCCGTTATTTTAACACTTCCGGGTCACCCAATCCAGGACTGAACATAGTCCGTGAAACTCGTCTGGGCATGGGAGGTACTGTAAAGTAACCTAGTTTTGCAGCAGTGGAGGCTCCTTAGCCAATCGTGGTGAGCCACCTAAAATTCTGAAATGCTCATTGGCTGTGGTGGACTCGACATCCACACGTGCCATTGACTGAGCCGTCCTCCTTGCTGTTGGTGGGAGTTGGAGCGGGCTGGGCTTGGTTGGAGAAGTAGAGGCACCTTGGACCCCGGGAGGACATGAGAGCAGCTTCGGCAGGTAGGGTCAAAATTGAAAATCAATGAACGCGAAGTAAATGTACTCATGGGATATTCTTCTGCGCACACTGAAGCTCCATGCTCCACTGCCCTTAGACCCGCTGCGCAGAGCCTGTAAAAGCAGGCCTTATCGCACTTCCTCAACCTCAGGGAGGGACCGAGCTCATTGAATCTGGTCTCGTTAATCCATGCAGCTACTCAATGTGCTTTGCGTATCTGCCCAGCCCACTTGTAAAATGAGCCAGATTTAATTTGCAAAATATAGACCTGTGGTTATATTTTTACTCCCTGCCATGCTCCACTACATATGCAGACCCTACCTATTTTGTAAAATGTTAATTAGGGGTGGGCGGCGGGTGAGTGTGGTAACTCCGCCCGCTCACTGAACTCTACGGAATTCCACAGAGTTTTTATGCAACTCCGCTGAATTACACGTAGTGTAACTCCACGAGCTCCGCCCACCCTTACTCACCACCACCTCTTCTATATATTCCTGGACCTGAGAAGAACACTCCTGAAGAAGAAAAAGGCCCTGCTGGAAGAAAAAAGAATGCTGGTTTCCTGACATCTGCCAGGCTGCCAGGCAATCAGGGACTGGATCTGCTCTCTAGACATCAAATGACCTACCGCATCTTTGCATGCTCTAGGGAAACAAAAAGCAGAAGTACTCCTGATTCTAACAAGGCCTAGCTGACCACCGATGACTGGACACTACAAGAGATCTGCCTAAAGAGAGTCCTGGGGCCAAAAAAGGCTGCCATGCAGACTAGGCGGCTCCAGGAGTGACCAGAAAGAACTTTCCAAGTAATTGAAAAAAAGTGGGATTCAGAAATGTTTGGCCTTGCAAGGGCTATCGAGGTGCCCAGGGAGATCATACCATAAGCAGACAAGGAAGCCAGGTTTCTCCCATCTGGAACTTTTTTGAGGTGCTGAAAATGGGTTCAGTGGAACAGGTATGCAGACTAGTGAAGCCTGGCTACTGGTTTCAGCCTTGCCCTGCTGGAGGATTTTGATATCCACAAAAGTGAGTAAGAGGCCGATTACGAGGCTGGCAGTCCACGGACCGCCAGACTCGTGGGGACGCAGCGGTGGCAGTCGCCCGACCACCCTATTACAATAAGGGCAGTTGGACTGCCATTGCCGCTGCACCGCTAAAGCTGTGGTCGAGCCGCCCGCAAGATTATGAGTTTCCTCCTGTCTGGCTGGCTCTTTTTTGGTGTTGCTATTGCGATGCCTCTAAAAATGGGCACTGCAATGGGAATGCCAAAAACAGTTCCTCCACGGCATGGACTGTAAAATCCATGCAGTGCAGGAACTGGTGTGCATGCACATGTGCCCACCCCTGTGTGCATCCACTGGTCGTTTCGTCTCTACCACTGTTTTCATGGCAGTTTCACCGCTATGAAAACCATAGCGAAGAGGAAACTTGTAATATGCTTGGCGGGACCGCAGCGGTCCTGCCAAGCCTATTATTGCCTCTTGACCACCCCAACACTGCCAGGGAACTGCGGTTTCCTGACATCTGCAGCAGTGCAATGGCGTTCCAACCACCCTTATTGTTATAGGGCGGTTGGGAGACTGCTGCGTCCCCACAAGTATGTCGGTACAATGGACCGCCAGACTCGTAATCGGCCCCTAAGTCTGGTGGAGGCAAATTCATTCCTGTGGCAAAGCAACCTCAGCAGGTAAGAAATTCAATTTTGGTATACTCAGAGTTTTTGCTGACAATACCAATAGTTTCAGTAGGTGATAGATGACGATGTATCTGACTTCAAAGGACCCTCACTGGCCTCATCCTTAGATCATGCCCCACTGAAGGATATTTACTGGCAGCTGAGATTTTAAGTCCTAATGTAAAACGTTTGATCTTAGTGTATCCTACATCCACGCCATTGCAGGCAGCCTGAAATTGTACTTATGTCCCAGATAACTGTGAACTGTTACTACTGATTGGGCTTTCCTTTTCCTAAGTGCCTATTCCCTTAAACCTTAAAAAATTAATATCGCTGTTACCCCTTCTCTGATTTTAATACTTTTGGCATCCTTTTACTAATTACATTTTTCTATATTTTTGTAACATGGGTTGGGAATTTTATTATGTTGTTATCTTGCCTTTAAAATTGTCGATACGGATTGAAATTAAAAATGTTCTCTGGGCTGCTTGTGCCATAGCTATCAGAGGTCGCACAAGTGTCCCTGCGTCTTCTGGCAAGATCTATCAGCTCATTGAGTTGGTAATGGTCCCACCTTCCCAAATTCGTAACCAAGATCCTGACACAAAACAATCTAACATAAAAACCAAAAGGATATGTTAAAAATTGACTGAATCTTACTATGAAGTGTAAATAAAGAAACAGGAAAGAGCGTATTTGTTTTAAATATAGAAATGTAGCTGAAATAGCATTTTGCAGTACTCTTAAATGTACAGTAGTATCTGCCTGTTTGCAGGAGAGGAGTATGTAATGAGTTATCTGGGTGGCTGTCCTGGTTGGGTCCAGATAGCAGAGCCCTGATGGAGAAGCCCATGGTTAGAAGGAACTGTCTGCACGTTGTGCTTGTCATCGCACCAGGGTAAGCTCAAGGAAACATTGCACACCTGGGAAGTGTTGAATCCTATTCTAGTCAGTTTCCGGGCCCTTCCCATTTTCAAATTAATGTTTTCTTCAGTCTCAAATGAAGATGCAGGCATAAGGTAAATACCTAATGAAATCTGTGGAATGCAAAAACAGCATTTCTCAGTGCAAGGCATTTCTTCCTGTAAGTTAATTGGTAGATAAGAGTCAATTGGGAAACTAAAAACTAAAGACTTTAGATTGTGTAAGCTATAGAGATAGCTTCTGAGCTGTGAAATGCACTCATGAACTCAAATTAGAAAGTTTTCTCTCATTATGCTCCAAGCAAGAAAGCTTTTTTTAATGATTGCTATTTCATTTGTTCGGTGATGTAGCGTTAATGTTTTTCTCTCGCCTGGACATTGTCCTGGTGCATGTTTTTGACTCATTAAAAGGGCAATTAATTGCACAAAAGGAATCACGTGGTCTTGAGCACAGTGCCAGTTATAAATATCCAAAGAAACGCTTCCTTGTGCATCTAGCTTCTTGTCGTCCTGAAATACTCCTTTAGAGACATACAAAGATTGTATTTGTTTTTTGTTTAACAATAAGAAAGATATTCAACAACCCATCTCTGAAGGGCATGATACCAATGGCCGCCTTCAACATAACTATATCTTAGAAGGGCAATAACCAGAGCCGGATTAAGACATTGAGAGGCCCTACGCACTTCAAAGATTTTGGTGCCCCCATATATATCTAATTAAAAATATAAAGGATAATAAACTGTAAAATAAAATGTTATGTTTTCAAATGAAACAAAACTTACAGTAAGATAAAAAATAATGTTTATGTTTTTATACTTCCAGTTTATTTATAGGTTCAGCTGCACCATTTGCAGTTTTGCACCATATGGTCCATGGTAAATCCGGCAATGCAAAATTTCTGTGGTGCCCCCCTTCCCTTGATGCCCTACGCACGTGCTTATTTTGCTTAATGGTTAATCCAGCCCTGAGTCTAACGGCAGCCTACACCAAGCTATTCTTCTGATAGAGACCAATCGCAAGTCTCTATTTTAGGTTGTACCTTTAGAAACTCCTTGACCGTTGAAGAATATTTAAGATTTCAGGTCCTGTGAACGTCCTTCCAGCTATCATAGCTAGGGAATGTGCAGAGGCCATCACCCCAGTCAGGGCTGGGTAGGGCCAGGCCCATCAGAAGTGGAGAACACAGATTACATTATTCCTCAGGCTCCACACTTTTTCAGTTTCCACATTGCTGCAGCAAAAACAATTTATAGAGTTTGAAACAAGCTTTTTATCCATGGCAGCTAATTTGTTTTAAACCAACAGATGGCACCAGATACTGGCGCAAGTATCTGTTTTTGTTCCACTTGCTCTACTACACTCTTGTATCTGTTAAACTGTGATCACCAGGCATGTCACCGAGTAGCACACTTTTGCCGGGCTCATGAGAACTTTACATGTTTTGTTGTTTCTTCTTGTTTTGAATAGTGTAGAGAACAGTATTGGAAAATAAGACAGAGTGAGCAGCTTAAAGTAATTTATGATAATCTATGTGTCATGAACACTGCACATGAATGTGAGCATTAATCATATCAAAGTTCACCGTTCTGTCTTCCTCAGTTAAATGATTACATTTTGCCTGCCAACAGATATACAGTAACTCATCTAAAACACTAATTGTTACAGTATTTCTTGGGAAAGTTTGCAAAACTGGATCTAAATTTAGACACAATTATGGGTCTAGGACTGGAGGGGCACCACTTGGAGGGTCAGGACTCACTCAGGCTGGGTCCAGATGTGGGTTCAAGATAAAGAAAGCCTCTTATATCCCTGTGGCTCTGAACAGGGGGCTAGCAAATTAGCCTCTGGAATCACTCTGGAGGTCCTGGGACAGTTGAAGATTCAGTCCTTGTACCCAGATAAAAGATAGCAGAGCAGCAGGACAACAGGGCATTAATCTATCAGGGCAGATGGGCAGCAGTCCCTCAGATCAGCAGCCCAGTAGAGTGACTGTCATTCCAGCATCACAGCAGTCCTTCTTCCTTGCAGAGTATCCACATGTCCAGAAGTGTACTAAGGAGTTGGTGTCTGAGGTCCCACTTTTATACCCTGGTGCCTTGGTTCTGAAAGGTAGGAGAAGCTTCTAGACAGTGGCTTTGAAGTTCATGGAATTTCCTGACTCCCCTGCCCTGGCTCCAAGCTGGCTGCAGTGACAATGTGAGGTTGTTAAGCCCTTTGTGTGAAGGCAGAGCACAGGCTATTCAGTTGCAAGTGGGGCTGTGCTCAGCTCTGCCCCCCTTCCTACCAGCAGATGGCCTAATCAGGCACAACTAATCCGTCTATAGCGTGATTGTCTGGGAGGAATTCACAAGGTCTGACTGTCAGTTACAACCTGTTATGTGACCCAGGCCAGGCTACAGGCACAATACAGGAAGATAAATGCCAGAATTCTAAAAGTGGCATTTTTACACCAAACACCTCTGCAGAAGCCCTACACTGACCCCAGTGAGCTCAAGAACTAGCGCCCCATCTTGCTGCTGCCCTTCCCAGCCAAGGTCCTAGAGAGAGCCATCAACTGCCAGCTCACCGATCACCTCGAAGGAAACAACCTACTCGATGCCTCCCAGACCAGCTTCCACTCCGAACCCAAGAGAATCATCTGCAGAGTCCCAAGAGGATCCTCCCTTAGCCGACCCTCTTAAATGCCTGCATGGCTCCATTGGCTGACATCGTCCGTGCGCGCAGACTCAACATCATCTCATACGCAGAGGACACCCAACCAATGACCGCCTTCAACATATCTATATCTTAGAAGGGCAATAACCAGAGCCGGATTAAGACATTGAGAGGCCCTACGCACTTCAAAGATTTTGGTGCCCCCATATATATCTAATTAAAAATATAAAGGATAATAAACCGTAAAATAAAATGTTATTTTTTCAAATGAAACAAAACTTACAGTAAGATAAAAAATAATGTTTATGTTTTTATACTTCCAGTTTATTTATAGGTTCAGCTGCACCATTTGCAGTTTTGCACCATATGGTCCATGGTAAATCCGGCAATGCAAAATTTCTGTGGTGCCCCCTTCCCTTGATGCCCTACGCACGTGCTTATTTTGCTTAATGGTTAATCCAGCCCTGAGTCTAACGGCAGCCTACACCAAGCTATTCTTCTGATAGAGACCAATCGCTAGTCTCTATTTTAGGTTGTACCTTTAGAAACTCCTTGACCGTTGAAGAATATTTAAGATTTCAGCTCCTGTGAACATCCTTCCAGCTATCACAGCTAGGGAATGTGCAGAGGCCATCACTCCAGTCAGGGCTGGGTAGGGCCAGGCCCATCAGAAGTGGAGAACACAGATGACATTATTCCTCAGGCTCCACACTTTTTCAGTTTCCACATTGCTGCAGCAAAAACAATTTATAGAGTTTGAAACAAGCTTTTTATCCATGGCAGCTAATTTGTTTTAAACCAACAGATGGCACCAGATACTGGCGCAAGTATCTGTTTTTTTGTTCCACTTGCTCTACTACACTCTTGTATCTGTTAAGCTGTGATCACCAGGCATGTCACCGAGTAGCACACTTTTGCCGGGCTCATGAGAACTTTACATGTTTTGTTGTTTCTTCTTGTTTTGAATAGTGTAGAGAACAGTTTTGGAAAATAAGACAGAGTGAGCAGCTTAAAGTAATTTATGATAATCTATGTGTCATGAACACTGCACATGAATGTGAGCATTAATCATATCAAAGTTCACCGTTCTGTCTTCCTCAGTTAAATGATTAAATTTTGCCTGCCAACAGATATACAGTAACTCATCTAAAACACTAATTGTTACAGTATTTCTTGGGAAAGTTTGCAAAACTGGATCTAAATTTAGACACAATTATGGGTCTAGGACTGGAGGGGCACCACTTGGAGGGTCAGGACTCACTCAGGCTGGGTCCAGATGTGGGTTCAAGATAAAGAAAGCCTCTTATATCCCTGTGGCTCTGAACAGGGGGCTAGCAAATTAGCCTCTGGAATCACTCTGGAGGTCCTGGGACAGTTGAAGATTCAGTCCTTGTACCCAGATAAAAGATAGCAGAGCAGCAGGACAACAGGGCATTAATCTATCAGGGCAGATGGGCAGCAGTCCCTCAGATCAGCAGCCCAGTAGAGTGACTGTCATTCCAGCATCACAGCAGTCCTTCTTCCTTGCAGAGTATCCACAGGTCCAGAAGTGTACTAAGGAGTTGGTGTCTGAGGTCCCACTTTTATACCCTGGTGCCTTGGTTCTGAAAGGTAGGAGAAGCTTCTAGACAGTGGCTTTGAAGTTCATGGAATTTCCTGACTCCCCTGCCCTGGCTCCAAGCTGGCTGCAGTGACAATGTGAGGTTGTTAAGCCCTTTGTGTGAAGGCAGAGCACAGGCTATTCAGTTGCAAGTGGGGCTGTGCTCAGCTCTGCCCCCTTCCTACCAGCAGATGGCCTAATCAGGCACAACTAATCCGTCTATAGCGTGATTGTCTGGGAGGAATTCACAAGGTCTGACTGTCAGTTACAACCTGTTATGTGACCCAGGCCAGGCTACAGGCACAATACAGGAAGATAAATGCCAGAATTCTAAAAGTGGCATTTTTACACCAAACACCTCTGCAGAAGCCCTACACTGACCCCAGTGAGCTCAAGAACTAGCGCCCCATCTTGCTGCTGCCCTTCCCAGCCAAGGTCCTAGAGAGAGCCATCAACTGCCAGCTCACCGATCACCTCGAAGGAAACAACCTACTCGATGCCTCCCAGACCAGCTTCCACTCCGAACCCAAGAGAATCATCTGCAGAGTCCCAAGAGGATCCTCCCTTAGCCGACCCTCTTAAATGCCTGCATGGCTCCATTGGCTGACATCGTCCGTGCGCGCAGACTCAACATCATCTCATACGCAGAGGACACCCAACCAATGGCCGCCTTCAACATATCTATATCTTAGAAGGGCAATAACCAGAGCCGGATTAAGACATTGAGAGGCCCTACGCACTTCAAAGATTTTGGTGCCCCCATATATATCTAATTAAAAATATAAAGGATAATAAACCGTAAAATAAAATGTTATTTTTTCAAATGAAACAAAACTTACAGTAAGATAAAAAATAATGTTTATGTTTTTATACTTCCAGTTTATTTATAGGTTCAGCTGCACCATTTGCAGTTTTGCACCATATGGTCCATGGTAAATCCGGCAATGCAAAATTTCTGTGGTGCCCCCTTCCCTTGATGCCCTACGCACGTGCTTATTTTGCTTAATGGTTAATCCAGCCCTGAGTCTAACGGCAGCCTACACCAAGCTATTCTTCTGATAGAGACCAATCGCTAGTCTCTATTTTAGGTTGTACCTTTAGAAACTCCTTGACCGTTGAAGAATATTTAAGATTTCAGCTCCTGTGAACGTCCTTCCAGCTATCACAGCTAGGGAATGTGCAGAGGCCATCACTCCAGTCAGGGCTGGGTAGGGCCAGGCCCATCAGAAGTGGAGAACACAGATGACATTATTCCTCAGGCTCCACACTTTTTCAGTTTCCACATTGCTGCAGCAAAAACAATTTATAGAGTTTGAAACAAGCTTTTTATCCATGGCAGCTAATTTGTTTTAAACCAACAGATGGCACCAGATACTGGCGCAAGTATCTGTTTTTTGTTCCACTTGCTCTACTACACTTTTGTATCTGTTAAGCTGTGATCACCAGGCATGTCACCGAGTAGCACACTTTTGCCGGGCTCATGAGAACTTTACATGTTTTGTTGTTTCTTCTTGTTTTGAATAGTGTAGAGAACAGTTTTGGAAAATAAGACAGAGTGAGCAGCTTAAAGTAATTTATGATAATCTATGTGTCATGAACACTGCACATGAATGTGAGCATTAATCATATCAAAGTTCACCGTTCTGTCTTCCTCAGTTAAATGATTAAATTTTGCCTGCCAACAGATATACAGTAACTCATCTAAAACACTAATTGTTACAGTATTTCTTGGGAAAGTTTGCAAAACTGGATCTAAATTTAGACACAATTATGGGTCTAGGACTGGAGGGGCACCACTTGGAGGGTCAGGACTCACTCAGGCTGGGTCCAGATGTCGGTTCAAGATAAAGAAAGCCTCTTATATCCCTGTGGCTCTGAACAGGGGCTAGCAAATTAGCCTCTGGAATCACTCTGGAGGTCCTGGGACAGTTGAAGATTCAGTCCTTGTACCCAGATAAAAGATAGCAGAGCAGCAGGACAACAGGGCATTAATCTATCAGGGCAGATGGGCAGCAGTCCCTCAGATCAGCAGCCCAGTAGAGTGACTGTCATTCCAGCAGCACAGCAGTCCTTCTTCCTTGCAGAGTATCCACAGGTCCAGAAGTGTACTAAGGAGTTGGTGTCTGAGGTCCCACTTTTATACCCTGGTGCCTTGGTTCTGAAAGGTAGGAGAAGCTTCTAGACAGTGGCTTTGAAGTTCATGGAATTTCCTGACTCCCCTGCCCTGGCTCCAAGCTGGCTGCAGTGACAATGTGAGGTTGTTAAGCCCTTTGTGTGAAGGCAGAGCACAGGCTATTCAGTTGCAAGTGGGGCTGTGCTCAGCTCTGCCCCCCTTCCTACCAGCAGATGGCCTAATCAGGCACAACTAATCCGTCTATAGCGTGATTGTCTGGGAGGAATTCACAAGGTCTAACTGTCAGTTACAACCTGTTATGTGACCCAGGCCAGGCTACAGGCACAATACAGGAAGATAAATGCCAGAATTCTAAAAGTGGCATTTTTACACCAAACACCTCTGCAGAAGCCCTACACTGACCCCAGTGAGCTCAAGAACTAGCGCCCCATCTTGCTGCTGCCCTTCCCAGCCAAGGTCCTAGAGAGAGCCATCAACTGCCAGCTCACCGATCACCTCGAAGGAAACAACCTACTCGATGCCTCCCAGTCCAGCTTCCACTCCGAACCCAAGAGAATCATCTGCAGAGTCCCAAGAGGATCCTCCCTTAGCCGACCCTCTTAAATGCCTGCATGGCTCCATTGGCTGACATCGTCCGTGCGCGCAGACTCAACATCATCTCATACGCAGAGGACACCCAACTCATCCTCTCCTCCACCTCTCCTCCATGGAAGACACCGCCACCACAAGATGCAACTTACAGAATGCCATGACCAACATCGCTACTGAATGAGATCCAACTGCCTAAATCTGAACACAGACAAGATGGGAGTTCTCATCTTCGGAAAGAACACCTTCCCATGGTATGACACATGGTGGCCCACTGTACTTGGACCCTCACCTACCCTCAACAACCACGCCCGTAACCTCAGCAATATCCTGGACAGCAATCACTCCATGAAGCAACAGGTTAACTCAGTAGTCCCCTCCTGCTTTCACACACTCTGCAAGCTTCACAAGATTTTCAGATGGAACCCCGTAAGCATCAGGAAAACAGTGACTCAAGCCCTCATCAATCAAGCCCTCATCATCTACTGACTGGACTACAGAAATGCCCTCTACTCTGAAACCACCACCCATCTCCTCAAACGACTACAGACCATACAGAACACTGCAGCCAGAATCATCCTTGACCTCCCCAAACAGACCAGCATCACCGCCCACCTCAGAAGCCTCAACTGGCTCCCCGTCCCAAAGAGATGGCAGTTCAAGCTGCTGACTCTCACCTACAAGGCCCTCCACAAAGCCAGAACCTCCAACATCAACCACCGCCTGACCTTCCACCAACTGACCAGACAAATCCAATCCACCTCCCTCGCCCTTGTACATGTCCCCCACATCTGGTGGAGGTGCAGTGGAGGTTGTTCTTTCTCTTACCTTGCTGCTAAGTCCTGGAATTACCTCCCACTCCACCTTTGAACCCCTTCACTCGCTGACATCAGGATGGGGCACAAGACCTCGATCTTCAACTGAGTCACCGTTCCCCCTTCACCAGGATACCCTCCAGGGTGATAAGCCGCGCAATATAAAAATAGATTGATTGATACATGTCCAACCTTTTAATTATACAGTACCCTTCCCTATCAGCTATGCAACCGCGGTCCATGCAGGTAACAGCGGTGGGGTGGTGGGGCCAGGTAAGGGAGGATTTCGAGGGACGCTGCAGAGGGAAAATTAAATAAATAATAAATGTTTCCTCTGCATCGACCCTCGAAATCCCCCCTTACCCGGCCCGATCGCCCCACCGCTGTTACTTGCACGGACCGTGGCTGCAGCTATGTAGGGCCTACCTTAGGGATGACTCATATGTAATAAAAGGGAAGTTTAAAGTGTGGCAAGCGAGTTTTAATATAAAGTCGACAAGGCAGTTTAAAACTGCATTAAGGCTACAATGGCAGACCTACGACATGTTTTAAAGTACTACTTAAGTGGGTGGACCAATAAGTGCTGTAGGTCCACTAGTTTATAAAGAGACAAGGAACCCTAAAGGGATGAGGGACCTAGGGTGTACAATTATATTGCTCAAACAAGGGTCCCTTTCAAAAGAAAAGGTTTATATGACATAGAATTTACAATGAAAAACTATGTGTGCTTACTCCAAATGGAGACTTGAATCATTTATTAACAACCATAAAATGAAAATTGTCATGAAAGAAATAATGGGCAAAACAACGTGGAAATCAAAAGATTTCCAAGTCTCAGGCATTGTTCATTTGAGTGACTTGTAACACAATACAAATTGCAGGCCCACTAGTAGCATTTAATTTACAGGCCCGGGTATATGGTATTCCACTCTACAAGGGACTTATAAGTAGATTAAATTGTACATTTTATATAAGCTGATGTAACCATGTTTGAACGGAGTGAGAAGAAAGACTTTAGGACTAGTTATCAGTGGCAAAGTGCACAAAGCCCTAGGGCCAACAAAAGTAAAATCAGCAATAATGGAGGTGGTGGGGCAAAATGTTTAGGGGAAGATCACGCTATGTCTGACAGGTCTAACAAACACAATGTGCAGCATTTGGCAGCGGTGTGAGTTATGCTCACATGCAGCAGAAGTACATGATTACCATCAGCAGTACAAGCTAAGATATTCTCACATTCAAAACAAGTATCACACTGGCAACAGCATCTAAGCTTATTTGAGGCACAGAATACACAGAGTAAAGTAACTGGGTTCTTAGAGCCAAGATGTACTCTTAGAAACAAGAGAGACCCTTAACACAGCTCTCCCAGTTAATTAATTTGGTCACCCACCACTACTATATTACTGTTTATAATAGTTACTTGAGTTCCCCCGCTCTCAGAATCTCGCTATGAAGAGCAACATCTTGTTTTCCAATATTCTGGACGTTTTTTAAGGATTTCAGAAGGATAGCTATTCATACTTCTAGTTTAAATAAGGAAGAATTGTGCATTAGCGGCCCCAAGAGTTGTTTAAATTTATCTACTCTCCGCCCGTCTGGCTCAATGCTCTGATTACTGTGACTTTCTATGGCATCACGCAGTTAGGACCGAATGGTACGCTATACATTTACAAAACTGAGCATGGGCACTGCTTGGCCCTTCAGTGCATGCACAATCAGGCCTTCACAGTGCCCATGTAGGAAAGTGCCTATTTTGACATCATTAGCTACCACTTTTTGCTTGATGCCTGATGTGATTACGAACTGTAAGTGCACTGGGTCCCTGCTAATCAGGTTCCCAGTGCCATATCCCTTTACCAAAACTCTACCACGACTGGCACAACTTCAGCCACCCTTGTAAGTCCCTAGTACATGGTGCCCCTGGTACAAGGGCATGGGTACTGAAGAGGGCCCACTGGGGCTGCAGCACAAGTTGTGTAACTCCAGGAGCCCCTCAGGCTGCATGTCTTGATGCAGAGAAAACCGAAAAGTCAACTTAGCACACAGCCCTCTGTGCCATGTCCTCATACACTGCATGAGATATAGGTAAGTCACCCCTACTGCAGGCCTTACAGCCCTAAGGAACGGTGCACTATACCCCATTTGTGGTCATATCTGCATGAGCCAATATGACCCTGCAATATCTGAGCCATTCTTGGATATTGTACGTGCACAGGGAAGCCATAAAGAGCACATGGGCTTGGTACTTGTCATTACAAGTTTCCCAGCTCCATGATGTCTTCACTGTACCCTAAGATGTTTGGTACCACTGTGAGGCCAGTGTGGGATTGTTGGACTTGGCCCTTTTTGCAGGGTCATCCCACAACTTTTTTCCTTCCTCCTGCATTTTTTCTGACCTGTTATTGGTGGTTTTATGACTCTGGGCACTTTACCACTGCTGATCAGTGCTAAAGTGCATGCGCTCTCTCTTGTAAACTTGTTAAGATTGGTCTACACCTGTGTGGCATATTTAATTTACCTGTAAGTCCCTTGTACAGTGGTATCCCATATACCAAGGGCCTGTAAATTAAATGCTACTACTGGGCTTGTAGCGCTGCTTGCGCCACCCACCGAAGTAGCCTTTCAGACCGGTCTCAGGCCTCTGCCACGGCAGGGCCTGCGTGCACAGTTTACTGCCGCAGTAAGTGGTATGTAAAGTGGTTGCCATGTCTGCAACTCCCTTTTTACTACATATAAGTCACCCCTAAGGTAGGCCCTAGCTAGCCCTATGGGCAGGGTGCAGTGTAGGTAAAAGGTAGGACATGTGCCTTAACTGTGTGGCATGTCCTAGTAGTGACAGCCTATTTAGTTTCTCACTGCTGTGAGGCTGCCCTCTCATAGGGGTAGCGTGACCATGTTTGGTATGTTTAAAATAGTAGTGATAAATCCTGCATATTGGTGAAAGCAGATTTATTATCACTATTTTAGAAATGCCACTTTTAGAAGTGGGCTTTTCTGTGTGCTTATGTGTCTTTGTGCCCTGCTTGAATGTGTATTGACCGTCTGGTTTTGACTACTGACAGGAGAGAGGGGATGTGCATTTTCTCTAGACAGTCACAAGTGGGGGTTGAGGTGTGTCCTGCCTTTCCTGGGTGACTCAGTGCTAGGCTGAATTGACATTGGCTGAATTTAGACTAGTAGGAAGAGTATCCCTTGCACCTGAATAGGCCTGGTCTGCATTTTGAGTGGTGGGAGGAGGTGCATCTAAATAGGGCTGTGCCTGCCTCTACAATCCTGTCTCCGCTCCCCTATGGTGTGTATGGGGCCAGGGCTTATACTGTGAATGGGGGTGTTGTGCACTTCTAATATGTGTTTGAAGTGCCCCCAGAACAAAGACTTGCACCATAAATACAGGGGCTGTGACCCTATGAAAATGGGAAGACACTGCGTAGGGCTGGTAATCAGAGGACTGCTGTGTGCCAGGAGGAACTGCTGTTGGGACTACCTGCTTGGGGCACTAACCTGCTGCCTGCTGGGTGACTGAAGGGACTGCCACTATGCTAAGTGACCCTGTTTCCTGGCCTGCCTGTGCCCTGTTCCCTGCCTTAGTGTCTCCAGGGATGAGGTAGTGCTGCCCTCCCTGTTTGCTAATAGCGCGTGGTAAAGTACTTTACCTTGGGTCCCTGAAAATCTCCCTGTGCTTCATTTGCAGCCAAGAGAATAAGGAGCGCCTCTTTCTGGGGCCAAGGGTTGTATGTCCTTAACTCTTTGCCACTGTGCCAGCTCCATGGCTGGGAGCTTCGCCGCATGCGGCTCCAAGCCGCCGCAGCCCTGCACCCGCTGGCCACAGGCTGAACACGGCTCCACAGATGGAAGACGCGATGATCAGCATGCAGAGGAATCCATGCCGATAATCCCTGTCCAGATGTTGACTCCACCGCTGCACTAAAAGGAAGCAGCAGCCCCGAGAGCAGCAAGGGCACTCTCTTACAACCAGGGGCCTTCTCTGAGGGGCCACTGAGGACAGAGCCGTCCTGGGACCCGCTGAGGTCAGCGCTGTTCGCACCGCCCCTCCCTGACTCCAGCAGAAGTAAGGAGGGGTATGCAAGGGCCAGCTGAGAACAGTCCTCAGGACATCTCTGTGCCCCTCGGCAACCTAGCGCCTCTGTGTAGTGGAGAACATACTTCCCTGAAGGCCTGCACAGCGACTCACGCTGTCGGGGGCCGAGTTTGGATTCTGTGCGCGGGGGACCCAGACAAGTCACCCCGCTAGGGAGGTAGACAGTTCCTCCCTTCGCCCCCTGTGACTGAACCTACCTTTTGGGGCTGGGGGGGCACTGGAATTCCCATTGACTGGTCAGGGTAAACTCTCTGTGGAGGTCCTGATCCAGTTTGGGCCCATAAACTACCCAATTTACTGACGTAGGTAGACAGGAGGTCCTGACTCCTAAGCATGGAGTGAAATTAACGTATTCCCTGTAATAAAGACACGTAGTCTTCTGTGCTGCACGCTGTGGATGAGGGTTACCATATAACGTATAATAGCTGTGCAGAGAGGCTGCACCCTATGCCTTTTGGTGATGTTTTGTAACTCCTGGCTGCATTTCATGCCTTAATATGTTTCAGGTGCCCCTTTTCAGAACCTAATGTGCATCCTTGCACTCATGGGATGGTTCCTGGGTCTTTCATGATTTATGTGTGGCCTAAACTGCATGTTATGTACCTGGGCATAAGTATTCAAATTTTTATGACCTGAAAGTGTTATGTGCAGGGGAGGCAGGATAATTCACAGTGATGGTGGATTTATGACATGTGCACTCGACAACTGGTTACTATAGTGCACTGCTGATTATGTTATGACAATTGCCCGCTTGGCAAAGTGATTTGTGTAATCTATGTGACATCATGACAAGTTCCTAGTGGCACAAGTGATTTATGTGATTATGGTCTACTGTGGTTTTATATATAATACAAGTAATATTTTTCTATACCACTGTGTGGCATCTCTTTTTGTGGTGTGCCTAGTGTGTCGCTGGTATGTGTGTATGTATTGCGCAAATGCTTTACACATTGCCTCTGGGATAAGCCTGACTGCTCTGCCAAGCTACAAAGAGGTTGAGCAGGGGTTATCTTCAGTGTGTAACTCCCTTGCCATGACTTGAGTGGGTGGTTCTGCCTGGCTTAGGTGCATACCCTAGCGAACCAGAAACCCCATTTCTAACAGGGATTTATTAATAAATGCACACAAGTGACCCTTTAGAGTGTCCCCTGAAAACCTATCAAGCACTGGTGTGGTCTCTGCCTTGTAATTGTCAGCTTGCTACCACCAGACATGTTTCTGACCTGATGGGGTGAGACCCTGGACTCTCACAGGACAGAAACAAAGCCTGCTCTGGGCGGAGGTGCTTCACACTTCCTCCAGGCCGGAATAGCCTTCCTGAGTGGGTAGCTTCAAAGGTGTTGCCACCTTTAAAGTTCAGCTCAGGCTTCCCCAGATAGTGGGAGATGCCAATCCCCCTTTCCTACTCCACATTTGGTGGGAGGACAGGTGGGAACATTATTTAGATGAGGACGAATGTCTACATTCAGCCAGCACCCCTCTAGTCTCATGCTATAGCTAGGACAAAGTATTGCATGTTAGAATTTTTCCAAAACAAGTTCCCAACTTTACTAAAATAATGACTGACACCAATAACCAGGCTCAAGGGCTCGATCTGATCCCTTACATGGACCTGTCCTATGCCAGGTAAGGGTCCTCTGTAAGCGTTCTGGTATCAATACTGGCACACATGCTAAAAAAGATAAACGTAGAAGGCTTTTAGTAGAGTTTGAAAGAGATAATCCAGAACTGGCACTCAATCCCATGAAAATGAGACTATAGGGATGACTCTGAAGATCAAGTTGAGGAGGTGGCTGAGTCAATCCACTCAGGGTCAGATGAGAGTCCCTTGTTATGCTAGAAAGAATGACTAGGAGATTGTACTTAGAAGCTCAACTCCTGGACATAAAAAGATGAGGAAAAGAGATGGGTCTAGGACCTATCTCTGTTGGCAGCATGTTTATAACCAGGGAGAGAGAAGATGCCTTTGATTCCAAAGTCCCCAAAAGGATTGTCCCTAAATATACAGAGGGTGATGACATCATCAAATGGTTCATTGCTTTTGAGAGGGCCTGCCTAGCTAGAAGGGTAGCCAGAAGAAATTGGGTTCTTCTCTTGTAGGAACTATTCTCAGGACAATGCAGGGATAGACTCCTGACATTGAATGAGAAATAGTCTTATGACCTCATGAAGGCTACTCCGATAGAGGGCTAGGGACTCACCACTGAAGAATACAGAATAAAATTCAGGGAGACTTGAAAACCTCAGGGTCAGTCCTGGGTGGAATTTGTTGAGTTTTCAATGCAAACGCTAGGTTGTTGGTTAATAGTTAACAATGTGCATGACTATGAGGGTGATTGTGAAAGAGCATCTTCTAAGTAATTGTTACAATGAGAAGTTACATCAGCAACTGGTAGACCTAGATCCACTGGGGAATAAGGCATACCACTGGGTCAAGAAGACAAGGGTGAGGGGAGGGGTTCCACCTCCGTTTGAGGATCTGCAACAGGAGTTTTACTTGGCTGAGACCCAGAGATTCCACTACCTGAGGCTCACACATGCCCTACTGACACATTTGCATCGCTGCACCTCCCTTCCTGACCATTCTCCCCTTCAGGACAGACTACTCATTGACCCTATCCCTGAAAAAGCAACCTCAACAATATACCGAAAGCTTATGAACAACCTGCCTGATCCGCTGGCAGCCCTGGGGGCCGCTTGGACCGACGACATGGGTAACATAGATGATGAGGAGTGGCTAGAGGCACTCCAGGGCCCAAGGGATATAGCGATACGAGTACGGTTCCGACTGGTCCAGCTCAGGATACTACATTGCTACTACTACTCTTCAACGCTTCAACATAAGTTTGGAAGGGCACCATGACCGCAGTGCATCAGAGGCTGCCAGAGAGAGGGCACTTTCTTCCACATCCTATGGGAATGCCCTAGGATTGCACAGTTTTGGTGCAATTTTACGGCAATAACGGCCAGAGTAGTGGGAACTGACGTCCCACAAGACGCAAAGTGGCTTCTGCTTATAATTAAGGGAGAGATCGACTGGCCCAGATACGTAAACATCTGGCTTACGCTGGCAGCGGGGATCGCGAAGCGTAATATTGCCAAGGGATGGGGGGTGCCTCTCCCCCCTTCAGTGACGGAGTGGGAGAAGGACTTGGATTGGTGTCAGAGGGCGGAGGAAACAGTGTATAAAAGTAGAGGGTGTGCCAAGAAATGGGAGAAGGTGTGGGCACCGTGGCATGCTTATAGGGGGACATTGGAGAGCCATGAAGTAACTGAAGGGGCTCTAGCTGACCGTAGAAAAGTGATCACTTTATTGTAATTTTTCCCCAGATGCGTGCCACGAATGGGAATGGGGCCGGGTGCCCCTTTGTATATGATGTTTTCCACCCCACCCATTCCCCTGTTCTCCTAAACTACAATGTTTGAATGTAAACATAACTCAAAATGTGCATGCTCTTGCAAATATCATTGTACTGTCTAATGAGCTTGTTTAATAAAAAGAGTTATAAAAAAAAAGAAGTCAAGGGTGACCAAAACTACTAGTGGTGTGGTTGAACAAAAGAAAGAGGCCGAAAAGACCACCCAAGGGAAAGATTGTGACCAAGAGGATAAAATAAAAAAATAAATATGAGTCTTCTTGAAGCCCCCAAAAGCCTGCTCAGGAGGGTGGGCCTAGAAACTCCTCAACGTCCAAGGGTGGGTACCAGGATTAAATCTGGGATCCCAAAAAGGCTTAGAGTTTTTATTGTGAGACAACTGGACAGCAAACTGGAGATCCTAGCTATACAAACAAAAAGAATGCCTCACCAAATCTACAGTAGATGCACTTGCAAGTCTCCGGATGGGATCACATGTGGACCCAGACTTTGTCAGAGAGCCTGCTGAGATGACAGTAGTCACAGAGGGTGGAGTGGATATTGCAGTCTTGTCTGTCTGACCCACTAACCTGGAAAAATACAGACAAGAGCCACATATAAATGGGATGAAGGTTGAAGCTCTGTGAGATACTGGTGCCCGTGTCACTAAGGTGACTGAGCAATAGGTGACCTCAGGCCTGTACTTGCCTGGAGAACTTACACAGTCCTCAATGCTGAAAATTAGGCTAAAGTGCATCCAATGGCGCTGGTATCCTTAGAATGGTGAGGGGTTACTGGCCACAAAAGGGTGGTGGTATCTTCTGCAATCCCAGTCTAATATTTGCTTGGCAATGATTTGGAGTACTCAGCATGGGCTGCGGTCGAAAAAAAAAGCATGCAGCAATGCTGGGAATACACGAATGGATGTGTGTGAAAACCAGAGCACAGAGTAGAACCCGGGGTGAAAAACAGGGCCGGACTAGCTACCGGGTGTTTTGGTGGGCTGCCGAGCTGGGGGCCGATTTCACTGCGGTGGGGGCTAATTTAGTGGATGGGGACTATATGCACTTCTAAATAAACAAAGCAAAACAAATGGTTTTAAAGCATACTTTAAAATCATTTGGTTTCGCATTGTTTACTTAGGAATGCCCGGTAGCCAGTCCGGCCCTGGTGAAAAAGAAGTGTTGAAGCCTGAAATTATGGACCAACCTTCCAAGAGAAAGGGCAAGAAGTCTGGGCAGCCAGCTTCCATACATACACCAGATCAAGTCCCCTTTCCTCAGGGAGAAGACGTGTCAGCCCCAGAGGAAATGGAGCCCCAGGAGCTTGGGCCTTACATGGCTGAGCTCTTGGGCCCAGAGGGACCCTCTAGGGAAGATCTGTGCCAGGGGCAGAGAACCTGCACCACTTTTGAAAGCCTGAGGCAGCAAGCTGCTGATCAGGAAAAGGGCAATGTACATAGAAACCAGAGACCCCCAAGCTGGTGCCACTAGGAGAGTGGTAGTGCCTCAGCAGTTTAGAGAGTTTCTCCTAACATTGGCCCGTGACATTCCGTAGCTGGCCAGTTTGGCCAGACAAAAACCTGGAGTAGGCTAGTAAACCACTTCTACTAGCCAGGAATGACCCAGAAGTTGAAGGAGCTTTGCAACTTCTGTGTCGCCTGTCAAGTCAGTGGCAAGACAGGCAACCACCTAAAGGCATCCTTGATTACACTTCCAGTGGTTAGGGTACCCTCTGAAAGGGTTGGGATTGACATTGTTGGCCCCCTTGACTCTCAAACAGCCTCAGGAAATCAATTTATACTAGGTGTGGTGTATCATGCCACTAGTTGTCCTGAACAATTCACCTAAGCAGAGCCACTTCTTTTGCAGTGGCCAAAGCTCTCCTTGGTATGTTTGCTAGAGTTGGGTTTCCTAAGGCGGTAGTGTCAGACAGAGGTACAAACGTCATATCTGCATACTTGAAACAAATGTGGACTGAGTGTGCTGTGACCTATAGGTTCACTACACCATACCATCCACAGACCAATGAGCTTGTTGAAAGATTCAAGAACACCCTGAAAGGTATGATTGGTGGACTCCCTGAAAAATTCTGAAGGAGATGGGATGTCTTACTACCATGACTGCTTTTTGCTTACCGAGAGGTGGCACAAAAGGGAGTAGGGATTTCCCCCTTTGAGCTTTCGTTTGGGCACCCTGTAAGGGGGCCACTTTGCCTTTTAAAGGAAGGATGGGTGATGCCTCTCAAAGAGCCTAAACAGGATATTGTGGACTATGTGCTTGGCCTTCATTCCAGAATGGCTGATTACATGAAAAAAGCCAACACAAATCTTAAGGCCAGCCAAGAGCTACAGAAACTCAGGTATGATCAGAAGACTGCCATGGTGAAGTTCCAACCAGGGCAAAAGGTAAAGGTTTTAGAGTGTGTGGCACCTAGGGCCCTCCAGGACGAATAGACTGGGTCCTACCCTATCCTTGAAGGAAAAGGGGATGTCACCTATCTGGTGGACCTTGGCATATGTAGAAACCCTATAATGACAGGGCTGACATGACCATGCTCATGGTCACTGATGAGGATCAGGAAATAGAGAGTGAACCTCTCCCTTACCTCCTCTCTCACAACCTAAAAGAAGGCTCAGTGGAAGTAGTGGTCTTTTCAGACACACTCATTGACCAACAGCAGACTGATTGCAGGCAAGTCCTAAATCAGTTTGCTGAGCTCTTTACTCTGACCCCTGGTCAGACTAGCTGGTGTACTCATGATGTAGACACTGGTGACAGCCTACTTGTCAAAAACAAAATCTACAGGCAGTCTGATCATGTCAAAGAAAGCTTCAAAGCTATCTAACACAGGAGAAGGATCAAGGCACACAAGTCTTGCACCCGTCAGCACAGAACAGAGAAAGTGAAATGAAATTCACAGTGGTGCAACGAACCAGAGGAGCAACCCTTCTACACCTCTAAAAGGGAATTACTTCCCAAAATGAACATAAACAGCAGTGGTTCAGCACTCCATTTCAAGTTCAATTATAGCACATCATAAGTTTTCAGTACAGAGGGCCAGATGTACGACGAGAATTAGCATGCGCAAACGGGTTTGTGACCCGTTTGTGCATGCTAATTCTGATAGGGCCATGTACAAACACTATTTTGCGACTCTCAAAATAGTGTTTTGCGACTCGCTATTAGGAAGCGGCGTTCCCTTCCTAATAGCGAGTCACAAGCCATGCACCAATGTTTTGCAACTGCAATTGCGGTCGCAAAACACTCGCAAATTATCACTCTCTTCAAGAGGGTGGTAATGCAGTCGCCAATGGGATGGGGTCCCCAGGGGACCCCTTCCCCTCTGTGACTGGCTCTGAAATATTTTTTAAGGACAGGCAGTGGTCCAAGGGACCATTACCTGCCCTTAAAAAATGAAACGAAAAAGTTTCACTTTTTTTTTTTAAATGCATCCCGTTTTTCTTCAACGAAAACGGGCTGCATTTTAAATAAAACTGCTTTATTGGCAAGCAGTCCCAGACATTGAGGTCTGCTGAGCCCAGCAGCCCACCATCCTTGGGAGGGCCAGCCATTCCCTATGGGGTCGCAAATTGCGAGTGGCTCATTAATATTCATGAGCCTCGCATTTTGCGAACCCATTAGGAATCGCAATCAGTGTCTCTGACACTGTTGTACATTCCGAATTGTGACTCACAATTTGCGACTCGCAATTGAGCGCAAATTGCGAGTCGCAATTTGGAATGGTCGTACATCTGGCCCTCAGTGCACAATTTCGAATGATAAATTATTGTTGTCTCAATAAACAGATGTTAAAGTGGTTTCTTCTTCCAAAAATCTTAATTTATCATCCTTTTCTTAACAACACAGCAAACGTGCAGTAGCCAACGCGTTTCGTCCACCAGGGACTTCTTCAGGGCTCAATATACATGTTGTCGTCTCGTATATTCCTCATTATATAAATAGTGAAAATGGATGTTTTTAGAAATTTTGGAGTACAATTGCTTCGATAGAGTTCCAGCGTGGCGTCCGGATCATTAGAAAAAAAACAACATGTATATTGAGCCCGGAAGAAGTCCCTCGTGGACGAAACGTGTTGGCTACTGCACGATTGCTGTGTTTTTAAGAAAAGGATGATCAATAAAGATTTTTTGGAAGAAGAAACCACTTTCACATCTGTTTATTAAGACGACAGTAATTTATCATAAAGCTTCAAAGCTGAAGTAAGCAAGATGCTGGATTAAGGTGTCATTGAACACTCGGAGAGCCACTGGGCCAGTCCAGCTGTTTTAGTCCCCAAGCCTCATTTACAGGGTGGAAAGAAAGAAATTAGTTTTTGTGTGGACTATAGGGGCCTCAATGCAGTCACAAAAACTGATGCACATCCAAATCCCAGGGCTGATGAACTGATAGACAGGTTGGGGGAAACCAAATATGTGAGTACCTGTGATCTCACTTCAGGGTACTGGCACATAGGTTTGACCCCTGGATCCAAAGAAAAATCTGCATTTTCCACCTCAGATGGGCACTTCCAATTTACTGTGATGCCCTTTGGACTAAATAATGCCCTTGCTGCCTTTCAGAGGTTGGTGAATAAAGTCCTTGCTGGATTGGAATCCTTCAGTGCAGCACATCTAGATGATATTGCTGTCTTTTGCTCCACCTGGAAGGATCACCTGAGCCACCTCCAAAAGGTTCTGAAGGCTCTGCAAAATGCAGGCCTCTCTATCAAGGCAAAAAAGTACAAGATAGGGCAGGGTAATGTAATATACTTGGGCTACCTTGTGGGTGGAGGCCAAGCTCAACCACAACAGCACAAAATCCAGCCTATTCTGGATTGGGAATCTCCAACCACCCAGACCAAAGTCGGGTCATTCCTTTGCTTGACTGGGTTCTACAGGAGGTTTGTGCAGGGCTTTTGGCCCATTGTGGTCCCTGTCACAGAACTGACCTCCAAGAAAGTGCCCAAAATGTTTAACTGGACAGTGAGCTGCCAAAAGGTTTGTGACACCCTGAAGGAAGCAATGTGCTCAGTACCCAACTCCAGATTATATCAAGCAGTTAATAGTGACGAGAAGATGCCTCTGAACATGAAATAGCAGCTGTCCTGTCCAAGACCAATGATGATGGCTAACCTGTTGCTTTCATGAGCAGGAGGCTTCTCCCCAGAGAGCAGTGCTTGAGTGCCATAGAGAAGAAAGCCTTTGCTGTGGTTTGGTCCCTTAAGAAGTAGAGACCATACCAGTTTGGTTCTCACTTTATTGTACAAACTGCCCACAGACCTCTCAGATGGCTCATGCAGATGAAAGCAGAAAACCCCAAACTGTTACAGTGGGCCATATCCCTACAGGTAATGGACTTCACAGTGGAACACAGACATGGGACTGACCATGCCAATGCAGATGGCCTTTCTAGTTTCTTCCACTTAGATGATGAAGACTCCCTAGGGAAAGGTTAGTTTCATCCTCTTTCATTTGGTGGGGGGGATTATGTAGGAAAGTGCCTCTGTTGACTTGGTTAGCCCCCACTTTTTGCTTGATGCCTGATGTGATTTTGAACTGTAAGTGCACTGTGTCCCTGCTAACCAGGTTCCCAGGGCCAATTCTCTTTCCCAAAACTGTGCCATTATTGGTACAACTTCAGCCACCCTTGTAAGTCCTAGTAAATGGTACCCCTGGTACTTAGGGCATGGTTACTGAAGAGGGCCCACTGGGGCTGCAGCATGCGTTGTTCCAAACCAGAGACCCCTCAACAAGGCCATGCAAACTGCCTCTGCAGGCTGCGTGACTTGGTGCAGAGAAAACCAAAGAGTTGACATGGCACACATCCCTGTTTGCCATGCCCTCATACACTGCATGAGATATAGGTACATCACCCCTACTGCAGGCCTTCCAGCCCTAAGGCATGGTGCACTATAACCCATGTGTGGTCATATCTGCATGAGCAGATATGACCCTGCAATATCTGAGCCATTCTTGGATAGTGTAAGTGCAGAGGGAAGGCATAAAGAATACTGGGCTTGACACTTGTCATTACAAGTTTCCCAGCTCCATGATGGCATCACTGTAGCCTACAATGTTTGGTACCAAACATCTCATCTTAATAAATCCTTGCTGATGCCAGTTTGGATTTATTAATAAATGCACACAGGAGGCCCTTTAGGGGGTCCCCTGAAAACCTACCAAGCACTTGTGTGGTCTCTGACTAGTCATAGTCAGCCTGCCACTACCAGACATGTTTCTGACCTCATGGGCCTATGCTCTCAGAGGACAGAAACAAAACCTGCTCTGGGCAGAGATGCTTCACACCTCCTCCTGGCCGGAATGACCTTCCAGAGTGAAAAGCTGCAAAAGTGTTGTCATCTTTGATGTTCTGCCCAGACTTCCTAAGATAGTGGGAGATGCCAACCCCCCTGTCCTACTACACATTTGGCTGCAGGACAGGAGGGAAAACTAGTTAGATGAGGTGGGGTGTCCACATTCAGACAAGACCACCCCTATGGTGGGATAGGTGATGAGAACCCCTTTCCTGAAAATCCACCATCTTGGGATAGTGGAGAAACAACTTATCAGGGCTAGGGTAGTGCCCTTCCCACAGGAAGAGGTCACTTAGAGGGAGTAGGCACCCTAAAAGTAGGTAGCCCATCAGCTACTACCTGTCTACCCCTGTAATGCCCCTAAATTCAGTATTTAGGTGGCATACCTAGACCTGGAGATCAGTTTCAACGGACAAGAAGAAAATGAGGGCAATGAAGACTTGATGCCCAAGAGATGAAGCCCTGCTGATGAAGAAAACTTGTGTCAAACCCTGCCTGCTGCCACTAGGACTAGATGAAAAGACAATCATGGTGTGCCGGGTCATCCTGAACCTGTGAAGACTACCAAGAACCCCGGAACTCCTCCAGCCTTCAAAAAATCACCAAGAACCTCCCTTGGAGTGAAGGTACCGATTTGTTGATGTGCTGCCCCCTGACGACTTTGACACAGCACCTGCACCAAAAGAGGTACACCAGCTCTTGAGGGATAGATATGTCTC
The DNA here is from genome assembly GCA_963921515.1 of Calotriton arnoldi. Classification (NCBI taxonomy): domain Eukaryota; kingdom Metazoa; phylum Chordata; class Amphibia; order Caudata; family Salamandridae; genus Calotriton; species Calotriton arnoldi. Next base: position 897,883 of record CAWUFW010004346.1, on the reverse strand, counting down.
CTTGCCAAGCTTTGAGACACCAGGACCTACCAGAGTCGCACCGTTCCAATACATTGGTTACCGGACCCCCAACAGCAAACAGCAAGACACAGAGGGGCCGATTCCGATCTCGGCCGGTAGGGCTCCGAATCGGATTCGGATTTACCGGATCCGATTCGGAGCCCTGTTTCCCGACCGAATCGTACGCGGGTCCGGCCGAGCGAGTACGATGCAGGCACCCGCGAAAACTCCGACCGACTCGAACGCGGCTTCAACACGCTCCGACCGACTCGCATGGACACGACTCACACCGCGCTATGGAGACGTTTCCCGGCCGGGTAAGTACGATGCACGCCGCGAGCAGTCCGATCGACTCGCGCCGTCCGGCTTGAAAAAGCTGTCGGAGCCGGACTTTGGGGGTCTGCGTCAGACCCACCTGCACGCGTAGGCGCGCAAGTCGCACACAGGGGGGACCCAGGGGTCCCCCCTACCTGTGCGTGTACGGCGCGAATCGCTTCGCCACGTACACGCTGTAGGGGGCGCCCTTGTCCGCCTCGCACCCATTGAGTCAATGGGAGCCCGCGTACGCGTTGTACGACAGGCTCCCATTGAGTTCAGTGGGAGTCCGACCGACTCGAGTCCGATGGCATGCGTGCGCATCGTACTCGATCGGTCGGACTGCCCGAGTCCGATTCGGTCGGAAATCTCTCCGGGTCCGGGTCGGTCGGAGAGATTTCCGGCCCGAATCGGAATCGGCCCCAGAGTCTGTGCCAGACTTCATCAACACCAGATGCAAGCACCCATCAAAGTTCATCAAGACCCCTGAGACCCACATGCTGAGTGGCCAGATGTCCTGAAATCGCCTCTCCAAGTTGCCTCTTCCTGACAGCGAGGACTTCCCGATGCACAGCCCCTGGCTGACCTATCTACTCTGCACCCTGCCCCGGCCCTGGTAACGACAAAGCAGCCATGCTCCTATGGCTTTGCACCCTTTGTGACCTCTTCCCTCCAGTGGGACTCACCGGACTTACCTCTAAGTCCTCCTGTGCATTGTCTTTCCAGGTAGCCCCTCCATCATAGGCACCAGCTACTAGCTACTAGCACCTTCAGCATCCTGCTCCCGGCCAAATCCGGGACACTCAAAAACTTCTACTGCAAGAACATTAGACCTGGTCCCGCTGCTGACCTAAAATGAGAAGGTGACCTTCGTGAAAGCATTGCTTGATTTCATTTGCATTTTTCTGCTTTTTCCCTTTGACTTCAATTGTGCTTAATTGCGCACAAAAATGATTTATTTTCCGAACTCTTAAAAATCGCAACTCCTAAAGTACTTACTGTAGATTGAAGTTCTTGGTCTTAAAATATACATACAAATCTATACTGTTTTTATAAATTGGTCTCAGATTTATTCTCGAGTGTATATCTCATTTATTGCCTCTTCAAGTACAAATAAATGCTTAGCACTACCCTCTGATGAGCCTAACTGCTCGCCCACACTACCACAAAAGGAGAATTAGTATTATCTACTTTGACCTCTGTGTATCAGTAAGAGATCCACTGGACTCTCTGCACCGTGTACTTCATTTTCGTACACTATATAGAGAGTCAACTTCGTACACCCCACAGGTGCTTTAGTAGATTTTCCTGCTTGGAGTCCAACTCCTGCAGCTGAGGGAATTGGATAGAGCTAACAGCAAGCTCTCAATACTATAAGAACTCCTGTGCATAGCAGGCAGTGGTGCTGGAATAATTGTTAGACTTGTGGTGCTGACATTAGAAAGGGTGTAGTATGTATCTGGTGTTGCATTTAGAAGAACACTATCACATATATATTATGAAAGCGTGGTGTTGGATCAAAGGTCATTTACCGACAGCATATTTTCTATTGAAATCATCACTAAAATTGCATAGACATACAATTTTACTGATAAAACAATACAGCGCACAAATGATAATGAATGGACCTTGGGTTTTAGCAAATATTTGTCATTTGCACATCACAAAGTAAGGTGTTCTGATTTGTTTTGACCCTATTAAAATCTTTGTTTCAAGCACAACATTTTTTAAAAGTGCTTCTTTTGTGCTTTCCTGTTTTAAAAAAAATATTTGTACAGTTCATTAATAGGTATTTAAATGTTGTTTTTAATGTTAGAAAAAGAAAATCATACAGCCTTTCTTTCTGAAAAGCAAGATTTTCACATTATTCTCATTACAAAATACACACACTTTACAGTAAGTAAAAGAAAACTAAACACCAGTCTCTCTGTTAACCCTTTTCATGCGTCAGATGGCTCCCGGCCGTTCTAGCACCCGCCCACAGGAGAAGCGCTGGTGCTCCCCCCGTGGGCCGCACTTTATGCTGCGTTCCACCGGGGAGGGCAGCGGAAGCCTTTCCGCTGCACCCAATCTTCCTTCACGTCATTAGGTGATACCAGACGCGCTGGAAGCCATTTGCTTCCAGCGCGTCCAAGGAGGAGAGGTGAGTTTCTCCTCGGGGTGGGTGGGGGGATTTAAAAAAGAGGCATTGGAGGAGAGAAAAGGGTTTTCCTTTCCTCTGATGTCTCTTTTCAGCATTCCTGCTGCACGATTGCGCATGAGGCGCGATCATGCAGCAGGAATGCCCACTAGACCTCAGGGATTTTATTTTTAATTTTTAAATGGATGGTGTTTATTTTGGCCGTGTCTGCCCCCTGGGGGGCAAATCGGCCAAAAAAAATTAATATTTGTATTGTGCCCACTAGGCCACCAGGGATTTTTAAAAAAAATGTATGTTTGTGGGTAGCGGCCCCTTAGGTAAAGATCGCTCCCCTTTGGAGAGCATTTATTTTGTCTGTGTCTGCCCCCCTTGGGGGCAGATCAGCCTTAAGTTTTTAGGCCCATCCTCCCCCAAAGGGGGCAGAAACCATTAGACAGCAGGCATTGTATTTGTATTGTTGGGAAGCGGCCCATTGGGCAAGGGTCGCTCCACTTTGTGGGTGTGGATATTTTGGCCGTTTCTGCCCCCCTTGGGGGTAGATCAGCCTTATGTTTTTTGGCCCATCTGTCCCCAAAGGGGGGCAGAAGCCACTCGACATCAGGGTTTTTTAAATGTTGGTGTTGGGGAGTGACCCCTTGGGCAAGGGTCGCTCCCCTTGTACGGTGGTGAATATTTTGGCTGTTTCTGCCCCCCTTGGGGGCAGATCGGCCTTATGCTTTTAGGCCCACCTACCCCCCAGCTTGGCTGGTGGATTGTATGTGGACTGGTGCATTATTTGCATATGTGATTGTAATGTTTTATTTCTCCTTTTTATTCTAGTGCAAAGATTTTGATTCTTGTTTGCGGTTTCGGCAGGGGTAGATCAGCAGTTTTGCGTAGTTGCATTTATTTGGTAAGAAAAACATTTTTGTTGTGTTTACTCCAAATGAGTATAATAGTGATGCATGAATGAATTTTTTGTAAGTGGTGTCATAATAGCAGCATATTTAGTTAGTGTTTTGAGAGTGAAATTATTTGCAATGTGTTTTGCTTTGTCTTATGTGTAATTTTCTTTTCTTTTTCTTTTTTAGTGGGATATTGTTGGTCCTTGCTGTGTCTGTGCAGAGTAGGTGGTGGTGAGTCTAGATGCTTCTGGCAAGTGAGTGGTATAGTTTTGGAGTATATAGGTCTTTGTGATAAAGCCACATTTTGTTTATTAATTATTTTACAAAGTGTTTGTTGTTGTTGACTTGTTTGACAAGTTACCTTTATTAGTAAGGATTATGGCTAGCTGCAGAATTACTGCTCATGAGGTGGTGGGTATGTTTTTTGATTCTTCCTCTGACCATGATTATGAGACTGACGTAGCGTGCGTCTAAGGAAGAGGAGTGAGTGCAATATTCTGGCAGTGAGTTTTCTGTCCACGAGGAATGATCTGATGATGAAGCTACTCTCAGTGCGGATGAAGTGCTGTTTTGGAGGAGGACACTGATGTGTTGATGGTGCAGCAAGAGACATCTGGATTGCAGCCTGCGGCTGCAAGGCTTCCCATTGGAAGTGCTGGACTCTGGGTTGGTCCAAACATGGTGCAGTCGGTGTTGCCTGCATTTAATGGTGATGCAGGGTGTAGAGTAAATTGTGATTTTTTTTTGCCTATACAGTTTTTTCAGTTGATCAGGGATGATGTATTTTTGGCTGAGACCGATAAGCAGCCTACTCTGTATGCTGAACAGTATTTGAGGGACAACATTGCCAGAATTAGGCCCCGCTCTAGAGCTACCAGGTGGACTCCCACAAATCTGGATGAGATGAAGAAGTTTTTGGGCTTGACTTTTTTGATGGGCTTGATAAGGAAGCTGTCCCTGGCTTCATATTGGTCTACCAGTCCATTGATGGCAACAACCATATTTCCTGCAACTATGAGTTGTGATCGGTATTTACTTTTGCTTTGGATGCTACATTTTCTTTAAAATGCTTCGGCGTTGCCGCAAGATCACCCTGACTGTGACCGTCATTTAAGATTCAGCCTGTTCTTGATCACTTTGTAGATCGATTTTCAGAGATCTATACTCCAGGGAAAGAAATAGCTGTTGATGAGTCTTTGGTCCTGTTCAAGGGTCATTTGGTTTTTAGACAGTACATTCCTAGCAAGAGGGCATGTTATGGAATTAAGATGTATATGTTGTCTGAGAGTAGGACAGGATATGTCTATAATTTCCGGGTGTACACTAGTAGGGATTCCACTATTGACCCCATTGGTTGTCCGTCCACTTTAGTAGTTTCAGAGAAAATTGCGTGGGAACTTGCTAGAGGTCTTTTTAACAAAGGTCACCATTTGTACCTAGATAACTGCTGTGCAATTGTTTAAGGAATTGTTCAAAGTGGACACTCTTGCTTGTGGCAGAATGTGCTCTAACTGTAAAGGTTACCCAAAAGAGCTTGTTATCAAAAAGCTTCAGAGGGGACAGTGCAGTGCCTTGCGTAGTGATGAACTGCTAACTGTGAAATTTGTGGACAGGAGGGATGTACACATGCTGACTACCATCCATGATGACAGTACTTCACCTGTGACTGTTTGGGGTCAGGTTGCTGAAGTGCGCAAACCTGTGTGCATTGTAGACTACAATAGGCACATGGGTGGTGTCGATAGAGTAGATCAGAGGTCGGAACTTTACACTGCTGTTCGCAAGGCTTACATTTGGTATAAGAAGTTGCCCATCCATCTTTTTAATTTAGCAACTTTATTGCTTTTGCGTTGGGTTCAAGGAGTGTTCTCCAGCATCAAAGATGACTTTTGTTCAGTTTCAGGGGCTCTGATAGGCAGCCTTGTTATTGTGGAACAGGCAAGTGTTCCTAGAGAGTGGTGGAGGATGTGGCTAGATTGAAAGATCGCCACTTTCCAGATTTAATTCCTCCTACCCCCCAAAAAAATATCCCTGTAAGAATAGATGTAAATGATACCTCACTTGGGTGGGTGGGGCAAGGCCTGTGACTGGGAAGGGCCAAAAACATTGGGATTAAGAGTATAACACAGGAAATTCTAAGCACTACATTTTTTAAAAACAGGGGGCCGATTTATAGAACTAATCTGAGACAAAATCCTAAACTTACTACTTCTGTTATTCACAGAAGGCATTTAAGATTTTTGGTATTCACAGAAATCACTTACAACTCCTGTGCCCGGTTCACAAAAGTAATCTGAGACAAAATCCTAACTTTACAACTTTCGGTATTCTTAAAGGCATCTAGGAGTACTAAAGTTAGGATTCCTAACTTTACTACTCCTAAACTGAGAAAAATCCTAACTTTATGACTTTCGGTATTCACAAAAGGCATTTACGAGTACTAAAGTTAGGATTCCTAACTTTACTACTCCTAAATGCCTTTTGTGAATACCGAAAGTCGTGAAGTTGGGATTTTTCTCAGTTTAGGAGTAGTAAAGCTAGGAATCCTAACTTTAGTACTCCTAAATGCCTTCTGTGAATACCGAAACTCGTAAAGTTAGGGGGGCATATTAGCAAGAAGAGGCGATAATCATCGCTAACCCTGCTTAGCGTGATTTTTTATATCGCCGGCTATCGCTGGAATATATCGCCACGCTAACGCTGTATTAGCAACGATTAGCGCTATGGCGATGAATATTCCAGTGATAGCGGGGGAAATGGGCCAACATCGCTGAAAAGCCAGCGATGTTGCATGGAGAAGGGAGAACACCTTGCTGATACGACCCTGTGGTCGTATCAGCATAATCCACCCCCCCATGTTAGGTATGGCTAACACCTGCTAATTGCAGGTGTTAAATAAATGGCGATGACCCCGGTTAGCGCGACTTTTCACGTCGCTAACTGGGGCCATGGCCACCTTGCTAATAGGCGATAGGCCTGTTAGCGGGTGTTTCCCAGGTTTGTTCGTCGGGAACGCCCACTTTGCATGTCATTAGCGATAAATATCGCTGACATGCAAAGCGGTAAAAAAACGGGCGCTAATGCCCGCAAACTGTCGCTAACTGCTGTTAGAGACAGTTTGCTGATAGGGCGATATGAATATCGCCGCTTTAGTGGCAAAAAGTGCCGCTAAAGCGGCGATAGTGCCCTTGCTAATATGCCCCAGGATTTTTCTCAGTTTAGGAGTAGTAAAGTTAAGTACTCCTAAATGCTTTCTGTGAATACCGAAAGTCGTATAGTTAGGATTTTGTCTCGGATTACTTTTGTGAATCGGGCCCTAAGTTTTTAGCCAATTCTGCATTGGACACCCACACAAGTGAGGTATCATTTTACTCTGGAGACTGAGGGGAACGCTGTGTGGTGGGACATTTGTGCCGGCACGGTGATCCTACACAGAAATTTGTGGAAAATGTGATTTTGTTCAGCTAAATTTGAGGTTTGCAGTGGATTCTGAGTAGGGAAACGTTGGGTGATCCATGCAAGTCATACCTCCCAGAACTCCCCCAGGTGTCTAGTTTTCAGAAATGTCTGGGTTTGACAGGTGTCCATAGATAGCCACCGAGCCGGGGGGAAAAACCCAGGTGACCCCCTTGCAAAACCAGGTCTTTTTGTGATAGGTAATTTTGATGTCTCCACAGTATGTTTTGGGCCTTTCCCTGCCGCGGGCACTTGGCCAATCCACACAAGTGAGGTACCATTTTATCGGGAGACTTTGGAGAATGTGGGGTGGGTGGAAGTTTGTGGATCCACGCAGATTCCAGAACTTTCCATCACAGAAATGTGAGGAAAATGTTTTTTTTGACAAAGTTTGAGATTTGCAAGGGATTCTGGGTAACAGAACCTGGTGAGAGCCACACAAGTCTCCCCAACCTGGATTCCCCTGGGTGTCTAGTTTTCAATGATTCATAGATTTGCTAGGTGTCCCTAAGTGGCGACAAATCTAGGGTTCAAAATCCACAGCTAGGCAGTTTGCAAACAAAAAGGGTCAGTTTTCACTGTAAAAATGTGGTATATCCATGTTGCGTTTTGGCCCGTTTCCTGTCACGGGCACTAGGCCTACCCACACAAGTAAGGTACCATTTGTATCGGGAGACTTCGAAAAATGCGGGGTAGGTGGATTTTGGTGGATCAATGCAGATTCCAGAACTTTCCATCCCAGAAATGTGTTTATTTTTGCACAGTTTGAGGTTTGCAAGGGATTCTGGGTAACATAACCTGGTGAGAGCCACACAAGTCACCCCATCCTGGATTCCCCTGGGTGTCTAGTTTAAAAAAATGTATAGGTTTGCTAGGTTTCCCTAGGTGTCGGCAGAGCTAGGGTTCAAAATCCAAAGCTAGGCACTTTGCAAACAAAAAGGGTCAGTTTTCACTGTAAAAATGTGGTGTGTCCATGTTTCGTTTTGGCGCATTTACTGTCGCGGGCACTAGGCCTACCCACACAAGTGAGGTACCATTTGTATCAGAAGACTATGGGGAATGTGGGGTGGGTGGAAGTTTGTGGATCCAAGCAGATCCCAGACCTTTCCTTCACAGAAATGTGAGGAAAATGTGTTTGTTTACACAGTTTGAGGTCTGGGTAACAGAACCTGGTGAGAGCCACACAAGTCACCCCATCCTGGCTTTCCATGGGTGTCTAGTTTTAAAAAATGTATAGGTTTGCTAGGTTTCCCTAGGTTCCAACTGAGCGAGGGTTCAAAATTCACAGCTAGGCACATTGCACAAAAAGGGTCTGATTTCACTGCAAGAATTTCCTATTGCGGACACTAGTAAGGTAGCATTTTTATCAGGAGACTTAGGGGAACACAGAATAGTAGAACAAGTGTTATTACCAATTGACTTTTTTTGCATTACGGCCTTCCAAATGTAAGACAATTTGTAAAAAGAGAACTCATTTTGAAAAATGACCTCTAATTCACATGCTTGTATTGGTACCCACAGTTTTGGAGATGTGCAAAAAGCCACTGCTTCTAAACTCTATATTTTGTTCCCATTTCAGAAATATATTGGTTTCCTTGGTACCTATTTTTCACTCTTTATATTTAACCAAATGAATTGCGATATACCCGGTACACAATGAAAACCCATTTCATGATGCAGCTCAGTTATTGGCTCTGGGTTCCTCGGGTTCTTGGTGAAACTACAAGTCCTATATATCTCCACAACCTGAAGGGGCCAGAAGATGTAACGGTATATTGCTTCAAAGAATTTATCATACTCAAAAGAAGTTACAGGTGAAAAAGTTGACACAAATGACTGTTTTGTTCAACTCAATTTCAGTACTTTTTATTTTCAACTGTTACTTTCTATAGAAAAACCTTGAAGAATCTACACAAATGCCCCTTTTCTGAATTCAGAATTTTGTCGAGTTTTTAGAAATGTATAGCTTTCTGAGATCTATTATTGGTTTCAGACCCATTTCCACCACTAACTGGAAGGAGGTTGAAAGCACAAAAAATAGGAAAAATAGGCTATGTACCAGTAAAATGACAAAACGGAATAGAAAATGTTGGTTTTCTGACAAAAGTCTGCCTGCCCTGAAAGTTGAGAAGATAGTGATTTCAGTACCACAAATCCCTTGTTGATGCCATTTGCTGGAAACAAACCAGATGCTTTCTTCTGCAGCAAACTTTTTTCTATTTAAAAAAATAAATAATAATAATTAGCTGTATTTTTGCTAATTTCTGGGTCTCCTTCAGGGGAATCCACAAAACCTGGGTACCTTTAGAATCCTCAGGGTGTTGGAAAAAAAGGGCGCAAATTTGACGTCGATACCTTATGTGGACAAAAAGTTACAGGGGCCTAAGCGCAAACTACCCCAAATAACCAAAAAAAGGCTTAGCACGGGGGAAAAGGCCTAGCAGCGAAGGGGTTAAAAGAATAAGCAGCAGTTTGTCAGAAGGCTTGACTGGCATTTGAACTCAGTCTCTAACAGCACAGCAAAGGTGCCAAGATAAAAACAAAATTTTAAGGAATCTTTAATGCTTGTTCTTCTTTGGAACTCTGGCATAGTTATTTATGTGCCCTCAAATGGCTCAAGGGGCTGGGTTAGTTGGGCCCCCTCCAATCTCTGGCCACCAGCACATTGCACCAGCTCCACCACTGGTAGCTATGCCCCTGAAGAGAAAGGGTGAACAATCGTGACAGATGGCAAAAGCGTGGATGATAAAGAACCCACAAGAGTGAGAAAAAGGGGCAGAGGGTGTGTGGTGATGGATTAAAGAGGCATGAGCTGGTAACAAGTCCATACAGTCTTGATATTCTGTACCCTGACATAGCACCTGCTGTGGGCTTCTGAGCAATACTTTGGGCCGCTGCACCTATTCTTTAACAAATTATAGACGGCTGCTGTCCAAACTGTATCTGTGTATGTTTGTGAAATGAGCTTCTGCAGCTGCTGCTCGTAACATACCTGCTATTTTTGAATGAAGCTTTCATTGCAGCTTCTGATTCTGTAACTGTACACTGTCTGTGAACAGCATGCACTGATCTGTCTTCTGTGCTCCAAACCATTATGGGGCAACTAGATTGCAACTAGAGAGCATAGAGGATGCAGTCTTAATGTCAGCTGTGGCTGAACTCCCCCAAAGAGTCCAAAGATGAAGTATTCAGCACCTAATAGTAAAAACAGGTTTCTTTGAGGAATCCTGAATATCATTGGCACAAGTGTCTGACTTCTACCAATTAAAATGCCTGTTGGAACAGGAGTACCAAAAGAATGTTAAGGTTAAAAAGTAAAGCAATAATATTCTTAAACCAATTTAGGTATTAATAGGTACTTTAAATGGCACACAATTTGACAGAGCAGGGATATTTATTTCTTAATTTTTGGATGTAATAATTAAATAACCCCCGCCATTGGTCGTATGGGCCTTTGTTTGCCAACAAGGAGAGTTTAAAAGGACCAGTTATTTACATCAACCCTTCAGTATTAACAATTAATTTGTAAATCAATAAAGAGAATTTGTGTGAGTTAAAGGTTTTTATTAATAATTCTAATAAATTCTAATTGTTTTATTCAGAAGGTAAGAATCTTCTATCATTGTTATTACAAATGCAAATAATCCATTAGTACCTATTTCAAAACAAGATAAAATACATTATTAGTAAAAATTATAGTCAAAATAGTGATAATGCAACAAGTGTGTTCCAAAAGGAATTACCCTAATCTAAAAGAGGTTAAGAATAGAATAAGGTGGGGGCGTTGCTAGGCATCAGCCAAGATGGTCGCACTCTAAGCAAGCTCTGCGGCTGCTGATATATTAACTCCTAACATCCGTCCACATCTCCGCTCCTACCTGGTGCAAAGTGGCTTGTAGAGCAAGCTGACACAACTGGCAACCCAGGGGAGGTTTGTATTGTGCCCCCCACTGTCCATCCTGAAGTGCTACCAGCTGTACCTGTGAGGAGTGTGCCTCGTGGGAGCATGGGCTGCAGCGTACATGCCCATGTGACAGCTGTGGGGGAAGCCAACGCTCCCTGCACACCATCTGTCACCACCCAGTGAGGTGCACATGGGGGATCATCCTCCCCACCACTGCTCTGAGGGGCGCTGCCGATCTCGAAGGGGAGTGGCGCATAGGAGTGGGACCCAGCGATGCAGCCTAAGTCGCGAGGCCAACAGGGGTGAGGTCGGTTTCATCCTCCCGCTGGCAATAAATGAAGATGTCTCTGGCAGTGGGAAGCTCAAAAATAAGAAAAAGGATGGCATCTGATGGCTATATCCTCTGACCATGAGTCCGGGGATCAAAAGTAAGTGCCTGGTGCCCCAGGCCCAGTGCCAGGCAAGTGGCCTTGAGAACACTGGGGATAGTCTTAGACCGATTTTAGAGGAGCGCTGTGCAGCGCAAGTGGCACTGCGGTGACATTAGAAGCGGTTGTTCCTCCTCTTCATCCATTCCCCACACAGCTGAGGCATACTGAGGTGGGCACCATGTTTGAGGTAACCTCCCTGGCAGCACTATCAATCAATCTGTGAACTACATTCCTGTTTCCCCCTCCCTTCCTTTGATGAGAAAAGTAGACTTTGGTGGTGAGCGAGCTGGGGTACCTGGGGTTTAGAACTTGTTACCAATACGGTGGGCAACTGGTGTCATGAGTACCCCACCATCCCTCTGACTACGTATGCCCGCTCTGAGTGTAGAGGGCGGGTGGCCGCAGCTGTAATCTCACCAGATGCCTGTCAACACAACCTCCAAGATCTCGCAGTCGGGGGCTGTGGGTGGGCGTCTGCTGTCACAGAACCAGACAGCAGACAAGCTGCCATGAAAGCTGTGGTGAGAGGAGATGGACTGATCAATGGAGAGCAGGACAGGGCTCTGTTGGAGTGCCCAGGTGGTGGGTCATTGTGTACAGCTATCCAGGGTGAAGGGCTACTTCTATTCATGGGAATTTGGATAAAGGCCCCTGAGAGTGCAACAAGGAGGAATAGGCCTCTATGGGCCTCTTCCAGGCACACAGCAACTAAGCAAGCTTGAGAGGGTTGCTGAAACAAAGGACTCATACATAGTAACGCGGAAGACCCTTAGTGACCCCAACTGAGGGCTATGGTGAGGAACAAGGGGTCGGCACCTCTACGTACCAACAAAATGGACACATACACAGTGATCAGTATGCCCCACACTGCAGCTGGGCTAGAGGCTGACCATCACAAGGCTGTGAAGCACTCCCTCAGCACAATCATGTTTGCAATACAAGACCTTAAGGGCATTGAACCTAAGCTGGACACTGTGACCGCAGATGTCACTTTCCTCAGAGCGAACTTTAAAAAGATCTCTGAAAAGGTAACAGTGGCAGAGTCTCATACTAACTTACTGCAATCCATGACTAAGAACCTAGAGGACCAAGTACAATACCTTACAAAACAAAATGTACTTGTTGCTGCCAAACTTGAAGACCAGGAAAGAAGGGCATGCAGTAACAACATTAGGCTTGTTGGGATTCCTGAAAGGGCCGAGAGGCACAATGTAGATTTATTTCTAGAGGACCTCATCGTCAACACCTTCTGCCCCAAGCACCTCTCGAACTTCTTTTCAATCAAACAGGAGCACAGGTCACAGGTTACCCCCGCCGAGGCCAGGTGCCCCTTCGAGGACAATAATTGCAAAGGTGTTCGACTATCGTGACATGGACACAATCCTGAAAGCAGCTCCCATCCACGGTGACCTAAAATATGAAAATGTCATGATACACTTCTCTCCAGACTTCACCATGCAGGTTCAGCAATGCAGTATTGACAAAGTCAAAAAAGTGCTCAGAGCAAAAGAACTCAAATACATGATGCTATACCTGGTGAGACTGCAGGTGATGGCACTTCACTTCACCGGAGGAGGCTTGGGACTGGTTGGAAGGATGGTGCACCTCAGGCCAACGGAACCAGCAAGAAGAAAAAAGGGGGCAGGAAAGCCAGACGAAGTATAGACTGACCACAGAGAGGTGCATATGGGGGATTACCCCCCCAAAGACCCATGAGCAATGAACTTGGTCTACTCCTAGCCAAAGACTTGCTGCATACTCAGCTGTGGGTACTGTAAGTTTAACCGGCAGTGAATATGGGTACTCAGATCCGGGTCTTGACTGAGCATGCCTGTTCACCCTGTGTATGGGGTGCTGTCTTGCCCAGGGTTGGAGGGATGGGATTAGTAACAATGGCCTACATTACACAGGTTTTGCTTCACTACAGTATACTAAAGGGTTACAATGTCATGTTTCTTTAAATGATCTGCTCATCTTGGTAGTGCCGGCAAACCCTAAAGATTGCATGACACAGTTCGGATGACAGGCACTCTATGCATTGGGGAGGTGGGTAGTTCTGAGCCTGTAGTGGAGGGTAGCAGGGAGAGGTAAGTTTCATTGCTGGGCACAATAGTCTTATTGTTTTAAAGTTGTCCCTTGTTTTAACTCTTGTTCTGGCTTAGCAGCGTTACACAGCTATGGATCGGGTCATAGGACACACAGGAGTGGGGAAACATAATTTGATCCCCAGTGGACACAAGGATGGCCTCACACACACACCACGAAACTCAATGGGAGTCCCTACTCAGTTAGCATTGAAAGTCCTAACATGGAATGTCAAAGGTGTGGGCAGTAAAATCAAGAGCTCCATAATGCTTCAATATCTCCGCAGACATGCCCCAGATCAGGTTCTCCTGCAGGAGACATACCTTAAAGGAAACCAATACACGGTGCAGGCAGGATATACAATGTGCTACAGGGATGCGGGCATCCTTATCAAAAAATCGGTACCCTTTATTCTCCTTCGCACATGAAGTGACCTGCTTGGCAGATATGTGGCGCAAACCGGAAACTGGGAGGGCTACACGCTAAACATTTGCTCTGTATATGTACCACCAAGACTTCCTGCATAGACATTTCCCACACTCAGTGCTATATTGTTAGAGATGCCACCTGGGATACTCATACTAGGGGGAGACATGAACGCAGTAATAGAGCCTGGTATGGACAGAGAATCCATGTCCCTAACTACAAGCGAGTTAAGCCCCCAATGGGCTTTTACGGACACAATGGGCCTGGTAGACCTGTGGCATGAACACAACCGGACAAGGCAGTTCACCTATCTATCAGCAGTGTATGGTAGATATTCCCGCCTAGACCACATTTTCACTCAACGCCTACACACTGGCACTGGGACCCAGCGCATAAAGCGGGAGGCATCTCTGATTACTTTTCATTGGAGGTGTTCTTCTGATGCTCCACTAGGCACACTGTGTCATCCCCTAGAATTGATTCTGGAATCTGAAGGACAGAACCCTCAAGGACAAATTAAGGGAAAGGACAGACCAATACTTCCAGGACAATAAATGTACTGTTAACTTGGCCAGTGTGCCGTGGGAATCCTTTAAGGCTGTTATTCGCGGCCATGCACAGGCCCTGATTGGAGGGAAAAGGAAAGAACAGTGGACAAAATGCAAGGCGCCAGAACACGAGATTGACTCTTTAGAAACTCATATGCTGGCAGGGGGGACAGGCAGCTTCCACCTTCACCACCAGCTACGCCTCAAGCAACACATGTTACTGGAGCTGGTGGAAGATAGGGTGCACGCCTGCAAGTTGGGGACCCAGCACCCACTATATAATATAGGTGACAAGGCTAACAAATTGTTAGCGTGGTTGGACAGGAGGGACAAGGGAAAGAACTGGGTCATAGAGATTCAAGACACACGACCAGTGCTGCCATAGCAGAAGCTTTTGCTGCATACTATGAGGAGATATACGCCTCCACGACTACCATGTCCAGACCTGACCCTCCCAACACTCCCAGATGAGGTGAGAAACACCCTGGAGCAAGATTTGATGGTAGAGGAGATAGCCAAGCCAATATGGGACCTGCAGTCAGGGAAGCGGTGGGGCCCAATGTCCTACTAGTAGAAGTATACAAATGCATGGCAGAGAAAGTCGCAGAGCATATGTTAGACATGTTCCGAGCAGCCTGAGAAGAGGGGTGTTTGCCGGAGGACCACCTCCATCATAGTTATCCCCGAGAAAGACAAGCCACTGACTGCGAGGGGTGATAGCTGCGATGGTCCACCCAGATCAGTCAGGCTTTATGCCACATAGAGGCAATCGTCTGAAGCTGCGGCATCTCTTCAAGGTGTTGCACATGACATCAGTGCCACATATTGAACGAGCCGTGCTCCTATCATTGGACGCCAAGATGGCGTTTGATAGCATTCAATGGATTTATCTCATTGCAGCTCTTGACAAGTTGGGCTTTGGCCCCAAATTCTATGGCTGGGTCAAACTCCACTATCAGGGCTGTCTAGCTAGAGTATGGGTCAATATGCATATGGGCACAAGGCAGAGGTGTCCCCTATGACTTTTGTGCTGGCACTTGAACCCTTAACAACATGGGTTCGATAAGACCTCTTCTACGGGGGACTAGCGTTAATGGAGATTGGGAAGAGCGAATTTCCCTTTAAACTGATGATATACTACTCTATGTCAGGCAGTCCCTCCTCTCTGCAGAAAGGATACTACATTTTTTAATTCCGGATACTGTATCAAGTGGGACAAGTCCCTCAAAATTTGCTAGTGGGGGGGACCCTGAGGCCCCATCAATTTGCGTATCCCCAATAGTATAGAATGGGATTAAATATCTTGGCATATATGTCATACACGATTTGGGAGACTTTCTCAATAAAAGCCTGTTTTCCCATTTGGATCGCCTCCATAGGGATGTTGCCCATTGACAGATGCTTCCACTGTCCCCGGTGGGTAGAGCAGCCCTCTTTAAAATGATGACTCTTCCGTGCCTGCCCTAGGTTCTACAGAATACTCCCTATAAGATCCCCCCATATTTTTTCAGGAAGGTTGACCATGAGTCACGATAATTATTATGGGATGGGGGCAGCTCAAGAATAGCACTTTGTAAACTTCAAAGATGGGTCGATGAGGGGGCTGGAGGCCCCTGACATACTCAAACACTATTGGGCTGCGCAGTTAGTGGCAGTCAATGACTGGGTGTTCACTGATCGAACTGAGCCAGCGTATTGCGTAAACCAGGAAGCGATGGGTAGTACAGGCTCCCCGCCAGTTCTTTACAGGAGAGGACGGGTGTGCACCCTACCGACACCTACAGATTATGCCCCAAGTCACTGGACTGAATGTGCCCCGTGGTGGCTAGATGGCACCTCATGAATATATCAGGTATCAAAAGATTTGGCTGGTGATGGCTGTGGGGGTAGCCAAGCACAACTTAGCGTGTGCCTGGGAGGTAGGAATGCCTCCCCATATTGAAGATTGAGAAAGAGATATGGACTGGTGCCAACAGGCGGAGCAAGTAGTCTAACAAAGTAGGGGCTGCCCCCAAGAAATGGGGTAAGGTTTAGGGTAGCTGGCGCACTTACAGAGGCTTTTGAACAACAAGAAAGAAATGTGGGAATAGGGGACAGACTTGTGTCATTGCTTCAATTCTACCTGGGGGGGGTACAAACACTTGTATATATTGGAAAGCTTCTACACATGACACATATTGCGTCATGTACATAATATGATCTGCTTCTTTTACTGTGTATACTGTGCGCATGATCCATCAACTGTATTGTCTGTATACCGAGCAACTGCATAATAAAAAGTGTTCTAAAAAAAAAAGAATAGAATAAGGTGTCAAATCAGAAACCCGGGTAAAGAGTTATGATTAGAGACTAATGCATAAGGAAAGTATTCTCAGCTATAAATCAGCAGACATCTAGTAAATGGTAATAGGCTAACAAGCAATCTCTCGTGAGAGATATGGTCTCAAGAAACCCAGAGAAGGATCTCCACTAATGCGATGACCTACTATTGGAACACACTAATATAAACACATTGAATTATTAATAAGAAGAAATATCACAATCTCCATGCACAGCATCCAATAGGATTTCAGTAAACTCTTGGGAGTAGGTAAACTCCCAGTTTCTCGTGTCTTCACAATAGGCAACAGATACAAGTCCTTGAAAAGATACTTTGGCAAACTTTTGTGGTTCAGACAGCTCTTCCCATGCATCATCCTTCCTGTTGTCTCCTCATCTCCAGGTGAGAAACTCACTATCAATTGTCTAATACATAACAAATGCCTATTCACTAATAACAGATGGCTTCTGGAAAGTTTCAGCATCTGCAGTGGAAATAAAAATATCCAGTGCAAACTACCGATCAACTTGAAAAATAAGCCTTTCAGTGTTAGTATATAAATCTCTGATAACATGACATCGATAGTTAGGCTAACTTAATCAGCACATTATTATTTCTTTTATATGCTGATAATGCCCAAGTATGATTGCCTTCTACAAAAAAAGTTTTTCATAGTATTTGTGTTATTTAGCATAGACTTTTGCACTTTTTATTTAAATGTGTTTTGGTTTGCAAAATGAAGACATTTGCTCCAGCAACCTCCCCCCTTTGATGGTTAGAATAGCCATCACCATTTCCCACAAATGAATCCCTAAATTGCACCTTCCTTCCTTGCTGTGTCATCTATCTTACTTTTCAAAATTTCCACTTTTGTCAGCTTCTAGTATACCTTATTCTTTCTTTATTTCTTTCTTCCATTTCTATTTTTTATTTTCTTTGCCTTTCTCTCTATATATTTTTCTTTCTTGTTAGATAGCATCTAAATTCTTTATATAAAGCATATATGCATATTAAGCAAATGCCAATGATCAGTTTAGGTTTTAATATAACTCCACTCCCAATATTTCCTAACTATCTACTTATAGCAGAAGTTCCTTTGCTTAGAGTTCCTAACACACTAGTTGTCTCTAAAGTTTCTAATACAGGTTTTAGATCAGAAATGTTCTTTGCAAATTCTTCTATCTTTCTACTCTCCTCAGGTGTGTATGAACAGCAGTGTTGAGCCTTCAACATTTTATAGACTCCACCTTTTTCTGCCAGCAATAGGTCTAAAGTTAATCGATCTTGCAAAACCATTGATTTAATAGCCACTAATTCTTTATTACGTTCTAAGAAAGCACTAAATATACTAATAGCCAGCTTATCTACTACTGTAGAAAGTTTTCTAATTTTCTCGTCATTCAGAACTACTCCTATTGGAGGAATAATCAACTAGGCCTGGGCGGTAAATTCCGTTCCGCTCGCGGAATTTGCGGAATTTGGGTAATTTCTCGTTCTGCGGAGAACGCGGAATTGCCAAAAATTCCGCGATCCGCGTCTTCGCAGAATTTTTTGCTTGTTCGCGCTTTCAAAATGCGTGTTCGCGAGATATTTCTCCCCGAGCATGCAAAGAGCGTTTGCGAACAGGAAAAAAGCATCGCGAACGGGCGGAACAAGCAATTCCGCGTGTTCGCGGAAGTTTTGTGTGCTCGAGGAGATTTTTTACTGTTTCGCGGAGCTTTGCGTAGCGCAACTACGCAAATTCCACCCACCCCTATAATCAACCCAAAAATTCCCCCCACTAATTGTGTCCCATCAATGGTACTACGTGAGATGGAGTCATTGTTAAGGCATCTTTTCTATTTACCTGATACTTATTTGGAAATAATAGAACTAAATTGAAAACTCATGCCTGGTCAGCAAGCAAATGGAAATATGCATCTTGTCCACATACAAATAGACTCCAAGAATACCTGCCACTTCTGTTAATACTTGGATAGGTCCTCCAAGAACTTCAAATGTGTGTTCACAGCTACTTATCCCAATATTTATCTTTCTAAACTGAATTTTCCTTTTGTAAACACATAGTTTCCCTTTTTGTCATCTATCTAATTTCAATTTAGGATATATCATTTTCTTCTTGTATTCATTTTCTTTCTTCCAAACATTATTTAATACATCTTCCTCTTTATTTGCCTCATGGAACATGTGAGCTCTCCTCTCTTTAAATGCTAGAATACATTTATTTTCTAATGGTTTCATTAGGCATGTCAGAATCCTGTTGTATGCCTTAACAGTGTTTATCTTTGAAGGGGATCTAAAGAAATACCAAGCTACTTCCATGTCCTTTGCCTGTGGATAAGGGTGCATTCTCTTCTCAAGGAAACTTAAGAAAGAATCACATCATAATTGAAAAGATAATATTCAAAACATTCCTGTCTATAAAATAAACAAAGTAATATACTACATGTAACTGCATATGAAACTGGAATGCAATGATAGTTTACTTCTTCAGCAGCTGAAGAAGGTAAGTGTGCAAAAACATAGCAATCATTAGCTCCTAAAGCTTGTGTGTATTCTTGAACTAATTTAGAATAAACATTTGATGTGAAATCTTCATTTGAAGCATTTATAAATGAAGCTTTCAAATTCCTCTCATCTAATGGACAGAGTGTCCACCCCCAGAATGGGGAAATGGACGCAGTGCTTAGGATCCGGGCCTCCGTGGACTGGGACTTGGCGATCTGGCGGGTTGCTGGCCATGGGCGGCCTAAACCGGATCCGGCCTTCACGCCTTCTTGCACCATGCCACTAGATTGGCGGGTGTCCGGAAGTGCGTCACTGCCGGGTGCCGCTGCCGGGTGGCCAGGGTGGGGTATAAAGACCCCTTGCCCTTTGGCCTTGGCCTTTTTCCTTACCTGGCCATCCCGGCGATGGAGCGGACTGGTGCGGCAGCTTCTTCTGCTTTCCAGCACACGTATTTCAGCGCGTGACATCTCGGCTCACCGGCTGCTTCGTGTGGTCCCCGGGCTCCTGGCTCTGGACCCCTCTTTGTTCATTCCGGCAACGTGATCCTTCAAAGCTGGTACTGCGGCGGAGAATTCACTTCTTTGGCACTGCATTTCGACCCCGGGCTACTTCTGCTTCCCGGGCTCCTTTCTGCTTTCCAGCGCTCACATTTTGGAGCGCAAATGAAGTAAGGGAGGCAACTCTTCGTGGGGGCAGTCTCCTGAAGCACCGCAGTGCTTCGTTCGGAATCAGCAAGTCGCCTGCTAGAATTTTACCTAATTTCAGTCCTGGGCTCCTCTTGACCCCATCGCAGCCCAATTAGTGTCCCGGTCTCCAACTCACCGCATCTGCATGGTTGAGAGCTTGGATTCTTCTTTTCATGTTACGGGCCGCATCTACGGGGTCCAGAGTGATGTGAGTTTCCCGTCCTGTCCAGCCTCCCAGGCCCAGGGTGGATACAGGGGGAGGTGCCCCTAATTGAGCATCAGAGACCCGGTGGCCCATGAGCCAGGAACGCCGACCAGGCGGTGAGTAACCAAAGCCGGGGGCAGGCTGAGGAGGAACTGTTTTTTATGTAGTGTGCGGTTACTAATGTTGGGAACGTTTCTAGGGCACAGTGAGAAGTAGGTATGTTGTTTTGCCCCCGTTAGGTCAGTGCACGGTGGAGTAGCCCCCTCAGTTGGTTTTTATTGGTCGCATTTGTTAGCATTGAGTGCCTTTGTTCCTAATTCACGACTGTCTCCTGGGTCACCTTGGGTGGGGTACCATTGTGACCTAGCCCCAAGGAGGGGTGTGTTCAGGGACTGAGGCTTGGGGCTGGTGAGCACAACATTGGTGTAATGTTGTTTAGCTCGGCTTTATAGATATATATAGTCTGGGTTCTGGAGCCCCCCCTTTTTTGTCATGGCTTCGCAGACTAAGGGAGGCCGGGTAGGAAAGACAAAAAAATAAGGACCCGGATTTGGCCCACTTATTGAAGTTGGTGTTGGCTAAGCTGGATAAGGAGGGGGGGTAGAATCCTCAGCATCAGGTTCTGAAGGGGAGAGTAGCTCTGTGGAGACAGACCGCCCACGCCGCTCCCTTGTACCCCCACGCGCTGCATTCCCCCCAGTTCAGCGTAAGGGCAAGAGGGTGCCTCGCGCCCCTACACCTATCGCTCCTACGGCGGTTAGTGAAGCTGCTTTAACAACTATTCTGCCGCCCCTGACGGAGGCCCCGGCAGCATCGCCAAATCCATTGCCTTTAAATCACCCTGCCCCTTTAGTCCCCCTTGGTGTGCCACAGAGCCCTAGCATTAATGCACCCCCACCAACTGAGCATCAGGGGGCTTGTGCAGCGTTGGAGGCCATCAGGCAGACATTGTTATCTTTACCTGCAGGGCCGGCTGATGGTAGTATTGTCCAACCCTTGACACCCTCAACAACTCCCACGCAAGAACCTGCCCCTCCACTCTCTGCACCCCTGCTGTAGCCCACAAAAAATGAAGACCCTGTAGCGCAGGCGTTGCTCTCTGTGGCCCAGGTACTTAATAAACTCGCTGCACCACCGGTTAGCGGGAATCCTCTTTCTTTGTCAACCACCCCCTGGTCCCCATCCAATGAGGTCATGGTAGCGATCGCAGACCTAAAGAAACCGGTAGAGGCTATTGGGGCGGCACGTGTAGTAGCTGCTAGCAGTGGTGGTGTAACAGTATCGTCTGACGCTCAGGCACCACAGGTTAAGGAACCACCTAATGCAGACACAGGTAAGAAACTTGACTCAGGGGAGAGAGAACGGGCGTGGCCTTCAACCCTGTGGTGAGGCAGGAATCCCTATTGTCAAGGCCTGGGAAGTTATCTTCGCATGTCCCACCAGAGATGAAAGAAAAGATTTGGAGGAACAAATTTGTTGATGTATTTTCTTTGATAAGGGCAAAATGAAGGGAATGTGATCAGAAGGAGAAGGAGGGTAAGGAAGCTTCTCCTAGGGAGAAGAAGCCTAAGGTGGCGGAATCTATAACAAACTGGCTGTTCGGATTCAATGTGTACATGTCTGTTATGTTAGAAAAGAAACCGGAGGTGGCAAAATCCATGATTTTTTATTCCAATAAAAGTTTGAACGTGCACAATGTGTATTGGGGGTCAGCTTGGTTGGATTATGATGGTGGGCCAGAGTTGAGGATCCAGACATTGGGTGGGACCAGACGGAGATTAATGTTTGGCTAGAGAGTGTCAATAATAAGGCCCCCTTTAAACCGCCTTTTCATCAGAAACAGTCAGGCGAGAGAAAGGGCTCCTGTTGGGCCTTTGACAGGAAGGTTTGCACGCGTCCTCCAGGATCCTGCAGGTATAAGCACAGCTGTTCCTTCTGCGGTCACTCGTCCCACCCAGAGTTCAAGTGCATTAAGAAATCCAAAGATAAGGGGAGAGAGGGAGCCAAATCCTCCAGTTAGTACTGTGCTGCCCACCCCTGTTGACATTTTTAAATTGATCCCATGGGTGAATGCATATCCGAGCTGCGACACAGCAAGGTTACTCTATTTGGGTTTTTCTTCAGGCTTCAGGATACCTGTCTCCTCAGTAGCACCAATCCCGCACTGCACCAACTTAGTATCTGCCCACGCACACTGCAGGGAGGTGCTAAAAAAGGTTGAGAAAGAGGCTCATTAGGCAGGATAGCAGGTCCTTTCCCTACCCCTCCTTTTACGAACTTTGTTTGTTCCCCATTGGGAGTCGTGCCCAAAAAAAGAACAGGGTCAGTTCAGATTAATTCACAATTTACCTGCACCCAAAGGCTCCTCAGTGAATGAGGCCATCACTCCTTGGTTGTGTTCAGTCAGAAATGCATCTCTTGACCAAGCCCTGGCAATCTTGCGCAAATTAGGCAGGGGAGCACTTTTGGCAAAAACGGACATAGAGTCTGCTTTCCGACTTCCTCCGGTCCACCCCGATGATTACCACCTTCTGGGGTTTCAATTCGGGGGTGCCTTTTACCATGATAAATGTATGCCCATGGGTTGTAGCGTGTCTTGCACCTATTTTGAACAATTTAGTTCCCTGTTGCAATGGATATTTACCTCAGCTACAGGCCACGGGGACATAATCCATTACTTAGATGACTTCTTGGTCCTGGGGGCCCAGGTCTATGACGCGTGCGCTAGGACACTGGATACCCTGACTTCTTTGTTTAAGCAATTCGGGGTACCCATTGCACCAGATGAGACCGTTGATCCTTCAACTTGCCTCACATTCCTGGGGATTGAGATTGACACCATGGCTGGGGAGTGCCGCCTCCCAGCTGAGAAAGTTCAGGGCTTCCGGCGGTCCATTGACACTGTGCTTGCATCCAAAAAAGTGACACTCCATCAATTGCAGGTGCTGGTGGTCCAACTGGATTTCGCGCAATGGATTATTGCGATGGCGCATGCTGGTTCACCACCGACCTCCAAGAAGCCAGATGCACCTGCAGATGCCTGGAAAAGAACTGGAGGAAAACCAAGTCAACCGACACCCACTCCACCTACAAGAAAGCCATGACGGACTACCACAGCCAAATCAGAACAACCAAAAGGAACTTCATCCACAACAAAATCCTCACTAACTCCACCAACTCCAAAGAACTCTTCAACGTCATCCAGGAATTCACCAACCCACGCAGCGAAGCCACAGACATCACCCCGTCCCAGGACCTCTGCGACAAGCTCGGAACCTTCTTCCACCTCAAGATCAGAACACTCTACGACAACTTCACCGACCACCCACAAGACACCTCAGCCAGCCCTACTCGCCGCCACTGACGACATCCGCACCCTCCTGGACCAGGGCCACTCCGCAGCCCTCATCCTCCTCGACCTGTCTGCAGCCTTCGACACCGTCTCCCATCGCACACTAATCACCAGACTACGCAAGGCCGGCATTCAAGGAACTGCCCTAGACTGGAACCGCTCGTTCCTCACCGGAAGAAGCCAAAGGATCAGACTACCGCCCTTCCTCTCCGCCCCTACTGACATCACCTGCGGAGTACCACAGGGGTCATCACTGAGCCCGACCCTCTTCAACATCTACATGGCTCCCCTGGCAGACATCGTCCGACAACACGGCCTCAACATCGTATCCTACGCCGACGACACCCAGCTCATCCTCTCCCTCACCAATGACCCACCACTGCAAAACGCAACTTCCAGAGAGGAATGCAAGAAGTGGCAGTCTGGATGTCCAACAGCTGCCTAAAACTCAACGCTGAGAAAACAGAAGTCCTCGTCCTTGGAACCTCACCTTCAGCATGGGACAACACCTGGTGGCCCACCGCCCTCGGAAGCCCACCCACCCCCTCAGACCACGCCAAGAACCTCGGCATCATACTCGACGCATCACTCACCATGGACCGACAGGTCAACGCCGTCACCTCCAGCTGTTTCAACACCCTCCGCATCCTCCGAAAGACCTTCAAATGGATCCCCCCGAATCAAGGAAAACAGTCACCCACGCACTCATCACCAGCAAACTCGACTATGGCAACGCACTCTACGCCAGCATCAACAAGTCCCTACTCCGCAAACTGCAAACTATACAGAACACCGCGGCCAGACTTGTCCTTGGCATCCCCCGGCATGAACACATCAGCCAACACCTGCGGCGACTCCACTGGCTCCCCGTGGAGAAGAGAGTCACCTTCAAAATCCTCACCCACGCCTACAAGTGCCTGCACAACAACGGACCCAAATACCTCAACGACAGGGTAATCTTCCACGTACCCAAAAGAAACCTGCGATCATCCAACCTCGCTCTGGCTGAAACCCCGCGGATCCACAGAGCCAGATCAGGCAGCATATTGTTCTCCCACATCGCAGCCAAGACCTGGAATGAGCTACCGGCAGACATCAGACGCGTCTCCTCCCTGAACGCCTTCAGGAAGACTCTCAAGACCTGGCTCTTCGGCTGAACAGAGCGGCGCACCCCCCCTCCCAGCACCTTGAGACCCTCACGGGATTAGCGCGCTTACAAACCACTGATTGATTGATTGATTGACGGTCCATTGCCAGGTCCTTGTCCAGTCTTAAGGAGAGGCACCATCATTCCCGTCTATCTGGTTAAGTTAGGGAGGACCTAAAGATTTGGGGGGCCTTTTGCAGCAATTTAATGGCTCTGTGTTTTGGCCCTCTCACCCGATTACTAATTCCACATTGGGCCTTTTTACGGATGCTGCTGGCAGCATTGGCTTTGGGGCAATTTTAGGCTCCGAATGGTGGAAGGGCGAGTGGCCCGAGGCCTGGGTCGACAACGGCACCACAAGGAATGTCCTCTTTCTGGAGCTCTTTCCTATCATAGTTTAACCATTTGGAGGGAGGCACTCAGGAGTGCTTTCTTTTGGTCAGATAATATGGCAGTGGTCAAAGCGATTCATAGACAGGGGGCGTCCTGCCAAGGTGTGCTGCAATTATTGAAGCATCTGATTTTATTGTGTCTAAAAGCTAACATTTGCTTCCGAGCTAAGCATGTACCTGGCATTCGTAAAAATGCTGCCGATGCCTTATCCCGATCCACATTACAGGACTTTTGTTGTTTTCACCCGCAGGCTGCAGACGAGATGAAAGAGTTCCCTTCATATCTGTGGAGGATTGGAGTCCCACCTTATCAGATTTAGTTGCAGCCTCACTTGCAAAGCTCACAAGGGTGTTTTACAAGAAGTGTTTTGCAAGCTACAGGTCTTTCTTAAGGGCACAGAATGTCTCTCTCGCATTTGACCAGAGCGCCATATGTCTATTTCTAGGCGAATTGAGGAGGCAGGGCAAGACTGTATCCTGTGCTCGGGCCCACCTGTCTGCCATTCAGTTTTTCACCAAAATTCAGGGTGTAGCTGACTTGCAGAAATCTTTCCTCATCGAGAAGGCACTGGCCGGGTGGTCCAGAATAGAGGGTTCAGGGATAGACATGAGGCGCCCCCTTGACACACAGTTGCTAGGTCGTCTGTTAGCTGTCCTCCAAAAAGCTTGTGAGTCCCTTTATGAAACAACACTTTTTGCCGCAGCATTCACCGTGGCCTTTTATGGTGCATTCCGGGTTGGCGAACTGGTAGGATCTGCACGGAATGATTTTGCAGGGGGCCTTCAGTGGTCGGATGTGAATTTGGACGGGGACTGCTTGACCATAAAGTTGCAGAGGTCCAAAACTGATCAAGAGGGGAGGGGAGCACTGATCAAGCTTAGGGCAGCCCCGGACTCCCACATTTGTCCTATTACGCAGGTGGGGTCCTATTTGGCCATTCGCCCCTGCGGAAAGTCTTTGGCCCTGTTCCTCCACTTGAATGGGGATGCCCTCTCCAAATACCAATTCACTGCAGTGATGTTGACTGCCCTGCGAGAGGCTGGCATCAATCCGGAGGGTTATTCCTCCCCCTCCTTTAGAATAGGTGCTGCGACAGAGATGGCTGGAGCAGGAATGTCAGCTGTTGAAGTAAAAAGATTGGGTCGTTGGTCCTCAAAATCTTGTAAGCGCTACATTCGCCCTGTCTTGCAATGAAAACTGGTGCGTGGTTTTGTGCCCGGTCTATGCATATTCATTTGTGTTTTGTCTTTCCCCTTTTTAGTAGGATGCCATCCAAGGTCGTGTGGGTGATCAGTCACTCCTTTGTTCGCCGGGCGGCCTACAGGTTGCAACTGCTCCGTGGACCAAAGCCTTTTGCCCTGCGTGACGTGGCATTTCTTTGGTGCGGGATCAGTGGTCTGCACATCTTGCAGCTGCAGCAGTTAATTTAGGTGGCTAGGGGTTGGGAGGGACTCCAGTCCCCGAATCTCATCGTGGTTCACCTTGGGGGTAACGATTTGGTGAAGTTGGGCCGTAAAGGCCTCAGGGAGGCCATTTTGTTGGAATTTGCGCAATTGGCTAGAGACTTTCCTGAGGCGGCCATTGCATGGTACCACTTGGTGCCAGGCCGGAACTGGGGGAAGAACATAAAGTCCAGGACGATAAATGTGTCAGTGAGGCATTTGAACTCTAAAATGTCTAGGCTGTGCCCGGGCCCAATGTCGCCTTTGGAATATACCACACAAACTCTTAAGGGGTGGTGACATGTTCCACGAGGATGGTGTTCATCTTCAGATGCAGAGACAGATGTCTTCATCAGGGACATTTGGGCATTTGCTCAATGGATATTTTGTGGTGGGGAGGGCGAGGGACCTGGGGCCCCTGGTCGCCCCTGTGTCTGGGCCTAGAATACATAAATCACCCCCCAGTTAGCAGGGGGGGAGGGTACTTCAGAAGCAGTCCCCCCCTCAGGACAACACAAAGGGGTAAGGTTCGGCAGTCCTGGGCCAACCAGAGGATGTACACCAGCTTGCGGGCTAGGGCGCACAGTTAGATCACGGGGGTTGGCACGGGGTCCCCTGCTCCTGCCCACCTTTGTCGCAGCCCCTGGGGAGCTTGGTGTTCGGGGGTGGTGCCCATTGAGAGGACAAGGGTACAGGGGCATGGGACTGCCCCTCGCGGATGCAGGTGGTTGCACCTTGTGTGGTCCAGTGGTGTTCAGGATTGTGAGGTGACCCTGTGCGGTGGAAGGGGGCTTCAAGATATTGTTCTTCAATTTTTTCACACGAAGGAATTGTGTTGATAGTTTGATTTGCATGATTTTAACACTTTGTATATGATTAGTGTACATGTAATTTTATGATTTTTCTCGCACCTTTTCTGGTATTGTTTTGAATTTATCACATTTGCACAAACTTTGCTATGCTAATGTTGAATAAAATGATCCACAAACTAAGCCTATCTCGTGTCCTGTTGGTAACTCGTTTGGGTAGTGTTGAGGTCCGGTCCTATCAGGGGTTCTGGGTCCTATGGACTGAGCCTCCACCCCCCGAATGGGGGAATAGACGCGATGCTTAGGATCCGGGCCCCTGCGGACTGGGACTCACGTGATCTGGCGGGGTGCCGGCCATGGGCGGCCTAAACCGGATCCGGCCTTCACGCCTTCCGGCACCACGCCACTAGATTGGCAGGCGGCCGGAAGTGCATCACTGCTGGGTGCCGCCGCTGGGTGGTCAGGATGGGGTATGAAGACCCCTTGCCTTTTGGCCTTGGCCTTTTTCCTTTCTTGGCCATCCCGGTGATGGCGCGGACCGGCGCGGCAGCTTGTCCCTTCCACCCGACCCTAATTTTAGGCTTAGTAGGGGTCAGCGGGGTCTAGAATACATAAGTCAGCCCCCAGTTAGCAGGGGGGGAGGGTGCTTCAGAAGCAGTCCCCCCCCCCAGGACAGTGCCAAGGGATAAGGTTCAACAGTCCTTGGCTAACCAGAGGATGTACACCAGCTTGCGGGCTAGGGCGCACAGTTAGATCACGGGTGTCGGCACGGGGTGCCCTGCTCCTGCCCACATTTGTCGCAGCCCCTGGGGAGCTTGGTGTTCGGGGGCGGTGCCCATTGAGAGGGCAAGGGTACAGGGGCATGGGACCGCCCCTCGCGGATGCAGGTGGTTGTACCTTATGTGGTCCAATGGTGTTCAAGATTGCGAGTTGACCCCTTGGGGCGGAAGGGGGCTTCAAGATATTGTTCTTCAATTTTTTCACATGAAGGTATTGTGTTGATAGTTTGTTTTGCACATGATTTTGACACTTTGTATATGATTAGTGTACATATAATTTTATGATTTTTCTCGCACCTTTTCTGGTATTGTGTTGAATTTATCATATTTGCACAAACTTTGCTATGCTGATGTTGAATAAAATGATCCACAAACTAAGCCTATCTCGTGTCCTGTTGGTAACTCGCTTGGGTAGTGTTGGGGTCCGGTCCTATCGGGGGTTCCGGGTCTTATGCACATGTTGTTAGTGTAGGTGCAGGCATTGATCTGAAAGTGTCTACCTCAGGGGTGAAACAGATACTAATTAAAAGAACTATGAACACTAATACAATGACTATTAATGTGACAACAGTGACTATTCTACATAAAAGTAAACACGTTTGTCATCAGTCAAGCCTTTAATAAAATATAGCAACAGTCAAATTCAATATTCTGTGTTGATTTCCAGTGAAAATGCATGTGGGACCAGGAGTACCAAAAGAATGTTAAAGTTAAAAAATTAAAGCAATAAAACCATTTTAGCTATAAATAGCTATTATAAATGGCACACACATTAAGCAAATGTAGCATTTAATGCATGGTCAGATAAGAGGCAAAAAACATAAATGTACATGTTTTGTGCATTTCAAGAAGGTTTGGTAAATGAGGCAGCTGTTCATGCCAAAGAATCAGATGTGCATTTTAAAACTAGCAACTAGGAGTAGTGGTGCAGTCAAAGTCAAACAAGCTTTATCCGATTCCATGTATGGATCATAAAAGCATTACAGACAATTATAAAACAATCACCAAAAACATCAATATCATGATTAGTACAATTCATATAAATTACAATATCATTTTAATTAAAACAGTCATCCCTTAAAATATTTTTGAAGTAAAAAAATTGCAAGGAGCTATATTAAAAAACTTTTAGATTCGAGCTCTCCCTCTTATCCATACCTCTTTCTAATTGCAATCTCTCCTTTAATAAAATTGAGGACACAGTAACAGATATCAGGAGAATCCAGGGAAAGAAGAAACCTCAAACCTTCTATGTAAGAAACGGGGTGGTGAGTCCTCAATAAAGGTAACAGAAATCTATCTCTCTCTGTTTTATACAGATGCCAGATGAAGATCAGGGCTGATTGGTGCAATCCAATTGAGAAAATGCGAAACTAAAGACTGCACATTTTCAGGAAGGTAACCTCTTCTTGGAGTACTCAGAGTGAGGAGACCGCTGGAAGCTGCCATCATGACAGCTGAAGCAGATCTCAATTCTTCTCCAAAGTGATAATGACATTTCGTCGCTAGAACTTTCACAAGGATTTTTGCCTCTGCAATACGTAACAAAATAGGCCTACATGAGGCACAGTCATTGGGCAGCTTGCCTTCCTTCAATATCACTACTATAGTGGCTACGCACTGATCATACAGGGGCTGGCCCTTCTCTTGGGCTTCTTCAAATATATGTAGCATATAAGTTGTTAATTTACTGGCTATGCATTTATACAATTCTCTTGGTTTTCCATTCAGACCCATCGACTTGCCTGATTGCATTTCCTTAATTGCTGCAGCAATTTCATTCTACCTCAATCAGTGTATCCAGTTCTTGTCTATCTTCAGGTGAGAGCTTAAGGAGCCTACTATATTTGAAGAAGTCAGCTAACTCCTATAATGTCTTCCCATTAGTGAATGTACAGACCTGGTGGTAGTAATCTGCAAATGTCTCTACCACTTCTTTATTGCCCCCAATGAGAGAGATATGGATCTCAGTTCAGGGACCCAATCCCTGTTGCATTCCCTGAGGCCCTTCCAGGCTAACAACTTCCTGGATTTGATTCCCACCCCTTATAACCTGCCCTGTGAGGCCAGAAATCTCTAATACTCCTGTTGTTTCAGGTGTTATTGATGTCCCTCTTCTTTGCTCATGTTGAAGCAGACCAACTTTTCTATTTCAAGGATTTCTAACTCTGTTGTGTCCAGTCGAGCTCTCTTACTTTTCTTCTCCCTGCAATTTGTGAGATTGCCTGATGCCTTACCACTGACTTGTAGGCTTCCCAGATTGTAATCCCTGAGTTTAACACTCCAGAGTTTTCAGCAAAATATCGGTTGGTACCCTTGTGCACTTTATTTGCGAGATCCCTATTTGTAAGATACCATGGACCTATAAACCATCCCTCCTTGGCCTCCTCTGCTCTACTCCTGAGCTTAACCCATATGGGGGAGTGATCTGATATTCCCCTGGCCATGTGCATTGCCCTATCAAATTGCCCAGTGTGTAGTCAGAAAATTATCAATCTGTGAAACATTATTGTGGGCACAAGAGTAAAAACTGTACTCCCTTTCGCCACATATCTGCCTGGCTCATAGGCTAGTATTTTGAAGCTCTTGCCTTTAAATGGGTCTCCATGATCATGGCTACATCTGGACTGTGCCTTTTTTTGTTGCTCAAATCATTCACATTCCAGGACAGCATCTTTAGCTTGTTAGTGTTAGGGATTGGAGCCTGCGTTGCTGTAGCCCATCTTTTATCTGGATGAGTCCTGCTTTGATATTGCTCTCCTTCCTATATCATGGTACTGTCACTCACTGTCTCTCCATGCCACTTAAGTGACTTAAAGAATCAAAAACCGAAGAACATGTTTCTTTCATTACCCAACTCCCCTCACCCACTGCCCTGTAATGCAGATTCCAAACTACCTGCCTCCCTAACTTTCAGAGTGCCTGTTGCCCAAGCAAAGGTGTTTTCATCACCAGGTAACTTAGCCCCCACTGATTATCCTTATCAAAGTCCTGAATCCCTCTAACTCAACAACATTGAAAGTGTCTTCTTCCAAGTTTTCAGTATCATAAATTTTGTAAGCTCATTGTCCCGACCAGACATCAGAGTCATTCTGTGGTATCACCGCATCTTAGTGTCTCTGTCAAGCGCTGTGGAGCTCTGGATCAAGATATCACTTTTCATCTTGGTCATTGACATCATCCATTTCCACGACTTCTATTCTACTTTGGCTCGCACCCTGTTCCTCTCTCTCTTGTCACCTCTGGTTCCCCCAGTGGCCTTCAGATCTCCTTTGGCCACTCTTCAATCCTTGTCCTGGTGGTGCATGTTGGTTTTGAACTGGTCACCATACCTGTATCCATTTCAAGGCCTTGTCCCTGTTTCCAAAATGCCACATTTTCCTTTCAACAATCACCTGCAATCTAACAGGAAACATCATCTTGTACTTAGTGCCTCTGGCTCAAAGGACTTTTATAATCTCACCAAAGCTATATCTTTGTCTTTGAACCCTAAGCGTAAAGTCCAGAAATATTAGAATTGTTGCATTTTGAAATGGAAGGTGATCTGTTTGTTGGGCCACTTGAAAAACTGCATGTCTGTCCTGAGTGTTAAAATTCCTTGCTATCATTATTCTGAGTGGGGCACTTGAACACAGCAGCAAAATTGAGACTCTAAGCACCGCTGCTATTGAAAAGAATTTGAAAATGCCCTAGGATTTGAGAGTGTACAATATAAATTCCTCCTAAAAGAGTTTAGCACTAAGACCCTGTGCTGTATCAGAAACTCCCACTACTATTATATTATTCCTCCTAGAGTGCTCTTCATTTTCTTCAAGATTTTCAAGGATTTGCTAATTCTCTTTGTGGAGCCTTGATGTCCTTGCTGAGCCTTCGCGTCTTCGGTCAGGGTTTTCACCAATTTTTCTGTCTTTGCAACTTTTTCACTCACTTTCTTGGTGTCTGCCCTCAGAAGGTTAATCTCCACTGTTACTAGATCTATTTGTGGTTCTAGACAGTGCCTAACATTATGAACTGCTTTCATCATATCTTTAAGTGATGGTTCTGAGCAATCCCGACCACCCCCAGTAGTGCCACCCAGTGAGTCTTTGGTCATCTGCAGTGTGGGGTCCACAGACGTATATTTATCTATTTTACTTTGCTGTCCCCGTCTGACACCCTTTCCACGCACCATGGCAGTCAGGGCTTGGGGGTATTTTATCCTGACTGGGCATAGTAGCTCCCTTTCCTTGCCTCACTAAACTCTTTCTTGCACTTGTCCAGGTTGGCAATGGTGCAGCAGGCTTAATAACAGCACTCTGAAGGTGTTATTCACCACTTTCTGCCAAGGGAGGGGTCCCTTTGACGTGCGTCTCTTGTGTCCCTCTTCACGGCAGAATGTCCAACACTGGACCTGCCTCTCAGATGCACCCCGTCCGTTTCTCCTTCTTCAATACAGAGGCAGTGGCGACAGGCAGGAGAAGTGTATATTATCATCATTAAGCTTTATTTCGACTGTTCAAGTCATAAAAGCTGCACAGAACTTACACAGTTAAAAACAGTTAAAAAAATAAAAGAAGAAGAATTCAAACAAGGCAACCCACATTAGACATGCAAAAGCTTAAGTCTCAAAATTGTGATTTCACAGCAAAGTACCTGCATGGCTAAAACATATTAGACATCATAAAATCTTTTGTACATTTAAAAAAAGATTCAATAATTAAAAACAAATATAGAATATAAAAACTAATGAAAGATGGTGAAAGCATCTAGGAAAGGATGTCACGGGGTTGACCTTAAGGTCGACCCCTAGCAATCAGGTTATGCAATCAATCTACAATAAAGTGCTTATGCAACGTCTAAAACAAGTGGGGGTAACCTAAGTTTGGTACTAGGACCCAAAGGGCAACCCAAACTATGGGTCAACCTGGCCATTACTAAGATGATCTCATAAGTGCCTTCCTTCTAATGCCCCACATGTGGCTTAGGAACTTAGCCATAGCACAGGCAAAAAGGGGCCTGGCTTCCGACTTCAGTATGCGAAGTGCATCCCAGTGGTTCCGTGTGTCCACTTGACGACAGACCGGCTTAAGCCACTTGTCCCTGGGCTGCGTGTAAGCAGGACATGCAAACAGCACGTGAGCTACGGACTCCACTAGGGCATTGCAACCGGGGCAATTGCTTAAACTTAAAGAGTTGGAGTGCCACTTAGCTGTAACCTCTCCCACAGGAAGGGTACCAAACCTGAACTGAATGTATAGCGTTCTATCCTGGGGGACCTGGATTATATCTAGATAGGGTTCCAGTGATCTAACCTGTTTATGGAGCAAAAATTCCTCAGTAAGTTTCCCCAGAGTAGGCTTCGTAAGCTAACGTTGCTCCACCCATTTCCAGTAGTATTGCTTCAGGACTGCTTTTCGTAGCAGGGTGGGATCTGGCTTGTCCCAAAGACCCTTGAGTCTGACATCTGACACCAAATTCCTGACATTTTTAATCCACCCTACCTTATTGCACGTGTCAAGACGGGCGACCTCTGCCAGGGCGTCCGTAAAAGGCAGTAGCTCCGGTGTCCTCATAATGCGAGCCCAGTAAAGCAGCGGGCGGAGTTTCTCTCAATCACTAATAGTGCGTCTGCCCATGTCGAGCATTAGTGGTGTGAGCGGGGTACTTTGGGGAAGCATCCCGAGGTTCCTGAGAAATTTATTCTCTGAGGTGCTAAGCTCGGGTATCTTATCAAAGCCCCACAACTCTGCGCCATACAGCGCTGTGCTAACCACCTTCAGATCATAGACCTGCAAGGCGGCAGCGACCGGTCTAATATGCGAGGAACGATGTTCCCTCCCTAGCGCTCCCGTGACACGCTTGTGGCCCAGTAACATCTTGGTTATGTGGGGATTCCAGGACATTCTATCTGAGAGGCGAACACCCAGGTAGTCGAAGGTACCGACTCTTTCCAGGGGGGACCCATCTAGCACTACACTGCCTTTAAAGGACTAGTGCGGATTAAAGGCCATGAATTTGGTTTTGGTAGAGTTAATAACCAAACCCCTGGTATCAGAGAACGATTGAAATCTATTAAGCAGAAGCTGCAGTCCGGCCGGGGTCTTGGACACCAGCAAGGTATCGTCTGCAAACAATAAGGTTGGTACCTTGTCCCCCCCCAAGGTTGGTGCGTCTGCAGGTTCTTGTTGCAGAAAGCTAACCACCCCATTCATATATAATGAAAAAAGGGTGGGAGCCAAGACGCAGCCTTTGCGCACTCCCCTGCTAACTGGAATACGCTCTGTAAGTTGTCCCTGAGGCCCCCATCTGACTTGTGCATAGTTCCCCACATGCAATCAAATTAGCAAGCTGAGGATAGGTGATGGAATCCCCATATCATTAAGCACAAGCCATAGCTTATGCCTGGGAAGTAGGTCAAGGCAGTCTTTAGATCGATAAAAGCTAGATAAAGACTGCCCGACCGATCACTTTCCAGTAGAGAAGCAGGAGACGAAAAACTTGGTCGATAGTTCCCGTCATTTCCCTAAAGCCTGCTAGGTATTGGAATAAGATTGTATTTTCTTCCTCCCAAGCCTGAATTTTGTGCAGAAGGGCTCTACAGAAGACCTTTTGGAGGGCATCCAGCAAGCTGATAGGCCTGTAATTTGAGGGTTCGCCTCTGTCCCCTTTTTTATAGATTGGGACCACCTCGGCCCCCTTCCATGACCCTGGTACTGGAGCACCATTAGCCAGAGCATTGGACAGGAGTAAGATGTAATTAGCCCAGCTTGGAATATCTAATAAGAATAGGTCCCCCGGTATACCATCAGGCCCTGTCACCTTAGACCGTATAATTCTCCTTAGAGAGGACTCAATCTCGTTCAGGGTGAAGAACTCGTTTGTTGAGTGCTGGATAAGGGGACCAGCTTCCTCCATAACGGACGTCTCCCCAGAGACCGAATAAAGCTTCAAAAAATTATCATACCAGGCCTTGCCAGTAATATGAGTGGGTGGTATTTGGGCCCTTCCTTCGTTACACCAGGCAACGAGGGACCAGAAGGATTTGGAATCTTTATCCGCGCACGCTTCCTTTAATTGCTGCCACCGCAATTCATCCCAGGCCCGTCTCGCCTTATGCAAGGTTGACTTATAGCTCTTCCTAGAGGCTTTAATTAGATCACCATCTTTTGCTTTGATGGCTAAAGCGAAAGTTGAGCGGGCATGTTTACAACCTTTTGGAGCGCTTGGCCTTTGGTCTATTCTTGAATCAATGAAGTGGGAACTGAGGTGAGCAAAGATACGTGTATGGGCAGTAACTATCTAACCCTCGCTACCTGGACATATGGCCAGAGACTGAAGCTCGATAGTGCCTGCTTCCAGGTCGTTATGTATGTTCCTGATCTTATCTTCCTGTAAGACTATCTTCCGCCACTTTAGTGTACGCCTGTTGTTGGATTGATGAACCTCCTTGATGTTACTCAATTGGGCGCCTCTCATAGGGGTAGGGAGATCGTCCCACACGGGCTTCATGAAGAGACAGAGGGGATTGTGATCACTGTCTGTTGTAACACCCACGTTCATATCGATCACATTCCTCCAAAGCCCCACGTCGATGAGGATGTAGTCGATACGAGATGGGCCACTGGGCCTAATGAACGTGTTCGTGCCCAACCTATCCGAGGGGGTTCTTCCATTCACTGCCCTTAGCCGAAATTCTGTGCTTAGGGCATTCACTTGGAGTGCCAGCTTTGTCCATTTCTTTAACTGGTGGAAGGTCTAATTGGGGGACAGCCCAACTAGAGTCATCTTCATTCGACCACATCAGGTCCTCTATGTCTACGGGCTCAAAGGAGGTGTTGAAATCGCCTGCTAATAATTATCTTGAATAGGGTGGGCACCTATGTAACTCCTCTTCCAGAAGTGTGAGCGTTGGCGAAGGTCTCCCCCCTTTGGTTCCCCTCACATAGATGTTAAATAGGTCGATAGAAGCACCCCCCTTAGGACCTTTAATGCAAACCCCCACGATATAAGAACTGGGGCTTGGGAGGAGGGTGATCTGATATCCCAGCGCGATCCCCACCCATATTATCAACCCCCCAGCTGGGCGCCCTCTTCCTCTAGTGGTCGCTGGAGAGCAATAGCATGCATACCCAGATTTGAACAAGGAGACCAGGCTCCAAGTCTCCTGGAAAATACAAATGTCAAATCCCTCAATTAAGGTGTTCCAGTGAGGGAGTGACATTTTGCTTCTTAACCTTGCCACATTCCAGGAGACTATTCTAAGCTGCCGGTCAGGTACTGGTCTGGGAAGCAGGTCAGGTCCTGGGCTAGCGGGACAGGTGCTGGTAGGGGACTGCATGATTGCATGGCGGTCGATGTTTCTACCAGGGTCGACCTCTCTGGAAGTAAAACAGGATCCTCCCACCCCAGCCTCCTGTGCTATTTCATCCCCCCGCCCTATAGTCCTCCTCTAAATAGTCAGTGGATTAGCCCTCATGATCATGTTTGTTTGGTGTGTGGAAAAAGGCACAGCGTTATAACGCTCCTCCCCCTGGAGTCAATCGTTCGTATCTAAATGAGAACCCCAGATAGCCCCACCACGATCAGCAGAGGAGCCAGCAGCTCTTTGCATTTGTGGGCTATAGCGCTTCAATTGGATTTGAGAATCATCAGCGGAGCAAGTGCGATATTCCAAAGCAAGAAGACCCTCAGCCAGATCTGCGCCCTTAAGAGTTAGTTCAATACAGTCTTAGGGTTGATCAGGGAATGTAAGTCTTCTTGCCCTGATAACATCGTCACGGATCACAGAACGACACCCCATGACGTGGCGAATCCAATGAATCGCTTTGTTGGTTAGTGCATCTTCTCCCTCATACACCGCTCTCTCATTAAGTTTGGGGACATTGACCATATGAATTTTCTGAGCTAATGCTGAGTTAATAGGGGGTGGTAAGTTCGGCTTTGGCCTGTAGTGGTTTAAATGTACTGAGTCTTGGTGCGAGATTATGCTTCTTACCCCTAAATGTTTGAAAGGGCTGTTTCTAGACATTACAGTGGGGAAATAGTTCATTGGAGTGGCATTTTGGTAAGCAGGTCCTTGGGTATGAGTAATAGCATCACGGTGTGGACAGGGTTGCCTGTGTGGAAGGCAAACCCCTTCCGAAGTGCTAGACAAAGGTGGGGCAGGTCCTGTACTAGTTGGATAGTTGAGTATTCCCTGGGCGGGCTCCATGGACAATTGAGAACACGTGCCATTCTGTAGCAGTTGATTGACCAAAGTAGTAAGCCCATCAATCATAGATCTTGAGGTCCCTACCTCGGTTCTAAGATCGCTGATGAGCTGATAAGAGCACTGGTTCTTACACCCGTGGTGTGAGACATGAGCAGAGACTGGTTCGCCTAGCCCATCTGGGGACTGATGGTCCAGCGAGTCATCAATCAGATCAGAAAGGGGGGCAAACCTATTGGTGCACTCAGGTGCGGGCTCAGGCTGGCTTATATGGTATGTGATGGATCTTAGGGGTGGCGAAAGAACCCTCACAGTATATAAGACAGTTCCCCCTGTTTGCTCAACAAAGCCCCCTTGGTTGGTAATCTTCTAAACATATCCGGGATGGAAGGTGGGCCACTAGGGCTGGTTAAACTGGTAGAAGGTTGCCTAACGGCAGGACAGGGATCGGGGCCTGGTGAGGCAACTAAGGCACCTTCGCATACACTTATCAGGCAGTCAATGCGATCCATGACGCAATTGTTGCCTGTGTGCTTCAGCGGTTTGGTAAACTTTTTTGCTTTCTTGCCTTTTCCGACTGCCCCCGTGCCCTCAATAGCTTTCCTTTTCCCCATCCCTCGCTGGCATAGTAACAATCTCTACTCCCAATCTAATCGCTATTTTATGGGATAAATATCATGAGGGGGTAGTTAAGAATTGTAGGAAGGTGGAATCTGACTATATGGTTGCCCCCACTTTTTTTATGGTGTTTTGCTGGTTTATGACTTAGTTGGACTGGGACCCTGCTATTCAGGGCTCCAGTCTATCTGCTCTCTCTAAACGACATGGAGTGCACTCTAGGTGCACTAGTGATTGGATACTGTGGTGCCTTATGAGTCCCTAGTATATGGTACCTTAGGTGCCAAGGGCATAGGTACTTCACAGGCCTACCAGGGGCTGCAGCATGTGTTATGCCACCCCTGGGAAGCAGTCTAAATCTGACACCACAGGCCTGCTACTGCAGCCTGGGTGAGGTGGTGCTAGCACCCCTCACTAAGATATAGGTTTCCTATATCTCTCCTGCACACACATATAAACCTATCAGTCACCCCTAAGGCAGGCCCTATCAATCCTGAGGGCAGGGTGCTTGGCTTCTATGTGAGGGGGTGCCTCTGCCTGAGCAGGGCCCCTCTGCAGCTCTCAGAGTCTATTCTCTGGTGCTGTTTGTGGATGCGGTTAAACCATATACTATTTAAGTGCATTATATCCTCGCGGTAAATGCTAACTTTGGAATGGCTGCATCAAAACATGTCGTGTTTGGTGTCAAACATCTTGGAATACTACCCCCCGCCAATCTTGGCGGCGGGGATAGCATTCCACCCTTCTAGAGGGATAAGACATGTACCTGCTGTGGAAACGCGGTAGAATCCTAAAGAGCCCTGGCATCACAAAATGGATGCCACCAGTCACAGACACTGGGCTGCCCTCCTGCTGATGACCGAAACTCACAGTGGAGGAAGCCCAACAATAGGCATCCTGTCACAGGGAGGTGTAACCACCTTCCAGACAGGGTTTAGTGTATTGGGGCTGGGTGGGTGCACTCTTAGAGTGCTTTGAAGTCCTGCACTGGGGGAGCAGAAGGCTCCTCTGTGCATATGCCAGTTCAAACCAGCTCAGGGACTACCTGCCCCTGCTCTGGCGCGAAACTGGACAAAGGGAAGTGGGTGTAGCCACCCCTCCCTTGACCCTCCCATAGGTGGGGTCATAGAGCTAGTCCATCCCCTCTTTTTAGTATAAGAGGGGGAAGCTTGCCATTGCAAAGCAGATAACCCCTGGACGACGCTCTACAGAAGAATCCTGGCCCTTCGACGTTCCACTACCTTTGGAAGACAGAAGAATCTCCCTTGGAGTCAAGGAGTGACTCCCCTGCTTGGCAGGCACCAAAAACGACAACGACGGTTGCAAACTACGCCGCTCCCGCCGGAGTCCGAAGTCCCTGCAGCCCAAGAAGTGGATTTCCTGACCTCTCCCAGGCCATCGTGAGTCCCCAGCGAAGCTGAGGCAAGTGGACCCCCCGAGTAACGAGGAACCGCGACCCCTGGGTACCGTGCACTATTGTCGAGTGCAACCCCTTCACAACGTTCTACGAACTTGTGCTTTGGACCACGTGTGGTCCCGACCTCCAGCAGGAATCCCTCCGAAGATCAGAGGCCTACACCGTCCCGAGTGACCGTGGGCCCCTGTTGAGTGATTCCGCCCGAGGTGTCTTCGCGATCCCTTGCCCGCTGGCTTGTGGGTCCCCAGAAGACTTCCTAAAGAAACCAAAGGGCTCCCCTGGTTGCTCCAGGCCTGCCCTGACTTACCCTCGCTGGGTGAGTCCCTCAGACCTTGCTGGTCTGCGCCATCGACTTTTCTTCATCTCCCCGAGACTTGCGGCTGCCAAGGCTTGTTGGCTCCGATCGAGTTGCCGACACCGCAGTCAGCTGCAGACGTCGAGGGACACACCGAATCCAGCTCCTGGTCGTCGTCGACGCCTCCTGGACCACGTGGCTGAAGAGTCAAGGCACCTGCAACCGACCTGAAGCGACCGACGACGGTGGGCATCCATCTTCCTTGCCCCGGGTCACTGCCAAGTGACTTTGAACACTGTCCCCTCTGCTTTCAGGTCATCCTTCTTCAGAATCCAGGCTTGGATTCCACCGGACACTTCTTCAGCTCCCGCAAGCAGCAAGTCTTCTTTGTTCGCCATTGAAAACGACGCCGCGACCCGACACCAAAGGACACCTGTGCACCCGGCTTCCCTGGGTGAGGTAACTCCAGCACTACGGTGCTCCTGTGGGTGTGGGCCCTAGAACTACTTACCCTGTAAGTGACTTGCTTGTAGGTTCTCCCGAAGTATCCTAAAACTCTTTATTTCCAACCGCGACTTGCCCCATTGAAGTTAACGGCGATTCGCGCCTGTGTATCCACACTGCACGCGTCCCCCGTGGGTCCTTTACTTACCTGCCTTGGGTGGTTTCGTGAGGCCCCAGCACTTCTGAAGGCCTTAGGCCTTGTCTCCTTGCAAGTCGTTGTTTCTAAGTCTCTTACTTAGTATATGGTCTGGTACGCCCCTAGGGCCCCAGCCATATTTTGTGCTTAACTTATTGTGAAACGTTGATTTGTGCATATGTTTGTCTTCTAATCTCATAAAGAGATTAGTAGAGAGTTATTTAGAAATAAATACATATATATTTGATATATATACCTGTGTGGTGTCTTTTCATTTGGTGATTCAAGAGATTATATGGTAAAACAAGCTGCTTTACATTCCTCCGAGACTTAGCCTGAAGGCTGCTCTCCACAGCTACCACTAGGATAGCTTTCTTTAAAAGGTTGTCTTAAACCTATCTACCATAAGAGTCGATTTGCCCTGGTGCAAGGTGTCCACTTTAATTAGTGAACAGCATATACCAGGCCAACTTCTCACATTGGTGGGCAGCGTGTGGGATTCCAGCTTGCCATTGTTTTACCAGAAAATCTCTATTTGAATTACTAACTGAAAACCATTATAGGTACTCAAGGTACATATAAAGTCAAGCTTAGTATCAATAAGTTCTACTGAACTTAGAGCTGTGTGCCAAGGGATAGCACACCCTTTCCACAGCTCAAGCTAGGATCAGTAGGCCACAAACTAGTGTAGGTAGTACAACACTGCACAACACTAGAATGTCCTTAAGGGGTGGACCCAGTGGATCCACTCAGCCTCAGTATAAGGACATGGCTTTCTCTGACTTGAGACAGACTTGTGTTGACAGACACCTGAGGATAGGACAGAGTCCCTCAACCCTGCACCTGATAGATCTGCTGACAGCAGATGACCTTAGATTGGCTCTAGGAGCTAAGGGGTCTGAATCAGTGGGTGGGTCAATCATAGTATCTGGGTCAGATGAGGACAATCCGAATGACCAAGACTCTGTGGTTGAAGGGCCAGGCTTCAAGGAGCCTGAACAGGACAGAGGAGTTCTCCCTAAGAGAACTGGCAGAGTGGATGAGAGGCACAGATCCCCTTCCAGGGAATCTGAGCACTCTTATCACTCTGGCAGAGAATTTGTCCAAGAGAGGAGCTCATACTTTAACTTAAGAGAGACCTCCTCTGAGAGAAGGTGCAAACTGCTCCAGTATGAGGAAGCCAAAGTGGCCCTCAGAACCAAGCAGTTGGCACTGGATAGAGAAGCCCTGGAGATCCAGAGAGCTTCCAGAAGGGAGGGTTTAGAACCCCCTGGTGGCAGCAACAGTGTCCCTAGAGGCAGAGAATATGTCCCTGACCATAGGAACCTGAGCAAGGTTGTTC
Organism: Calotriton arnoldi; assembly: GCA_963921515.1. Classification (NCBI taxonomy): domain Eukaryota; kingdom Metazoa; phylum Chordata; class Amphibia; order Caudata; family Salamandridae; genus Calotriton; species Calotriton arnoldi. The sequence continues at coordinate 856,554 of CAWUFW010004346.1, read as the reverse complement.
CTCCCTACCAGAGTGGGGATGATATCCACAAATGGATAACTGCTATGGAGAGGGCCTGTAGAGTACAGCAGGTCCCCCAAAAGCAGTGGGCAGCAATCTTGTGGCTCTCCTTTTCAGATAAAGGAAGAGACAAGCTCCTCACTGTTAGAGAGGAGGATGCTGATGATTATGAAGTCCTGAAGAGTGCACTGATAGATGGGTTTGGCTTAACCACTGAAGAGTACAGGTTGAAGTTCAGAGATACCCAGAAGGCACAGACTCAGGACTGGACTGACTTTGTAGATTGTGCATCCAAGGCTCTGGAGGGTTGGCTGGTTGGCAGTAGGGTTACTGATTTCAAAGGATTTTATAATCTAATGATGAGAGAACAGATCCTTAATAATTGTCAAAACCAGCTTTTACACCAGTACCTGGTGGACTCTGATCTGACCTCTCCCCAAGAATTGGGAAAGAAGGCAGACAAATGGGTCAGAACCAGGGTAAGGCCTAAGAATCAGGGTGGTGACCACAAGAAAGATTCTACCAAGTCCCAAGAGAAAGGTGGGGATAAATCCAAGGATAAGTCCACTACAGGGCCCCAAAATTCCTCTTCTGGGGGTGGGTCCCAAACTCCTTCCTCTCCTGAAAAGAAACCCTATTGCCATGTCTGTAAAAAGCCTGGGCACTGGAAATCTGATCCCAGTTGTCCCAGGAATGGCAATAAAGGAAATGTTCCTCCAACAACTACTACCACCCCTCCTGGTACTACCAGTAGTAATCCTCCAGTTGGGAGTAGTGCACCCAAAAAGTTAGGTGCTTTTGCAAGAGGAACAGAGGTGGGCCCTAGTTTAGACAGGACCCCCTCAACAGACTCCTCAGATTCTGATGGTGGTGTAGGATATGCCACCTTTACCATGGGTCCCATAGCATTGGGCAGGTACAGACTGGAGCCAATAATTAATGGTCAGAAAGCTGTGGCATTTAGGGACACAGGGGCTAGTGTCACCATGGTGGCAGGGAAACTAGTCCCCCTCACCAGCTTTTACCTGAGTTTAAATACCAGGTGACCAACATTGATGGTGTCAGAACAGATCACCCCATGGCCATAGTCAATCTCAGCTGGGAGGGGGTCACAGGCCCAAAAAGAGTGGCAGTGTCCCCAACCCTACCTGTAGATTGCCTGATGGGCAATGATTTGGAAATTTCAGCCTGGGCTGAAGTTGAACACCAAACCCATCTTAGGATGTTGGGCGTCCCTGCAAGAGTTAGTGGGGCTGTGATGGCCACAGCCCCAGCCCAAGAATTTGGAGAGATGGAGCCTGAAAGAATGGCCCACTCTCCCCCAAAAGAGAGCACAAGGGTTGAAGAAAAGTCTTCTTTCCCCAGACAGTAGGTAAGGGTCAGCCTCCTCAGGGAACTGACCCTACCCCTAGTGAAGGAACTGCCACAGAGGTAGTCAGGCCTGGCCTGGCCACACCCCTGATGGCAGAGGACCCTTCCAAGGTGGTACCCAGTCTGGAGCAGGTAACCTGCCCCTCTCTACCCTGCCTCAGTCAGCCCAGGGCTGCAGAGGTCAGGGAGGTCAGTGGACCCCCCCGGGCCCCCTGTCCAGAGGAAGCCCCCCATCAGCAGATTAGGGGCACCCAGTCTAGTAGCCCTAGCCAGGTGAAAATTCCTCTACACACTGAGGGATCCCCCATACCTTTATGTAGGGACCTCCCCCAGAAGGACTCTGGTAGGCAAGGGCAAACCTGGGACCAGAAGGTTCCAAACCTGCCATGTCCCTCCAGTGTTCCATCCAAAGGGACCCAACCCCCAGCTGTAGACAGCCAAAGGTTGACCCTTAGAGCAAAGTGCAACTCAGTCATGGAAAGACAGGCATACATGGTGACCAGTGATCTGAGGAAGCTGAGGCCAACATTCCTAGGGCCTCACTTCCCTACTCAGACACCTCACCGGCCTTGTACTTTACCTAAGCACACCAGAGGTAGTGATTCCCCATGGTGGAGACCCTCTCTACCCTTAGGGCGAGGGATTGCTTAGTGGACCATAACATAGGGGGCAACCATGCTAGTGCAGGTGCTTCCTTATATGGCCACTTAGTCAATATAGGCTCAACTGGTCAAGGTTAGCCTTATCTCCTTTCGTTTGGGGGGGTTATGTAGGAAGGTGGAATCTGACTATATGGTTGCCCCCACTTTTTTTATGGTGTTTTGCTGGTTTATGACTTAGTTGGACTGGGACCCTGCTATTCAGGGCTCCAGTCTATCTGCTCTCTCTAAACGACATGGAGTGCACTCTAGGTGCACTAGTGATTGGATACTGTGGTGCCTTATGAGTCCCTAGTATATGGTACCTTAGGTGCCAAGGGCATAGGTACTTCACAGGCCTACCAGGGGCTGCAGCATGTGTTATGCCACCCCTGGGAAGCAGTCTAAATCTGACACCACAGGCCTGCTACTGCAGCCTGGGTGAGGTGGTGCTAGCACTCCTCACTAAGATATAGGTTTCCTATATCTCTCCTGCACACACATATAAACCTATCAGTCACCCCTAAGGCAGGCCCTATCAATCCTGAGGGCAGGGTGCTTGGCTTCTATGTGAGGGGGTGCCTCTGCCTGAGCAGGGCCCCTCTGCAGCTCTCAGAGTCTATTCTCTGGTGCTGTTTGTGGATGCGGTTAAACCATATACTATTTAAGTGCATTATATCCTCGCGGTAAATGCTAACTTTGGAATGGCTGCATCAAAACATGTCGTGTTTGGTGTCAAACATCTTGGAATACTACCCCCCGCCAATCTTGGCGGCGGGGGTAGCATTCCACCCTTCTAGAGGGATAAGACATGTACCTGCTGTGGAAACGCGGTAGAATCCTAAAGAGCCCTGGCATCACAAAATGGATGCCACCAGTCACAGACACTGGGCTGCCCTCCTGCTGATGACCGAAACTCACAGTGGAGGAAGCCCAACAATAGGCATCCTGTCACAGGGAGGTGTAACCACCTTCCAGACAGGGTTTAGTGTATTGGGGCTGGGTGGGTGCACTCTTAGAGTGCTTTGAAGTCCTGCACTGGGGGAGCAGAAGGCTCCTCTGTGCATATGCCAGTTCAAACCAGCTCAGGGACTACCTGCCCCTGCTCTGGCGCGAAACTGGACAAAGGGAAGTGGGTGTAGCCACCCCCTCCCTTGACCCTCCCATAGGTGGGGTCATAGAGCTAGTCCATCCCCTCTTTTTAGTATAAGAGGGGGAAGCTTGCCATTGCAAAGCAGATAACCCCTGGACGACGCTCTACAGAAGAATCCTGGCCCTTCGACGTTCCACTACCTTTGGAAGACAGAAGAATCTCCCTTGGAGTCAAGGAGTGACTCCCCTGCTTGGCAGGCACCAAAAACGACAACGACGGTCGCAAACTACGCCGCTCCCGCCGGAGTCCGAAGTCCCTGCAGCCCAAGAAGTGGATTTCCTGACCTCTCCCAGGCCATCGTGAGTCCCCAGCGAAGCTGAGGCAAGTGGACCCCCGAGTAACGAGGAACCGCGACCCCTGGGTACCGTGCACTATTGTCGAGTGCAACCCCTTCACAACGTTCTACGAACTTGTGCTTTGGACCACGTGTGGTCCCGACCTCCAGCAGGAATCCTCCGAAGATCAGAGGCCTACACCGTCCTGAGTGACCGTGGGCCCCTGTTGAGTGATTCCGCCCGAGGTGTCTTCGCGATCCCTTGCCCGCTGGCTTGTGGGTCCCCAGAAGACTTCCTAAAGAAACCAAAGGGCTCCCCTGGTTGCTCCAGGCCTGCCCTGACTTACCCTCGCTGGGTGAGTCCCTCAGACCTTGCTGGTCTGCGCCATCGACTTTTCTTCATCTCCCCGAGACTCTGCGGCTGCCAAGGCTTGTTGGCTCCGATCGAGTTGCCGACACCGCAGTCAGCTGCAGACGTCGAGGGACACACCGAATCCAGCTCCTGGTCGTCGTCGACGCCTCCTGGACCACGTGGCTGAAGAGTCAAGGCACCTGCAACCGACCTGGAAGCGACCGACGACGGTGGGCATCCATCTTCCTTGCCCCGGGTCACTGCCAAGTGACTTTGAACACTGTCCCCTCTGCTTTCAGGTCATCCTTCTTCAGAATCCAGGCTTGGATTCCACCGGACACTTCTTCAGCTCCCGCAAGCAGCAAGTCTTCTTTGTTCGCCATTGAAAACGACGCCGCGACCCGACACCAAAGGACACCTGTGCACCCGGCTTCCCTGGGTGAGGTAACTCCAGCACTACGGTGCTCCTGTGGGTGTGGGCCCTAGAACTACTTACCCTGTAAGTGACTTGCTTGTAGGTTCTCCCGAAGTATCCTAAAACTCTTTATTTCCAACCGCGACTTGCCCCATTGAAGTTAACGGCGATTCGCGCCTGTGTATCCACACTGCACGCGTCCCCCGTGGGTCCTTTACTTACCTGCCTTGGGTGGTTTCGTGAGGCCCCAGCACTTCTGAAGGCCTTAGGCCTTGTCTCCTTGCAAGTCGTTGTTTCTAAGTCTCTTACTTAGTATATGGTCTGGTACGCCCCTAGGGCCCCAGCCATATTTTGTGCTTAACTTATTGTGAAACGTTGATTTGTGCATATGTTTGTCTTCTAATCTCATAAAGAGATTAGTAGAGAGTTATTTAGAAATAAATACATATATATTTGATATATATACCTGTGTGGTGTCTTTTCATTTGGTGATTCAAGAGATTATATGGTAAAACAAGCTGCTTTACATTCCTCCGAGACTTAGCCTGAAGGCTGCTCTCCACAGCTACCACTAGGATAGCTTTCTTTAAAAGGTTGTCTTAAACCTATCTACCATAAGAGTCGATTTGCCCTGGTGCAAGGTGTCCACTTTAATTAGTGAACAGCATATACCAGGCCAACTTCTCACAAGAATGCTTAGGCAGCGGGGGTTTAGGTGTCACCAAGAAGCTGGGGCCAGCCCAATATAACATATACAAAACAAGGAGCCCTTCAAAGTACACACAATAGGGAGAAAGAAGGATTAACACTCAAAATGGACACAACTTGTAATTAGTTCAATTCAGTTAATCAATTGTCCCGGGAGGGGCAAAAGTTCAAATCAGTGTCCAACAAAGAAAAGTCAGTGTCAAATCACAGCGTAAGGGGCTGGTAGAAACTAGCCATAAACCAGCAGAAAAACAAACAAACGGGAGAGTTGCAGTACCTTGCAAGATAGGACGTGACTCCAGATGCAGCTGTCCTGACCCGAACGTGAGGGGGGTGGCCCTGCCCTGCCTCTTCCTGGCAATGACGGGCAAGGACGGGCCCGCCCTGGCCTGCGCACGTCCCGCGTCGCAGGAGTGAAGACGCGCTTAAAAGCGCTAGAATGCTGCTCTTGGCCCCTCCTTCTGGGGCAGTGCACGCTGGGACAGGGAGTCCCCCTCCAATGAACTCCGGCAGCCAGATGGTATGTGGCAAAAGTCCAGTGTATACCCCAGGTCTCAGATGCCCAACAGTCAAGGTCTCATTCACCAGAGGCAGAGGCCTCCTCTATTTGGCACCCTAGGCCCACAACACCTGGTTACTTTCCTCCACCTGATGAGTGTTTCCCAGTACCAAGGTGGGTGGACTCCTTCAAGTGTCAGGGACTCCAACAATGTTCCCACTCCAACACTTCACCTGCACATGGAAAGGAAGATGAAGTACTTCACATAGCTGCCTCAGTGTCTCCTCAATTGTCGGGCTCATCCACACCTCCACTGCCTCAGGGCAGCATTGCTGAGCACTTCTGAAATCTGAGTTCTAGGCTGAGGATTGCAGATCTCATCATCCACTGGCACTGAAATGACGGCTTAATGATTGGCATAATATCTACGCAGTGACCTGAGGTTTGCCATCAATGGTGGCACCTAGAATAGTTTTATATGTTTTTTGCACCATACTCAGCCTACCTACCATGGCGGCCTTACAGTGATATTTGACTACTTGGTAATATATGTTTTGTTTGTCCCTGTAACAACATTTCGATATTGCGCCATGGGCTTAACATATTTTCACGTATGCCTAAATGTTTGTTCATCCTGTTTTGTCGCTATATTTCTATAGCCCACTATAGATTCACTTACTGTACATTAACAGTAGATGACAATGTACCACGAGCACTTGGTTCACCAATGGGGGACCGAGGCCCCTTTTTAAAGGCACCCTAACATTAGGGCTCATATGTATTGACTATGCCTATCTCTGTTTTTGTTGTTCCAGGATACTACTTTCTCATCTTAGTGGCACTAAATTAATTGTTACAGGCCACTAACCTTTTCTATCACTCACTGCACTTTCTCTGGTCCTGAAGAAGCGCATGGGATCTCCTCCTGAGACCATCAAATTGCGCGAAACATGTCGACCTCTAAACATGCCCATTAGGGGTATGCTGTATGTTTAGCTACAAAGGGCCATTATCTCCCTCAAAGCAGCACAACCTTTTGGTTTTTTATCGGTGGCAGAGGGACTCTTTCTTCAATAAACTTACTAGTTACTCCTCCAGTCATCTTTTAAACTTCACATTAGGGCACCATTGCCACTCATACCCCCACGCACCCTTACGGCTTTATCTTGAAAAGAGCTCCGGTAAAGTGACCCTTCGGAGAACCTGTAGGGCATTGCAGCGTCGCCCGACGAGGAGCATTGCCCAATGATGAAGCATGACATCCTTGGGGGTGTGTGAGGGCACCAAGATCAGGACACACTGTCCCCAGCAATCACAGTATTAGAACAACTACAGTTTCCTTCTCTACCTCTCCTTTATAGGAACAGTGACTCTCGTGGGATATAACTGAAATGACGGGCGTCACTCCAAATTTGAAACAGTTCAGGGGCATTTATTTTGTTCAGACACAGGATAGATTTTGTCCCAAATTTATGGGGATTTCTCGAGAGCCTCGCGATAAAGCAGCCATCTTGGATGCTTCCAGACCATGCCCCAAATCCTATCTCATTCTCATTCATTGCCACAAGAGTATGTTCTTGAAAACAGTAATATTATTTTCCTAAAGAACTGGTTTAACTCAATTCTGCATATAAAGGTCTCATGTCTGTTGGTGAGAAAAAAATGTAGCCCTTCTTGAGGATTTATTTTCTATTGTGGACAATTCATGGCTTGCTCATTTACTGGCACCTGCCCATAATGCTGTTCACCATTGGTGATGGAACTGGCAAAATTGGTTTTCTTTGTGGCTTGTTTTTTCTTTCCCTTTTCATCTGCCTCTGTGATAACGCTGGTCTGTTATGAACAAAGGGGCATATTATCAGGGCTGCGATAAAATTATCGCCGCTTTAGCATCCGTTTTGGGCGAAAAGCGGCGATAATTTTATCGCAATATCATCAAGGACACGCTAGCGTGTGTTTCCTTGACTTAGCGCTCGTTTCCAGCACGCTAACTTCGCATCTCTAATGAGATGCAAAGTGGGCGTCACTGGCGTACTCCCTGATGGACTACCTTGTTAAATATCACGAAATGTACATCGCGATATTAACAAGGAGTCCCACGCATTTTTGCAGACGTTAGTTTTGGCGAAAACCGCGGTTTTCGCTAAAACTAACATCTGCAAAAATGCAGACTTACCTATACCTAACATGGGGGTGGATTACGCTGATGCGACCACAGGGTCGTATCAGCAAGGTTATCGCCGTTTTCCATGGAACATCGCTGGAAAACTAGCGATGTTCCATGGAAAACACCGCTATCGCTGGGAAATTATCGCCATTGCGCTATGCGTTGTTAATACAGCGATAGCATGGCGAAAATTGCCAGTGATAGCCGGCGATAAAAAAAATCTCGCTAAGAGCGCCCAGCGATAATTATCGCTGCCGCTTGATAATATGCCCCAAAGTCTGGCCAGCATTGACTTAGGTGCAACTGCAGAAGGACAGCAACATTAAGACAGATTCAACAGCACATGGTGGTACTTTTTAGCAACGATTTTAGACAAGCTGTCCCCATTTCTAAATATTCGCTTTTTATATAAATGATATTTATGTATACAAAGAAGGACCTCATACACTCTAACAATGGACCATTATATAAATGGGAAGATTATGAGACCTAAGTAGGGGGCAACTATTCAGAAGCTGGTACACTAATTATGAGCACATTACTACCACCTACAGAAGCATTGTTTAGTCAAGCATTCCTATATGAGGTTAGAGATCCTGTACCAAAGCAAGAAGGAATTAATCAGCTGTTTGTATAGGGCAATTACTGCACCTACCGTAAGGCCATTAAGGGTGTGGTGTTATTGCCTTACGATTGAAAAAGCTACGAAATAAAAAACCTCGCCTCAAAAAGAGCTAAAGGAAGGGTAACTGTGGTCTGCGACTGTGTTGAAATCTACTTTTCTCCTTCAACTTCTCACTTTCCAGACATGAGAGAGGGGCCTGAGTCTGATGCTATCAGCCTCATTAAGCCTAGAAACTGTTATTGTAGATGAGGTACAATATACCTTTCCATTTATAGTCATGCACAATCTTAAAGTTCACTGTGTTGTTTGCATTGATCACAAGTGTGATTGGGAGTCATGTTATATATGATAGGACGCATATGGAGAACATTAGCCCCATACAGATGTTTGAAACAGAGAAAAATTAGACTGACAAACTTTTTGGGCCTTTACATACTTTATGCTCTGGTTTGATTTCCAGGATAGTGTTCTGGGAGAAATGTCAACTCGAATGAAGTACTAATAACACACTCAATATATTATCCATTGAGCAAGTTAGAACAGGTTCGGAAAATTTGGAGGGGAAGGCTACTTAGATCCTGATGATAGCCCTTTGGTTTGAAGACACAATTGGGCAGAAATATATGATTGATGAGTTTGGTGTCCTGTTTCACCCATTCTCCATTCTGAGTTTGATTAATCTTATAGGGCAAAACACAAGGAGATGATGGACGGAGCGCTGAAACTTTTCAGACACTCACCCCCAGTCACAGATCTGGGTTGAATTCATCATCGTTCTTTAGCTCACTTCGCCACCCCAGTTCAGACACAGCTATATGCAAATCAATCTTGACCCTGTGCCTCATGGGAACAGTCCAGCCCGAACTGCCAAGCTATGTCTTCCCTGGACCGGAAACAAGCATCCTGGGACCGGTTTCGGGCTAACAGCCCTCATCAGCCAGGCTAGCTTGAATCCAGTGGCAAAGTGAGCAAGGGACCCACGTCTGGGCATACCCTGCAAACTTAGGGTGAACAAAGCAAACACAAGGGTCAAGACTGATTTGCATATAGCTGTGTCTGAACTGGGGTGGCAAAGTGAGCTAAAGAATGATGATGGATTCAACCCAGATCTGTGACTGGGGGTGAGTGTTTGAAAAGTTTCAGCACTCCGTCTATCATCTCCTTGTGTTTGCTTTGTTCGTACGTGGGTACAGTGACATCTTAAGGATTTGTGGGGCCATGGGCAAAACATATTTTGGGGCCCCCAGCTTGGAACTACTTACATTTTTTACCCCTTTTTGGCTCATTGAAGCCCTTGTGATGTCAAACAATATTGAATTGTATGTTAAACCTTCAGAAAAGGGGAGCCACACAAAAACAGCTCAAGTTGGCTGGTGTCTGCCAGCCAAATGGTATCAAAAGAAAGCTTGAACACGCATTAAAAAAGTAATTTCTTTTTGAGTTTGTATCTAGATGTATTTTTACATGAAACAGTGTTTTATGTGGAATTCAGTGTCTACCCAGCTTGCTACCCCTACTGTAGGAAAAACATACTAAGGGTGACTTGCTAGATGTTAATGGGCTAGGGTATAATAGTATAGTAAGGCATATGCACAAAGCACTTAAAATTGTATCTTTGCTTGCTGCATATTTGTAGTCATATTTGTCCCCCTTCACTACTGGCATTTCTGCTTTAATAGTGAAAATCGAGAGACTTCTCTGAGGATTTTCACAATTCCATTAGTAAAAATCCAATAGCGTTTTCCTAATTTCCCTACTCGTCCCTTGTCCCCTTTCTCCTTTTTATAGAAGCACACTTCTGTGACCTTGCTAAGAAAGAGAAATGAGGATTGGCAGGATACAAGAGATGGACAGAGACATAAAGAGAAAAGTATAACAAGAGAAGTGAAGTAGAGGGAGAAGGGAGTAGAGATAGAGATCATGTAGAAAGATCTGCAAGGTAGGGTAAAAAGTATATTAAAGGTGTGGTAGTCTAAAGGAATGATAAGGAGATGTAGAACCAGGAAGATGTAGGTACAGAAATAGTGGCAGAGAAATAGGTAAAGTTTTAGAGTGAGGTAGAGAAACGCAGAGATAGGGAGAAGAAAATGTGGACAGAGGAAAGGCAGAGGAGTACAGTACCCCAAGGGGCAGAGTAGAGGGAAAGGTCATGTAGGAAAAAAGGTGAATTGGAGACAGGAAAAGTTAGCGTGAGGTAGAGGTAGACAGAGAGACTTGGGGAAAAATAAAAAGATGAAGGTAGAGAGAGAAAAATGAGAGGAGATATAGAAAACCGGGTCATGTAAAAAGAGTTGTGGGAAAGATAAAAAGGTATAAAGAGGGTCGAAGGGTAAAAAGAGGAATGTATTGTTGAGGGAAAAGAGGAAGTTGAGATACATACACAACAGGGAAAGAGATATGAGGTTTATACAACTGTGGCAAATTGTGAGATAGAAAAAAGGAGGAGATAATAATAGAGATCTGTAAAGACAGAGGTTGATAGAGATAGTTGAGGTGAAGAAAGTGAGTTGAAAAGGAAAAGGAGGTCCAGAGAGAGGGGTGTGTTTGTGTGAGAGAGAGAGCCAGAGAGGTACAGAAATAGCAGGTATGATATTTAGAGAGGTGAAAGAAAGGGAACAGAGGTAGAATGAGCAGAAGAGGAGGTGGAGAGGTGAGGTGAGGTAGTGAACTAATGGTGAGGTAAAGTGAGAGGTAAGTAGGTAGAGAGAGAGAGATAATGAAGGAGATGTGAGGCAGAGAGAGAAATGAGATTGAGAGGTAAGGGCAGTTGTGAGGTAGAGAAAGGGCTTAGTGGTAGAGAGACGTAAGATAGTAGTTACATGGAGAGCGAGGTAGAGAGGTGAAGTAAAGATATAGGTGAGGTTTTTTGAGGAGTGAAGTAGACAGAGGAGAGATACAGGGAGGTCAGATGGAAAAAAGCACAGTGAGGTCTAGAGAAAGAGAGAGGAGATAGAGAAAGAGAGAGTTGCGGTAAAGAGAGGGTATCAAGAGTGACAGATATAGAAATAGGCACAAAGTGATAGAAAGTGGGGGAAATTAAATCAAATCAGACAGGATTTGTAAAGCGCTGCTTATCACCCATGAGAGTATCCAGGCGCTTGGGGGGGAGGGTGGAAGTTGCTGCTGAGATAAATTAGTCGAAGAGCCAGGTCTTCAGGTCCTTCTTGAACTCCTGCAGAGTAGGGGATGTTTGTAGGTGGAGGGGGAAGCTGTTCCAGGACTTGGCTGCCAGGTGTGTGAAGGCACAGCTGCCGCTCCTGATTCTGTGAATGAAGGGTGTGTGGGTCAAGAAAAGGGATGAGGAGTGCGGTAGGCTGGTGGAAGTTCACCCTGTGGTTGAGGTAGGCTGGTACCTTGTTGTGAAAGGCTTTGTAGGCGTGGGTGAGCAGTTTGATCTGGTACCGTTTGCTGACAGGAAGCCAGTGTAGAGGTTTGAGGTGGGGGAGATGTGGGTCCGCTTCTGGCGGTTCAAAGATGAACTTTGCTGCTGCGTCCTGGATGGTCTGTAGTCTGTTTAGTAGTTGAGCAGTGATTCCCACATAGAGGGAGTTGCCGTAGTCTAGGTGTCTGGTAATGAGGGCCTGGGTGATGGTGCGTCTGACTTCAAGGTGAGACATTTGAAGATTTTTCTGAGAAAGGGCAGGGTGAGGAAGCAGGAGGATGGGACAGAGTTTATCTGCTTCCTCATCGAGAGCTTGCTATCAAGTATTCTTCTGAGGTTTCTTGAGAGCTCTGTGGGTGTGAGTATGGGGCTGAGCTCCGTTGGTTACCATGAGCCATCTCACAGAGAGTTGTTGCTCTAGAAAATGAGTATTTCTGTTTTGCCTATTTTGAGCTTGAGTCATCAGTTTGCATCCAGTTTGCAACTCTGGTCATGCACCTGTGGAAGCTCGATTTGGTGTTAGTCAGGTCTGAGGAGAGTGAGAGCATGAGCTGAGTGTCGTCCGCATAGGAGATTATGTTCATGCCGTAGGATCTGTCCAGGGTGGCTAGAGGTGCCATGTAAGTGTTGAAAATGGTTGGGCTTAGAAAGGATCCTTGTGGGACTCCGCAGATTTTGTTTTTCAGTCCCAAGGTGAAAGGTGGAAGGGGGAAGCTTTGGGTTCATCCAGAAAGGAAGGACGGTACCCATTCAAGGACTTTCCCTTGGTTCCCTATTTGGTGGAGACCATGCAGGAGGGTGAGGTGGAACACAGTGTTGAATGCTGCGGAGAGATCGAGGAGGATCAGGTTGGTGATCTCTCCCCTGTCTCGGAGAGTTCTGATGTCATCTGTGGTTGCAATCAGGGCATCTCATGCTGTGATTTGAGCGAAGTACAGTCTGGGAGGGGTCCAGTAGGTTGTTCGTTTCAAGGTGGGCGGTGAGTTGGAGGTTTATTGCTTTCTCTAGCACCTTGGGTAGGAATGCCAGTAGGGAGATGGGGCAGTAGTTTTTCAGGTCTTTGGGGTCTGCAGTTGATTTTTTGGGGCATGGTTTCACTTCTGCGTGTTTCCATCCTTAGGGAAGGAGGTTGATGTGATGGATGCATTAATGAGTCTGGTGAGCTCCTTAGTGATGGTGTTTTTTCATATGGTGGGGGCAGGTATCTTTGGGGGCTACCGAGTGGATGCAGCCCATAATGGTGGCAGTTGTGTTTGTAAAGAGAGGCTCCCATATGCTTAGTGAGCCTTTGTGGAGCTCAGTGTTTTTGAAGAGTCAGTTGAATTTGGTTACCGGTGGTTGGGGCTCGAAGTTCTCATAGATTGTGGTTATTTTGGTGTAAAAGAAGTCAGCAATGGGTGTTGCAAAGCTCCTGAGAGGAGGTGGCGGTGTTCTCTGTGGCTGTGGGGCTTGGAGAATTCTCTGATAATGCAGAATAGTTCCTTGCTGTGGTTCGAGCTAGCGTCCAGGCGGGAGGCCAGGGTGGTTTTTGTTTGGCAGTTTTAAGTTGGTGGTGGTACCCGTTGAGGGCTCTTTTGAAGTTGTCATAGTCATTGTTTGTCTTGCTAGTTTACCAGATCCTCTCAAGGTGCTCACAGGTGCACTTGTTGGACTTCAGCTCTGGTGTGAACCAGCTGTGATGTTTGGAGGATCTTTTGTTTTGGTAGATTTGAGGGTTGTGACTTTGTCAGTGCATTTGTTGATCCATGCGTTGAAGTTTCTGACTATTTCCTCATGGTTGATGGTGGCGTCGGGAGGAGAGGCATTGAGGGAGTTGGTCCAGAGGTCTTCTGTGACTTTGCTCCAGCTCCTGTTGTAAAAGCCACCTTTATAATGTGATAACAAATATCTACTTTAAAGGCATGCAGAACGTTGACACAAAATAATTAATTAAATGTTTCTGAAGCTACTGAAAGTAAAGATGCTTTTGTAACGCACGGTTTCCTCAAGAACCACATTCAGACAGTACATGATGCTAGCTTAGCCACAAGCACTTGGGCACACCATGTGTAGAAATAGCACAGTGTACGTGCACTGTACTAGAACAAATGTTGCAAATCACTTCTGTAGAAATTACTGTTACTGGTATATTGCATTAGATTGGGCAGTCCCAAAATGTCACGAACAAAGATCACTTGGGTAGCAACAAGTCACAGCACCTTAGACCATGCAGGTATCATGCAGTGTGGGCCTCTTCTGATTGTCCTAGTGTTCTATACTTGTGTAACGTGCTAAGCCTACTGATGGGCAGGAGCCGCCCCCTTTGCTTGACTGTGTCATAATCCTGTACTTTTACTGAACATATTTGCATGAATAGTGACGATTTTCCACTTGTGGTTTTCGTCAATAAAAAGCTTTGGAAGACTCCTCCTTGTTGGACATTCAGCCACTTTACTGTCTGTTCCCGTGCTGCACGCACTATTGTATTGTATCTTGTCATGTAATAAATTCTCTTTGGATCATATGTGCTGACAGAATGGTATTTCTTTGAGTAGGCTTTGTTTCAGGGATTCTGCATAAACACAGAACTAAGCGAAGGATTATGGGACCTCGGTGTATAGGGACTGGGCCTTCCTACCACCTTAGTGCCCACGAGCCCAGGTCTGACTAGCTATAGTGTCTCACTCACTCTCCTACACACTCACGGAGAAGCAAATGATTAGACACCCCAGAACACAACACTCCCGGATCTCTCAGGAATCGCAGTAACAAGACACCTTTTCGCTCACACTCTCGTACCTGTCCACAATAAGATCTGACGAGACATGCATATAGTTTAAAATGTTTATTTTAACTAACGTGCTCTAACATGCAGTATACGTGCCACAACAAGCAGAAAAATGCATAACAGGAATATAGTTAGCATTGCAGCTAGTCCATACATCATAAAGAGAGATGTCATCATATAAAGACAATGGAGAAAGGACTATAGTGCCTAACCTCCCTCCCCAAGGTAAGAGGAAGTATTATTATATATTAGAAGATCTCTGGGCTTTGTCAGCAGACCCCATACCTTAGACTATAGTTGGTATTTCTACATCGTAGGTGCGTGTTGCTCTTCTCCCTGGAAAGGTCCCTCTCCAAGTGTGTGCCACCTAAACACATATCCCCATAATATCAAAGTACGAGTCTCCAGCAGCAGCTGCGTTAGTATGTTTTGTCTAGGTGCTACGGCCTGACTAGAACAGAATAACAAGGGGCATTGTTTATCGACCTTGCTCACAATGTTCAGACTAAACTCCAGGAACAGGCAGAGAAAGAACACAGCAGACAGTTCTCATGTGAAAGGCATAAACAGAGTCTTGCAAAAATAAAGCCATGTAGTAACGTACGCAAAAGCTGCATGATGGCTGCTGTGCTCATGCTAACTTAGTGATGTTGACAATGTCCCCATGGCCACGTGACAGCTTCTACACTGTTAGGGGAGTTGGGGAGGTGGCCAGTGTGGAAGGGGTGGTTGTGATGTGGAAGTGGACAATGAAGTGGTTGGACCAGGTGATTTCCGTGACATGGCTGTACCTGATTCTGTCTCTGTCTGTGAAAATGGGGTCCAGGATGTTTCCAGCATGTGTGTTGGGTCCATGACGAGTTGGGAGAGGCCGAGGATATCCAAACTCTTGAGTAGAAGGGTTGTGTAGGTGTCGTTGGGATCTTCCAGGTGGATGTTGAGGTCCTTGCGGAAGCCAAAGTCTTTGGAGTTGATGGGCAGCGGGATGATGAAGTTGGAGATGGCTTTGCAGAAGGCCTGGCATAGTCCAGGGGGTCTGTAGGTGAGGTTGCCTTTGACCATTGTTTTGCTGGTGGATTATCTTGTAAATGTTTGGTGTGGCAGTGGTGATGTCGGGCGCTGATGCCGGATTGAGCCACGTTTCGATGATGGTGTCCAAGATCTCGCTGGCGGGCTTGTGAAGTGATCAGGTGTTGATCCGCAGGCATTAGAGTTATTTGTAGCGGTGGCGGTGGGCGAGGGCTCCTCAGCAGAGGGCATTGTGTTGCAGTGGAAGGGGCAGTGCCTGCAGGAGAAAGGTGCTGCTGTTGCTCGCAGAGAGCCAAGGTAGCAGTTGTTGTTGTGTTGTTAAGGGCTAGAAGTTTCACGCTGGTATATCCATGGATGGGTGCTGGGTGCAGACTTGCACAGATGGGCTTGCCTTTCGCGCGCCGGTAGCACGCCCTCTGAACGCGTCCACTGCTCAGCTGCACTGCGGCCTCCATTAAGTAGGTTTCCCGGGAGGGGGGCAGGGTACTGGGCAGGGTCAGGGGGAGGCACATGGAAAAACAGCAGGAAAGAGCGATTGTCCTGGAAGAAATGAAGCAGGATGAGAGTTTGGAAAGGGAGAAAATGATTAGGGGAGCCTGGAAGAGGAAAGGGCAGTTAAGAGAAAAAATGAAAGCAGAAAAACGGAGAGGGAGAAAGATTCAATTAGGGAGCCTGCAGGAGCAAAACCAGTTAAAGGGGGAAAAAGCATGTTAAAGGGAGAGAAAATACAATTGGGGAGCCTGGTGGATATTGCCACTTAAAGGGGGAAAACGTGGGTTAAAAGGGAATAAAAATGCAGCTAGGGAGCATGGAGGAGAAAACCAGTTAAAGGGGGAAAAAAGCGGATTAACAGGAGAGAAAATGCAATTGGAGAGCCTGTGGAGAAAACCAGTTAAAGGGGGATAAGCAGATCAAAGGGAGAGAAAATTCACATGGGCAGCCTGGAAGAGAAAGCCAGAGAAAGGGGGGTGGGAAGTGGGTTAAAAGGAAACAAAAATGTAATTAGGAAGCCTGGAAGAGAAAAACAGTGAATGGTGGAGAAAGAGCGAATTAGGAGCCTGAGTGATGCAGCAGGGGAGAGCTGCCTGGGTCCAGTGGTCTGGGTGCTGGGCGCATTCCAGGCACGGATGGGTCATGAAAGAGAGGTAGCGAAAGATTTAGTCAAGGGAGGGATGTTGAGTATTTTGAAAGAGAGTTGAGGTAGACAACAATGAGTCAGAGAGTGCTGAGACAGAGAAAGAGGATGATGGTACATAGAGAAGTAGAGATAGAGGGAGAGATTAAGAGAAAGCGTTAAAATAGAAGAAGTTAGGTGAAGAAAGGAGAGAGAAATTAACAGAAACATTTCTTACTTGCCACTAACATTCTGAGTATGAGGGTTAGCATTGGGCAGCCCAGACATGCTCACTATGGGTAAGATTTCTTTTTTAGCACAATGCAGAACAGCAGCCAAAGTTGCTGCACCGAGTTGGGCAAGGAGGGCAAATAAACACATATTTATTAAAAAGCATTGGTAAAGCCAATAGGTCTGGTGCTGTCTCCCAGCCTTTTGGCTTTAGCAATTCTTGTTTTGTTCTGTCGTAGTTTTTGCAAACCTTTAAGGCTGAGGAAGCTGCTGGGTACTCATCAATCCTAACAACAATTTAAAAAAATCAGCTGAAGGCAAACATATTTATTGTTCTAAAACAAATCACACATTATCATAAAAGTCCCTTGCACTGAAGGGGACTATTCTGTCTGTGGATGTGCTCAGCGTGAAAGGGCAGCCTGCCATAGCTCACAGTGAAATCAGTCAATGACTGAAGTGGGCTGGTTATTGCATCAAGATGCATGCTGGGGTGGGTGGAACACCAATATGAATGATACAACAACAGACTAATGGATGATGTATGGCTTTAAAATCCCCACATCTATGTTATACATATAATTTTTGTAAAATCAAAAGGTCTTGTCCAACACTAGACGTAAAATAGCCTAGTGGTCTGTTTTATTGGTAATGTTCTTTTAAATCTTTATTACGAACAGAGTGCCTTGCAAAGACAGATAAATAGAAAGCCTTGCAAAGACAGATAAATATAAATTTATATAAATGTATATATAGTGAGATGTAGATAGATAGAGGTCAAGAGAGTGGGAGAGATATAGATATGGGTAGAGATATATGTGTATATAGAAATACATACAGATAGATAGAGATAGAGATGGTTACATAGATATCTAGAGAGAGTTGCATCGGAAGAGAAGGTTACATACTTAAGGAGGTTGCATAGATAGAGTGGAATGCATAGATAGATAGAGTGGCAAAGGCAGAGATAAATAGATGGATAGATAGATAGATAAATAGATAGATAGATAGATAGATGACACAACATTAGATAGAGTGAATTGGATTCATAGATATATGAACAGCTATACCAAGAGAGTTGTGAAGATAGAAAGACAGCTAGATAGCTTTGCACAGATAGTTAGATAGATAGATAGATAGATAGATAGATAGATAGATAGACAGACAGACAGTTGGATAGATTTGCAAAGATAGATAGATAGATAGATAGATAGATAGATGCAGAGACAGAATATTGAGTAAAAATATTGAATTGTACAAATATCGTGTCAAAAATATCGTGGGTCAGGAATATCAACAGACAAAGTCTTGTGGTCAAGAATATCGATTTTAGGTAAGTAATATCGATTTAAAAAATATGGAAGTGTTTAATATCGTTTGCAAAAATATAGTTATTAAAAATATCGATTTTTCATTAATGTTATGCATTTTAGTATATATTTTATATGTGTGTGATGTATGTTTTTGGTATAAGAAGTGTTTGTATTTTTATTATATGTGTTAACATTGTAGTAGTTATTAATTTTTTTTAATTTGAATTTTGCATTTTTAGTTCCGTAGCTGGTTGTGGGTTTATAGGGGAATAGGGTGGGAAGTAATTTAATTATATAAAATGTATTGATTATTTTTAGTAGTTATTATTTTTTTTTATTTGAAATTTGCGTTTTAGTTCCGTAGCAGGTTGTGGGTTATTGGGGAATAGCGTGGGAAGTAATTTAATTATATTACATTTATTGAATAATTTTTATTTATTAATATTTGTTTAATTGAGATGTTCTTGTGTCAAATGTGTATATTAATTTATTTATAATTATGTAATAATAAGTTCTTAATTAATTTTAATTATTTAATTAGTAATTAATGATGGTAATTGTGTGATTAATTTTAGGTGGGTGTTGTGGTGTTTATAGATGTAAATGGTAGGAAGGGTGGGAAGTAATTTATTTTGTATTGATGAATTGTTAATTAGTTGTTAATTAATTTAAATTAATTCATTAGTAATTAATTATGGTAATTGTGTGATTAATTTTAGGTGTGTGTTGTGGATATTATAGTGTTAAAGAATGTGTACTCAATTAATGTTTATTATTTTTTATTAATAATATTTTTAAAATTCATTATTAATTATTTTAATTATGGAAATACATTTAAATAAAAATTTTGAAGTCTCTTTTTATTGATGTGGTGTTATAGGGTAGGAAATACAATAAATACATTTATGTTTTAAATAATTTGTTTGTTTGTTAAATTTGCTCCTTTGAAACAAATATTGTTTATAAATATATTTATTAATTTATTTTATATAATATTTGTACCTTTTTGTTATATGCCTTTAATATTATAATATGTGTTCTTTTTATATGTTTAATATATTTAATTGTATATTTTTAAAGTATTGTTTATTTATTTTTAAGAGTATTTAAGTATTTTCAATTGTTTAAATGTTATTAGTAATTTTTGTTTCACCTGTGGACGCCAGTGCCGTGAGGGGAACGGCTCCTGCATTCCTTCTCCGCTTCGCTGCCGCCGATTGTCCAGCCGTGAGGGGAATAGCTCGGGGGCATTTCATTAGGAACCTGCCGTGAGGGAAACGGCGCCTACGGCCAAACCACAACACCCAGCAGGCACTGCCTGACGCTTGCTGGGGACGTCATTGCGGCGCCTGGAGGCGCGATAACAGCGGGGAAGCCCTCCCGCAGCGCGGGACGCGCTCACCTGTGGATGCCAGTGCCGTGAGGGGAACAGCTCCTGCATTCCTTCTCCGCTTCGCTGCCGCCGATTGTCCAGCCGTGAGGGGAACGGCTCGTGGGCATTTCATTAGGAACCTGCCGTGAGGGAAACGGCGCCTACGGCCAAACCACAACACCCAGCAGGCACTGCCTGACGCTTGCTGGGGACATCATTGCGGTGCCTGGAGGCGCGATAACAGCGGGGAAGCCCTCCCGCAGCACGGGACGCGCTCACCTGTGGACGCCAGTGCCGTGAGGGGAACGGCTCCTGCATTCCTTCTCCGCTTCGCTGCCGCCGATTGTCCAGCCGTGAGGGGAACGGCTCGGGGGCATTTCATTAGGCACCTGCCGTGAGGGAAACGGCGCCTACGGCCAAACCACAACACCCAGCAGGCACTGCCTGACGTTTGCTGGGGACGTCATCGCGGCACCTGGAGGCGCAATAACAGCGGCGAAGCCCTCCCGCAGCGCGGGACGCGCGCGGGCGTGCCCGGGTGCTGCCCGGGCGAAGCCCGGGCCATGGGCGGGCCCGTCCGCACCCGTCAGAGGCCGGAAGAGGCTGATCTGGGCCACCCCCCTTAATTCCTGAAGGGGAATAGGACAGGCTCTGGACGTGGACCCCCTCAAATGCTCACCAAGGTCAGTGACACAAGGCCCCCTGTTCATCTATATTTGAATTCGAAATTAATCCCTCCTGCAAATATGGGGAGGCGAGCAGGGGCAGGAAAGCCAAATGTAGTCCCAGTAGAGCCGGCCTCTTCTATCCAACAGACATCAATCGACCGGATGCTGCAGAGAGCTATTGGCGTAGTGGCCAACGAGATTGAGCTAACAGAGAGACGATTATCCCTCACACCTAATCTTGTGGCACCTCTTAGCCCACTTGACTTAACTGATTCTCTTTACATTACGGACCAGGAACTTGCTATTTGTGATGCAGGCCCCGCCGCAGAAAGCAGGGTGGATGTTGTACACCCAGGGGGGCCCGCCCAAAAAATGTGAAAACTAAAGCCATTGCATCTAGAGGGTCAAAACAAAAAGCTCCAGTCTCTGAGACTCCTATCGCTGCAAGGCCTAATGTTCACAGCCCCCTATCTAATGGTGGCCCAGAACACCCAACTTGGGTCATGGACGTGGTTGTTGACATGCAGGTCCAAATAAGGACCATACTGAGGGACGAACTAAAAAATATATGGGATCGGGTTGACAACCTCGCAAATTTAGTAGAACGGTGGGTGGATAGGTCTGAGGCGATCTTGAAAGAAAAGGAGCCAGTCAACACATCGTTCCATACAAGACCCGGCCCCCAGCATGTAAAAGCTAACATGTTCCCTCCTAACAAAACACCACAAGTTAACCAAGAGAAGGAGGGAGAGAAACACAGTAGTCCTAAGGGGGTGGAGAAAGGAAAAATTACTTATGGGCAGGAGCTTAAGCAGGGAGGACAGAAAGAAAAGGACAATGCTGGGGGGGCTGCTGGAACTTCTGATAGCCCCTCCATTGGCGCAAGGGTCAGGCATAAGAGCAGGTCACAGGAGGGACCCCATGAGGTAGGGACAGCCCTTCCTTGCATCAATCTACCCCCAGCATCAATCCCCTACGTAGTTGTCTTAGCTGGAGTCCCTGACTTAAAGAAAGGCACTAGGGAATCCTATTTTGATCTGAAGAACAAATGCATTCATTGGTTAACTAATAACAAACAGTTTTCCATTAGAGACAGTGAGGAAATCATTATGATTCGTAGGGTAGGGTAGGTTGGTTGGAGGCCCAAAGATATCGCTGGCGACTGTATTGTTATTAATTTTAGGAACAGGGGGATTGTAAATCATCTCTTAGAATATCATTATCCAGTCAGGCCAGGAAGATCTACTAATCTATTGCCCCCTAGGTTACTTCTACCCCATTGGTCAGCATCCACAAGAGTATAGAGGAGCACGTTATCCGAAGTGGGCAATTAACCAGAATTCCCTACTTTTTACACCCTTGCAGGCCCAAACAACTCCACTATTTTTTAAAATCCCAGTGATCAACAGGTTTAGTCCTCTTGAGGCGGTAGACTGACTAACGAAAGTGGTAGTCCCCACACAAGATAGAGATCAATCCTGCATGCATACCACACAGACAAGAGGGACCGCTCAAAGAAGTGACTATTTAACACTAGCTAAGACCATAGTTCAACCTTTAGAGGCGGGGAAAAGCAGTTTAGTAGAGGATAAACCGAATTTTGATTTTGAGGACATACCGAATTCAAATAGACCCCTTGCTGTTTCGCTTCCAAGTAATTCAATAAACAAGGATGGAAAACTTTCCCCATTAGCCAGAAAAATATCCAATTTAAATGCCAACCCAAGCTCACTTCATCATAAAGAGTTCACCTTAGATAGTACAACCATCGACCCTCCTTTATACCCCACTTCAGTGCACATCCCAAGTGTGAAAATATTGTCTTGGAACATAGCAGGATTAACATCTAAATGGAAGAACCCTGAATGGGAACTCTTCATTGAACATCACGAAATCTGTATGTTCCAAGAAACATGGTCTAGGGATGAATTGAGTAGGCAGGGGTACGTGGTCTTTAGTATTCCAGCGATCCATACGGGGAGAGGTAGGCCATCAGGAGTATTGTCTACTTATATTGGAGTTCATCTAGGCTGTGAGGCAAAATTTATTGAAAGTTCCTCTCGGGATATTCTCTGTGTTCTTTTAACTTTTCAGACAAAGCAAAGCATTTTGCTTATAAATTTATACTCACGCCCGACGTATAGGGGCCAAGAGTCTAGTACTCTAGACCAACTTAATTCCTTTCTCTCAACGATCCCAATAAATAGCAGAGTAATTATTGGCGGCGATTTTAACTGCCAATTTGAGCCCCTGGACGGTTTGGTAACAGGTCAACTAGATGAGGAGGACCTATACTGGTGTATTCCCGAACCTAATATTTCACCAGTAAGGGTCTGGACCCCGTTAGCACTCCAAATACAATGTCTAACATTAAAACTTTCTTTAAGAGCATGTAATGGACGTACTACATCGGATAATCCGGGGAATCACACTTTTAATAGAACGGGCCACACCTCAATAATTGATTATATTATGCTAGACTTACAGTCCTGGCATAAGGTGTTAGACTTTAAAATCTGCCCACGACACGATAGTGACCATGATGCCTTTATCTTAGAAATAGTTACCCCAGGTAATACGAAGGCACAGGTTAAACCCTCATTATCAGCCCAAAGTATGATCCTGACCAATGGAGGGAGAAGAATACGCTGGGCCGAAATCTCCAAATCGCAAGACAAATTAGCCAACCTCTACCATCAAATAGTCCCTCATCTCCTAACCACATCCCAACTAATTGAGAGTACTGGAGCCCCCAATACACTTTCAAAGATCTCACAAAATCATCAAGATCTGGTTGACATCATGACCACTTTTTTTTACCAAAATAAAATACAGAGAGCGCCCAAAAAGACCAAGTATAAATGGTTTAATGCCAACTGCCGAGCTGCTAAAACTGACTTAATCTTAGCCATTAAAAGTAGCGATAAAATAAAAACCAAAGAATCCAGAGCAGTATATAAACGTGCCATAATTAAAGCAAAACAGCACTGGGTTGCTCAAAAATGGGAAGACCTCAGAAATGCATTAATTTCACATGATCTGAGGTCCTTCTGGAACATCTTAAATACTGACTCCCAGGCTGGTAGATCGGCCATCGAACCCAACTTAGATGAAGGTGTTTGGAGGGCTCATTTTGAAATACTCTATAGAAGGGACAAGGAAGGGGATGATAGTATGGCACGAGCTCTGCCGCACCCGGGTCTAAACCAGGATGATGCCCCCCCAATCACGGTAAGAGAAACCACTGACGCCTTAGGGAAAATCCTACCTGCAAAAGCGGCTGGTTTGGATAGGATCCCTGGCGATCTTTACCGATCTGAACCAACCATCTGGGCTCCTTATTTGGCTACTTTGTTTAATGCCATATTACAAGGCATGGCAATTCCCACTACTTGGGCGGGAGCCGAAATCATACCGATCTACAAAAAGGGCTCCCCGCTCCTGCCTGCTAACTATCGCCCGATCAGTCTTATAGATGTTGGTCAGAAAATCTTCGCCCGAGTTTTATTGGGGCGTTTACAATCCTGGATAGAGGAACACAATATTTTAACCCCCCTCCAAGCCGGGTTTAGAGCTAGGACATCTACGATCAACCAATTATTTAGACTGCAGGCGATATATTGGAAATCCGTTACCATCAAGGGGGGTAGCCTTTATCTTATATTCGTAGATTTAAAATCTGCCTTTGATTTGGTTCCGAGGGAGAAATTATGGGCAATCTTAAGAGATATGGGAGTGCCAGAATACCTGTGCGTGCAGTTAAAACGTCTCCATGAGGGTAATTACGCTTGTATTAGGTATGGAAAGTGTGGTGAACTTTCAGCCCTGCCCGTGGAGAGAGGGGTTCGCCAGGGCTGCGTCCTGGCTCCTACACTTTTCTCCCTCTACATTAATGGCCTAATAGGCTTTCTTAGTGCCGGAGAGAACTTCGATGCCCCCAGGTTGGCGCAGCGCAAGATCCCGGCCCTGATGTTTGCAGATGATACGCTTCTCCTCACAAAATCACCGATGGGAATTCAGAGGACTCTCGACAACTTTAGCGACTTCTGCAAACAGCGGGGCCTGGAAATTAACCTGCAAAAAACTAAGTACATGGCCTTTAATGTAGGCAACACCACTCGCCCCAACCCTTGCTTGGACGGCAGACCCCTTGAAAGAGTAACCACCTTTGATTATTTGGGACTGACGTTGACTGAGAAAATGGATTGGGGTGCACAAATAAATAAAGCAGGGCTGAAACTTACCCAAAAGGTGGGGGGTATTTTAAAATTATATAGGAGTTGTCCTGAAAAAACATTAAGCCCAGTGATGGAAATCTACAAGGCACAGGCCAGGTCTGCTGCTGTCTACGGAGCAGAACTCTGGGGTCATTGTGCATTGGGCATGTTAATGCGAACAGAGAATTCTTTTATCAGACAGCTTTTGGGCCTACCCACCAGTACTCCATTAACACCACTCCGTTTAGACCTAGGGGTTAGACCCATTGTGGAAGAGGCGGCCCTTAGGCCCCTCCTCTATTGGCGTCGCCTTTGGAGTACCCCGGAGTTATCTGCCTATAGGGAGGAATTAACTGATATAATGGGTATGCGAGGTTCAGGGAGGATACCATGGTTGCCCAACATTAAGAACATTTGTGAGGGCTTGGGTAGGGGCAATCTATGGTACAATGCGGAATATACATCCCAAACAACAGCAAGAAAGACCCTGATAGAGAGCTTCAGAGAGCAAAAGCTCAACGAGCTTGAAAGAAGAAATACCGCCGGTCGTTTGACGGTGGAATTTTTAGCAGTAAAAAATAGGTATAGTTTAGAACTGGTGCTGGATGATATCCAGCCACTTCTCGCTAAAAACTTTATGTCCAGTTTAGACATGGAGTCCTCCCATTACGCGCCTTTACTCGCAAGTGGGAGGGGGCTTCAAACGGGGGTTGCCCGGCATGTAACTATACCGATTAAACGGAACTGCACGTGCTATTTTTCTGCAAGGGTTAAGGAAAGGCCAGAACACGCTGGTTAATCCAACTTTGCAGAAACTTGGGGTCAAGACGCTGCTCTGAAGTGTACAGGATATTTAAATCGAATGCACAAATGCCAATTGTTTACTCTATCTCACGGTTCTTATTCAATATGTGGTACACCCGAAGGGCCATTCTCAAAAGAACGGCCCAGCAGAATGATATTGCAGGAATTGTATGAGTGATCATAATATTGCATTCGTCTGGTCACATTTCGGGTTGTGTGAGGTGCTACATTAATTTTATCAATTGGATTACTGGTCAGCATTGTATCTAATTTTTATACTACCTTTTCAAACTGTGTATATATTATGAATTCACTGTATTTTATTGCTTGTTTTTATTGATGCTTGGAGAAGTGTGGCTCAATGGTTAGAGCGGCAGACCCTGATGCAGAGACCTGGCCCGGGACCAGGGTTCAATTCCCGCCTCGGCGGGTCTTGGGCTCAATTTCCTCAGACCTGATAATTCTCGCCTCGGTGCCTATTCTAATCATGTGTCCAACTCTGGGCAATAGCTTGCTTAATCTCCACAACGGCCCCACCAGCGCTGGGATGCCTGGCTTCACCTTGGGGGTGCCCAGGAGTGGACATTTCACAGGGAAAAGACAGGAAGGGTTCCACAGCGGTATGCGTACAGCGCCAGGACACCCTAGGGTAACAGTGCGCTTTACAAGTACAAATTTCATTTCATTTCATTTCAATTGATTGCCGAAATAAAGTTTTTTATGATGAATTTTTGTTTCTCTGCTAGCCAACACTTTCCCTACTGTTGCACTCACTGGAGTGGGAATAGTAATTTGTACCCCTCTGCTATCCAGCACTTTCCCTACTGTTGCACTCATTGGAGTGCGAATAGTATTTTGTACCCCTCCGCTATCCAGCATTTTTCCTACTGTTGCACTCACTGAAGTGGGAATAGTAAGTTTTACCCCTCTGCTATCCAGCACTTTCCCTACTGTTGCACTCACTGGAGTGGGAATAGAAATGTTTACCCCTCTGCTATCCAATACCTTCCCTACTGTTGCACTCACTGGAGTGGACATAGTAATTTTTACCCCTTCGTTATCCAGCACTTTCCCTACTGTTGCAATCACTAGAGTGGGAATAGTAATTTGTACCCCTCCGCTATCTAACACTTTCCCTACTGTTGCACTCTTCGGAGTGGGAATGGTAAATGTTATTCTTCTGCTATCCAACATTACTCTACTTTTGCACTCACTGGAGTGGGAATAGTAATTTTTACCCCTTCGCTATCCAGCACTTTCCCTACTGTTGCCATCACTGGAGTGGGTAATAGTAATTTTTACCTCTCCGCTATCTAACACTTTCCCTACTGTTGCACTCTTTGGAGTGGGAATAGTAATTTTTACCTCTCCGGTATCTAACACTTTCCCTACTGTTGCACTCTTTGGAGTGGGAATAGTAATTTTTACCCCTCCGCTAGCCAACATTTTCCCTACTGTTGCACTCACTGGAGTTGGAATAGTAAATGTAATTCTTCCGCTATCCAACATTTACCCTTCTTTTGCACTCACTGGAGTGGGAATAGTAAATTTTACCCCTCTGCTATCCAACACTTTCCCTACTGTTGCACTCTTTGGAGTGGGAATTGTAATTTTTTACTCCTCCGCTATCCAACACTTTCCCTACTGTTGCACTCACTGGAGTGGGAATAGTAATTTTTACCCCTCCGCTATCCAGCACTTTCCCTACTGTTGCACCCACTGGAGTGGAATAGTAATTTTTACCCCTCCGCTATCCAATAATTTCCCTACTGTTGCACTCACTGGAGTGGGAATGGTAATTTTTACTCCTTCGCTATCCAGCACTTTCCCTACTGTTGCAATCACTGGAGTGGGAAATAGTAATTTTTACCTCTCCGCTATCTAACACGTTCCCTACTGTTGCACTCTTTGGAGTGGGAATAGTCATTTTTACCTCTCCGCTATCTAACACTTTCCCTACTGTTGCACTCTTTGGAGTGGGAATAGTAATTTTTACCCCTCCGCTATCCAACATTTTCCCTACTGTTGCACTCACTGGAGTTGGAATAGTAAATGTAATGCTTCCGCTATCCAATATTTACCCTTCTGTTGCACTCACTGGGGTGGAAATAGTAAATTTTACCTCTCCGCTATGCAACACTTTCCCTACTGTTGCACTCACCGGAGTGGGAATAGTAATTTTCACCCCTCCGCTATCCAGCACTTTCCCTACTGTTGCACTCACTGGAGTGGGAATAGTAATTTTTACCCCTCCGCTATCCAATACTTTCCCTACTGTTGCACTCACTGGAGTGGGAATAGTAACTTTTACCCCTTCGCTATCCAGCACTTTCCCTACTGTTGCAATCACTGTAGTGGGAATAGTAATTTTTACCCCTCTGCTATCTAACACTTTCCCTACTGTTGCACTCACTGGAGTGGGAATAGTAAATGTAATTCTTCTACTGTCCAACATTTACCCTACTTTTGCACTCACTGGAGTGGGAATAGTAAATTTTACCCCTCCGCTATCCAACACTTTCCCTACTTTTGCACTCTTTGGAATGGGAATAGTAATTTTTGCCCCTCCGCTATCAAACACTTTCCCTACTGTTGCACTCACTGGAGTGGGAATAGTAAATGTAATTCTTCTACTGTCCAACATTTACCCTACTTTTGCTCTCACTGGAGTGGGAATAGTAAATTTTACCCCTCCGCTATCCAACACTTTCCCTACTGTTGCACTCTTTGGAATGGGAATAGAAATTTTTACCCCTCCGCTATCCAACACTTTCCCTACTGTTGCACTCACTGAAGTTGGAATAGTAAATTTAATTATTCCCTGATCCAACATTTTCCCTACTGTTGTATTTATTGTATTGCGAAATGTACGTTTTAATTTTGTTTATTAATTTAATGTTTTAATTAATTATAGAATGTTTTTTTATTTTAAATTATTGATATATGTTTATATTTTATTTTGATATAATTTAAAAGTTTAAAAATTAAATATAGATAATATTTAATAGAATTATTTGAAAGTAAATATATGTATATGTATAAATTATTATGTTTGTGTGTTTATATTTTTTAAAATTAAGTTTATTTTTTATATTTATTTAAAATGTATATTCAATATATTTTATTTTGTTAAAGATAATATTAATATTTTATATATTTAATATATATTAGTTTATTTTATTTATATTTTTAAATTGATATTTTTGACATCTATATTTTTAACTTCGATATTTTTGTTTCGATATTTTTGTACTTACCTGTTTAAGTATAGGGAGTCGATATTTTTGCACTCTATGTTTTTTTTCGATATTTTTTACATCAATGTTTTTAGCATCGATATTCTATCAGTGAACCAGATAGATAGATAGACAGATAGACAGATAGATAGACAGTTAGATAGATTTGAAAAGATAGATCGATAGATAGATAGATAAATAGATAGATAGGTAGAATAGATAGATATACAGACAGACAGACAGACAGAGATACAGGCAGACAGACAGGCAGACACACAGGTAGAATAGTAGCTAGACAGACAATCAGACTGCTAGACAGGTAGACACACAGATCAATAGATAGGCTTGTAAAGATAAATAGATAGATGGATAGATTGTTGCACAGATAGAGATGGTTGCATAGCTAGACAGCTAGATAGAGAGGGTTGCAATCATAGAGAAGATTGCAGAGATAGAGAGGGTTCCATAAATAGATAGATAGATAGATAGATAGATAGATAGACAGATGGACGATGGATGGACAGGCAGATAAACAGACGGGTAAACAGATGGGTAGATAGACAAGTAGATAGATGGACAGGTTGATAGACAGACAGACAGACAGACAGACAGACAGACAGACAGACAGACAGACAAGTAGATATACAGACAGGTAGATAGAAAGGAAGCTAGACAGGCACAGAAGCAGAAAGAATGGCAGATAGATAGACAAACAGACATGACATGACATACAGGAGTGCAGTTATAAAAATCTTAATGACCCATTACTAAGAGATGATCAGGCCACTGTCAGTGATGCGCAACCCTTAGCTTGTTCAGAACCAGTATTCCCAGTCTCTTTTAGTATTGTGGACACAGCCAGAGCGATTGACCTTTCGAAACCAGCCAAGGCACCAGGTCCAGATAAAATTCCAGGCGATCTATATAAAACAGAGTCACTTGTTTGGACACCATACATTAATTTACTGTCAAATGCAATAGCATCAGGTGGGTGAGATACAAGAATCATGGAGTGAAGCTCAAATTATTTGCATTTATAAAAAAGGCGATGTATGTATCCCTCCTAACTACAGCTGATCAGTTTAATCGATAACCTGCAGAAGGTGTTTGCACTACAAGTGCTGGACAAATTGATAGATTGGGTTGAATCTAATGATATTATGACTCCCCTCCAGGCTGGATTCTGAACAAAGATCTGCACCTGTGACCTAATTTTTAGATTTTCAACTTTACACTGGAAGTATGTCACAATACTCAAACAAAAGCTGTACGTGGCCTTTGTAGATCTTAGGGCCGCCTTTGATCTTATTCCACAAAATAATTTATGGCGGGTTTTGTCATTCAAGGGTATCCCTACTAACTTTACCACCTTATGACTAGACTTCATACAAAAAGTTTTGCTCAAGTTTGATATGGCACCCAGGGGTAATTAACTGAATGCATCCCTGTCGATCTTGGTGTCTGCCACTGGCACAACTGCGTTCTTGCACCTACACTATTCACTCTATACATGAACAATATAGTGGATGTACTGTTGAATTGTAAAAACAATTCCCCCCAACGTGAACAAGAGGAAGATTCCTATTCTTTTATTTGCGGATGACTCCTTACTTATTTCTAAAACCCCGATGTGGTTTCAAATTTTAATTGACAAGTTCCAAAGATTTTGTAGGTTAACGTAAACAAAACAAAATATATGGTGTTTGGAACAGGCCTGTTAAAAAATTATGTAATTCGCGTGGGTGGGAAAGTACTAGAGAGGGTGCATAGTTTTGACTATCTTGGGATCAAGCTAATGGAGAGTTTAAAATGGACAAGACAAACCACTAGGAGTGCCATGTTAATAGAGCAGTGATCAAATGCTATTATTAGGCTACAAAAACAAACAAGTTCACGCCTTGTTTTACCAGCCCTGGAGGTCTACCACGCAAAAGTACAGGGTGCTGCACTTTACGGTGCCGAGATCTGGGGCTACGCAGATGTGCACCTACTAGCCATTGCTGAGAATAAATTTGCAAGAAAGCTGGTCTCTGTACCTAACGCACCCCTTTAATTCTATTATATTTTGAATTGGGACTGCAGAGAATAAACGATCAGGCAGCGCTTAAACCGATAAGGTACTGGGTGCGTCTCTGGTCTACACCAAACTTAAGTGATTATAGAGATGTGCTCAAAGATTTACTTAACTTAATGGGCGCGAAGACAGTTCCCTGGCTCAAATTTATTTTACATTGGTTCCAGAGGCTGGGTCTTAAGAGGTTATGGAATGCACCACTTGCTATATCTCGAGCTGATATTGTCAATTTGAAAATATGCTATTGGGCACACATACATGAAGGTTACATAAGAAATGGATCAACTAGATCATTCACTAACATATATCTTGATTTCAAATTGGTCCCTAGTTTTGAAACATTTTTAGATTTTATATCCTCCCCTAGCAAAAAGCTTGTATGTTCGCTTTCGCCTAAGCATTCTTCCATTGAGATCCTTTACTGATAAATGGAACAAGGACCTGGCCACAAGCCTTTGTCCTGCTTGTGGTTTGGACATAGAGACTGAGACGCACATATTGTTTTTTTGTTCAGTATACCTAAGGTCTCGTCGTAAATGGATTCGTCCAATATGTCGGTCCTTGGGCTCGTCAAGATATCTAGTGGCCCATAGTATTTTAAAAAGTGACCCGACCCCGGCTATTGTTTTTGCTGTCAGCAAATATTTGCAAGCTGTTCGGCATAGGCGCAGTAAAATTCTAAAGGAGATAGCACGTTGTAATATGTTGTACACAAATTCTTTACAATCATACTTTTTGGATTATATATTGGCATATTTATAATGTTTTTAAGTCTAATTGAGGTTTTAATCCCCTGACAACTAATTATTTGTACCCAGTATTTCAGTCAATTTTGTATCAATGAGCTATTTGGAGGAATTAAATGTGTACTTGTTTTTACAGTTACACAGAGAGGGAAAAAAATTAAAACGACTTGAGCATGTGCAATCTTATTTATTAACTTATTTATTTTTTAGACATATTTTACTGTATTACTGTATGTACACTTTGCTGGTTCATGGTAACCGAAATAAAGTATTCTACTACTATTATAAATGCTTTTCATTGTGTGGTTATTAGAAAGAGGGCAGACAGATGGACAGATATACAGACGGATAGACAAATGGGCAGATAGACAACTAGATTGATAGACGAGTTGATAGATAGACAGACAGGTTAGATAGAAAGGTATATATATATATAGGCAGAGAAGCAGAAATACTGGCAGATAGATAAATAGGCAAACAGACATGATATGACATACAGGAGTGCAATTATAAATGTTCTTCATTGTGTGCATATTAGAAAAAGGATTACTTCATAAAGAACCAGTTTCAAATGGACACAATGTAGTATGGTGTATATTAGATATTGTATTACTGGTTGAGGGGGGGTTGAAACCCTACTCAAGCAGCAACCACAATTCCTGTCGGGGTGAAACACAAGCTGACCCCAAATTAACTTATGCTTAACTTTTTGTTGCTTGGATATGAATTTACCTTGAATAAACATAAAGACAAGAGGCATTTGGCAAAACATAAACAAGTTGGTTTAGTTAAAGGCAGCAGCCGGGAGAGCATCAACAGTGTTGTGTCTGAAGACAGTCTCAATGTACAGAAGTTTTGGTCGGTAATATATGGAGTTCTTGAGGTACAATAACATGATTACACATTCTTGTAAAGCATGTAGATCTGTGCCTAGTCATGAACCATAAATATAGCCATCTGAGAAGGGGGACACAGGTGGCTCTTGACCTAATGGACATCTAGTGTGGGCCAGACTGTATGTGTCAAGATGTCTGGCATGGGGAGCGTGTGATCACTGCGTGTGGTGTGCATGCTGTGTTCTGATTGGCTGAGTATTCCTTACTACATGTGGCATCTGACTTTGTGGTATTTTGGGAACGCAAGCCTTTGGCCAAACGTGTTTTGTTGGGGCCAATCTCCTGAGACCTGTTTGTGGTGTAACTGCCTATCTGTGCGATCAATTAGGGTTTTCCCTGTTTGCGCATTTGTCTTCTGGCTAAGTGTAACCCCACCTGTGACCTATCAATCGATAGGCTTGGGTTTGGGTCACAGGGCCTGTCTGACCACGTATCTCTGGGTTGAATTGGAGGTCATCTCCGGTGAATTCGACAGCAATGATTCGAGTTTGTTATTATGTGTACATATAACATGGGGGTTATTGATATCACATTTACCGACATTCTCATTATTATGCGTACATTTGTCATAGTGTAGATCAACATCGTTTTTACTGGTATTGACATTGCTATACATGCACAGATTATGGCGTACATTGACATTGCATTTACTATTAATGGCGTTGTTATGTGTGCATATATCATGGTGTACATTGACATCGCATTAACCGATATCCTTTCACTCAGGCAGCAGGGTGGCAGAGTAGCAGTCCTTCTTGCAGAGCAGAACAACAGTCATTCTGAGTCTTCCACAGGTCAAGAGGCGTACCGAAGAGTTGGGTCTGATGGTCCATGTTAGAATTGGCCTTCTCTGCAGGGTCACCCCCAAACATTTAGCTTGACCCTCCACTTTTTTGCTCAAATTCATTTTTGTTGGCCTTAGAGCTCTGTGCGCTCAGTGCTAAAGTGCTAATGCTCATTCCCTTAAGTGTTTATAGTGGTTTACACCTGACAGGCACATTTAATTTACTCATAAGTCCCTTGTAGTGTGGTATACCATATACCCAGGGACTCTAAATTAGCTGATACTATTGGGCCTGCTGCACATATTGTGCCATCCACTGAAGCAGTCTTTCAAAACATGTTCCAGGTCTGTCATTGAAGCCTGAATACAGCTTTAACTTCCAATTCGACTTGGCAATATAACCCCTGTGCCAAGCCTTAAACTCATCTTTTATTGCATATAAGTCACCCATAAGGTAGGGCCAGGTGGAAAACTCCACTCCGATCGCTGAGTTTTTGGCATGTGGGCACTCCGTGCTATGAGGAGTAGGGTGGAGTTCCTGGATTCCGCCATCTAGCGCGAAGTAGAGTTTCTGTTCGTGTGCTCGAGTTTTGGTTTTGGTGCTCGCTCATGCCATGGTATTCTCTGGCTGAATGCGAGCATGTGTGGGATTTTTCGCCAACTCGCACAGCTTCTGGCTACACCGGTGCCAATAAAGTGCCGCTCATGATTGCTCCTCGAGAAGCACTTCTGCTGGAAAAGCAGCTAAATCTACTCAAAAATAGGTTTTCGCATGGATTTTCTTCTCCAACGTTCCCCAGAGACTCCACCTTCCTGTTCCTGTCCAGGCTCCTCCCAGTGCTTTGTACATCTCCTGGTCACTTTTCATTTGGATTTGGAGCTGGAAGGATCACTCTTTTTGTCTGCTGCATATAGATACCATTGAATTTAAGGTTTTTGTATTTGAGATTTCACAAGTAAGTTAAAAAACTCTTGTGTGAAGGTGTTGTTTGTTTGATAGGGGGCATGCACCAGTATTTATTTGTACTTATATTCGGTTTTTCAATTTATTATGGGGGGTGGCCTGCAGTTTCAATAGGGGCCTAGTTATATTTTTGCATTTATATTTCTTCTTTTGTAAAGGAACAGTGTTGCAGAGTTCAGTACATTTTCTTCATGTTTGTTAAATTTGCACACAAAAAGTTCCACTATGTGGCCTAGTCTGCCAACGGGCCATCGAGCCAGCAGGCCCAGGCCAGTACTAGTCATGGGTGCATGAAACAACTGTTTCTGTGGCATATGTTGTTTTACAATCCTTTAGGGCTGGGATGACATAGGATTACATTTAAAATGTGCTGTTTTTTTGTATTTCACACTTTTTGTGTGTACAAAAAGTGTTTATGTGGGGTAATATTTGATGTCTTGAGAGGAGGTGTGTTGTCGTCAATTTTTTATAGCTCAGTTAGTTTTTGTTTTTTAGCATTGCTGAATTAATGGTAGTGTTTTCTTCAGTGTTACTATGCCTCCTGTGTCAGGCTAGTGAGTGTGCTTGCCATAG
The DNA here is from genome assembly GCA_963921515.1 of Calotriton arnoldi. Classification (NCBI taxonomy): domain Eukaryota; kingdom Metazoa; phylum Chordata; class Amphibia; order Caudata; family Salamandridae; genus Calotriton; species Calotriton arnoldi. The sequence continues at coordinate 822,182 of CAWUFW010004346.1, read as the reverse complement.
GCCACCATTTGTCTTTGTTCTACATGCCATGTGGCCAGGGGCTATTTTGTGTGGTCTATGTCCATAGGCCTGAATGTGTTCTTTGTTCTCCGTGCCTCCTTGCTCGCTGTTGTTGTTTAACCATGTGGCTGACAGTCATTTTGTGCATCAGCCAGTGTGCCTTTGCCATAGGCTTGCATGTGTTCTTTGTTCCCCATGCCTTCTTGCTTGCTTTTTTTTGTTTGACCATGTCACTGGCAGCCATTTTGTGCATCCAGTCAGTGTGTTTTTGAGATAGGCTTGCATGTGTTCTTTGTTCCCCATGCCTCCTTGCTCGCTGTTGTTGTTTCACCTAATGGCTGGCAGCCATTGTGTGCATCCAACCAGTGTGTTTTTGCCATAGGCTTGCATGTGTTCTTTCTTCCCCATGCCTCCGTGCTTGCTGTTTTAATTTGACCATGTGGCTGGTGGCCATTTTGTGCATCTAGGCAGTGTGCCTTTGCCAGTGACTTCCAAGGATGGAGGTGATATTAATGTAATACCATGCTTGAAGATGATTGTAGAATATGTATATTAAGATTATGATTTATGATGAACAGTGCTGATATATTACATGCATTTTTTAGCATTTTTTATTTTGCGCCTCACAATAGGTTTCTTCGCATCCGCGCCAAACTTTGAAACTCCCTCCCGATCCAGATTAGATCAGACAAAAACGTACTTAGCTTTAGAAAACAGTTAAAAACTCAGCTTGTCATTTAAGTAATGTAAGTCAAGTCCTCACTTGTACTGTCAGCACCGGGAAGCCTATGATTGGGAGCTGTGTACTCTATAAGAACTTTTTAATAAGAATAATAATGATACAAACATCTGCAATTGTTGATCATTTTTTATTTTAATTATATTTTTTAATGTAATTGTTTTTTGTTTTTTTGTTTTTTTTAATTTAATTTTTATTAATTTTTTTAATTTTTATTTTAATTTTAGTTTTTTTGTTTTTTTAATTCATATATATATACATATATATTTTTTCATTTTACCTCGATCCATCTATCCATCGATTCATCCATCCATCCATCCACCGTAGGCGCACAGCCACACAACAGAATTCAGTTTTTTTAAGGTCTAATTCCATTTCCTCCTGGAGACACTGGCTGCGATTCACTTCAGTCACATCAGAATCATTTGTTTTTTTAATGATTAATACATTTCCCCCTGGACCACATTGCCAGCCATAGGCGCACACTAACCTTCATTTTTTTAAAGATTATTATTCCATTTACCCATGCACATTCCTGAGTGTTACAGGTGTCTTCTTTAGAATAGATGGACATAAAGCAAAGATCTATATCTGTAAGTTGTGTCATCCTGATTGGAAATAAAATTTTATGGTATGGTGGTGTGGTTTGGCTTTAAAGTGGTTGATTCATTATTAACTAAGTAACCAACTACAGTAATATTGCCTTTGTCTGTACTAATTCAAACTGCAACAATGCCACATTTCACTAAATGTTTTTCTTGCTTGTTTGCTTTTAGGTGCACAAGAGAAGAAGAGACATCAGCTGCAGTATTGCCAAACAGAAGGCCTGCATAGTGACGTCAGTCCTTCAATCTCTTCTGCTTGTGTAGCTTGGTGTCGCTGCCAACTGAGAGCTTTAAAATGGCCCCAAAACAAGTTGCTCCCAAGAAAGTGGTCAGTGAGAAGAAGCAGCTTTCCACCAGTGGCGTGCCGACCACAACCTTTTTCGGGAGCTGTGTGCTTGCTAGACCGGACCCTGTGGAGGAACCTCGGAGCAGCTCTCCTGTATCAACAGCACCACCCCAACCTAAGCCCAAGACTATGTCTGTTAGTGAGGCAGTCACTGCAATCATGGCAACGCCGAATGAGCAGTGACGCTGTGTTTGATTTGTCCCTTTCAAAAAGTAATGCTATATCATTTCAGGAAACAGAGCAAAGTGGACAGCAGACACAACTAGCAATAGTAGATCTTCCTGAAGTTGGAGCAGAACAGGAACTCCAGCTTTCTCCAACTAAAAACTAACCCTGGGCAAAGCACTACGCTACGCTCGCGTAGTTTGCGAAGTTTGCGCTACTTCGCACAACGCGAATTGCACGTAGCACAGTGCAAACACGCGTAGCGTAGCGTAGCATAGTGCAGCGGTCATTTTTTGCTTGCTCGCGGTCCTCTACTTCAAGTTGGCGACCGCGAGCAAGCAAAATGACATCCCGGCGAGACTTTTTCCTCGTTCGCGATCAGCAACATCAAGTTGCCAATCGCGAGCGTGGAAAATAAACCTCCCGGCGAGATTCTCAACGCGGGAGGTCAGGTTTCTCATTGCGAGTGGTCGCGTATGCTCGCGACCGCTCGCGATGAGAAACTACCAGTCCGCGTTGAGAAAGCTGCCACTCAAGTAAAAATCTACTCGAGCGGCAGTAAAAGACAGCTCGCACTGTGCAAGATGCCGTTCTCAATGATTGCACAGTGCGGACAAGCATCCGGCACTGTGCAATCATTGCGAACAGTGCACTACGCAGTTCGCGTAGTGCTACGCGTAGCTCGCGTAGTGCGAACTGCACTTTGCGTAGCATCGCGTAGCGCTACTTCGCGAACTACGCCCAGGCTTACCAAAAACCTCCTCTTTTAGAATCATTGGCTCCCAGATGTCCAGCTCGGAAAAGGAAGGGTACTACTCCACCATCTTCTCCAAACACCACTTCTGCTGATGATGATAGTGGCATGCAGTGGACAACGGCAGAGTCCGGGAGATGCCAGTAGAGGTATGGGAAAAGAAAAGTTCCTGAAAGCCTTGGAATTATGGAAGGGTATGATGAGGTAGATGACAACAACGAGCTAGTCATTGTGGAAGCTGGCAAAGAGGAGTCTGACTTTACTATTCAATCTGCTCAGAGGGATGTGGCACAGGTAGTGCCACCAGCTCCCATATTTGCAAAGCCCCAGCTGAGACCTGCACCAACCCCTACCTCAGTAGAAATATGCAATGTAAAGAACCTCCAGTTCTTATTCAGGCATTGGCAGTGGCACACTAAGAAAGTACTCCTCCCCAGTTTGGGACTTGTTTATGATTAGCAAACGGGAGAAGAACATCGCAATATGCCCTATTTGTCACATAAGTGTTTGTTGAGGTAAGCCTGCTTCACATTATGGTAATGGAGTACAAACGACCCATATGACAAGCATTTGCAATGCAATAGGTCTCGCATATGCGCAAGTTTAAGCTATTGGCATTGTAAATTACAATACCTTTTATTTATCTGTTTTGATAACTAACACATAAATAAAAGGCATTGTCATTTACAATGCCAATAGCTCAAATTCTTGTCAATGCGAGACCTACTTCATTTCAAAGAAGCGGGCGCCATTGTTCCGGGCTGCTTGGAAAGTGAAAGCGCGCTGAATGTTTCAGGGAAGCATGTGGTGCCTGCAGTAGGAGAAACTCATTAAAGAAAATAGTGCATACAGACTAAATAAGACATACCGTGTAACAACAGAAGTAAAAGGGCCAGTCCTCATGGGAGGTTACAAATGAAGACAAGGCGTTACTAAGGAGGGACTAACAAGCCTATTAACGAATCAGAAGCCAGCATTTACAAAGGACAATGATAGAAGCCAATAAAAAATATGGGCGGAGAGTGGGCGGAGCTTCAAGTCCATACTCGAATACAGCATGACTTGCAGAGCAGCGCATGCGCTGCCCAGGCTTGACCTAAAAATGAAACACAAACGTTTCATTTTTCTTTTTTAAATGCATCCCCTTTTCTTTAAGGAAACGGACTGACCCCAGCAGGCCATCATCCCTGTGAGTGCAGGCCATTCCCAATGGGTTGCAAATTGCGACCTGACTCATGAATGTTAATGAGGTGGGTCCTTTGCGACCCATTTGGGAATCACAATTAGTGTCTGAGACATTGTTGTATATTTCATTTTGCGAGTTACAAATTACAAGTCGCTAAACATTGCAATTTGCGAGTCACAAAATGAAATGGTCGTGTATAGTTACCCTTTTGAGTTCTTTCATTCCAAATTCAATTCATTCAATTTCCTTCAATTGAAAATTCGACACATTTAATAATCAGTGGTTCTGTTACATTTGGGGGTCTCTAGTTGGCAGAGGTAGGTACCTTTGACCAAATAGGGACCCTTGCGTCTAGTCAGGGTAAGGGGCTACACTCCTAAAATAACCCCTGCTCACCCCCTTGGTAGCTTGGCACGAGCAGGCAGGCTTATCTCAGAGGCAGTGTGTAAAGCATTTGTGAACACATACAGTAATATAGTGAAAACACTACAGATGGACACCACACAGGTTTAGAAAAATAAGTAATCTTTATATAGACTTAACACAAGACCCAAATGACAAAAATCCACAATACAGTATTCAAAAATAATACTTTAGAATGGTAGAAATAGCTTAGTTCACTTTAGATTGTAAATGCGAAACTTTACTCTCAATATACCTTGGATGCGAAACGCAAAACAAACAAAAGGGTCGCAGGGAAGGTGATGCGTCGGTTCCTTACACGCAAGAACGTTGATGCGTCGGTTCCTTGCTTCGGGGAGGTGATGCGTCGGTTCCTTACTGCAGCGCTGGGGAGGTGATGCGTCGGTTCCTTACCGGAGAGGAGATGATGCGTCGGGTTCTTTACCGCGTGGGGAGGTGATGCGTCAGGTTCTTACTGCGCTCCGGTTATAATGCAACAAGATGGCGACTCGATGCGATGCGACGATCCGGTGCAATGTGACAAAATGGCGTCTTTGATGCGATGTGACAACGTTGGATGCGATGTGTGCATGCCCGACGGCCGTGCGGCGAACTCGGTAACTTCTGAGCCGCGATAGGCCCTGCAACACGCTTCTCCGGTGATGCGCCGGCAACATCTGCGGTGGTGACAAGCTTCTCCAGGGATGCCACGCGCTTCGTCGGTGATGCGACGGCGAACAGCTGCGGCGGTGGCACACTTCTTCAGCGATACGGCGGCAACTGCTGCGGCGGCAACACGCTTCTCCTTGTTGCGTTGCGCTTCCAGCTCCCAGCGACATACAGTCTCTCAGAAGGCCCAACACAACATCAGGCACTTCAATTCCCAGCAAGGGAATTCAGGGGGGAGCTGGTAGTGAAGTCTTGTATCCCTGAGACTTCAGGCAGGAGGCAAGCTCGATGTTCAAGCCCTTGGAGATCTTCTTCAAGATGTTGAAAGCACACTCATTCTTTTTCTCCGTTCTTTGGCAATGATGCAACCACTGCAGGCCAACCCCCAAACAGCACACAGCACAGGGGTAGTCTCCTCCTTCAGCTTCCTGGTTCTTCTCCTCAGCAAAGGTTCGTCTTGATTCCCAGAAGTGATCTAAAATTTTGGGGTCTGGGTCCCCATATTTATACCAAGCAATCCTTTGTCTCTGAAGGCAGAGAGTGTCTGTGCCTGACCAAAACCAGCTCCATGCAGCTTCCTGGCAGGAGGTGGAGACAGCATTGTGTGAGAGCAGACCTGGCCCAGGTAGCTGAAAGGAAATCTCCTCCCCCTACTCTCTATTCTATGAGGTCTCAGGGGAGTAAAAGGAAATCCCCGCCCCCTACTCTCTATTCTGTGTGGGTCCTATTCAGCCCAGCCCTGACTCATCAGACTGCTGGAGCCAAGACCCTCTCCAGTCCCCTGTCACTCACAAACCAGACAGTGAATACACAACCTTAGCAGAGGCAGCTGGATGGTTAGGCAAGAAAATACCTTCTTTCTAAAAGTAGTATTTTCAAACACAGAATGTAAAAATCACCCACACTAAAAGATGTATTTTAACATTCTGAGTTCAGGCATACCAAATTCGGTTTTCCATCTTGTTCCTAGGGTCAGTTAAGGATTATAAGATGTTATAACCAAACTGCCCATTCTGGCCTATCGGAACAGATAGCCTTGCAATAGTGAAAAACAAAATTGGCTGTAATTCACTATTAGGACATGCCACACACATCAGGGCATGTCCTACCTTCCACATACAATGCACCCTGCCCTAGGGCCTACCTTAGGGGTGACTAACATGTAGAAAAGGGAAGGTTTGGGGACTGGCAAGTGGGTGCACTTGCCAAGTCGACATGGCACTCCCAGACTGCACACAGGCTCTGCAATGGCAGGCCTGAGCCATAGTTTACAAGCTGCTTCTGTGGGTGGCACAACCAGTGCTGCAAGCCCACCAGCAGCATTTGATTTACAGGCCCTGGGCACACACGGTGCACTGTACTAGGGTGTGACAAGTAAATCAAATAATCCAATCATGGAATCACTAATCCATACAACAATTTACAATAGGGAGCACTTGGCACTGAATAGCAGTGGCAAAGTGCCCAAAGCATCTAGACCAGCAAAAACATAGCAAAACACAGGAGGCAACAGCAAAAAATGGAAGGGAGACCCACGCCAATGGTGCCAGGTCTAACACGTGTCCCCTCCAGCTGAAATGTGGGGAGAACTACCCTACCTCTTGGGAGTTCTCTTTACTAAGGCGGAAAAATCTGGACAGACCATCAGCATTGGTGTGTTCCGTACCAGGGCAGTGTTCCACCGTGAAGTCCATCCCCTGTAGGGTAATGGACCACCTCAACAGCTGTGGTTTCTCACCCCTCATCTGCATCAACCATTTGAGGGGCCTGTCGTCTGTCTGAACCCGGAAGTGAGTCCCAAACAAGTATGGTCTCAACTTCTTCAGCGCCCAGACCACAGCAAATGCCTCACGCTCAATCGCACTCCACCTCTGTTCCTGTGGAAGTAACCTCCTACTGATGAAGGCTACAGGTTGGTCTAGGCCCTCCTCATTCATCTGTGCAAGAACAGCCCCTACACCAAGCTCTGAAGCGTCTGTTTGAACAATGAACTCTTTTGAGAAGTTGGGTGCCAGGAGCACGGGCGCCGTGCAAATGGCAGTCTTCAGGGCATCAAAAGCTTTCTGACAGGTGTCAGTCCAGTTCACTTTCTTGGGCTGCTTCCTGGAAGTCAGCTCTGTCAAGGGTGCAACTATGCTGCCATACCCCTTGTCAAACCTCCTGTAATACCCAGTGAGTCCTAAAAAGGCTCTGACCTCTGTCTGGGTCTTGGGGGGCCTCCCAAGCCAGGATGGTATCAATTTTGGGCTGTAGGGGCGCCACCTGGCCGCTCCCAACCTGGTGTCCCAAATACACCACGGAACCCTGCCTGATCTGGCACTTACTCGCCTTGATCGTGAGGCCTGCCCTCCGCAGCGCCATCAACACTTCCCAGAGGTGGCACAGATGTTCTTCCCAACTGGCGCTGAACACTGCAATGTCATCCAGGTAGGCGGCACTGAAATCCTCCAGTCCAGCCAACACCTGGTTGACCAACCTCTGAAAGGTGGCAGGGGCATTCTTCATCCCAAAGTGCATAACCCGTAATTGGTAGTGCCCATCTGGTGTGGAGAATGCTGACCTCTCTTTTGCCCCATCAGTTAAGGTGATCTGCCAGTACCCAGACGTTAAATCAAACATGCTGAGGTACCGGGCAGCCCCTAACCGATCAATGAGCTCATCAGCTCTGGGGATGGGATGCACGTCAGTCCTGGTAACTGAATTGAGTCCTCGGTAGTCCACACAGAAACGGAGATCGGGGGTGGCACCAGGCGCGGCAGCCTTTGGGACCAAGACCACTGGGCTGGCCCAAGGGCTGTTAGAAGACTCAATCACCCCCAATGCGAACATCTTGGAGACCTCCTCCTTGATGCAAGCTCTCACCCTGTCAGTCACTCTCTAAGTCTTGTTCTTAACTGGAGGACTGTCCCCAGTGTCCCCATCATGGACGCACCACTCAGTGACACTAGGGGTCAGGGAGAACACATCAGGAAACTGTCCCAACAGTTGGCGACAGTCATCCTGCTGCTCAGGGGTCAGGGTGGAAGAGAGGTTTACACCATCCACTGACCCATCTTGCTCTGTGGCAGACAGGAGGTCAGAAAGAGGCTCAGTCTCTTCCTCCATTCCATCATCTATCGCTAGGAGCATGCCCACTTCGGACCTCTCTAAGTGGGGCTTCAGGCGGTTGACATGCAGGACCCGCAAGGGGTTCCTAGGAGACCGCAAGTTCACCAAGTAGGTGACATCACTCTTGCGCTCCACCACCTCAAATGGTCCGGTCCACTTATCCTGGAGCGTGCAGGGCTCCACTGGGGCCATGACCCACACTTTCTGACCATGCTGAAGCTCAATCAGAGTGGCATTCTGATCGTAGCACCGCTTCATCTCCTCCTGGCTGGCTTCCAGATTCGCCTGAGCGAGTTGCCTGAAACGCCGGGTTTGGTTTCTAAAGGCCAGCATGTAGCTATATACATACTGAGGAGGTTTCCTGGGAGTTTTCTCCCAGCCTTCCTTTACCAAACTCAGAGGTCCTCTTACCGGGTGACCATACAGCAGTTCAAAGGGGCTGAACCCTAGGGACTTCTGTGGCACCTCTCGGTAAGCAAAGAGAAGGCATGGCAAGACGACGTCCCACTTACGCCTCATGGGTTCTTCCAGACCCATAATCATGCCTTTCAGGGTCCGGTTAAATCTCTCAACCAGCCCATTACCTTGGGGGTGGTAAGGAGTGGTGAACTTGTATGTCACACCGCACTCCTGCCACAGGGACTTCATATACTTGGAAATGAAGTTTGTACCACGGTCTGACACCCCCTCTCTGGGGAACCCCACATGGGAGAAAATCCCCATCAACGCACTTCCCACCACGGGGGCCGTCATAGTCCGGAGAGGGATGGCTTCCGGGTACCGGGTGGCATGGTACACCAAGACCAGGATGAACCTGTTGCCCATGGCTGTCTTGGGATCCAGAGGCCCCACAATGTCAATGCCCACCCGTTCAAAGGGGGTGCTGACCACAGGGAATGGCTGGAGAGGAGCCTTGTGCTTCCTCCCACTCTTCCCACTTGCCTGGCAAGTCTGACAAGTCCTGCAATGAGTGTCTGAACTCTTGCGCATCTGGGGCTAATAAAAGTGGGTGACAAGCCTCTCAAAGTCCTTGTCCTGCCCCAGGTGTCCTGCTAAAGGTACATCATGAGCCAAACCCAGTAGGCAGGCTCTGAAGCCCTGGGGTACCACCAGCACACGGGCTGACCCAGGCTCAGCAACCTGAGGCTCGCTATACAGGAGACCATTCTCCCAGTAGATCCAATGTGATCCAGACTGATCACCTGCTGCCTGGTTTGTGGCCTGTTACTACAAACCCACAAGAGAAGGGCACTTGTTCTGCTCCTCACAGAACTCTTCCCTGGAGGGGCCTCCGTCCTGCTGCCAATGGGTCAGCTCAGGCAGGTCCCCCAGTTCAGCCACCTGTTCCCCTGTAGGTTCCAGGGCATCCCCCTCAAGGTCTGCCTCCTCCTGGACCGTTGGAACCACGGGGCCGGTTTCCCACACCCCCTGCCTCTTCTCTTTAAGGCAGGCACCTGGGCCACTCTTTCAGGCTCCAGGTCCTCTTGAACACCCTTACTGGCTGCCATAGACCGGGTGGTCACACACGCCCAATCCGGCAAGCCCAACATCTCTAAATGTGCATCACGCTCCACCTTAGCCCAAGGGGAGCTCTCCAAGTCATTGCCCAACAGACAGTCAACAGGCATGGCTGGCCTCACAGCTACTTGAAGAGTACCCGAGACCCCCCCACTCAAAGGGAACCTGAGCCACCTTGCAGTCGCTCTCTGTGTTGTCAGCGGCAACAACTGGGTAAAATGCATTGGGGATTACCTGCTCTTCAGACACCAGCCGACAACTGACAGCTGTCACACTGGCTCCGGTGTCTCTCAGAGCCTTCACCCTTTGGCCATTGATGGTCACCCACTGCCTGTACTTTTTAGTGTTATCAGGCAGCTGGGTCTTGGGGACCACCTCACAGTCTCCTAAAGAGACTAGGGACATCTCTGCGGGACCCCACCCACCTTGGGCACCCAACTCCTCCCCCAGGGCTACACTAGCGATCTGCCGGGGTGGTGCACCAGTGGGGGCTGTTTTCCCATACATGGGACATCTTGAATCATAGGAGCAGTGGCCCACTTGACCACACTTGAAACCGGTCTTGGGCCCCCTGTGAACAGGCTTATCTGTTGGGGCCCCTGACTTCTTTTCAGGGGGAGGCTGGGAACCTTTCCCTTGGTTCCCTTGGGGATTACTTTTGGGCCCTTTCTGAAACTCCCTCTGTTTACCCTTGTCCCCCCCACTCCTCTGCTGGGGACCCTGCCCACCTTTGGCGGAGTCTCCCACATGACCCTTGTGGACCCCGGGTGCTCACCCAGCGGTCCGCCTCCTCAGCAAGCTTCCTAGGGTTAGTCAGCCTACTATCAATAAGGTGCTGGCGTAGCTCTGGAAAACAATTTCCTGACAAGTGCTCCCATGCAATCAAATCAAAGAGCGCTTCAAAATCAATCACTTAGCTACCCTTCACCCAACCATCCAATGCTCTGCAAAAAAAGTTACATATTCCACCCAAGTACTTGACTCCAACTTTTACAATTTCTAAACCTCTGCCTATACAGTTTAGGAGTCAACCCATACCTGGACATCAATGCTTCTTTTATATGACCATAAGAATTGTGGACTTCAGAGGGCAAGTCTAACAAGGTATCCCGCCCCTCACTAAGGAACCGCCCCCACAACCCCGCTCCCCAATCCTTCTCAGGGACCCGGTGGGAGGACATAGCTAACTCATAGGCCTTGAACCACTGACCAATATCATCATTCTTATAAAATTCTTTCACCACATCTTTAGGTATATACACTCGTGCTTCAACAGGCATGGACGGTGTGCTGCCACCAGAGGGAGTAATCTCTAAGCTCCTGGCTTTCAATTCCAACTCCCTCAAAATTCTCTCATGCTCCAACTGCATCCTCTTTTCCTCTAGGGCCAATTTCTTCTTTTCCAATTCCAACTGCCCACCCATCTTGAGCTTGGTTAACTCTATTTATTGCACCCTACTACTCTCCCTGTCCTCCAGCTCTCCTGGGGACAGGCCCTTGGAAGAAACACTGCTACCTGTTGGGGAAGGTGCCTTCCTCCCTCCTGGACCCAATGGCCCATCTAGCTGCCCTCTGCCTCTTCAGCACCCTCCTCATGCTCTTCCACATACTCAGGGGTATTTCTTGCTTCCACCCAGGCCCTCAGCGCCTTTTGGTACTAATCCTTTTTGGTGAGGCCTGCAGTAGCAACTTTAAATCTCCTGCAGAAGCACTTCAGCTGTTTCACCGTGTAGGTTTCTAGCTTTTCTTCCTCAAAATCTAAATCCATAGATGCGATGGATGCTGCTTTGCTCATGGAGTCAAAAGTTGGCAGTTCTTGGCAAAAATAGAAATCCCAGAAAAAACAATCTACCAAAATGTATGTGGTTGCGTTTGGTCTGCACTCACTAGTAGTGTACACCAATCACTGTAAATGAGTCACAAATGCAAGTTCAAATCCTCACCTCTGACCACCAATGTTAGATTTGGGGGTCTCTAGTTGGCAGAGGTAGGTACCTTTGACCAAACAGGGACCCTTGCGTCTAGTCAGGGTAAGGCGCTACACTCCTAAAATAACCCCTGCTCACCCCCTTGGTAGCTTGGCAAGAGCAGGCAGGCTTATCTCAGAGGCAGTGTGTAAAGCATTTGTGAACACATACAGTAATATAGTGAAAAAACTACAGATGGACACCAGACAGGTTTAGAAAAATAAGTAATCTTTATATAGACTTAACACAAGACCCAAACAACAAAAATCCACAATACAGTATTCAAAAATAAGACTTTAGAATGGTAGAAATAGCTTAGTTCACTTTAGATTGTAAATGCGACACTTTACTCTCAATGTACCTTGGATGCGAAACGCAAAACAAACAAAAGGGTCGCATGGAAGGTGATGCGTCGGTTCCTTACATGCAAGAACGGTGATGCGTCAGTTCCTTGCTTCGGGGGAGGTGATGCGTCGGTTCCTTACTGCAGCGCAGGGGAGGTGATGCGTCGGTTCCTTACCGGAGAGGAGGTGATGCGTCTGGTTCTTTACCGCGTGGGAAGGTGATGCGTCGGGTTCTTACTGCACTCCGGTTACGATGCGGCAAGATGGCACCTCGATGCGATGCGACAAAATGGCGTCTTTGATGCGATGCGACAACGTTGGATGTGATGCGTGCACGCCTGACGGCCGTGCAGTGAACTCAGTAACTTCTGAGCCGCGACAGGCACTGCGACACGCTTCTCCGGTGATGCGCCGGCAACCTCTGCGGCGGCGACACACTTCTCCGGGGATGCGAAGAGCTGCGTCGGTAATGCGACGGCGAACAGCTGCGGCATGCTTCTTCGGCGATGCGGCGGCAACTGCTCCGGCGGCGACATGCTTCTCCTTGTTGCGTCGCGCTTCCTGCTCCCAGCGACACGCAGTCTCTCAGAAGGCCCAACACAACAGCAGGCACTTCAATTCCCAGCAAGGGAATTCAGGGGGGAGCTGGTAGTGAAGTCTTGTATCCCTGAGACTTCAGGCAGGAGGCAAGCTCAATGTTCAAGCCCTTGGAGATCTTCTTCAAGATGATGAAAGCACACTCAGTCCTTTTCTCCTTTCTTTGGCAATGAAGCAACCACTGCAGGCCAACCCCCAAAAAGCACACAGCACAGGGGTAGGCTCCTCCTTCAGCTTCCTGGTTCTTCTCCTCAGCAAAGGTTCGTCTTGATTCCCAGAAGTGATCTAAAATTCTGTGGTCTGGGTCCCCATATTTATACCAACCAATCCTTTGTCTCTGAAGGCAGAGAGTGTATGTGCCTAACCAAAACCAGTTCTGTGCAGCTTCCTGGCAGGAGGTGGAGACAGCATTGTGTGAGAGCAGACCTGGCCCAGGTAGCTGAAAGGAAATCTCCTCCCCCTACTCTCTATTCTATGAGGTCTCAGGGGAGTGAAAGGAAATCCCCGCCCCCTACTCTCTATTCTATGTGGGCTCAGGTCACTGAAAGGAAAAACTCCTCCCCATACTCTCTATTCTATGTGGGTCCTATTCAGCCCAGCCCTCACCCATCAGACTGCTGGAGCCAAGACCCTCTCCAGTCCCCTGTCACTCACAAACCAGACAGTGAATACACAACCTCAGCAGAGGCAGCTGGATGGTTAGGCAAGAAAATACCTACTTTCTAAAAGTAGTATTTTCAAACCCAGAATGTAAAAATCACCCACACTAAAAGATGTATTTTAACATTCTGAGTTCAGGCATACCAAATTCGGTTTTCTATCTTGTTCCTAGGGTCAGTTTAGGATTATAAAATGTTATAACCAAACTGCCCATTCTAGCCTATGGGAACAGATAGCTTTGCAATAGTGAAAAACGAAATTGGCTGTCATTCACTATTAGGACATGCCACACACATCAGTGCATGTCCTACCTTTCACATACAATGCACCCTGCCCTAGGGCCTACCTTAGGGGTGACTAACATGTAGAAAAGGGAAGGTTTGGGGACTGGCAAGTGGGTGCACTTGCCAAGTCGACATGGCAGTCCCAGACTGCACACAGGCTCTGCAATGGCAGGCCTGAGCCATAGTTTACAAGCTGCTTCTGTGGGTGGCACAACCAGTGCTGCAAGCCCACCAGCAGGATTTGATTTACAGGCCCTGGGCACACACGGTGCACTGTACTAGGGTCTGACAAGTAAATCAAATAATACAATCATGGAATCACTAATCAATACAACAAATTACAATAGGGAGCACTTGCACTTTGGCACTGAATAGCAGTGGCAAAGTGCCCAAAGCATCTAGACCAGCAAAAACATAGCAAAACACAGGAGGCAACAGCAAAAAATGGAAGGGAGACCCACGCCAATGGTGCCAGGTCTAACACGTGTCCCCTCCAGCTGAAATGTGGGGAGAACTACCATACCTCTTGGGAGTTCTCTTCACTAAGGCGGAAAAATCTGGACAGACCATCAGCATTGGCGTGTTCCGTACCAGGGCGGTGTTCCACCGTGAAGTCCATCCCCTGTAGGGAAATGGACCACCTCAACAGCTTTGGATTCTCACCCCTCATCTGCATCAACCATCTGAGGGGCCTGTGGTCTGTCTGAACCCGGAAGTGAGTCCCAAACAAGTATGGTCTCAACTTCTTCAGCGCCCAGACCACAGCAAATGCCTCACGCTCAATCGCACTCCACCTCTGTTCCTGTGGAAGTAACCTCCTACTGATGAAGGCTACAGGTTGGTCTAGGCCCTCCTCATTCATCTGGGCAAGAACAGCCCCTACACCATGCTCTGAAGCATCTGTTTGAACAATGAACTCTTTTGAGAAGTTGGGTGCCAAGAGCAAGGGCGCCGTGCACATGGCAGTCTTCAGGGCATCAAAAGCTTTCTGACAGGTGTCAGTCCAGTTCACTTTCTTGGGCTGCTTCCTGGAAGTCAGCTCTGTCAAGGGTGCAACTATGCTGCCATACCCCTTGACAAACCTCCTGTAATACCCAGTGAGTCCTAAAAAGGCTCTCACCTCTGTCTGGGTCTTGGGGGCCTCCCAAGCCAGGATGGTATCAATTTTGGGCTGTAGGGGCGCCACCTGGCCGCTCCCAACCTGGTGTCCCAAATACACCACGGAACCCTGCCTGATCTGACACTTACTCACCTTGATCGTGAGGCCTGCCCTCCGCAGCGCCATCAACACTTACCAGAGGTGGCGCAGATGTTCTTCCCAACTGGCACTGAACACTGCAATGTCATCCAGGTAGGCGGCACTGAAATCCTCCAGTCCAGCCAACACCTGGTTGACCAACCTCTGAAAGGTGGCAGGGGCATTCTTCATCCCAAAGGGCATAACCCGGAATTGGTAGTGCCCATCTGGTGTGGAGAATGCTGACCTCTCTTTTGCCCCATCAGTTAAGGAGATCTGCCAGTACCCAGACGTTAAATCAAACGTGCTGAGGTACCTGGCAGCCCCTAACCGATCAATGAGCTCATCAGCTCTGGGGATGGGATGCGCGTCAGTCCTGGTAACTGAATTGAGTCCTCGGTAGTCCACACAGAACAGGAGATCGGGTGTGGCACCAGGCGCGGCAGCCTTTGGGACCAAGACCACTGGGCTGGCCCAAGGGCTGTTAGAAGACTCAATCACCCCCAATGCGAACATCTTGGAGACCTCCTCCTTGATGCAAGCTCTCACCCTGTCAGTCACTCTCTAAGTCTTGTTCTTAACTGGAGGACTGTCCCCAGTGTCCCCATCATGGACGCACCACTCAGTGACACTAGGGGTCAGGGAGAACACATCAGGAAACTGTCCCAACAGTTGGCGACAGTCATCCTGCTGCTCAGGGGTCAGGGTGGAAGAGAGGTTTACACCATCCACTGACCCATCTTGCTCTGTCGCAGACTGGAGGTCAGGAAGAGGCTCAGTCTCCTCCTCCATTCCATCATCTATCGCTAGGAGCATGCCCACTTCGGACCTCTCTAAGTGGGGCTTCAGGCAGTTGACATGCAGGACCCGCAAGGGGTTCCTAGGAGACCGCAAGTTCACCAAGTAGGTGACATCACTCTTGCGCTCCACCACCTCAAATGGTCCGGTCCACTTATCCTGGAGCGTGCAGGGCTCCACTGGGGCCCTGACCCACACTTTCTGACCATGCTGAAGCTCAATCAGAGTGGCATTCTGATCGTACCACCGCTTCATCTCCTCCTGGCTGGCTTCCAGATTCGTCTGAGCGAGTTGCCTGAAACGCCGGGTTTGGTTTCTGAAGGCCAGCATGTAGCTATATACATACTGGGGAGGTTTCCTGGGAGTTTTCTCCCAGCCTTCCTTTACCAAACTCAGAGGTCCTGTTACTGGGTGACCATACAGCAGTTCAAAGGGGCTGAACCCTAGGGACTTCTGTGGCACCTCTCGGTAAGCAAAGAGAAGGCATGGGAAGACGACGTCCCACTTACGCCTCATGGGTTCTTCCAGACCCATAATCATGCCTTTCAGGGTCCGGTTAAATCTCTCAACCAGCCCATTACCTTGGGGGTGGTAAGGAGTGGTGAACTTGTATGTCACACCGCACTCCTGCCACAGGGACTTCATATACTTGGAAATGAAGTTTGTACCACGGTCTGACACCCCCTCTCTGGGGAACCCCACACGGGAGAAAATCCCCATCAACGCACTTCCCACCACGGGGGCCGTCACAGTCCGGAGAGGGATGGCTTCCGGGTACCGGGTGGCATGGTCCACCAAGACCAGGATGAACCTGTTGCCCATGGCTGTCTTGGGATCCAGAGGCCCCACAATGTCAATGCCCACCCGTTCAAAGGGGGTGCTGACCACAGGGAATGGCTGGAGAGGAGCCTTGTGCTTCCTCCCACTCTTCCCACTTGCCTGGCAAGTCTGACAAGTCCTGCAATGAGTGTCTGAACTCTTGCGCATCTTGGGCTAATAAAAGTGGGTGACAAGCCTCTCAAAGTCCTTGTCCTGCCCCAGATGTCCTGCTAAAGGTACATCATGAGCCAAACCCAGTAGGCAGGCTCTGAAGCGCTGGGGTACCACCAGCACACGGGCTGACCCAGGCTCAGCAACCTGAGGCTCGCTATACAGGAGACCATTCTCCCAGTAGATCCATGTGATCCAGACTGATCACCTGCTGCCTGGTTTGTGGCCTGTTACCACAAACCCACAAGAGAAGGGCACTTGTTCTGCTCCTCACAGAACTCTTCCCTGGAGGGGCCTCCGTCCTGCTGCCAATGGGTCAGCTCAGGCAGGTCCCCCAGTTCAGCCACCTGTTCCCCTGTAGGTTCCAGGGCATCCCCCTCAAGGTCTGCCTCCTCCTGGACCGTGGAACCACGGGGCCAGTTTTCCGCACCCCCTGCCTCTTCTCTTTAAGGCAGGCACCTGGGCCACTCTTTCAGGCTCCAGGTCCTCTTGAACACCCTTACTGGCTGCCATAGACCGGGTGGTCACACACGCCCAATCCGGCAAGCCCAACATCTCTAAATGTGCATCACGCTCCACCTTAGCCCAAGGGGAGCTCTCCAAGTCATTGCCCAACAGACAGTCAACAGGCATGGCTGGCCTCACAGCTACTTGAAGAGTACCCGAGACCCCCCCACTCAAAGGGAACCTGAGCCACCTTGCAGTCGCTCTCTGTGTTGTCAGCGGCAACAACTGGGTAAAATGCATTGGGGATTACCTGCTCTTCAGACACCAGCCGACAACTGACAGCTGTCACACTGGCTCCAGTGTCTCTCAGAGCCTTCACCCTTTGGACATTGATGGTCACCCACTGCCTGTACTTTTTAGTGTTATCAGGCAGCTGGGTCTTGGGGACCACCTCACAGTCTCCTAAAGAGACTAGGGACATCTCTGCGGGACCCCACCCACCTTGGGCACCCAACTCCTCCCCCAGGGCTACACTAGCGATCTGCCGGGGTGGTGCACCAGTGGGGGCTATTTTCCCATACATGGGACATCTTGAATCAGAGGAGCAGTGGCCCACTTGACCACACTTGAAACAGGTCTTGGGCCCCCTTTGAACAGGCTTATCTGTTGGGGCCCCTGACTTCTTTTCAGTGGGAGGCTGGGAACCCTTCCCTTGGTTCCCTTGGGGATTACTTTTGGGCCCTTTCTGAAACTCCCTCTGTTTACCCTTGTCCCCCCACTCCTCTGCTGGGGACCCTGCCCACCTTTGGCGGAGTCTCCCACATGACCCTTGTGGACCCCGGGTGCTCACCTAGTGGTCCGCCTCCTCAGCAAGCTTCCTAGGATTAGTCAGCCTACTATCAATAAGGTGCTGGAGTAGCTCTGGAAAACAATTTCCTTACAAGTGCTCCCATGCAATCAAATCAAAGAGCGCTTCAAAATCATTCACTTAGCTACCCTTCACCCAACCATCCAATGCTCTGCAAAAAAAGTTACATATTCCACCCAAGTACTTCGCTCCAACTTTTTACAATTTCTATACCTCTGCCTATACAGTTCAGGAGTCAACCCATACCTGGACATCAATGCTTCTTTCATATGACCATAAGAATTGTGGACTTCAGAGGGCAAGTCTAACAAGGTATCCCGCCCCTCACTAAGGAACCGCCCCACAACCCCGCTCCCCAATCCTTCTCAGGGACCCGGTGGGAGGACATAGCTAACTCATAGGCCTTGAACCACTGACCAATATCATCATTCTTATAAAATTCTTTCACCACATCTTTAGGTATATACACTCGTGCTTCAACAGGCATGGACGGTGTGCTGCCACCAGAGGGAGTAATCTCTAAGCTCCTGGCTTTCAATTCCAACTCCTCAAAATTCTCTCATGCTCCAACTGCATCCTCTTTTCCTCTAGGGCCAATTTCTTCTTTTCCAATTCCAACTGCCCACCCATCTTGAGCTTGGTTAACTCTATTTATTGCACCCTACTTCTCTCCCTGTCCTCCAGCTCTCCTGGGGACAGGCCCTTGGAAGAAACACTGCTACCTGTTGAGGAAGGTGCCTTCCTACCTCCTGGACCCAATGGCCCATCTAGCTGCCCTCTGCCTCTTCAGCACCCTCCTCATGCTCTTCCACATGCTCAGGGGTATTTCTTGCTTCCACCCAGGCCCTCAGCGCCTTTTGGTACTAATCCTTTTTGGTGAGGCCTGGAGTAGCAACTTTAAATCTCCTGCAGAAGCACTTCAGCTGTTTCACCGTGTAGGTTTCTAGCTTTTCTTCCTCAAAATCTAAATCCATAGATGCGATGGATGCTGCTTTGCTCATGGAGTCAAAAGTTGGCAGTTCTTGGCAAAAATAGAAATCCCAGAAAAAACTATCTACCAAAATGTATGTGGTTGCGTTTGGTCTGCACTCACTAGTAGTGTACACCAATCACTGTATATGAGTCACAAATGCAAGTCCAAATCCTCACCTCTGACCACCAATGTTAGATTTGGGGTTCTCTAGTTGGCAGAGGTAGGTACCTTTGACCAAACAGGGACCCTTGCGTCTAGTCAGGGTAAGGCGCTACACTCCTAAAATAACCCCTGCTCACCCCCTTGGTAGCTTGGCAAGAGCAGGCAGGCTTATCTCAGAGGCAGTGTGTAAAGCATTTGTGAACACATACAGTAATATAGTGAAAAAACTACAGATGGACACCAGACAGGTTTAGAAAAATAAGTAATCTTTATATAGACTTAACACAAGACCCAAACAACAAAAATCCACAATACAGTATTCAAAAATAAGACTTTAGAATGGTAGAAATAGCTTAGTTCACTTTAGATTGTAAATGCGACACTTTACTCTCAATGTACCTTGGATGCGAAACGCAAAACAAACAAAAGGGTCGCATGGAAGGTGATGCGTCAGTTCCTTACATGCAAGAACGGTGATGCGTCAGTTCATTGCTTCGGGGGAGGTGATGCATCGGTTCCTTACTGCAGCGCAGGGGAGGTGATGCGTCGGTTCCTTACCGGAGAGGAGGTGATGCGTCGGGTTCTTTACTGCGTGGGGAGGTGATGCGTCGGGTTCTTACTGCGCTCCGGTTACGATGCGGCAAGATGGCGCCTCGATGCGATGCGACGATGCGGTGCGATGCGACAAAATGGCGTCTTTGATGCGATGCGACAACGTTGGATGCGATGCGTGCATGCCTGACGGCCGTGCGGCGAACTCGGTAACTTCTGAGCCGCGACAGGCCCTGCAACACGCTTCTCCGGTGATGCGCCGGCGACACACTTCTCCGGGGATGCGAAGAGCTGCATCGGTAATGCGACGGCAAACAGCTGCGGCGGCGGCATGCTTCTTCGGAGATGCGGCGGCAACTGCTCCGGCGGCGACACGCTTCTCCTTGTTGCGTCGCGCTTCCGCTCCCAGCGACACGCAGTCTCTCAGAAGGCCCAACACAACAGCAGGCACTTCAATTCCCAGCAAGGGAATTCAGGGGGGAGCTGGTAGTGAAGTCTTGTATCCCTGAGACTTCAGGCAGGAGGCAAGCTCAATGTTCAAGCCCTTGGAGATCTTCTTCAAGATGATGAAAGCACACTCAGTCCTTTTCTCCTTTCTTTGGCAATGAAGCAACCACTGCAGGCCAACCCCCAAACAGCACACAGCACAGGGGTAGGCTCCTCCTTCAGCTTCCTGGTTCTTCTCCTCAGCAAAGGTTCGTCTTGATTCCCAGAAGTGATCTAAAATTCTGGGGTCTGGGTCCCCATATTTATACCAAGCAATCCTTTGTCTCTGAAGGCAGAGAGTATCTGTGCTTGACCAAAACCAGTTCTGTGCAGCTTCCTGGCAGGAGGTGGAGACAGCATTGTGTGAGAGCAGACCTGGCCCAGGTAGCTGAAAGGAAATCTCCTCCCCCTACTCTCTATTCTATGAGGTCTCAGGGGAGTGAAAGGAAATCCCCGCCCCCTACTCTCTATTCTATGTGGGCTCAGGTCACTGAAAGGAAAAACTCCTCCCCATACTCTCTATTCTATGTGGGTCCTATTCAGCCCAGCCCTCACCCATCAGACTGCTGGAGCCAAGACCCTCTCCAGTCCCCTGTCACTCACAAACCAGACAGTGAATACACAACCTTAGCAGAGGCAGCTGGATGGTTAGGCAAGAAAATACCTACTTTCTAAAAGTAGTATTTTCAAACCCAGAATGTAAAAATCACCCACACTAAAAGATGTATTTTAACATTCTGAGTTCAGGCATACCAAATTCGGTTTTCTATCTTGTCCCTAGGGTCAGTTTAGGATTATAAGATGTTATAACCAAACTGCCCATTCTGGCCTATGGGAACAGATAGCCTTGCAATAGTGAAAAACGAAATTGGCTGTAATTCACTATTAGGACATGCCACACACATCAGGGCATGTCCTACCTTTCACATACAATGCACCCTGCCCTGGGCCTACCTTAGGGGTGACTAACATGTATTAAAGGGAAGGTTTGGGGACTGGCAAGTCGACATGGCAGTCCCAGACTGCACACAGGCTCTGCAATGGCATGCCTGAGCCATAGTTTACAAGCTGCTTCTGTGGGTGGCACAACCAGTGCTGCAAGCCCACCAGCAGCATTTGATTTACAGGCCCTGGGCACAAACGGTGCACTGTACTAGGGTCTGACAAGTAAATCAAATAATCCAATCATGGAATCACTAATCCATACAACAATTTACAATAGGGAGCACTTGCACTTTGGCACTGAATAGCAGTGGCAAAGTGCCCAAAGCATCTAGACCAGCAAAAACATAGCAAAACACAGGAGGCAACAGCAAAAAATCGAAGGGAGACCCACGCCAATGGTGGCAGGTCTAACAGGTTCCATCAAATTTTCTACAAGACCAGGCACATGGTTTCGAAAGAGAAAAGCGACCTTTAACAGTTTTGTCTTCTGACAAGTGCTACCACAAAAAGACAAGCTCATTAATATTTACAAGAAACAAAAAGACTGCTAGCCTTGTTCCCTGAGAGGATTCTAGCATGCATGTGGAAAACACCCGCCTGCATAGAAATAGCCCAGGGATCGTGATACTAATATAGTGGACTGTCCCTACACCTTCGGATGGGAATCAAAACACCCAGAAACCAGCCATAGTGTCTTTGTGGCAGGCTGTACTTGGAAGTTATCACCTATTTCATTTAATTTTGTTATGTGTGCAACAAAGAAGTATTTCTTTCTCTCCAAATATAGCCCACCTCAGATGCACACCTGTCATTCATTTATAGGCAGAGTCTCCCAGAGAAGCCCTTAAATTCCCTGGAGGCCTGTCTGGCTCTGTGGGTCACTTGCTGGTTGTTTTTACAAGCTTATTTTAGAGGGACGTGGTTGTAGCTGGAGTGTTCTCGCCCATGCAGGGAATTGCTGTCAGTTGCTGTGTTGTGGTGGAATCAGAGGCCCAGGGCCAAGCTGCTAGCAATCCACTATCTCTTTCCACTTCTGATGTCAATTATCAGCCCTTTATTGACGGTGCCTCCCCTTCCTGCCCAAGTGGAAAGATGTCTACAGTCACCACGGGTAGGGTGTGTGCAGCAGACTTCCAGAAATATGCACTCGTGGACAAAGCATTTCATGTGCTCAAAGTAGAAAATAGCTGAAATAATACAGGGGACCAGGCCTCAAAACAGCAGAGTGTATTTTTGGTACCTTTCTCTAAGACGAATTCTGGAGAAAAACTACACCATAATTTGTCTCTGTTATTTTTATTTTATTCCAGGTTTTCAGAAGGTTTTACATAGTACAAAGTAAAGAAGAGAATGCGTTCTGGGGTTTAATATAAGCCATATGACCACTTGCATAGAACATCATATGAAGAGATACGACTATGGGATGGCGCTATGCATTGAAGTATTGCTATGCATACCTGTGTGGTTCCCAAAGACAGTGACAGTGGAAAGGTGTCGGGCGCAGAAGGATAGGGACCATCACCTGTCACTAGGACAGATTGACAGCTAGCCTCATCATCACTTATGAGAGAATCATGGTGTAATAGATTGATATAATATGATATAATGCAGAGTGAGGAAAAGTAAGGGGGATGGCTGTCATCTAGATATTGATGAAAAGAGGAGGGGTCCAGTAGGGTCTCGAAGATATAAAGGTACTGGGGAAGGATGTAATGCAAGAAGGGGGATGCATGTGATGCCACGAGCTGGTCCATGCATCTGAGAGTGCCTGTGGCCTACCTATAGGGAAGTGCAACTGACAGTATTGCAATATGACATTCAGGCAAGTGTTGGAGACGTGAGGTCCCTAATCTGTAAGGGCGCAGAGCACCTTCTAGAGGAATGGGTCGAGCCGCCTGGGTTGGTTTGGGCTTCTCCAAAGTGGCTGCTACTGATTACTGTACCCATCTATTATCGTTTCAGCTTCAACACCTAAGGTGCAGACAAGGGTGTTTCTTGGATTAGCACAATGTTAGAGCATTAGTGTGAAGACACTATAACACTTTCTTGCACTTAATGTATAAAGTCATGGCGTTGATGCATAGAAAGGTCAGCATTAGGGGTTTGAGCCATTGTCTCAGTACTTGAGAGCAGGTGGTTAGAGGGAGCAGTGGGCTACAGTTAGACAGAGGGGCTGTTCATCCAGTAAGGTAGAGTGTAATGGTATGTGTGGTAAAGCTAGGGGACAGCCAATCAATAGATGCATGGAACGCAGACCCCATGTGATGACGTACAGGGTGGGGGGCTTTAGATGGACGTTGGGACATTGTGATGTGGTGTGCTGTGAAATGGAGGTTGTAGATCGAAAGGGCCCTAAGGGTATTGATGGGGTTGTGCTAATCTGAGCAGTCATGAACTTTGTAGTGATCCTACTTGGTGAGTAGTCAAAAGCAACCACCAAACTTGTAACAGCAGGCTGTATCCCTAGTGCAAGGAGGGCTGTGCCTAACCGTGCCCATCTATTGTTAAGTATAAAGGATAAACTTGGACTTAAACTCAGTACAACAAGACAAATCAAAGAGTCATCCACTGCATGGTGGGGAGAGGAGATGTGTTGGGGAGACTGATATTGCAGAACCAATGAGTATGAGGGATGATAGCACAAAGCGGGCTGGGAGCTCTGGAGGATCCAAGAGGGTGCATTGTACAAACTGCGGACTGTGTGCCAACACATTTGTAGGAGGAGGTGCAACTGGTATATTTTTATGTCTCGTGGATTAGGTCCAGCAAGTGAGTCATGACACATTCAAGTTAATTCAATGTGAGCGTGCGAGGAGGTTTGTCTAAGTTACTTATGCAGCTCGCGTTTCTGGGGTCTGTCGATTGTGAGGAGTAATTACTGATTTCAAAAGTGACTGTGAACATGCAGCCTGAATGGGGGAAGGCAGAACAGCCAGTGTTAGGCCATGGTGGTCAGGGCTAGCAAGCGCCCAGTTAAACAGGAAACAGAATCTGTGGCTGAGCCAACAGCATGTGGGACTCTGTGCGTGGTGACCTGGATTTGTGGTGGGCTGCACTGGAGGACGTGTGAGATGAGATGTCCATCGAGGTTGTATCCATAGAATCTAAGAATTTTTTTCCAGGGCCTCAGGAACAGTGTATTGCAATGTCTTCTCATTTGTGGTGATAACTTTTTTAACAGGTAAGTGATTGTATTTAATATCCCATTGCCTAAGGTGTGGACAAAGTGCAAGCAATCATCTGTTGAGGTGGGTAAGTTTGAAAGTGTTGTCTGGAGAGACGTGATTGGGTTGACCATCCAACATATCCAGACTATTATTCCTCCTTGATGATTGCAGCACTAGATGTGTGTGTGTTCGTCGTGCACATAATAGATGATGATCAGCTGGTGAGCTGGAATTGGAGACACACCCCAGTTATATAAAGTATGGGCCCTCTTGAATTGTCGTAATTGTGCAAGGTCAGTTTTTGAACAGCTTTGGTATGATGTCCTTAAAGAAAGTGAACATATCATCTTCCTTTTATTTCTTGGAAATGCCATAGAATCTGCATTATCCAGGTAGCGATGGTCTTCCAGATCTGTAATCTTGCATTTCATAGACAATAGGTCAGGTTGCCAGTCTGATAGGTGGTTGATTCTTGACTCCATTGCAGCATTTCTTTTTGCCTGTTGTGCCAAAGAGGGAATGGAAGGATGCAAGGTTTGACTGCATGGAGTTTACTTCCTCTGACACATTTGCCAAACTGGAGTCCGTTTTCCCGAAGGAGGATTTTATGTGTGAGAGTTGAGCCACGAGTGTGTCAAGTCTGACTGCAAACGCAGTTGCCATATTCAGTGCAGCTGACCATTTTTTCCATATGTTTTTATGATGGCAGATGCTCGAGATTGCTTCTGTGAAGAATAATTGTCACACTGGTGTAGAGGGAGACTGATCCTGTATGCGAGAGTGACAAGTAATCTACACCTCCCCCCAGGGGTTGTGGCTCCCAGTCTTTTATGTTGATGCTCGTGCCTTCAGGATCCCATGCTGGAGGTCGTCAGGTGCCTGGTAGTTTGTTGTCCCTGTGTCCAACAATGAGTCAATCCAGATCACAGGTGTGGTCCTCAATAAGTGGCCAGTGTGGTGTGGTCTGGGCCTATTTGCAGAATTTTTAACTATGTCCCTCTTCAGCCGTGCTGTTCCTATGTCAGCCTCGGTGTGGGTCTGCACTTGGGGGGCGATCATGGAGGCTCTAGAGAGGGTAGGTGAGGGGCATGCTGAGCCAGGGTCACAAGGGGGCAGGGCCTTCAGATGCTCCTCACCTCTGTGGCCTAACGTAGAAGAAGCATGCCTGGCTGTATGCTACAGTAGGGAGTAGGGTAACATCACCTTCAGGAACTGGTGCATCTCGCAGTCTGATTGAGGACCCAGGTGCTGAGCCAAGGAAAGATTGCCTGCCCGACTTACCCAACACAATGACTCCCACAGCCGAGGGCACAGATGTATTGGTACAGCGCCATCATAACTCCAGGATGCCCCAGTGGGATGGCGTAGCGAGGTAGGGCAGCGATCAATGGGAATCAGGTGCCATATCACCATATGAGAGCATTTCATCTTCCACCAGACACAGTGTCGACCGCAGGGGCTGATTCCGTTTTAGATCTCCAAGCGGCGAGGAAGGTAGCCGCGCCAGAACAGTGTTATAGCACCCGGAATTCTTTCAAATTTGCAGTCCCCTAGTGAGGATGTCATCGCGTCCAGGACTGGCAAAGACAATTCTCTTCCCTCCAGATGTGCAGTAAGAGAGTGTCTATATTTGGGTGAAGTGCTGTTACATCCCTGCACGGGTTGCACCAATGAAATCTGCAAACTTTATTTCTTCAAACTCTGAAAGAATATTGATTGTATTATATGTTTGTTTCCTCTGTCCGTCTGTAATAGCCATTCTTCTCAATATGTTTTAGTGGAGAGAGAGTGAACTCGTCTATGTTTATTTGGTCTACGAAGCACTTGTGTCGATGCAGACTAATGCTCCTCTGAGTCTTTAATCTGATAGAAAGATCTCTTCTCAAGCGAGTGAGATAGCTCGACATGATCACCATTTATTCATCAATCTACTGTCCACATGTTTGCCCCCTGTTAGGTCCACTCAGTCATTAACCATTTCGAAGTTGTTAAAATTAGGACCATCCTGTTAGGCCATAAAAACATCTATTGGAGGAAAATCTAGGGAAAATTCAGTTGCACAAAAATATAATAAGCATTACGGTTACCATGCTGCCTGGAAATGATATGGGTTAGAAATGATGGCGCATTATTTTTTTTGCTTGCAATCTGACTACTCCTTGCAGTGGCACTGTAAAGCCGCTGCGACAGTGGTTTAAGTTTAGCATTGGCCCTGGTGTCTCCTTATGCAAGGCCAACATCCTGTCATAATAATTTTGCAGAACGACAACATCCGCTTGGAATAAGTTACCTGTCAATATAATCTTTTATGAAGACCGAAAACATATGTTTTGTTCTTTATTGTAGGTGGTTCATGGGTTATGGGGTCTGATGTCTAGTTGGGATGGTCTTTGGTTCAGACTAATGCCACCAGATTTTTGTCATCATATAAGTTTTCTATATTGCATTGTGCTCTGGCACTCAAACAGTTTCATAAAATAAACAAATATGTTTGCATGCTGTTCTTTATAGTCCAGGTAAGGACCATGAACGCCTTTAGGAGTCTGGAACAATGCTTGAAAATTGAGTCTTTCTTGAAATGACAAATGAAGTAAGGTTGATGACGTACTATTGTTTGAACCGGACACAACTACAATACGCTTGGGAGATACATATCCCGTGTTGTCACTTCTGGAGAGGTATACAGTGTGCACCTTTTGGGTGCTCGGCTCTCTTTGATATGGAAGAAAGACAACCTATTCATTTGTTTCATCATTACTTTCATTGTTCATACAAGAACCATATTTCCAGGAACATATGATATATATTTCTTACTCATCAAGCCCTGAAGAAGTCCCATGGGGGACGAAACGCGTCGGCAGTCTTGTCCAGTGTGTGCTGTGTTTTTAAAGACATTTTCTATGGATTAAAAGAATAAAAGGAATTGTTTTCTACAATCAAAAAACGACCATTGCTCTCTCTCTTGGGAAGACATTACTTTAATTTTCTGTGTTTGATTATGGACAATAATTGCCTTTACCAATTATCCACCTGTTGTTTTGAGTGCAGGGCCATTTGTGTTTAATTTGACGTACAAGATATGAGTGCGATGATTATGGAAGCCTAAATTGAGACAGTCTGAGGCTTGGGTATTAAAGAAGGTGTGTGATATAGGTGCGCATATGCGCACATGGACACCAGCTATGCTGTGCTTGCCATCCTGTATAAGAGTACATTGCACAGGAGAGCGCCTATCATATCCTGACGGAGACAGGAGTTCACCCGCTGTTGCATGAGGTGTGATTCAGGATCCATGACTCTCCCCATGGGTGTCTAAAGATTGTCAGGCACCCACTCTTCCGGGGACCCCTAGCCCTATTTTCCACAAATGCTGGGGTGCTAGTTCGATCCTTCCGATGGGTGGCCGTGACTAATTGATTTCAGTGCTTATTGCGTGCACTGCTAATGTAAGGTGACCTGGCGCTGATCTCCATCTGAGGATCAGTCACAGAGGCTACTGATGGAAGAGAATGTGTGTGAGTAGTGTTCAGAAGTGATACTGGAAAACTGCTCCAGGGGCTGGTGGATCTTTAGAGAAGGAACGACCTCCAATGCATGTTATACAAAAGTGCAGGACTTCCAGCAGAACCAGCCTCGTGAACCTGAGGAGACAAGTCAGGGTATGCGAAGATATAAGGGTCCGTACCCAAAACTGCCACTTGGATTCCTACAGAAACTTGAAGATTATTCTTTTAACTGTCAAGAGGCAGTGGGCACCGGGGCAAGTGGAAGACCCAGTAGGAGGCATGCAGTGTACCCGGGCCCCCCGAGGTCTCTGGGCACCTCCATCCCTTTCAATAAGGGTGCCCTGGGCTCACTCTTGAAGTCCACAACCTCTTGGGTGGGACATGGTCAGCCTATCCCCTCGGGTTCTGCACGAGAGCATGCGCACAGGTCAAGGTAACTCCGTCCTTTGCTTTGCGTGAGGACTCCCCCATCCAATGATGGAAGGCCTTGTTATGTATTTAATGTGTGCTGGCTGCAGCAGTAGGTGTGCGTCCGTATTGGAGAAGGGGCATTGCTAACCCCTCTGTAATACCAAAAATTTACTTATAGCAATACAGCTCGAGGGTTTAACTCAGGATACATGACTCTGGCTCCTTCCTGCCAAATTACATGTTGCCAGATGTGACATTGGCCTCAATGTTTGTGAAACTGGAGGGTTGCCACCTTTTCTGGACTTTTATAGTCCAGTCAGCTCTAAAGAAGTTTACTCTACCAGAGGATGGCTGGGGGTTCTTTATCTTGGCATCAATAAGCTGGCATTCAAGACCCCAGTTCAGGGGTTCATTCCTAACTGAAGTTGGAAAAGTGGGAGGGTTGTGTTGAACTTGCAGGATGTAAATTTGGATTGATATTTTCTTCAGTGTGTCAGAATTCTTCATCTGTTATGAGACTGGAGGAGAAGTATTCATGTCTGGTGACGCAGCATGAATCGCAAGGGGTGAATAAAGAAGATACATTATGTATGAAAGAAAGGAGAGGGGTGTTACATTGAACTAAAGGAGGAGAGATCTCAGGGGGGTGTGAGAGAGGGGCACTAGAGGAGATGAGAGAAGGAGAGAGCTCACTGATGACAACAAGAGACAGCACAGTGCATGAGAACGAAAGACAGCAGCAGGAGAAAGGAGAAGAAGAGACCATCTGGTAGATGATCAGCAGACTGCCTAAGGTACCAGAGCATGAGACTGCCTCGTGAGTGATAGTGCAGGAGAGTCCTTAGGGGCTGAGATTGGGGGTCAGCACAGGGGCTGGTGCCAGGATACAGGTCAGGGGACTAGAGTCTAAGGCCACCGGGAGATACTATCAGGACACAGCCCGAGGAATTGTAGCTTTAGACAGCCCAAGAGATGAAAGGCAGGGACAGCCCTATGGCTCAAAGTGGTAGGCAGAGCAAGGGATGAGAGTGGGGGCAGCCCTAGAGAAAGAGATGGAGCTATGAGGTGTGATGACAGCAGGAGGGGAAAAAACATATATTGAGGGCGGAAAACAGTCCTGAGGATGGCAACTGGAGAGACAGCCCATGTGATAAGAGAGTCCGGTTTAGCCCCGTGCAGACAAGTGGAAAAAATGTAAAACAGCATAGAACACAAAGTGGGTGAGAATGAGGGACAGGACATGCATGGTAAGAGTGAAGCGAACATAATTACATAGTACATTTTCACATCTATGATTATCACATGACTTTGCCGAAATCCTTCTCTAATTCCAATCCTATTAAAACAAATTGAGTTTGACCTGGCAGTACTCGAAAAAACCCTCGCATGACTGACTGGGGCACCTCTATAATGACGATGAGGAGTGCACAAAGGCGTGTCTAGATAATGTGGTGTAAGTCTCAGTCCTGGCCACACGGTGGCACGCTTCCCCATGACGTGAATGAAGGCCGCTCCAAAGCTCGGAGTAGAGTTGCTGCAGAGGAATGCTGCAGTCTCGGTGATTGGAATCTGAATGACAGTCCCAGCCCAGTATGCAAATCTATAATATGTGCCAAGGTTAAACAAGCACATGGAATTATTATATATTAATGGAACAAAAGATCCTTTATACTTTTTTGCAAAATATTGGCGTACTGGTCGGTACG
This sequence comes from Calotriton arnoldi, assembly GCA_963921515.1. Lineage (NCBI taxonomy): Eukaryota > Metazoa > Chordata > Amphibia > Caudata > Salamandridae > Calotriton > Calotriton arnoldi. The sequence goes on along the minus strand of CAWUFW010004346.1, from coordinate 792,590 downwards.
ATAGTTCTTTGTATTAGTAACACTAGCATCTTTCACAGCTTCATTCAATAGACAATAAACTGGTTCGTGTCCCGATTGAGCCCCTAACTGTCGTAAGGAGATTAGAACAATAAAGTTAAAAAGTGACGAAGCTTCCGCCTTTTGCGATGTCATGCCTGTTTAGCTGCAATTAAAACAAGATGATATGGCAAGCAAGGAGCGTTTGTCCATGCTCGCTTCCGCCGCAATACTCCGTGAGAGTATACTTGCAAGAAAATGTGGGACATGCACCCACCATTAGCCATTTGCAGCCTACGTTTTTGAAAGGACACACACAACAGCCAATCCTAAGTGTGGGAGGAGTCAGACACCACAAAGTAAAGAAAACAGATCACCTAACAGCACAAGCGCTGTAGGCTCGACCTAAAAAAGCATCAAGCAATCCGGTGAAAGGAGCACCTTAAAAAAAATTGCTGAATGTGGACATGCTGGTGAAGGTGAGGAGAGCCAGGAAACATCAGCTACAAGTCCAATCACGGTGAGAGGTGATGAGGAAGAAGAGGGTGACATCCTCACACAAAGCAGCCCTGTCCCAAACAGTGTGCCAGCAGAATCTCCCACCTCAGCCACCTCACAATGGCACAAGAAGACTCAGAGTCAGATGGAGACCCCATGGCATACAGTGACTGCCCCACCACAACGCACATTTAATCTACCACTACCTACTTCTCGAAAGTCGCCTGCGTCAGTGGCCACAGAAAAGAAGAAAATCCAGGCTACTATTATGGGCATGTTTAGGCAGGAGGGGCCCTACGGCCGTAACCACCCAACGGCATGTTTGTACAATGGGAAGCTGGCAAACATTTTAGAGCTAGACCTCCTCTCTTATTCTTTTGTGGAAGGAGAAGGAATCTCAGAATTTGTGCAATTTGTGGCAACCAAGGACCAGCCTACATGAACTACCACCTGATCTTCCACCAACCAATCAGAAACCTACACTCCACACACCTCGCCCTTGCTCAGGCACCTCGGATCTGCCGCAGCTGCTCCGGAGGACGCTCCCTCTCCCACCTCGCCGCCAAAGCCTGGAATAACCTCTCCCTCCACCTCCACACTGCACCCTCTCTGAATCCCTTCAGGAAGGGACTCAAGACCTGGCTTGCCAGTAACATAGTCAAGGCCATGGCAGATGGTGGCTTTTTCAGGGTCCTGTGTTTGGTGCATTGCATCAAACTGGTTGTGCAAGACTTTCTCAAAAAAGAAGACGTAGTCAGCAACATACTGGCCCGGAAGCAGTTGTCGAATATTTAGCATGCTAATAGAGTACCAGTTAAAGCCCTGATACAGGAGGTCCCAACACATTGGAACACGACCTATTACATGTTGCAACGTGTGAGCAGTAAAGACCGATCAATAATTATGTCATTCAAAGAGGAGTGGTTGCACTTGGGAAAGCTATGACCATGGATGCGGGCAAATGGGGCCTCGTTAAATGACTACACACATGCTACTCCCATTTGAGGTTTTCATATGGGAAGTTAGCAAGGAGGACAGTACAATGGGCCAAGTAATCCCATTGTTGCATCTGCTACAGGACCAGCTAAAGAATTTGTGTTTTAAAATTACCTCCTCCCTCCAAAAACCTATGGCTTTATTAGAAAGAGGGGGTAGTGGCAAGGTTAGACAGATAAAGGATGTGTGTAGGGAGAGAATAGGTGTCCCGCACATCTAAGTAAAATATCTGGTCAATATGTTTCAGCCTACTTGCACCCTCTAGGGTCAGTGGCTTTCATCAGGACCATGGTTTGATTTTCGGATCCCTCTAGTAAACCAGCTGGGATTCTTTCCCCCTAGTTCCGGTTGTATTCTCTCATTGGATAACTTGGAGTATATCATGTCCTCACCTAGAAATAGAAAAACATTAGTAGCGCACATATATTTGACTTTAGCAGTCATGCTATATTAAGGATTACTGGTGACCAATGTTTCATCAAACTTTTATTTTACTGTGCGCCAATGTAGTGTCTGTGTGCACACTTTTCTGAGCTGTGTGCACAACAGAGTCGTACCAGGAGTCACTATGTTAGTGAGCATAGCCTGCAGACTCTAAAAAGGGTGAAAGTCAACATCTCTGACATTTTTGGACAAAATGGAAGGAAGGGTGCATAGCTGAAAGTTTTTTTAAATAAGTGCCCTTATGCAGCCATCGTTGGCAGTATCATATCTCTTTTTTATTTGTTGTGGCAGGTGAAGGGGGCAACGTGGGCAGCGAGAGGAGAGAGATGAAGCAAGCAAGAACACAGACAACGGTTGGGGCAAACAAGAACATGGACAGTAGTTGGGGGCAAGCAACAACATGTACAGCAGGAGTAGCAAGCAACAATGTGGACTGTGGGTGGTGGCAAGCTACAACACAGACATCTAGAAGAGGGCATGAGGGGACAAGTAACAGCACAGGGAGTGGGAGGGTGCAAGTAGCACAGACAGCGAGAGGGAGGTGGGAGAGAGCTAGCTACAACACAGACAATGGGCAGGAGGGGGTAAGCAACAACACAGACAGCAGGAGGGGGAGAAGTACATGAGGGAGCCAGATGAAAAAGACAATCTCTGGTCGAGTGCCTAAACCCAGTAGCGGTCGGTGGTGGGAGTGCCGCCGGGCGCTGACGTGGGGCGGGGGAGGGGGAGGGTGGGGGGTAGTAAACTACGGATTACGGGCGATTACAGGTAAGTACACATATATATAAATAAAACGAATGTCGTTTCTCGCGCTGCATCGCCAAATGTGATGCAGCGCGAGAACGAAATTCGCTTATTTATTTATATGTGTACTTACCTGTAATCGCCCGTAATCCGTAGTTTACTACCCCCCACCCTGCCCCTTCCCCCGCCCCACGTCAGCACCCGGCGGCACTCCCACCACCGACCGCTACTGCTTAAACCTAATGAAAACAGTAGCACCTAATACAATACTCCGGGGAGAGACAAACACATGAAGAGGAAGGAAACCTACGGCAGCTGACCAATAAGATGCAAGCAAATGAGAGTGACCATGAAACCAGCCAATGGTAAATAATAGGTGGCCTCAAAGCACGCTGTATATAAAATAAAAGATCTTACATGCGCTGTCTTAGACAAGACCTAAAAAAGGGCAACATTTTCTGGTACTCATATAAAGTGCGCCAAGGCCCTTGGGCCAGGTTTGCGCTATATAAAATAGCTAAAAGGAAATTGTTTCTAGGTTTGTTAGCTCAAATGGATCAACCCTTATAAACCAAGACCATAACTCCTAGACAGCACAAGGCTGTTAATTGAAAATCCAGCTTTCAACATATTAATGGGATCAATAGAAATTAAAAATGGTGGTCATTGAAAGGGCTAACAAGTATAAAGGGCAGATATGCAAAGGCATTTTGTGTAAGCCTGGGTGTAAAACTCCGCTCCGCTCGCAGAGTTTTGACAAGTCCGCGTTCCGCGTAGAACGCGGAGTTACCGATAGACTCAGCACTCCGCAACGAAGCAGAGCTTTTTTTCTGTTGGCACGCCCAAAATGCATTTTCACGGGGGCGACTTACTGGGTGACCGCGAACCCCGACGAGATTTCCGAGCCCTTCCTGAGCGCCATGAGATTTGCTAGGTGGCCGCACGGCCGTGACGAACGCAATCCCGAATGCGCAGGATCTACTGCGACTGAAATCTGGAGAAGGTTCTCTCCCCGAGTAGCATCAAAACCTTCTCGAAATGATTTGGAGTAAAAAATCTCCTCAAATTGACATTTGACTATAGTTTTTTTGTGCAAGGAGTCCTTTTTCTTTTTTTTCAAGAGGAAGGAAGGATGTGCCACAGAGTCTCCAACTTCCTGTTTCTGTCAAGCAGGCTCCTCCCAGTGCTTTGTCCATCTCCTGGTCACTTTCCATTTGGATTTGGAGCTGGAAGGATCCCGCTTTGTGTCTTCTGCATAATATATCATTGGATTTGAGGACTTTGAATTTGAGATTTCACAAGTAAGTTGGAAAACTGGTGTTGTTAGTTTGATTCAGGCCATGCAACTAGATATATTTGTACTTTTCATTGATTTTTTAAATTTATTGTGGTGAGTGGCCTGTAGTTTCAGCAGGGGCCTAGTTGTTTCTTTGTAAGTATTTTTTCTTCTTTCATAAAGGAAACATGTTGCACACTGCACAGTTCACTAAATTTTCTCCATGTTTTGAAATCAATTTCCAATATTAATTTAATTCACTATGTATCCCAGTGGTCTGCCACTAGACCTTTCAGCCAGTAGGCCCAGAGCTACTCATGAGTACATGGAACAACTGTTTCTGTGGTCTCTGTTGAATTTAAACATCATTTAGGCCACGGATGGCATTGGATTGAAATACAAAATGTGTTTTTTTATGGTATTTCACTTTTTTCATGTGCGTTCTGTTCAAAAAAAGTTTATTTGGGCTAAATAGTCCTTAAACATTTAAAATCTCCATAAAAACAACACCTAAAATTACATTTCATAATAAAACTTTTCATAACATTCACATATTTAAAATTCATTGATCCTTCCATCATTCCGTATAACGTACTCTATATCATCTGAACAAGATGTTCGGTTCTATTCACATTTAAGAGTTTCTTTTACTTTACGAATGAACTTCCCATAGCGCAAGCTGTGTCTAAATTGCTCATTTCAGATAGAAGATCTACTGCTTGCACCCTGTTTTTAATACCATACTTTTTAAAAATTGGGCATAAAATCTCTTTCCTTATATCCAAAACCTTCTGACAATCCAATAAAATATGTAGAGTATCACTCGTTGTACCCAAGGGACAGACACATTTCCCCTTGCTATCAATCATTGCTCTTTTTACCCCGTTGTTGGCATAGCAAGGGTTAACACCAATTCTTAACCTTAGTAATTCTCTTCTTAACTGATGACAGGGTAGTCTATCTATATAAGGGAAATGACATTCATTTTTCCACGAGTTAATCATAAAGTGTACAGATTTTTTCCCCAAGGGATAATCTTGGTCCTGGGCTCGAGAGATTTCACTCCCCAGGGCCCCGAGTTCCCTCTTGCCCACCTCAATTTGGAAAGTCAGGGGGCACAGCTTGATCCTCATAATTCTACAAGCTTTAGTAATAGTTTCTCTTATCCCTTTTGCCCATGTTAGCTCACTCTTCAATTTCTCGTTTCAGCACCACTGCAAGATTTTATGATCTTCTTCCCCGCCCTGGCGCTGCCAGAATCTTAATAGCGCCATACATGCCATTATACCCCATGATGTCAATCCTGTTTCTAATCTCACTGCCTGGACCATTGCTGACTTGGGCAATGATAGTACATTTTTCAGCCATTTTCCCTCTTCGATATCCCATCCGTTTTTACCACTCAGATATAACACTTCGGCTCTGTATAGGAATTGTGGGGGTACCATGGCTGAATAAGCTTTTAAAACTGGTCTGTCCGACTTTTCACCGTAAGCTCCATTAATTTGTTTTTAGCCCACTAACTGAAGCTGATGCCCTCAGTTTTAATGCCTCTAGATGGGTGTGCCAGTTCAGATTTTTCTCAAACCACATCCCGAGGTACCTATATTCATCTACCTTTTCCAACTTCGTGGAGCCCAGAAACCAGTTGAACCTTATTTTTCTTCTTCCAAAGCTTAATACCTTTGTCTTATCCATATTTACTACAAGTTTTTTAAGACTGCAGTATTTGTGAAACATATTCATCTTTCTTTGCAGACCGATCTCTGTTTGATCCATTATTACGAGGTCGTCTGCATATAGTAGACATGAAATATGTTTTCCATTTATCTTTGGGCTGGCCCCCCTTGCAGTGCCTAAGACTGAAGGTAAGTCTGCTATGAATAAGGAGAAGAGTAGGGGGGCCAGTACGCACCCCTGCCTTAACCCATTTCCAATTGGGATTTTCTGCGATAGGCTCCCCTCTATGTCCAAAATTATCTGCGCACAATTATAGGTGTGGAGTGCTTGAATTAACCTTAGCAAATCCCTTCGGATGTTATATCCAATCAACGTCTCCCACAGCATCTCAAGGTCCACTAGATCAAATGCTGCGCGGAAGTCCACAAAGCAGCAGAACAAACTTCCCCTTTGCTCGATAGACTTCCGCGCAATGGACCAGAGCGCAAAGCAGTGGTCGACTGTGGAGTGCCCCTCTTTAAATCCCTCCTGTTTCGGGGGTACAACCTGATTTGTTTCTGCCCAGTCCTTAAGTCTTTCCAAGATTATTTTGGCAAATACTTTTTCTCCTATGTCCAGTAGGTTAATTAATCTATAATTCTTCGGGGCTTTTGTATCTCCTCGTTTGTGGATGGGTCTTATGATTGGTCCTCTCCAATTTTCTGGTATATGACCTGTATTAAGTATCCCCAGGAACATTTTTGCAAAGAATTCTGCCCACCACTCTTGCCTGGTTTTTATGATCACTGCCGGGAGATTGTCTGGGCCCGCGGCTCGAGTCAGGGTTATTTTAGAAATAATTTTTTTAATATTAATAGAAGTGAAGTGTTCCTTAGTGTCCTCCCTCACACCTGGCCATAGTGTGGATCTCAATCTCTCTTTTACAGGCCAATTTCCATATATTTCCCCAAAAAACCTTACCCAATCGTCTTCTGGTACAACGCAATTCAAGGACCCTAGTATTTTGCCTGAACTTTCTTGGACCACCTTCCAAAAGCCTTTCAAATCTTTAGATTCTATTACAGATAATATTTTCGCCCAGCAACTCTCTTTGTATGTTCTTTTTTATTTCTAATTATCATATTATATTTTATCCTTAATTTCTGAAGGTTGCGGAAAGATTCTACCTTATAATTTCCCTAAGTCTTCTTTCCCTTTGTCTTATGCTTGCTGTTACTTTACGACATTCTTCAGCGAACCAGGTCTTCACTTTACTTTGGGTTCTGTTTTTCCTACCATCGCCTGATGTACTAGGTTTTATTTTAACCCTTAGGCATTCCACCAGTTGGGTGATTATATTTTCATACCATCCATTATCCTTCATATTCGGGATATTTTCTAATGTTTGGGTCTGCTGTACAGCGGCTAGTTTTTCGATGTGCTCCCCCGAAATACGTGTTATAAGACGCCTTGGGCAATCAATATGGACATGGAGCACTGTATATCTTTGGTTTTTCCTTACACCATATAATTCTTTCTTCAGGGGGTAATGGTCACTTCCCTCCACTCTTACCACCTCGAAGTTCTTAATTAATTCAAAGTTCCATGCATGTAGAAACACATAGTCGATCGGACAGGGTTGCTGGCCTGTCTTAAAAGTACGCTTTGCAGGTCGATCTACGCCATTCTTCCATTCATGCAAACTAAGCCCATTGAGCCCAACATTTGCCCCAGAGCCATATCTTGTGCTGATATATCCACCTTCAGAAAGATGGCATTGTTTATCTTGTAGGAGGTCAACAACTCCTTACACCATGGGTCAATCCTACAAGGATCTAATTTATGGTCAAAGTCACCCAGCACAAAAAGTACATCCTTCTGGTATCTGTCAGTTAAAGTTAGCAAATCGTCTTTTAATTTTTCCAATTCAGCCTTGTATTCATTCACTTTCCCCTCCTGTATATATACATTTACAATAACAATACCTTCGTATCGTGGGTCGGGGTTCAACAACAACACTCTACAACCCATTGCCCATTTGCATTTTGCTTCCAAGAGTTCTACCTCCTGGCAATTTTTGTAGAGATCAACATCATTTGCCCTCCTGAGGGTCGACCGAAATGTTTCTTTCTTGCTACTTTTGTCTGTTGGACAAACCCTTCGATCAATAGGGATTCGTCGCACAGCTAGGTCTCCTGCAGACACACAATCTCGTTGCTGTTGATAGCTTCTTTAAAGCTTTTCAGAGTCAGTATTCTATTATATCCATTTATGTTTCAGGATAAAATGGCCAGGCTGTGCGACGACCCTAACTCCTAGTCTATCTCACTTAAGCACCCATCTTCCTCATAAGCTGGGGATGCTAGAGCCCTATATCTATTTCCAGCCAATATACATTCTCTAGCTCTCTCTGTTTCCTTGTATCTTATGGTAATTTCAAGATCTTCCTTATTATCCCAACAGGGATCGATCAACCTTACCTGCCTTAGTCCCAACCCTGCATGATTAGTAAGGAGTGGCATTTCATACTTGTTGTGCTCTAACATTTCTACTCTCTTTACTAGTCTAATACCTTCCTTATGTAGCTCGTGCTCTGCCTTTACTAATGCTGACTTTACTAACCCTGAGTAAAGGAGAACCTTGGTTACTTCATTCCCTTTTCTATTAACCATAAATCCTACTTCTCTGAGGTCCTCAGTGCCAATATTCCATAGACTTTCACATTTAGATAGGGAGAATAGCAATTGTTATCTGTTTAATGGGTTTAATTTTCTCACTTTTTTGCCGCCTTTCCCCTGACCAATCGGCTTGAAGAATACCCACAGATCCTGGCTAACTTTTGACCCTAGGTCTTGCGATCCCCCCTTTGCATCCTCCTCCCTTTTTTTTAGATGTTCTATTTCCTTCCCTTTCTCCATATGGCCTCTGTGTCTTCTTGTTCCTCCTTGTGCTCTCTTCTCCATCCTCCTTTCCTTGTCCCCCTCTTCTTTTTTCGCAGGGTTTTTTCTAGTACTGCTTTCTCTAATCCTACATTCTCCTGTACCTTTTAGCCTCCTCTCCCCTTCTTCTAAGATACTTATAGCTGTTCCTTTTTCAGGGATATTTTCTTTTTCGGAGCTGCTATCATGTTCCTTGTTAAACTCTTATACCCTTTTTCTATAGCTTCCACCCTTTTCCTCTGCTGCATTATAATTAGACCCTTGCTTGGGTTTTTCCTCCACCTCCTTGGGCATGGAATACGCTGCTTATAGCTCCTCCTTTCCCCCTGTTTCTTTATGATCATTGGGTATCGTGATATAAAGACGCTATGCTCCTCCTTCTGTGTTAGGGTATCACTCATCACATCGCCCTGCCATGTCTCTACCCCCTTAGATGATCCCCACCGACTGGCCTAACTAAGGATGGCATAAGGTCTTTAATTTGTTTCAGCTCTCCTACCATAATTTTGAACTGTTCTCTTTGTGTTTTTAAAATGTCATTGTTCATTACTGATACCTCTAACAGGCCTTGCAGTGTTTTTTGTAGGATAAGCATTACATCCAGCATTGAGGCACTTGAGGTTCCTGTAACCTCAAGATTAACCATAGATGGCCCCGAAGTGTCATTTACTCTGTCCTGAGATATTTCTGCTCCTTCCTTCTCCTCAAGATGTTCCTTTGTGTGGTTATTATATTCTTTGCTCTGAGCATCGCCATCTATATCTGACTTTTCGCCCTCTCCCTTTGTTTCTTGATCGTCGGTAGTGGGAAAGAGTCTGGGTGAAGAGGACAGCCTTGGATCCAAGAATAGCTCAGATATATTGAGATGGGTTGGATTTGTAGAATCTAACTCTAGGGATATCATATTGACTGATATTCTCTGGTTATCGCCATCTTGCTGCTCTTCTTCTTTCAATTTATTCCTTTTAAAATGTTTCCCCACGAAGTCTTTAATCGGTTTTGTGACTGAAGATCCTCCTTTTGCCCCACTTAACTCAGATTGCTGAGGGGTTCTATTCAAGGGTTGTTTATTCCTCTGTATGGTTTTTTTACGTACATCAATAGCTCCTTGAGGGCCATTTACTTTTCCCTTCTCTTTCTGGTTTTTGTCCATTCTGTCTGCCCCTATTTCATTGTCGTCAGATTTTTTAAGGTTTTTTATGCCTTTACGTGTCTTTGCTTTCCCCGGTGCCATCACCTTTTGTTGGGTTCTGTCTACTTGTATTAGGATGTTCATGTAGCTTTAAGTATAAGTTTTCCTTTGAATGTGTGCACATGCCACCATTACCATTGTTCTATACTAGAATGGTGGCATGTGGAATGGTCAGAACAGCAGTTGTACTTTGCAGTTGCTCTGGCCGGTCGTTTACTCTAGACTTCTATTCTACAACAAATAAAGAGATTGAACTTACCAGGCAAGTCTTCACTTCCTTTCACTGGAAACGATCGGATTTGGACCCTTGACCGGCTGGAAGCATCCCGATGGCTGAGGAGAAATTTTCGCGACCTGTTTGTGTTCTCCGTTATTGTTGACAGCTCATTTCCTTATCCCTTGCGATCTTCTTCCTTGGTTTTGATGAGCGGACTCTGGTAGGACTTTAACTTTATATTTTGTACTTCTGGCAAGATTTCCAGTCCACCGTTTTGCCTTGCGCTCATTTTGCCCAAGAGCTCGAGCGCAGCACGAGGTTTTGAGTTATTTCCTCGCGCATTGCCACATCTTTATCGGCGCGTGGGAAGTGAGTCTCCTTGCATCTGTTTCCTCCTGCCAGATGTCATTCCTACGCTACGTACTACGCAGCGTCCACCATCTTCATTTGCTTTCTCGTCGTTTCCCAGCAACGGCTGTCCTGCCTGACGCTGTTCCTGCGCTACGTTGCCACGTCATCGGTGGCCATTTTGAAGAGGCATTTCTCCTTGTCCCCTAGCAACTGGCCAACATCGAACTGTGATCACGATCGTTATACTTGCGCATAGCTGAGTCAAGCATCACTGATGCGCACAGCTTTAAAGTAGACTTTATAGTTTACATTTACCTTCACAAGTGTTTCTTTTGTTTCCTAACAACTGGATTCACATCGAAGCTTGTTCTAAATACTGGATTCACATCGAACTTTGTCATTACGATCGTTTCTCTTTGCGCACAGTTAAGTCAAGGATCGTTGATGCGCACAGCTCCAACTAGACCTTACAGTTTCATGCACAAGTGTTATTCAAGTTTCTCAGCAACTGGATCCACTTCAAATATTGATATTACGATTGTTTATATCTGTGCACAACTGAGTCTAGGAAAATCGCTGATGTACACAGCTGTAAATTCAGTCCAGTTTTACTTCAATTGCGCACAACCTCGTTACAGATTGTTCATGTGCACATTTTTAAATTCATTTTCTGTCCGTTTATGTTTGTTCACAGCTTATGTATTTTTGCTGGCGTGTTACTGCACATTTTAAGTGTTGTTATTCACACACCTTACTCCTGCATTTTTTTTCTAATAATCAACATGCAACAATCCGTACTTCCACCTTCCCCCTTTCTCTCCAAGCCTGGTAATCCTCCTGTAGAATGGGAATTGTGGTTTGAAGGTTTTGAGGCTTACCTAGAAGCCATTGAAGCGGAAGTTTTTACACAAAAGAAAAAGTTTGCTTTACTGCGTCACTCTTTGGGTACAGAGGGGAGAAACGTTTTGAAACATTTGCCTCCTACTGTAGTCATGGGTGAAGGTGATGCTATTGATGAGTATGCTTCAGCCATAAAATGTTAGACTCCAGATTTAAAAAGAAGCATAACATCATCATGGAGAGGCACAGGTTTTATATGCGGAAACAGTTACCTGGTGAACCTGTTGATACGTTTATAAGTGACCTAAGAGTTTTAGCCTCCACTTGCGACTACAAAACGTTTCATGATGAAATGTTGAGAGATCAATTAGTTGAGAAAACTAATAGCAAAAAGATCCAAGAGAAATTACTAACTACACAAGATTTAACCTTGGATAAAGCCCTTGAAATAGCTAAAAATATTGAATCTACAGCAATGTACATGGATCAAATGGCCTTGGATACTAAGGTACATGCTCTTGCTGTTGACAAAGTTGTTGTCAAAAAGAGACTAAGTATGACAAACGTAAACCATTTGAATGCTACAGGTGTGGTAGTAGAAGTCATTTAGGAAATGCTCCTTTTTGTCCGGCTTTAGATAAGTTTTGTGTTAAATGCAAAAAGAAAGGTCATTTCTCTAAAGTTTGCAAGTCTAAACCCAGTAATTCCAATTTTAAACCTCATACCAAAAAAGTTCTTTCTATTGAAGCCAAATCTGAAGCAGATCCTGATTCTGACAGTGAGGATGGTAATGAAATCATGATTTTGTCCTGTACTGATGAAGATATTGTCCAAACATCCCATAACATTTTGAGTGCAATTCATAATCCTGAAAATGTGCCTCAAATATCCATTGCTGAGGATGTATTTGACAAAGCACCTCAAAACAGTTGTAGTACTCTTCCTAATTCCAGCCTTCCTGAAAATGTGTCTCAAATATTGAAACTTCAATCTTCCAGCGTAAAACTGCCCTACTGCCAAACTGGGGTAAATGGTAATCACATTTCCATGATGGCTGACTCAGGTTCCTTTTTCACATTAATCGGTCCTGAAGAATGGTGCAAATTAACTGATATTCCTTTGAGAAAGTCTATGATTAAACCAGTAGCTTATGGTAGCAAACCTGTTCAAGTTTTGGGTGTACCTTAATGTTTAAAGATCATGCCACTCCTGCTACTGTCTATGTAGCTGAAGATCGATCTTCTCTTCTTGGCTGGTTGGAACAGAAAAATTTGGGAATCATTTTGGATCCTAACAGTCCCGAACAGGTTCTGCTTAGAGATCAATCTACATCTGTGTGTACTGTAGATGTCCATGATTGGAAAGCTTCCTTTCCATCGGTGTTTAGCGATACGTTGGGAAAAATTGAAGGTTTTTCGCACCAAATCATTCTTAAACAAGGTGCCCAACCCATTGTGCACAAATCCAGACGAGTTCCTTTAGCAATGAGGAAGGAATTATCCAATGAACTTGAATCTCTTTGTAATCAAGGCATCATTGAGCCCATAGAGAGCTCAGAATGGCTTTTTCCTGTAGTTTTAGCCAGGAAACCCAATGGGACCCTTAGAATGTGCATAGATTTGAGGGACTTAAATGACAAAATATGGGTGGATAGGCATCCCCTTCCTGATATCGCAGAAATGTTGACTTCTCTCAAGGATGCTAAAGTGTTCACTACCTTTGACATGTCATCAGCTTATCATCAAATTTCTGTAAAAAAAAAACTGTCGCCACCTCACTTCTTTTGTCACTCCTGCTGGCGCATATAGGTTCAAAAGGATGCCTTTTGGGTTGGCGTCAGCCTTTGCTGTATTCCAAAGGGTAATGGAATCCATGTTTGCTAATGTACCAAATGTAAAATGTTTCCAGGACGACATTTTGGTTTATGGTAAAGACTTAGAGTCTCATGACAAGACTTTAGCCATTGTGTTATCCATTTTAACAGACCGTGGTTCAACCTTAAAGGCTGAAAAATGCAAATTTGCTGTTAAAGAAGTAAATTACCTTGGTTACAAGCTTTCAGCTAAAGGTGTGGAACCTAAGGAAGATTTGGTCATTGCTAAAAAATCTTTTCCATCTCCACAGAACAAAGATCAACTTAGATCGTTTTTTGGCATGTTGGAATTTTATGCCAGATTCATTCCCAATTGTAGTAGCAAAACACATAATTTAAGACTACTAATGAAAAAGAATCAACATTTTCTTTGGTCATCTGATTTAGAGAAAGAATTTCAGTCCATCAAATTAGAACTAAGTAAGGCCATTCCCTTACAACCGTTTGACACACATGATAGATCCATTGTAGTCACTGATGCCAGCCAATATGGTTTGGGCGCTGTTCTTCTACAAGTCAGAGAGGGAAAGGAGGAGGTGGTGGCTTTCGCCTCACGTACTTTGAGAGGTGCGGAGTTCACTTATTCTGTTGTAGAGCGTGAAGCTTTAGCTTGTTGGTGGAGTGTGGACCATTTCAGACAATATTTATGGGGTTCTGAATTTACCATTCGCATGGATCACAAGCCTTTGCTTAATTTACTCACTACCAAAGGAGCTGGTAATGCCACTCCCCATATTGCCAAGTGGCATTATAGGTTGATGGAGTTTCATTTTCATTAGAATACATTCCTGGCGTAAAGAACATTTTTGCGGACTGTTTGTCCAGACTGCCTCTAGTAAATGAACAACTTGGTGAACAAAGTGAGGAGGAATTTTGTGTTGTTGCCTCATTAGTGGATTCAAATTTTTCATGCTTCTCGGAAGAAGAGTGGAAATCTGCTGTTCAGCAGGATATCTTATTACAAGAAGTAATTTCTATGTTAGGTAAAGGTTGGTTGTCTAAGCACGAAGATGTAGCTTCATTTAAACATGTTTTCCCTGAATAGAATCTGCAATCTGGCATTCTCAAGAGAATGGATTTGTTGGTAGTACCTGTGTCTCTTCAGAATAAGATTTTGATACTTGCTCATGAGGGCCATATAGCATGAGAGCGATGAAGAGAAGACTTAGAGAAGTATTCTGGTGGCCTGGCATGGATCGTTCTGTTGAACATTTTGTAAGAGATTGTATTTCATGTGCCACCAGTGACAAATCGCAAATCACGTTTCCTAGTCCCATTGAAGCCATTCCTATTCCTGACAAACCTTGGGTCAAGTTAGCTTTAGATATCATTGGTCCAGTGTATGTGTTGGATGAAAGGAGCAGGTACGGTTTGGTGTTGGTAGACTACGGTACTAGATGGCCTGAAGTAAAATTTGTGAAGTCGGCAACTACTGTGGAGGTTGTTAATTTTCTCCAATCGCTGTTTTTAAAGGAAGGTGCTCCAGTCAAACTTGTCACCGATAATGGGGTACAATTTGTGTCCAAGGAGTTTCAGGATTTTTTGTCGCATTGGGGTATCAAACACATAACCACTTCTTTATATCATCCCCGCAGTAATGGTTTAGTGGAACGCTGCAACAGGGTTATTAAGGATAGCATTCAACTGTCCATGGTCAATGGTTTAGACTGGAGGAAAGAGCTTTCTAACTTATTGTGGGCTTTGCATACCACACCCAATGCTGTAACTAAAGTTTCCCCCTTTACATTATTGAAGGGCAGATCAGCTTCGTCCAAATTGGTTAGACCATGGATGCAAGATCTGAGTGTTCCCAAGGTTAATCGTGATTTGATGAAGGCTGATTGTCTCAAAGCCCAAAGTAGGTATGTCACCAATGAACCTACTAAAGGAAGGAAACAATTTGCTTTTAAAGTAGGTGACTAGGTCAAAGTGAGACTTCCTGGTTTTATTACCAAGGGTCAGTCTAAGTTTTCACGTCCAATGCAAATCACATGCATAAGGAATAGATCAGTTACATTATGTGATGGTAAATGGTGGAATATGGAAAGGTTATCTAAACAGAGTTCACCTGGGGACACTTGTGTAGATTCCTTTTCTCACAGGATTCCTGTTTCTGATCATGGTGAACCCAGTTCCTGTTCCAGAATTTCTGCAAGAGAACGAAAACCTCCCATTTGGTTAAAGGATTATGTCAAATCTTAATGTCTTGATAATTGTTTGTATCACTTGCACCTTTGCTTTTCTTATATGATATTCACTTGCATCTTTGTTTTTCTGATATGATATTCTTGGTTTTTTTGGTTTTTGTTTTGGTTAAGGGGAAAGATGTGTTGGGTTCTGTGTACTTGTATTAGGATGTTCATGTAGCTTTAAGTATAAGTTTTCCTTTGAATGTGTGCACATGCCACCATTACCATTGTTCTATACTAGAATGGTGGCATGTGGAATGGTCAGAACAGCAGGTGTACTTTGCAGTTGCTCTGGCCGGTCGTTTACTCTGGACTTCTCTTCTACAACAAATAAAGAGATTGAACTTACCAGGCAAGTCTTCACTTCCTTTCACCTTTTAAATTCTTTTCCTCTTTCCTTTATTATGGGTATCCACCCTGCTATTCTCTTATAATTTACTTTTGATTTTCACACCGGGCTCCTCTGGGGCACTTTTCTGGGGCGCTTTTCTGCCCAGGGTTTCTTCTCCTAATCTGGACTTTTCCCTTTTAGCTGTCAGTCCATCCCCTGCTGCCGCCCACCTTCCTTTTACTTACTTATGTCCCCGACTTTACTCTACGAATTAGGCTGCCCTTCCTGGTCCCGCCTGTAGTTACATATGTTAAATATAACCAGACCAGGTTATCTTAAATTTGTTGTTCTCGGTTGTTGGCTACTCCTTTGGCACCGAAAGATACCCAGTGGTGTTGGCCCACTCTATTCTACCAGGGCCCCAAGGCCTATCACGGGGAGGTGGCTCAATCACGCCTTAACTCCACACACCACATTCGCCAGTTCCTACCAGTTTGGATGCATCCCAGGTCCTGGCTCCTGACAGCGTGCTACTCCAGGCACCCTCCACCACTTCTCTGCCTCGTCCTCGTGGTCACCAATTTGCTGCAGCTTTCCCTGCATGCTTTCTCTGCAGCTTTCTTTTTGCATGGGACCTATGGTTAACCGGGGTTAACCTGGTCCTCTGCCCGTGCTTGTGCCTGTTTTACCCCCTACACCAGGTCATAGAGACCCGGTGAGACCGGGCGCGGTCATAGGGCACTCCGCTATGGGCCGACAGGGCCGCCGAGGCCCGGACGCAGTCTGGAGCTGGGTCCGAATGGCGCATGGGCTCTTGCACGGGCTCTCTGATGAAAGCAGTCCAGTGCGCTGCGTTCTCAGCGATCCTCACACTCCTCACTCATCCGCGTTCAATCACAGCGTAGCGCAACGATGCGCC
Organism: Calotriton arnoldi; assembly: GCA_963921515.1. NCBI lineage: Eukaryota > Metazoa > Chordata > Amphibia > Caudata > Salamandridae > Calotriton > Calotriton arnoldi. The sequence continues at coordinate 776,125 of CAWUFW010004346.1, read as the reverse complement.
GCGGGGGGTTGCAGGCGTAGCGTAACGTTGCCGGGAACAGAGGAAAACCAACTGTTTTTCATGTGTGTTAATGCCTTTGTTGGATGTGTGTGCTTGTAACTTGCAAACCTTTTTAGCCCTGTGGATTTTCTTTTTTGGCACTGTTGCATTAAAGATGTGTTGTTGTTTAGCATGCCTCCTTTTTCTGGCCAGTGTGTGAGTGTGTTTGCACTGCAATGGTAGGCCAGCATTTGCCTTGGTTCCCCATGTGGCCAAAGGCCATTTTGTAAAGTCTGTGTCCATAGGCCTGCTTGTGTTCATTGTTTTCCAGGCCTCCTCCTTATTGTTGTTGTGACCATGTGGCTGGCGGACACTTTGTGAAGGCAGTCAGTGTGCTTTTGCTATAGGCCTGCATGTCTTCCCTTTGTTTCCCTCGGTTTATAGCTTGTTTTTGTTGTGACCATGTGGCTGATGGCCATTTTGTGAAGGCAATCAGTGTGCTTTTGCCATAGGCCTGCATATCTTCCCTTTGTTCCCCTTGGCTTATTGCTTCTTGTTGCGGCCTGGCCATGTGGCTGGCGGCCATTTTGTGAAGGCAGCCAGCCAATGTGCTTTTTCCATAGGCCTGCATGTCTTCCCTTTGTTCCCCTTGGCTTATTGCTTCTTGTTCTGTCTCCTGGCCATGGGGCTGGCAGCCATTTTGTGAAGACAGTCAGTGTGTTTTTGCCGTAGGCCTGCAGCTCTTCCCTTTGTTTCCCCTGGCTTATTGCTTCTTGTTGTGGCCTGGCCATGTGGCTGCCGGCCATTTTGTGAAGGCAGCCAGCCAGTGTGCTTTTGCCTTAGGCCTGCATGTCATCTCTTTGTTCTCAAATGCCTACTTCTTGCTTGTTGTTGTTGATGATGATATACCATGTGACACTGGCTGGCAGCCATTTTGTGCGTTCCGTCAGCGTGCCCCTTTGCCATATGCTTGCATGGATGGCTGATCAATGAGATAATATCAGCTTACGCTTGAGGGTAATTTTCTATTTTTTACTTTTTTATAATTATCTTTTTTTGGGGGTTTTTGTTTATTTTCTTTTTTTTTCTTTTTAATGTTCCCAATTTGTTTACTTTTTTCTTTTTTTACACTTTCAATTTTTTTGAATCGTTTTTTTTTTCAGTTTCATAAGTAGCATGATTTGGCATCAATGAACCATTAACCCTTTTGGTGCTTGCGTCGGCCAAGCTCTGTTTCCTTGTTTCCCAAAAAGAAAAACAGCACTCGCGGGGGCAGTTGCAACATGTTGCGTTGCCAATAAACTCTAGCAACTGCCCCCGCGAGTGCTGTTTTTCTTTTTGGGAAACAGAGCTTGGATATATATATATATATATATATTTTTTTTTTGTTTTGTTCCCCAAGGTGCCCTGCGCACGGGAGGTCACTCGACATTGCTTCACCCGAAGGTTAGTATCAAGCAGCCTGTCCTTTGCTTTCACCTTTCACTATTTGCCTTTGCCGACGCGTTTCAGGATATCACAATCCCTTCTTCATGGGCAGCAAATCACGCAACAGATACTTGCATTGTTAGTTCGCTCGTAATTTATTCATTAGTATGACCGCCTCCAGTGGGCGTGTACAACATTGCTTTTTGGGACATTGAGTCCATGCGAGTGAAGTATTACCTTTCGTAAGGTCCATGAAGAAGGGATTGTGATATCCTGAAACGCGTCGGCAAAGGCAAATAGTGAAAGGTGAAAGCAAAGGACAGGCTGCATGATACTAACCTTCGGGTGAAGCAATGTCGAGTGACCTCCCGTGCGCAGGGCACTTTGGGGAACAAAATTATGCACGGCAGCCTCAGCCGTGAGGAGGAGCACCATCGCAAGCTGGGGGAGAATCAGAAACCAGCTTGCGAGACTGCAGTTTTGGACTTTCAAGACTTGAACAGTACAGCGCTTCTATGCTTATTTGAGCCTGCACCAGTGCCAACACCACCTACCAAGGCTAACAAGGATTTTTAAATTGCAAATTATGCTTCGGACCTTACGAAAGGTAATACTTCACTCGCATGGACTCAATGTCCCAAAAAGCAATGTTGTACACACTGGAGGCGGTCATAGTAATGAATAAATTACGAGCGAACTAACAATGCGAGCATCTGTTGCATGATTTGCTGCCCATGAAGAAGGGATTGTGATATCCTGAAACGCGTCGGCAAAGGCAAATAGTGAAAGGTGAAAGCAAAGGACAGGCTGCATGATACTAACCTTCGGGTGAAGCAATGTCAAGTGACCTCCCGTGCGCAGGGCACTTTGGGGAACAAAAAAAAAAAAAAAATATATATATATATATATATATATTCAGAAACACAAATGATGCCGCACTCCAGAGATTGGTTTCAGAGTTGCTTTATTTGCACCACGACTGGTGGTAGTGGTGGTGAAAATAAAGCAACTCTGAAACCTGTCTCTGGAGTGTGGCATCCTGTGTGTTTCTGAATTTAAATATCTGGTAAGGATTCTACCCCTTGCTGCCTGCACCAGGTATTGAGCGCGCTGACATTGGGAATTAATTTTTTGATATATATATAAATATATATATATATATTTACAGAGAGATTTCTCAGTGCTGAAAATATGAGACCGTGAAAGAACTATAATGAGTCTCTTTGAAGTTACATGAAAGGCAGTAAAGTGTGGTACTGCTGCAGAGTACAAAAAAAAATCCTGCTAGATAGAGATATCTGACTTTTGTCTAATGGCAGTTTTGACGCCATAAAGGGCATGCTGGAAAGAACAGATCTGTATTATGTGAATAGCTAAGTGGATTAGGAAAGCCACGCAGTAGAACACTTTGAAACAGATTAAATGTATGTGAGAGAGGGGCTATGGAGAGATGAGGGGCATGTTTGCAAGGATGGTAGTGAGGGAATCAAAGGAGGTCATAGTGTGCAATTGTAAAGCACACGTTCACCCGTAGGCATCTTGGCACCAAAATGATGGTCGCACTGGCTTCCACCAGCGCTAAAATGCTGCATTGATGGGTATGTGGCAAGGTAAAGTAATACTGTGTCTTTTTTATCTCTTTCTTAGTCTTTTTGGAGAGCGTACGGATTTCGCAAAGGAAAGGTAAGGTGACTTCGTCATTATTGACTGTTAAACACTTCACTCACTCACGCACACACCCACCTACACTATGAAACCAACAACCTATCTGCCTTCTACGTAGGATAGTGTTTTAATAGGATAGTTTTAGGCACTAGCAGAGATGGCGTATCGTTGGATGAATGCTGCCCAGGCACTAAGTGTGGTTCTGGAGTCCAGCTCCAAGGCAGGATCAGAGACTGAGACAGCAGATAGTGAGACAGGATCTGAGGGAGAGGACAATGGAGCAGAATCTGGGAGTGATTTTTCAGTCAGCGCAGTTCCATCTGACGACTCATCTTCCAGCGATTCTGAAGGAGACGATGTCAGTCGTGCTGTCCCTTTGCCAGCACAGTCTGTGCAGCGGGACACCAGTAACAGGTTAGAGCAACCCAGAGAGCAGGCACGTGCGGCCGCAAGCACAGACGGAGTGCTGTCTTGGCAGCCTCCCAATTTAGTTCAGCCCCAAATTCCGCCTTTCACTGGTGATGCTGGATGTAAAGTCGATACGGCAAATTTTTTGCCAATTGACTACGTCCATCTCTTTTTGGATGTTGACTTCCTTGACGAAATTGTGCAGCAAACAAATTTGCGTGCCAAACAATTTCTGAGGGAGCATGGAGGCACTCTTGGGCCTCATTCTAGGGCACGCAAGTGGACTCCCACTTCTTTAGGGGAGTTGAAGATATTTTTGGGCCTCACGCTTAAAATGGGGGTAGTGCATAAACCAACCTTGCTATCCTACTGGTCTACTCGCACGGCTTGGTTAATCCCCATCTTCGCACCATACATGAGCAGAGATAGTTTTTTGCTATTGCAGCGCATGCTGCATTTCAATGACAATTCTGCTGCATTGCCCCGGGACCATCCAGACCATGACAGGTTGTTCAAAATTCGGCCTGTCGCGGAACATTTGTCTGGCAGGTTTCCAGAGGTTTATACTCCTGGAAAGAATATAACCATTGATGAGTCCTTGATCTTGTATAAAGGGTGGCTGCTGTTTAGGCAGTACATTCCAAGCAAACGCGCTCGCTATGGCATCAAGCTGTACATGCTGTGTGAGAGCTGGCTATGTGTACAGCTTGCGAGTGTATACAGGGAAGGACACAACTCTTAACCCTGTAGGTTGCCCTCCCACGCTAGGGGTCACAGGAAAGTTCGTATGGGAGCTTGTCCAGCTACTTTTTCACAAAGGTTATAACCTTTATGTGGACAATTTCTATACAGGAGTAGAGCTGTTCAGTGAGCTCTACAAAGCTGGCACCGTGGCTTGCGGTACAATTCGTTGTCGCCACAAAGGATTTCCGCAGGAGCTTGTTTGCAAGAAGCTCCAGAAATCCCAGAGCACTGCGTTGCGTTCCAACGAACTGCTCGCCATCAAGTTCTCAGATAGGCGTGATGTGTACGTGCTCACTACAATTTATGCTAAGAGCACTTCCCCTGTCACGGTTTGGGGTCAGATGGCCGAAGTCCACAAGCCCACCTGTTTACTTGATTACAACAAGTACATGGACGGAGTGGACGAGAACGACCAGGTTCTTCAGCCATACAATGCGAGTCGTAAAACTCGCACTTGATATAAGAAACTGTTTACTCACCTGATCCAGATGGCAACATACAATGCGTATGATGTTTATCGTTAGACCACCACAGGAAGACTCATGTCTTTCCTTGGCTTTCAGTTGTCTGTGATTGAAAGTCTCACTGCTACAGAAGCAGCAGCCTCCACTTCATGTGTTCTGGAGGACGTGGCAAGGCTGCAGGAGCGACACTTTGCTGATAAAATTCCTGCAACACCCAAAAAGGAGCAACCATGTCGTCGTTGTAAAGTGTGCTCGATGCAGGGAAAGAGGCAGGAGACTCGTGTTTACTGTCCCCAGTGCCCAAGTAAGCCTGCCTTCTGTTTTCCTACTTGCTTTATGTTGTATCACACTAAAGCACAATACTGGGAAATTGACTGAGGTGGAGCTGCCAATAGGTAAACCTTTCAATTGGTGTGAATGGATACCTACTGTCTGTTGGCCACTCCTTCACTACGCAAGCAGCTGCAGAATATTTCTTCCTCTACTTCAGGAAATCATGGACTTCTCAACACCTTTATCTGCTTTGAGAACGTGGTAGTTGTGCTGTTCGCCAATTGACAAGTGCATTATAGTCCCCACGCTGCACATACTGATAGACAGAACATACGCCACGTTGTCACGGAGTACCCGTGTTTCACATTCAACCGTTATTCATAGTTTATGATGTTCACTTTAGAAAGCTTTTGAAACTTTCCAGCATGTTTGCCTTAGTTTCAAAGGTAGATATGCTTGCTCAGCTCGAGGAATGGCTTTGCGGCAATGCTCGGGCACCCCCCAACTTGCATCCACAAACTGGAAGGAGTTGGATTTAGCACAGTGAGAGCATTGATAGCACGTGACAGAAATGTTTTCTCAAGCTTCAAGTAGCTAGAGATGGAAGGCATTAGTATAGGGTCTCTTGACAATTAGACAGGATTAGTCAGGACTCTGATGAGGACAGACACACGAACGGGTTAGAACAGCTTATGGTAGGTGCGCTTTCCGAGGAATATTGCAAAGGTAGAAGGCAAATAGTAAAGGTAGTATAGATACACGTCATGACTTCATCTTCACCCATGGATTAAAAATACATTGCTGCCACTCTCGCACTGAATTTACTATAGTACTTATGGGTCAATGCTGCTTGCCATGTTCATCCTCCGTTAGAACTTAGTAGATGGTCAGTTTGCTGTATGATAAGTGCATTACAGTCACTGCACATAACGGTGGATTGGACATATGCTACGTTGTCACGGACTACCCGTGTTTCACATTCATCCGTTCTTCATAGTTTATGATGTTATCTTTTGAAAGTTTCCAGCATGTTTGCCTTAATTTCAAAGGTAGATATGCTTGCTCAGCTTGAGGAATGGCTTTGCGGCATACTCGGGCACCCCCCAACTTGCATCCACAAACTGGAAGGAGTTGGATTTAGCATAGTGAGTGTGCTAAAGGTGCATGAAAGACATGTCTTCCTGAGCCTCATGTGGCTGTCATGGAAGCCATTAGTAAAGATTCACTCGGCATGCGTTCGGTATCGTTCAGGAAGAAGGAGGGGGAGACTTGACAGGTGGTAAAATGTAGTCAAACTTATTATGTCTTGTGGCGTATGAATGTGATGGGCCCTTGCATGGCGGCGGTATGTTTGTGTGAGTGCAAGTGATCTGGTTGTTTGGGCCCGTGGCTGGCGGTATGGAAGTCTTGTGTGTGGTGTGTGAATGGACCATAAAGTGGTTGGTGCCGTGAAGTGGCTTTATGGCTCCCCTTCAGAAGGCTTGGCTTCAACATTTATATACTTTGATAAGTATTTGTGCTTTGAAGCCAGCGTTTCTGGAGGTGCCAAAACCAACCAGTGTAAGTGGTGGATTAGCTTTATGAAATTAGTGTTAGATTTATATTTGTGGCGGTTTAATGGCCTTTTGTAAGATTTTTTTTGTCAATATGCGTAGCAGGGGACTTTGTGCCCTAGCTCAGTCGTCACCTAGGCAAACCTTCACATTTTTGAGTAGTAGACAAAGGGGGAAGTACAAGGGTGAATGACTTGCGTGGCTCTCACTGTTTCTTTTTTTACCCAACATGCCCTGCAAACCTCAAATTTAGATGAAAAAAACACTTTTTCCACACATTTTTGTGTGGGAAAGTTGTGGGATCACTGATCTGACACACATTTCCTACCACCCAGCGTTCCCCCAGGTCTCCCGATAAAAATGGTGCCTCACTCGTGTGGGAGGCCCAAGTACCCGTGACAGGCAAGGGCCCAAAACGTATTGAGGAGACATCAAAATTGCCTATCACAAAACGACCTGGTTTTGCAAGGGGAGTCACCTGGGTTTTTGGCCCCTTGCTTGGCGGCCAGCTAGGGAAACCTACCAAACCCACACATTTCTGAAAACTAGACACCCGGGGATTCCAGGGAGGTATGGCTTGCGTGGATCCCCCAACGTTTTCTTACCCAGAATCCGCTGCAAACCTCAAATTTAGCTGAAAAAATCACTTTTTCCACACATTTTTATGTGGGAAAGTTATGGCATCACTGGGCTGACACAAATTTCCTACCACCCAGCGTTCCCCCAGGTCTTCCGATAAAAATAGTGCCTCACTTGTGTGGGAGGCCCAAGTACCCGTGACAGGCAAGGGCCCAAAACATATTGAGGAGACATCAAAATTGCCTATCACAAAACGACCTGGTTTTGCAAGGGGGGTCACCTGGGTTTTCAGCCCCGTGCTCGCCAGCTAGGGAAACCTACCAAACCCATACATTTCTGAAAACTAGACACCCGGGGGATTATAGGGAGGTTTGGCTTGCATGGATCCCCCAATGTTTTCTTACCCAGAATCCCCTGCAAATCTCAAATTTAGCTGAAAAAAATCAATCACTTTTTCCACACATTTTTGTGTGGGAAAGTTATGGCATCACTGGGCTGACACAAATTTCCTACCACCCAGCGTTCCCCCAGGTCTCCCGATAAAAATGGTGCCTCACTCGTGTGGGAGGCCCAAGTACCCGTGACAGGCAAGGGTCCAAAACGTTATGTGATAGGTAATTTTGATGTCTCCTCAATAGTGAGGGATGCTGCACGGATACCACCAACACAGATACCACCAACACCACCTACAGCTGTCATATTTATAAAGTCCTGGCAGTGACCTACATTCACCACAACCACCTCAGTTGAAGTAGGTATTGCAAAGAGTCAAACATCACGCCCTCCTACCAGTTCATCTGACATTGCAAGTGGCACCAGCAGCTTCAGAAAGTTGACCTTCCCAGTTTGGGACTTCTTTTCGGGTAGCAAGAAGGAGGTGAATGTTGCTATATGCTCCATTTGTGGAGCAAGTGTTAGTCGGGATAAGCTTGGTACAAACTATGGTACCGAAGGCCAAACAACCCATCTGAGAAAACAACACTTGATCCAGTGGGAGGCGCACCTTAGAGGCTAAAAAACTGCAAGTGTTGGTGAAGGAGGTGAAAGGCTGAGCAGGGAATCAGATCCAATGATGGTGGAAGGCGAAGAAGAGGAAGACATTTTTTCCAGTACAGAAAGCAGCCGTGTCCCCAGCAGTACAGTGGTATCACCCACATCATCATCAGCAACATTGAAATGGCACAAGGGTCAGGTCAAGACACCAATCCAAGAGAGTAGGGTGACTACGGCACCAAAACACACATTGAGCCTACCAATCTCTGCTAAGAAGTCAACTGCATCAATGGCACCAGAAAAGAAAACAATCCAGACTACCATTCTTGGCATATTTAGGCCGGAGGGGCAGTATGAAAGTAACCACCCAGCAGCACGTTTGTACAACATGAAGCTGGCTAAAATATTAGCGCTGGACCTCCTCCCTTTTTCTTTTTGAAAGCACTGGGTTTTCTTGAATTTGTGGCAGCCATCTGCCCGAAATGGAAGGTTCCAAGTCGCTCCTATTTCACCAGAGTTGCTGTTCCAGCGCTGCATCACGACGTGCTGGAATTGCTTGGACAAGCTTTGCAGCAGAGTGGTGTTCACACTATTCACCTGACGACAGACATGTGGACCAGTTGCCAAGCCACTGGTTACATGTTCATCACTGCACACTGGATCTCTATTGTGGGGGTTAGAGAAAAGATATCTGCAGGTGTTGACACTGCTGAGATTTTTAATGGTGTTCGGAAGTATGCAACAGTAGCCATGTTCGCCATGGAGAAATCCCATGCTGCTGCAAACATTTTGGAAGACTTTAACACTAAGGTTTTTGAATGGCTATGACCAGGAGGGCTTAACATTGGTTTTGTTGCCATAGACAATGGCAGTAATATAGTTAAGGCCATGGTCATGTGTTTGGCGCACTACATTAACATCATTGTTCAAGATTTTTAAAAAAAAGAACACCGAGTCAGCAACTTACTGGCCACCTGCAGAAGAATCTACACACATTTCAGCCATTCCTTTAAAGCCCAGAAGCAGCTGGGGATCATTCAATGTGATAATAGAATGCCAGTTAAAGCACTCATCCAGGAGGTGCCAACACGTTGGAACTCGACTTATTACATGGTTGAACATCTGAGCAGTGCAGACCAATCAATGATTTTGTCATGCAAAGAGGGGATGCAACTGTGAAAGGCATGATCATTGAGATGGACCAATGGGGCCTAGTTAAATGCCTGACAGAGATGCTGCTTCCTTTCTAGGTGTTCATACGTGAAGTCAGCAAGGAGTACAGTATCACGGGCCAAGCTATCCCATTGTTGCACATGCTACAGGAACAGCTAAAGGAGGTGTCTGCAATGTACGCAGGTGTGGAGGGAAAGAAAAAGCATATGAGTTGGCGGAGAGCTTAATCCTTCGCTTATCTGCAAATACAAGGGGGCAAAGAGACATTGTGTCATCCAACCATTACATTTTTGCCACAATTCTTGATCCATAGTACAAACCATTACTGGACACTTTCATTCCTTTTTCAGACGTGGATGTTGCCAACTACAAAACTTGGATAGCTGTGCAAGCCAGTCAGCTAGAACAAGAACGGCCGGGAACTAGAGGTCCGCTCCTCTAGGGCACAATTACTGCAGGGCATCCTTCAAGTTTAGAGCCTGAGGGCAGTGCGGTTGGCTCACAGCAGCCAAAACCACCAACAGCAAGAACAACAACAAAAACAGAAGCATCAGCTCCAAAATTGGCAAAGGGATGGTTTCTACTGGCAGGGCTAAAGTCAAGTGCTGAGGCAAAGGCAAAAGAGGCCAAGCAAGGCAGAGCACCCATGACCATTGAGCGGATGGTCCAGGCCTATCTGGATGACCCAACAGAGGTCTACTTCGATCAAAACCAATTGCTGTATTGGTATGGGATGATGCACCAATGGCCAGTGCTCAGCAGGCTGGCAATAAACTATCTGGCTTGCCCCGTAGCCAGTGTCTCTGCTGAGCATGTTTTCAGTCTTGACAGTGAGAAGGACCAGTCTCTCGCTCCAAAACGTGGCGAGATTAACCATAATCAAAATGAATCAGCACTTTATACCACCAGATTACACCATACCTAAAGTACCACAGCAGGACGATGACGGCGACTCAGGTCATGGAAGTAGTGTGTTAGATGACCTACTTCTGGGCGAACCACCAGAGTTTGAGGATGCGCTCTACTTCCCTGACTACTAGGCTTTTCTAGTTTCTTTCTTTCTTTGACGCCCCCCCAAAAAAAGATATAGCTAATGAACAATATTTACTTTATTATATTTGTGTGTGTCTGGTTGACCAATCCATCCCCACCGTCTTACTCTTAGACACATTTTATTGCCAGATTGGAGTTGAAACTGTTTGCAGTGAAGAAGTCCCGACTCGCCCTAAAGCCATTTCCCTCAAGCCAGACATTGAATGGAGAATGCAAACAAATGTGTGCCTGCCTCCAACACTGGGCCCTGACTATCTATCCTTGCGTAGCATAGAGGGACTGCCCCACATGTAACAAAAATGTGCTGTACAGCCAACAAATGGAGGATCTGCATTCTGCAATGTGCCACCAATCGATCACGATGAGTGTTTGTTGTGATGTGAACTTGTTGTGAATGATATGTCATCAATCATCATGTGTGTTGAGACTTGAGAACAGATGATTCATGTGGTGGCAGGCAGTGTGAGACTGGGTGTTTATTTTTTACACTTAATGTGATGATGATTGAGATTCACAATGTTGGTGGCCTACCAAAGGCCGATTAATAATTTTCCTCTAAAGGTTATTTTTTTCCTTCCCCTTGGAGAGATTGGATATTGAGACTCCTTTACCTGGTCCACTCCACACTGTCCACACTACTTTGTTTTATTGTTTTATGCTTTATACTCCTCAAAGACTCAGACCTGACCAGTCACTTAGATAATGCAAATCTTGCAAACACAAATCTAGTCTACTTTAGTCTACGCACAAAAAGTGACTCAAGTCAGTCTTTCCCTTCTTGTTGTTCAATAACAAAATTCATACTACTACAGGCCGATCCATTGTATTTTTTGAGTCGGGACGAGTCAGGACTCACTCGGGACACTGTTGGTACGGAGTTTGACACCATACTCGAAGTCAGACTCAGGAGGATCAGAGATGATGGAATGATTCAGGGCGTGAGCGTGAGTGTGACTACTTCGAGAACTGCCACCAGAAGAAGATGGAAGTTTTCAAATTCACTGAAACCAACCGATTTGGATGAAGATGAATTTGAAGTTGCCTGAAGGTAATCAACAACACCAGACCTACAAATATCTGTGTAGTGGTGGTGGTGAGTGTGGTGTGACTGACAGCGGTGCATTGATTTTTTACTCAATTGGGAAAATGCTATGTTGCTGTGTGTGCTCAGTGCTGTCTGGCTCAAATTCAAATTCAAAGCTAAGTGGAGGCTGGGTGGGGGGCCTGTTGTTGGAGCTAACTGCCAGAAACAGACATTTAGCCATGCTGCCTCTGAGAGCCTTCTTGTTGCACTCCTTATGCAGTTTAACTTTTCTCCTTGATTCTTCAATATAATTTTAGTTTTTCCGTCTACAGGCCCTTTACCCTGCGCCATACTGGAAAAACAACTCACACATACCTTACCAATGTGAATCCACCAAGCCCCCAAGATTGACAGACAGTCCAAGAGGAATGCAGAGATGCAACTCCCAATTTGGCAGTACAGTATCATTTTTTCTCTTCAATCATTACAACTGTGTGTGTTGTTTATGTTTGCTTACTTGACTCCTTCAGATATTTTAATTTTATTTGCTATCTTTCAAAGCCTGGTACAACAGAACATAATGTAGCGTGGGTCTCTCTGGGGTCAGAAGGACAATTTGATTTGGTTTACCTGTACTAGTCTAGTACTCATCATCATGCATGCATTTCCTTTTCCTCTCATAACAAATCTGTGATGGTCGGCTGCCAAGATGATTGTGTTGTCCTTGTGTTGTGTTTGTCTTTGTCAAACCTTTCCCTCAAATCCCCCTTCCCAACCATTCATCAAACCCCTAACTGTTTGCCTCCGGGCTGTGTGATTTATTGAGGTGTGACTTATCAATTTACACAATTAATTGATCACACACTTAGTGGGGCAGATGTGGTGAAAGCAACAACAACTCAGTTCAGGGTGAGGCGGTTCTTATTCTTAAGCTCATATAACCCACACTGGCAGTATATTATATTATCCACCCCGCACAATGTATGATATTTTTTTTTCAGAGGAACATCTCATTGCCAGCATCACCATTTACAAAAAGAACAATAGATGGACAGAATGCAGAAAAATGTCATACATTTACCCCAATACAGAGATCTGGGCCTAAATTCATAGTTTTTTTGCTCCCCATGCCATTCCAGTTTGAACCCAGCCATATGCAAATCAGTCTTGACCCAGTGCCCTCTGGGAACAGTCCAGCCCGTACTGCCAGGCCAGGTCCTTCCTGGAAATAAGCATTCTAGGACTGGTTTTGGGGTATCACCCCTCATCAGCAAGGATAGCTTGACTCCAGTGGCATGGAGAGTACGGGACCCACGTCTGGGCATACCCGTCCCACTCGGGGTGACAAATGCAAAAAGAACAATAGATGGACAGAATGGAGAACAATTTCCTTACATTCACCCCAGTACAGAGATCTGGGCCTAAATCCTTTGTTTTTTTGCTCCCCATGCCATTCAAGTTTGAACCCACCCATATGCAAATCAGTCTTGACCCTGTGCCCAATGGGAACAGTCCAGCCCGAACTGCCAGGCCAGGTCCTCCCTGGACTGGAAACTAGCATCCTAGGACCGGTTTCGGGGTTCACCCCTCATCAGCCAGGATATCTTGACTCAAGTGGCATCAATAAACTGGGGTGGCATGGTGAGCAAAAGAATGATGGATTTAACCCAGATCTCTTGACTGGGGGTGAATGTTTTGATTTGTTCTGCATTCTGTCCATCAATCGTGTGCCTTTTGCTTCCTCTCCCTAACTTCGTCAGGTATGCCCAGACGTGGGTCCCGGGCTCACTGTGCCACTGGATTCAAGCTATCCTGGCTGATGAGGGGTGAAACCCCAAAACCAATCCTAGGATGCTTGTTTCCGGTCCAGGGAGGACCTGGCTTAGCAGTTCGGGCTGGACTGTTCCCATGAGGCACAGGGTCAAGACTGATTTGCATACGGCCAGGTCTAAACTAGGGTGGCATGGTGAGCAAAAGAATGGTGTATTTAACCCAGATCTCTTGACTGGGGGTGAATGTTTTGATTTCTTCTGCATTCCGTCCATCAATTGTGTGTTTTTTGCTTCCTCGCCCTTAGTGCGCCGGGTATGCCCAGACGTGGGTCCCGGGCTCCCTGTGCCACTGGATTAAAGCTATCCTTGCTGATGAGGGGTGAAACCCTGAAACCGGTCCTAGGATGCTTGTTTCCGGTCCTTGGAGGGCCTGGCTTGGCAGTTCGGGCTGGACTGTTCCCATGAGACACAGGGTCAAGACTGATTTGCATATGGAAAGGTCTAAACTGGGGTGGCATGGTGAGCAAAAGAATGATGGATGTAACCCCGATCTCTTGACTGGGTGTGAATGTTTTGATTTGTTCTGCATTCTGTCCATCAATTGTGTGTCTTTTGCTTCCTCACCCTAAGTGCGCCAGGTATGCCCAGACTTGGGTCCCAGGCTCACTGTGGCACTGGATTCAATCTATTCTGGCTGATGAGGGGTGAAACCCCGAAACCGATCCTAGGATGCTTGTTTCTGGTCCAGGGAGGACCTGGCTTGGCAGTTCATTCTGGACTGTTCCCATGAGGCACAGGGTCAAGACTGATTTGCATACGGCCAGGTCTAAACTGGGGTGGCATGGTGAGCAAAAGAATGATGGATTTAACCCAGATCTCTTGACTGGGGGTGAATGTTTTGATTTTGTCTGCATTCCGTCCATCAATTGTGTGTCTTTAGCATCATCATTCAAACACTGTATTATTTTGCGCCTAAGAAGGTTAAGCTTGTCCACTTTGTACAGTTCATAGTAGCTCAACATTGCTCTGATTAATTCAATTTTTCATTGCTTATCATACTCTCTTCTTGTGTCTCAGTCTGTTCTAATAGTCGAGTCTCTGGTGACTGTCATCAAGGTTGCATATGATATAATAACAGCATTAATCTAGTTTTTATTTCATTTTGTTAACTTCCCTGCGATAAATAGTCCCCACTCTCCGAGTCCTTATCCTAATTTCTAGTTCGCCTTTTAGGGAGTGGGACCTTGCTTCAGTTCTGATGAGTGTGCCTTCAATATCAAAAGAAATGCTAGCAATGCATGCTGCCACTACTACTACCACCACCATGGCACCTGGGGAAACCATGCAGCCCTTGCTTCATCTAATCAGGTAAGAGAAGTGAACTGTGGTTGATTGATTCATTGTTGAACGGAAATCAATCTATACAATGGAGATTCACCCCCACCTCCTCCGAGTCCTTAGGGGTTATTTATAGTATATAGTGGCAGAGTAGACTGCAGAGGCTAGGAGGAGAGAGTAGTAGAACAAGGGAGGGTGCTGCATAACTATTTAGTTTACACTAACAGCAGATTTTTAAAACTGGCTGTGGCAAAGGCAGCAGTGCAAAGTAAAACAATAACCCCACAAATGTTTTTTAAATCATTCATGATCATAAAATGTAAAAGTATGAAAAGTTTATTCCCTGAACAAATTGAAACCAAACCCACAACTTGCCCACCCCTCTCCCTAACCCCAACCAATGTCCAAGAGCAAATAAATAAAGAAAAACCCAACAATCCCCCAACTCCCACCCAAAAACAGATTAAAAAAGGGGCTGTAGAGGGCACTAACAGGGCATTAGGAGCTTCTTCAGGTACCTGTCCATCCGTTTCTGCCTGGCTTCAATATTCACCAGCCTTAGCATGATGCAGCGCTCAAATCGGCGGAAATAAGGGGGAGCAGCAGCAATGGTGGAATGGCGGTGGGCATCCACTGGACCGCAGTGACGGTGTGGCAGGGTTGTTGTTGTGGCCTGCCTGGGGCCCAGAGCATCTGCAGCAGCTTCTGCCTCCTCATCCTCCAAGGCCACCAGCCTCCGGTACTCGGCCCTGATGGCCTACAGTTTCCGCTGCTGGGTCTGGGCTGCAATCTCCTGCCTGCTAGGTGATTTTGGATACGCAGCAGGAGTAGCTACATATCAAGAAAGAAAAAAGACAAATTGTAAACAATGCTCTTAGCAAAACACACAGAAAAGTATGCCATGGGTATGGAGGGAGGCGATTGATGATGGGTGGGTAGGAAGGATACATAATGTTGTGCTTGAAAACTACTGTGAGCCCAGGGAGGAGTCTCACCTCCTCAACCCTTTGAATCAAAAAACCCTCGAAAAAACCATTCCAGGCAAGTAAAGGTGAGAAGAACACCACTACAGAGGAGCACGCTAGTCCCTTATTCTCCTTCCCAAGGATTTTTCCATTCATCATAGCATTGTTCTTCTAGTATTTTATTTTTTATTCTTCACCCTTGGCTTTGCTACTCACCAATATTTAAGTTTTACATTCTCTTAATCCACTGTTCACCATTGAAACTACCAATCCATCCATATAGCCATCCATCCAAACATGGCTCTCTGTCTCACTCTAGTCTCATCTCAACAAACCTTTCAGCAACATACATTTGTCATTTAGCCACCCATGCGTCCTTAAGTTTATTTGAATCAAAAGAAACCCCCACAGGATTCCAGTCACCCACCCAGGCAGGCATCCTTTCACACATACACTTTCACCCACCCAGGCAGGCTTCCTACCCGTATACCTTTCATCCATCCTTCACCCACCCATTCATCCTAGCTATCAGCCGCTATAGTATTTATGCAGTATTTATGCATCTTGCGCTTTCACCCACGCATCTTTCTCTTTCAGTCATATATATTACATTTCACCCATCCTTTCCCCTTCCATCCTTCTCTTTTCCATCAACCGATAGTTAAAGGTCTTGTTCATGAAACGTTCTCTGCTGAGTTGAAGATAGGAGCGGCCATTAGTTACTCAGGTCAACTCCTACTGTGTTCACCTGTTGTTCACAAGTCAACAACACTACACCTTTCCAGTGAGTTTATAATTAATTGTCAATAAGCAAGCAATATGACTTTACACCGCCCGCCACTACCGCATCTGCAGACTGGCTGGCGCTGTCACTGCTGGTCCCGGCACTAGTGGTCGGTGCGGCTAGAAAAAAAAAGCTTACACATTTCTTAGATGCTAGATACGCCTCCCCCTATTAATTGTTTTATAGCAAAATAAAAATACACCACACATCATTCACTACAATTTGGATACATTACAGACAGTATATTCTATCAAAAATATCAGGTTGGGCATTTTGTTGGTGGCAATTTTGAAAACAGCCTCAAGTCAAGAGACTAGCTGTTAAGGAGTGGCTGGAGCTACTGATTGATGAATCTGATGTTTTGAGAAAAAATAACAAATGGCCTTGGTTGGCAAATGCATTTGGGCCGTCCTCCTTGTACGTCCTCCCAGACATGGTGCACAGTCATCAGTTCACCAACTGTTGCTAATAATACTAGGCCTAGCTAATAAGAAGAAACAACTTTGGGGTGTCCAACGTGACCATGGCCACTCTCTTGTTTTAGTGGTTGAGTCTTCTCATCTCAACATACATGTGTAGAATACCTTACTTGGGCAATGGGCATGCAATCTGCATGGCAGAGGAGTAGTAGTAGTATGTGACCAATGGGTTCTCTGAGTCTTAGAGTACCACCATTCAACTGTTCACAAAAGGGGAGAGGGAAAGCTGACTGAAAAAGCAAGAAAGGAAGCTACAGACAGACTAGTAATTACAGACTAGAGACAGTTTGACGCAAAGTACAGAAATTTGAAATATAGAAAATAAGTAAATAGGATAATGGAGGGATAACAAGGATTTAGAAACGGATAGATCGAAGAGGATTTGGGAAGAAAAAAAAAAACGGGTAGACACCATATTATTCAAAAAGGAGCGGAAAAGTTAAGGGAATAAATATATTAATGTTAACACCAGGAGGACTTACTGGGGTCAGTAGAGCCATCGGCTGTGAACTCTGGGAGGCACTTCCAGCTCCCGGACCCTCAGCGCTCTTCTTGCCCTTGGATGCTGATGTAAGACATAAAGACAAAAAAAGATTAGTGGTAAATAAATATCTCCCCAAAATATTTTTGGACAGGCAAAGGCAATCGCAATAACATTGAACTTTTCTAAATCAGATCAACTAATAGTAGTATATCTCGGACTGTCCTATCCTATTCCAAATTTCCAAAACCTACCTACCTAGCCCTATTCCAAACTTAGTAAACTGCATTTTGGAATTACTAATAATAAATTGCAACAAAAGATGTTTGCTTCTTCTCAAATCTCATTTGCAATCTCTCAACCCCCTTCGACGGGCCAATTCACTAATCACTAAGGGCCTTATTAATGATTACAATGATGTCAAGCGGACGATGTTGCGGTTCTGGAACAGCCCGTTCTTAGGTCGGCGGTCACGATGACTGCACTAGTCTATTACGAATCAAAGTGATCACCCATAGGCCAAAGGGCGGTCGCAAACCTCCATTTGTCAATGGAAGCTTGTGTGGCAGGCGGAAAAGGCCCGCAGTACAAGCTTCCATTGAAAAATGGATGTTGTTGTTCACAAACATCCCTGCACCGTCCGTGTGGCGTACACCATGTGAGTACAAAATTACAAGTAACGAATTATGGAACTTCTTACATAATCACCACTAATCACATCAGCCCAAGCGAGCACCAACAAGTACGATTCGATGACTAGGTTAGGTAGCACCAAGTAAGCTAAGCACCTGTCTAGAATAACAGACTATTACATAATATTTGAAAACATCACTTACCTGCATGTGAGCAGCATGCTTGCTATTACTTGGGAAAAAAATATTCGCTATAGCATAGAATACACAAGTAATAATAGAAATTAATAATTTTAATAATTACTTAGCTACTCACCTAGCCCCGCGACCTCAACTCCTAGCAGGTACAGCAGGTCCTTCTCTCGGTTCAGGATTTCGGACCGGAGGTTGCGCCAACTGCTGATGGGTGCGCCAGAGCAGCGATAAACTGCCTGGCGCACGCTCACCCAGCATTGCTGATGCTCCCGCATCCCATACCCAGACCCAGGCCTGCCGCCTGCTGCCAGGGTGGAGGGGAGGTGGCACTGGATATAAAAAACCAGTGCTGCCACCTCCACCTCGGAAAACAGGACACATGGCTGCACCCCTGCCTGGCGCCGCCTTCCGCAAGGAAGGTGGCTGCTACTTGCATGCCTTGGTGCACCCTTATCTGCCATGGGGCTGGGGGGAAAGAGAGAAAAAAGAAATGGGGAAAAAGAAGGAAGGAGGGTAATAAGGAAGTAGGAAAGCAAAAAAATAAAAAAGTACAAAACTCACCATAAACACACAAAAAGTAGAAAACACACAAAATACACACTTAGAAAGATAAAAGGGAAGATAATAAATAAAAAAGATTGGAAACAAACTTTTAGAAAGCAAGGATTGCAAAGATTGAATAAGGATGGTAAAGCAGGCCCCAGCACCATAAACAGAGTAAGAAACAAGATGGCCGCACCCATGTCCCACCGCGTGGTGAATTTTGTGCGATATTGCCTCCGGAACATGTAATCCACGTTGAAATGTCACGCAAAAGGGTGGGACAAGCAACTGCGCCCACTTGGGGAACTCTGCAAAGCGCGGCAGAGTTTTTTTGCCGCTTCACGGAGTTCCACGTAGCACCAGTATGCAAACTCCCCCCAGGCTTAATTTTGTGTCCACAAACGGTCTGATTTGCAGTATTCGACTGTTTGCACCCTTAAAAATTGTCTTTTGATATGCAATTGGTTGCAAAAATATTGGTCACAAAGTGCGACCAGTATTTTGTGATCGGAGCTTTATACATCTGGACCAAGATCTTTAGTAAAATTACTTTTTTGGTGTCATTTTACTGCCATTACTTGTGCCTAGCCTAGCGCAGTGCTTCCTAAACGTTTTAGAACTATGGGGGTTCACCTCCATCGTGAGGCCATTTTCCACCCCCATATTATAATAATGGCCGGGTCCGTGGCGGTCGGAAAATCTGACCGCCATGCATCCAATGGGCTCCTTGAGCCTGCTGGTGCGGCAGAGGCCTTCCCATCCCAAAAATGGTGGTGGTGCCTACCAGGCACTGCCGTTGGGATTACGATGTGCCTCCCCGCCAGCCTTTCCATGGAAAGGCTGGCGGGGATGGATTTTTGGAGGCCCGTAGCAGGCCCCCCTTTTCTCCAGGCACTTTGGTTTTGGGGGGCACCATCATTTCCCTGCACCATGTGGCAGGCACCGCGTGGTACCTGCCACACAGCGCAGGGAAATGCAAAACTTGCATTTTTTCCAATGCGGCGGGTGCTGCATCCAGCAGCACCCGCCGCAATGGAAAACATGGCACTTGCGGCCGTCGTGGTGTAATGCCATATGTGGGACTGTCGCCTCTGAGGCGGGCGGTCCCCATTCCCGGGACAATGGCGGATGGACAGAAGTCCATCTGCCATCGTAAGGAGGCCCTATGTCCCACTTTTTAGTATGACCAACTATTGAGTCCCACCTAGCTTTCATGAACATGAGGCGGGCGATCTTTTTAATGTAACTAAAGCATGGTGTGTTAGCTCATTGTCATTTACAGAGAGCATATTTCCATTTATATGATCACTAAATTTACACAGACATACAGTTTTAAACTATATTGCACACAAATGATAATGTGTGGAAATTGGGTTCCAGTCAATATTTATTATTTGTGCACCAGAGAGTAAAGGGTCTTTATTTGTTCCGATCCCATTAACATCTTTGTTTCCACCACACATCAGAATTATACAGAAAGTGCTTTGTTTGCACTTTTCTAACTGCAGAATTTATACAGTTTATTTACACGTATTCACATTTTGTTGTGTGCTATGAAAAATATAACATCCTACAGTCTTTCCTATTTCCACACTTCATGTACCCCAGCAAGACTGGCCCATAATTAACTGTACCATTCTTTCTCCAACTGCAAACTGAGAGGAGTTTCTAAACACCAGTTGTGTTAAAAAAAAAAAAACATAAGCAGAGGAAGACATAACCTCACTTTTGACCTATGTGTTTGAAGCAGCAAATGTGAAAAGATAAAAACAGAATTTAAAGGCATCTTTATTTATAGCTTGGACATACCACCTTAAATCAAAGGTTTGGAAAACATTGGCCTAGCGTTAACATTAAAGGAATGTGTGGAAAATGTAGAAAGGTAGAAACAAAATATAGTCTTTGCTGAAAAAGAAAAACATGTCACTCTCTGTAATGCATATATACGTTAGATTTACAATGCTCTGCTTATTGGATTCTGTAACACAACAATGCCACGATAGTCGCAGCCCACAGTAAACTGCCTCGAAAGGTTAAATGTGACCATTATGTTATGATTTAACTAAAGAGATCCAGTTACACCCTTCCCCTGTTCGTTTTTTGCTGACACCCGTGTCTTTGTTCTTTTTCAGATGCTTGTTGATTTTCAGATGCCCGTAAAGAGCTGTCCTGCTGATAAGCACAAGGATCCTTTGTAATGCGTGCTCTAGAGGCCCCCCTGCGCAGGGATAAATGACAATGCCTGCAGCCGCCTGGTGCACACTCTAGAGAGAACAGTGCTGGTGACTACTAGACCCGATCCATCTTATTGTGAATATCTAGAAAATAACAACAATACACCTATTTTGCAGGTGCACACCGAATAAGTGCAATTTTGACAAAGTGGGTGTAAAAGATTAGAAGAACTTGTGGGACATTGGGAATAAACAAGTTAGAAAATGCTGTTCTATATTCTTCATTATGCTACTGGGTGTGCTACTAATCAAATTGTCTGTTCTAATAAATTACAAACACCTTGTGCTCTCATAGTCCACGAGGCAATGATATCAAATTAAAAAGAACTTATTGTCACTCATTTATTTCTGATCTTAGGAAAAAGAATGTTATATCTGCAAGAAAGTGAAAGGTGGAGAAGTTGACTTTCTCACAGTTCACTGATATTTAGGCAGGGTATGGTTAGGTCATTTTCTTCGGGTAAATTTGAGGGTATGGGTGTGCAAGGGTATGTCAGAGGGCTTATGCTTTCGTGTAATCATGTTAACGATAAAATGGATCGGGTCCTTAATACAGCATTACTGCTAAGGCCAAATATATGTGCACTACTAATGTTTTTCTATTTCTAGGTGAGGACATAATATCCTCCAAGTTCTCCAGTTAGAAAATACAACCATAACCAGGGAAAAGAGTCCCGGCTGATTTACTAGAGGGATCTTAATATTAACTCATGGTCCTGACAAAAGCCACCGACCCTAGAGGGCACAAGTAGGCTTAAACATGTTGACGAGGCACCTAATCTCTCCCTACGCACATCCTTTCTCTTTTTAACCTTGCCACTACACCCACTTTTTAATAAAGCAATAAGTCTTTGGGGTAGGAGGCTATTTTAAAACACAATTTCCATATCATGGATCCCAAACTGTCTCTGGTGTGGGAGACCCGATGATGTTACCATCAGTCATCAATATGACAGCGGGAAAAACATGCCACTGATAGAACATAACTGTTGAGCATCCCACGACAATTTCTGATGGAGATCCTGTGATTTGATATTGTGTTCTCCCACTCCTCTTGATTTATTGATATTACCTGGGAAGCCGAGTGGGAAGACAGCGAGCTTCTTCCTCTCCCTCTTGATTTTCTGAAACATGATCAAAATGAATCAGCATTTCATATAACACGATTACACAGCTGCTGAAACAGCACAGGAGGAGGAAGAGGATGATTGGTCGGAATCATGTGTGTTAGCTGACCAACTTATGGGTGAACCACCGGAGTTTGAGGATGAACTCTACCATACCAGTGCCACCATAGAACCTTTTAATTACTTCTCGTTGGACTTCTTCTTTTTGTACAAAAATTAAAGTAGCTAGTGGAACATTATGGTTGTGTCAGATTTATGCTGCCCCACCATTTTTTAATCACATGTCTGGCCTGGTTGGAGTTGGACTAGTGTGCAGTGAAGAAGCCTCCACAATTCTTTCATGACATTGGAGGCAATCACTTAGCAGGGTTGCCCCAGCAGATCATTGATTTACTAGCGTGCCAATACCAAATTCCAATGTGTTGCCTGTGTCAAAGATTCAATTGAGTACCTACTACCTAACCTACCCATGCATGGATTGGAAGAGGTAACTACAACTATTGCAGCAATGAGTGAGTGATTGTGAGTGATGATGATTGATTTATGTGGTGGCAGACAGTGAGGGAGGGTATTCAATTAATAGTAAACTTGATTTTGATGAATTGCAATGTTTGGTACCTGATGGGTGATCATTTTTCCTGAAGGTGATTGGCCTTTACAAACTTACTTAGCGAAAATTTACCTGTACGGCCCAATTATTTTTCCAGGTTCTTCAGAGACCACCAGATCAGTCACTTTAGTTAACAAACACAAATCTACACAAAATACTGCAATTCTGTTTCTCTACCTGTTCTTCAACAGCAGTGCATTGCACGTCTATCTTGCTTGGGTCAGAACTGGGGCGGTGTTACTCGGAGTCAAGAGAAGGACAGAAGGATTCAGGGAGGGACTACCTTATCAACAGCTAGAAGAAGGAAGTTATTGACTTCAAAGGGAAACCATGATTTTGAGGTCTAGCACTCAGCTATGTGGCATAGAGAGAGGTGCATTGATTTGGGAAATGCTGCTGAGTGTGTGTGTTGCACTGGTGGCAAACCTGAAACTCTGCATCCTCTTTTTTTTGCTCTGCCTCTGAGTCTTCTTGGTACACTCCTCATAAAGCTTACCTTCCTTCTGCCCTTCTCCTAGACTCTTCAATACAGTTTCTGTTTTACAACACGCAGGCCTTCTCCTCTTTGCATGAATGAAAGGGGAAAGCTCAACACTCCAGCTTACCTTCCGGACAGCTTCAGACAGACACCCAAGAGTGACAGACATTCCAGAGGAGAATAGAAATGCATCGCCCAATTTGGCAATACAGTATCATTTTTTTTAAACAATCATAGTTTCAGAACTGGGTGGGTTCAAGTCACTTCTCTATAATTATATTTTTTCAAACCTAGAAGACAGAACATTTGGATATCTAATAACTTGGGTCTCCAGGGCAGAAGGACTGTTTGCAATGCATTTAACTGAACTTTGCAATGCTAAATATTTTGTTTCCTCTTCAACAGATTGATCATAATGATGTGCTGCTCATCTCCCGGCTGACTATTTTTCTTGTGTTGTGCTTATCTTTGTCACACCTTTCCCCAAATCCCCTTTCCCATCCATTCATCAAATCCCTAACCCTCTTACCCCCGAGCTGTGTGATTTTTTTGGAGGTGTGTCTTAATTTATACCAAATAGATCACACACTTGGTAGAGCGGGTGTGGTTAAATGCAGCTCCAACTCACTGCTGGATCTTCTATTACCTGAGCGATAGCCCACAACAGCCTTACTTACCCAACTTAACCTTGTCGACTACAGAGTATAGACTTTGAGTACATTTTATCTGACTTGAGGATTTCATAACTTTGGTTTCCAAATTCCATGCTCACCATTGCCCAGAATAATTTACCATTGCAACTTTTTGTTTTAATATTGGGTATCCTTTGATATGTCATAGTTTTAGTAGTCTATCCTCAGTCTTTCTAAAGCTATTATATAAATGTATATGTATAACCTACTAACTCTCAGTTTTTCTTTCAACTTAGTTGCCTGTGATCCTTTTGATTAATTGTACAGTTGGAGATCACTCAGGTGGGAGTTCGACCTCGCTGTAATGCCTTCCATGTTAGCGCACTACCACTACAATAAAGAAGGCACCTTTGGAAACCCTCCAGTAAGGTGTTGGAAGATTAACAGAGGGAGCTGCTGCCAGTCATCACTTCATCTATTCAGGTAACAGAACTATGGGGTGAAGTGAACTAATTTACTTAGTATGTAACTAAGTTGTACTGTAGATGAGATAAGTAATTGTTTATCTATGTTTCTGTAGGCAAAATAGGGAATGGTAGCATGCCCTCCTAACTCGTATACACTTAGATTAAAAAGGCATCAGTGAAAAATTAAAGTAAAACACTAAAAAACTTCAGACATAAAGATATAAAAGATTTCCCTTTACTAACAAAGATATAACATATAAAACCCACCCTCTCTAACCGCAACAGGCCCACCCCTCTCACAAATCTTTCCTCATCCACAACCAATATCCAAAATAAATATAAATCATGCCCATGTAAAATTGTTCAAAAATGTCCTGCCTAAAGTCCCTCCCTCTCCACTCACAACACCCTCCCACCAAAACAAAAAAATTAAAAAGGTCTAGTAGAGGGCATTCTCTAAGAGGGTCTTCAGATGTTGAATGCAGACCTCGAGGCATGCATTCCTATGACCCAGTGCACCAGCTTGCCCACCACGTGGCATTGGTGGAGCCGGTCTGAAAGGGGGGAGGCACGGAAATCTCCAATCTGCTGGCAACACTGGTGTGGCCTGGAGTCTGGAGGTGCAGGCGGTTGGCTGGTGGAACTGGTCCCAGGATTAGGGGCATGTGCAGAGCCCTCCTTGTTCACCAACCACTGATAGTGTGCCCGGGGGCCTCCAGCCTCTGCTGCCGGAGCCAGGCCGTGATCTCCTGCCTGGTCAGTGGTGGTGGACCAGTAGGAGTAGCTAAATTAAGAATGAAAAAAGGCAAATTGTAAAGAATGCTCTCTACAAACACTTATTTTTTTAATTATATAGTGGCACAGTATAAGGGCATTGCTGGTCCCCTGGGGCCTTTGGAATTTTTGATGTGATGAGGAAAGTCTGTCACAGGGACTTGATTTTAACAACACATGCCTCACATAAAAGCACTGACTGGCTGAAAAGAAGCAGCATAAGATAAAAAAAACAGAGTGATTTTTTTTCTAGTAAAGGATTTCCTAAAAACAAATTAAACCCCACAGAAACTTTGTGTGGAAAAATAACTGTTTAATGAGTAAGACATTCTCCACTATGGAGTACTAGTATTCTATTCTTGTTGTGTTAAATGACTGGAAGTGTGCTAGCTAGCGCATCGGGTACAAATTTGCTATTCTCTGCTTTCTCTGCAGCTGAGGCAGCTGCAATGGACACAGCATTATCTTTGATTCCAATGAACATGCTCTTCTCCAAATGCCTTTCAATTCTACCCACTCCAAAGAGGCAGATGATTAGTATGTCACACACGCCATGTATAACATGCGGATAATAGATATCCGGTCTGCTGTAAGTATACGGTGGGAAAAACGATGCACTGCAGTACAAGGAAAGGAACAGGATATATTGATTTTATTGGGCACGTTCATCACAAAGTATCCATCCACAAAACATGAAATCACAGACACTTAATCCTACTTTACTTCCTGGCCTCACCCTCAAACACAAATTATTTAAATCAAATACATTCGCTTGGCAGTATTGGAAGGAAACTTGACTTAGAGACTGATTTAGACTAGAGTTTGGTGGAGGGGTGACAGATATCCCGTCCTCTGTATTATGACTACTACAGATGGGATATCCATTATGGTTTTGACAGAGTAACACCCTCTGCCAAACTCTAAAAATCAGGCCCTTAGTCTTCTGCAGCAGGGTAAGGTACAGGGAAAAGGCCGGTAGGTAGAGTAGAGGTTTTGCTATAGAATAGTGGGGTGGGGGTGGTTCACTGATGAGGTAGCTGAGATGTAGTCAGTCACTGAAGTTAAAACTGAAAGCTGATACATTTCAAATTTGAACAAGCGTAAATCCCTTATGGAAGTCATATGAACCACTTGTCCCGAAACATGTGGCACATGCCCCAAAAATGTGTTTTCATTGTTTTTAGTAGGCTGGGACAGAATTTAGGAACTAATAAAGGAGCGCAGTACTAGTAGGGGACTGAGTGGGCACTGGGAGGGAAGAGAAAGACACCTTGTTTTTGTTTCGGTTTGCAATCCATTGAAAGCTTTGTAAATGCTACATTAACAGAAGCAGACGCACATTGCACAGCCAACACAGCAGTGCCAGACTGAAGCATGTTGCAGTTGGGTAGGGTTCCTGTCCCATGGGTCGTGACTCATGAAGTCCCAATGGCAAAGGAGGTCATGGATGAATGATGATGGATGGGATCCGCTTCACTTATAAATACAATGGGTATATTAGTAACTAACAATAACCAAGCAATGTGACTTACCATCACCTGTCCCTCCCGCTGCAGACTCCCCCTTCAGCTGCTGATGGCGCACTGGTGGTGCTGGGCCCGCCACTCGTGGTCTGTGCAGCTATAAAAAACATTACACGCTTTAGATGCCAGATACACCTCCATCTTTTTATTTTTTAAAGCAAAATACAACAGCAACACATGACTACAGTTCAGTTCGCAGTATCTCCTCTCCCATCTAAAATCTAACTTTGGGAATTTTTCTGGTTGACAATGTTAGAAAAGCCAGTAGTCAAGCCAACCGTAATGGAGGGGCAGATATATGAGAATGACTGTGAGTCATTTGAAGCTCAATAAAGGGGTAGAATAACTTGGTCAATGAAGGACATATGGTTTTGGTTGGCAAAGGTAATGGGACCGTTCTCATCCTATTTTCCTGCCAATCTGCACTGTCATCGAAACTGCTGGGATACTGATACAACACAGCATTAGGGGGGTCACCATAACCATGGCCACTCTCTTGTCAATTGAGCATGAGCAAGAAATAGAAAGCCTTCTCAACAAACAAGCATAGAAGAGCTTGCTTGGGTCTGAAAACTCTGCAATCTTCACAGTAGACTACCTAAACTAGTGTCTTAAGTGTTACAGTACCAGTCCACAGGGTATAAAGTTAGGGGAGAGGGACATAATAACCAAGCAGAAGAAAGTTTAAGAGACAGATTAGTACAGACACAGGAGGAAGTCAGCTACAGAAACAAGAAATATAGAAAAAAGGATAATGCAGGGAGGGATAACAAGAATAAACATTAAATAGAAAAAAGAGCATTTGAAAAAACTGTTGCAGTATAAGAGAAAGGAGGAAAAATGGATCTAATGGGGAGAGGTAAACATTAGAAAAATAAATAATATTAACAAGAACTTACTGGGGCCAGCAGAGCCATCTACCGCAGCCGCAGCGCTGGTGGTGGCACCATTCTCGGCCCGACTCTCTGATGCCCTCTTCATTCCCTTGGGTGCTAATGTAAGAAATAATGAAGATAACAAAAATAGATTAGTGGTACATTTAATCTCTCCTAGAAATTTTTTGGACAGGCAAATGCAGTAATATATTGACATTATAATTTTCCAAATTATATTACCTATATTATCGAGTTGACCTATTCCTAATTTCTGAAACCTTACCTAAGCCCTATTCCGAATTTTCTAAACTACATTTGGAAATAATAATGCATTGCAACAAATGATCTTTGCATCACAAATCATACCCCTTTTGATGGGCCAACTTATTCAGTTTCCTTTTCAAATGCATAAATGCATATTTTGCATACTACATTGCTGGAAGATTGCTTGGGACTGTACAAGCTACATAAAAGAAAGACACAGAGAACGCTAACTCATTGATATTATATTACTACTACTACCAAAGTACCACTATCTTAGTGACCTGAGGACAAAGGAGTCAGCATAACTTCTCAAATAATCAGCCCAAGCGAGTGCCAACAGCAACGAGCAGAACTAGGTAGCACTGAGCACCTGGCTCGCTATAATTGGATCACATAATATTCATATCATTACATTAGATGAACTTAACTTACCTCTGAGTGTGTACAGCATGTCATTAAAAAAACAATTAGCATTATAGGATAGGACACAACAAAATTAGTAAAAAGTAATTACGAGTACTCACCAAGCCCTGCAACCTGAACGCCCAGCAGGTCAAACAGGTCCCTCTACTGGTCCAGGATATTAGCCCAGCGGTGCATCAGCTGCTGCTGGGTGCGCCAAACCCCAGCAAGTTGGCAAATGCAGTGACGCACTCTCTTCCACAGCAGCTGATGCTCCCGCAGGCCGTACCCACTGCTGCTGCTGCTGCCAGCATGGAGGGGAGGTGGCGCTGCACAAAAAAAAGAGTGCGGCCAACTCTTCTCACTAAAAATAGTGTAAGGCGGCACTCGCTGGCAGCGCCGTCGCCCACAGATTGTGAGGTTTGCTGCACCCCCTGCACTGATGCCGCCTCTCCCACACTCTGGCATGGCGCTGAGTGAAATACAAAAAAAAGAGAAAGACAGGAGGAACAGAAGGAATATAGAGATTGAAAAATTAGGAAGTTAAGGGAAATCTAATAAAGGGACAAAAAAGTCACAGAAAATTAAAAAAGGGAAAAACGTAAGATACACCAACACAAATATACACATTAAGGAAATAAATGTAAAACAGGGAAGGATAAGTTGGATAAAGTAAGGATGGCTAATATATAGTAAGGATTGAAAAGTAGGGCCAGCACCATGCACAGAATAGGAACAGCAAAATGGCCACATGTGAGGGTTTGCGCAGAGTTAGGCAGAGTCCGTAGAGCATTATAATTAAAAGTTGGACATTTACTTTTAAGTTTTTCACTACTGTGAGGCCTGCATGTTCCATAGGATAACACTGGGCTGCCTTATTACATTCAACAAATGCTAACCTTTGATTGGAGGCAGATAAGCATTTCATGTTGGTATCAATGAAATTGTAACTACAAATCCTCTTGAATAGTAAATTCGGTTTTTAAATTACAATTTTGAAAATACTGCTTTTAGAAAGTTGCCAGTTTCTTGCCCTTGTGCCTTTTGGTGCCTGTAGCCTATCTTAGGTCACATGACTGGGTGTAACAAGCATTTATACTTTGTTAATTCCTCCCAGACAGTCACAAAATAGAAGGATTAGGTGTGCCTGAAAGGGTCATCTGCTGGCATTTTTGGGGCAGTAGAGCAGGCACAACCCTTCTTGCAACTGAATAGACTGTGCTCTGGGGCTTGTCACCTCCACATTCTCTCTGCAGCCAGTTTTGAGCTAGGGCAGGAGAGTCAGGAAATACCAAGCATTTCAAAGAGCAACCTCCAGAAACTTCTCCCAACTTAAAAGAAGGCACCAGCTCTAAAAATAGTGCCCTCAGACCCACTCTTCAGTTCACTTTCTGGACCTGCAGAAAGACTCTCAGAAGTGTGCCTGCTGCTGTGGCATGCTGTGTACTGCACAAACCTGCTTTACTCCACCTGGAAATACTGCTTTGCTGCCCGGAGCCTGCCCTGAACCCTCAGAGGCCCACCCTGCTGTTTTCACCTAGCTTTTTCACCTGAATCCAGAGCTACCAGAGGGACCCTAAGGGCTAGTTTACTGGCCTCCTGTTCAGAGCCACAGGGACATAAAAGGCTCCCACTATCTTGAACCCATACCTAGACCCAGCCTGTGCAAGTTCTGAAACCCCAAGTGACATCCCACCAATCCTGGACCCATGGTTGTGGTACTAAACTTGTCCAGATAACCCAAATCCCAAACTTAGGACTTGGAAATTTTTTGGCTAAACACTGCTCTGAAAAACAAAGGAAGACAGTGACCACCTGCTGTTCGATCCGCCCAAAGTGCATCGTCAGTCAGCCTGACTTTGCGACTGCTCCCACTGTGTTGTTCTCCAGAGCAAATCCTATTCAGCGGCCCTTCGCCAAAGGGGTATCCAACAACCTGGAACTGTCTTCTGCTGCAGCCTCCTACCTCGTCCCCCTGAAGATTTTCAACTTCCAAAACAGTGGCTACATCCGAACATAGAAATCTTCACAGCAACTTCGTCCAGTGGCTCCCCAAGGACGACCACCTGCAGCCTTGCCCCGCTGAACTTTTACCTTCGCAGGACATTTTTCTTGGAAGTTCTTCAAAGTCTGAAGGTAAGTGCTGACTGGGCCCAATCCACCTCTTGTATCCGACCCGTGCTCCATCACAGTCGCCATATTTTTCGACTTTGACCCAGTCTTGCGTGACCAGATACCCACAGTTGGCGCTTTGATCTTATATAGGTGCTAGTTTTTAGTAAGAACTTTAAAAATTCATAACTTCAGTTCAACTGATTGGGTTTTTCTCATTTTGGTGGCAAATTCCTTATTAATATGTATCACTTATTAAATGTAATGAGTTGACCCAATGTTATGCTATGAGAGAGGCAGGACTTGTAGTATTAAAAACAAATGTGGGAGTTTTTCACTAACAGGATATGTAAAAGTTAAAAGTACAAGTCCAACTTTTAAATGTGCTGTACCCTGCCTTATAGACTACTTAGGGCTCAACCAAGGGGTGACATATATGTATTAAAAGGCCTGGCAAAACATTTCGTTTGCCAGTTCAAAATGCAGTTTAAACTGCACTCACAGGCTGCTATGGCAGGCCTGAGACATGTTGAAAGGCTACTTAAGTGGGTGGCAAAATAAGTGCTGCAGTCCTACTAGTAGCAGTTTATTTACAGGATGGAGTACAAATTACTTACAAACAAATTAAATGTATTAATTGGATATAAGCCAATTTTACCATGCTTAGAGGAGAGAGCACACACACTTTAACACTGGTTAGCAGTAGTAAAGTGCACAGAATTTGAACGCCAACAAAAACGTGATCAGCAAAAAATGGAGGAGGAAGGCAAAACCTTTTGAGGGAAGACTGCCCTAAGGCTGTCAGGTCTTAAACTGTGAAACAGCAGCAGTCTGATAAACAAAGGCCATTCCAAAGGAATTTACAACAGCATTAGTAAGGGACAGGAAAAGATAAAGCTGGAATGTGCCTTGTGGTCAAATTAAAAGCAGCTTGTAGAAACATCCTGCTATCACATCAGTACAAAACACCAAAGCATATCTAAAGTAATAATCAAGTACAGCGAAATACACTGGCCCTCAAGGGAACTACCTTGTGTGTGGATATGCACCTTGCAAAAGAACAAAATACAGTCACTCAAAGTGAAGCTAGCCAGTGGCTGAAGTAGGCTGACCCACTGCCCAATGCTGCATGCGGTAGAGGACAGAAGCAGAATGTGTGTGCACAACAACCAAACCAGTGGATGAAGTGAGCTGGCTGAAAGCCCCTTTAGGCAAGTATATAATGCATACAATTTTTGTACAATCAAAAAGTCTTGGCTAACACCAGACTTAACAAGTATTGGCAAAGCCAATAGGTTTTGCCTATGCAAACTCTATTGACTTTGTCAATGTTTTTTATATGTTGCACAGCAGTGCGGGCTGCTGTGCAACATGACTTGAAGAAAAAGAAAGAACTATGATGCAACCAGCATTGACCATGTCACAGTGCTTTTTTCCTTTAAACCATGTTGCACAGCAGTCTGCGCTGCTGTGCAACATTGTAAAAAAAATAGTGCAGGGGAGGTTTGGGGGCAATCAAGCAATATAAGAGTGGGGGAAGGGTGGTGCATGGGTCAATCAATCAATCAGGGAATTGTAAGCGCGCTACTCACCCGTGAGGGTCTCAAGGCGCTGAGGGGGGGGTGTCCGCAGATCTGTTTAGCCGAAGAGCCAGGTCTTGAGGGTCTTCCTGAAGGTGTTCAGGGAGGGGGCGCATCTGATGTCTGCCGGTAGCTCGTTCCAGGTCTTGGCTGCAATGTGAGAGTGGGTGGCAAACAATAACGGGCGGGGTGGGTGAAAAGCAAATGAGGGCAGAGGGGTTAGGGGAAACATAGGCAGGGAAAAAGAGGAGGGAATGGTGTAAAACTTTGTATTTCTTTCTAAATCCACATCCGTGGGATATTCTTATACTGTACTGAGTGTATAACACAAACGATCATAATGATGTGCTGCTCATCTCCCGGCTGACTATTTTTCTTGTGTTGTGCTTATCTTTGTCACACCTTTCCCCAAATCCCCTTTCCCATCCATTCATCAAATCCCTAACCCTCTTACCCCCGAGCTGTGTGATTTTTTGGGAGGTGTGTCTTAATTTATACCAAATAGATCACACACTTGGTAGAGCGGGTGTGGTTAAATGCAGTTCCAACTCACTTCTGGATCTTCTATTACCTGAGCGATAGCCCACAACAGCCTTACTTACCCAACTTAACCTTGTCGACTACAGAGTATAGACTTTGAGTACATTTTATCTGACTTGAGGATTTCATAACTTTGGTTTCCAAATTCCATGCTCACCATTGCCCAGAATAATTTACCATTGCAACTTTTTGTTTTAATATTGGGTATCCTTTGATATGTCATAGTTTTAGTAGTCTATCCTCAGTCTTTCTAAAGCTATTATATAAATGTATATGTATAACCTACTAACTCTCAGTTTTTCTTTCAACTTAGTTGCCTGTGATCCTTTTGATTAATTGTACAGTTGGAGATCACTCAGGTGGGAGTTCGACCTCGCTGTAATGCCTTCCATGTTAGCGCACTACCACTACAATAAAGAAGGCACCTTTGGAAACCCTCCAGTAAGGTGTTGGAAGATTAACAGAGGGAGCTGCTGCCAGTCATCACTTCATCTATTCAGGTAACAGAACTATGGGGTGAAGTGATCTAATTTACTTAGTATGTAACTAAGTTGTACTGTAGATGAGATAAGTAATTGTTTATCTATGTTTCTGTAGGCAAAATAGGGAATGGTAGCATGCCCTCCTAACTCGTATACACTTAGATTAAAAAGGCATCAGTGAAAAATTAAAGTAAAACACTAAAAAACTTCAGACATAAAGATATAAAAGATTTCCCTTTACTAACAAAGATATAACATATAAAACCCACCCTCTCTAACCGCAACAGGCCCACCCTCTCACAAATCTTTCCTCATCCACAACCAATATCCAAAATAAATATAAATCATGCCCATGTAAAATTGTTAAAAAATGTCCTGCCTAAAGTCCCTCCCTCTCCACTCACAACACCCTCCCACCAAAACAAAAAAATTAAAAAGGTCTTGTAGAGGGCATTCTCTAAGAGGGTCTTCAGATATTGAATGCAGACCTCGAGGCATGCATTCCTATGACCCAGTGCACCAGCTTGCCCACCACGTGGCATTGGTGGAGCCGGTCTGAAAGGTTGGAGGCACGGAAATCTCCAATCTGCTGGCGACACTGGTGTGGCCTGGAGTCTGGAGGTGCAGGCGGTTGGCTGGTGGAACTGGTCCCAGGATTAGGGGCATGTGCAGAGCCCTCCTTGTTCACCAACCACTGATAGTGTGCCCGGGGGGCCTCCAGCCTCTGCTGCCGGAGCCAGGCCGTGATCTCCTGCCTGGTCAGTGGTGGTGGACCAGTAGGAGTAGCTAAATTAAGAATGAAAAAAAGGCAAATTGTAAAGAATGCTCTCTACAAACACTTATTTTTTTAATTATATAGTGGCACAGTATAAGGGCATTGCTGGTCCCCTGGGGCCTTTGGAATTTTTGATGTGATGAGGAAAGTCCGTCACAGGGACTTGATTTTAACAACACATGCCTCACATAAAAGCACTGACTGGCTGAAAAGAAGCAGCATAAGATAAAAAAACAGAGTGATTTTTTTTCTAGTAAAGGATTTCCTAAAAAAATTAAACCCCACAGAAACTTTGTGTGGAAAAATAACTGTTTAATGAGTAAGACATTCTCCACTATGGAGTACTAGTATTCTATTCTTGTTGTGTTAAATGACTGGAAGTGTGCTAGCTAGCGCATCGGGTACAAATTTGCTATTCTCTGCTTTCTCTGTAGCTGAGGCAGCTGCAATGGACCCAGCATTATCTTTGATTCCAATGAACATGCTCTTCTCCAAATGCCTTTCAATTCTACCCACTCCAAAGAGGCAGATGATTAGTATGTCACACACGCCATGTATAACATGCGGATAATAGATATCCGGTCTGCTGTAAGTATACGGTGGGAAAAACGATGCACTGCAGTACAAGGAAAGGAACAGGATATATTGATTTTATTGGGCATGTTCATCACAGAGTATCCATCCACAAAACATGAAATCACAGACACTTAATCCTACTTTACTTCCTGGCCTCACCATCAAACACAAATTATTTAAATCAAATACATTCGCTTGGCAGTATTGGAAGGAAACTTGACTTAGAGACTGATTTAGACTAGAGTTTGGTGGAGGGGTGACAGATATCCCATCCTCTGTATTATGACTACTACAGATGGGATATCCATTATGTTTTTGACAGTGTAACACCCTCTGCCAAACTCTAAAAATCAGGCCCTTAGTCTTCTGCAGCAGGGTAAGGTACAGGGAAAAGGCCGGTAGGTAGAGTAGAGGTTTTGCTATAGAATAGTGGGGTGGGGGTGGTTCACTGATGAGGTAGCTGAGATGTAGTCAGTCACTGAAGCTGAAACTGAAAGCTGATACATTTCAAATTTGAACAAGCGTAAATCCCTTATGGAAGTCATATGAACCACTTGTCCCGAAACATGTGGCACATGCCCCAAAAATGTGTTTTCATTGTTTTTAGTAGGCTGGGACAGAATTTAGGAACTAATAAAGGAGCGCAGTACTAGGAGGGGACTGAGTGGGCACTGGGAGGGAAGAGAAAGACACCTTGTTTTTGTTTCAGTTTGCAATCCATTGAAAGCTTTGTAAATGCTACATTAACAGAAGCAGACGCACATTGCACAGCCAACACAGCAGTGCCAGACTGAAGCATGTTGCAGTTGGGTAGGGTTCCTGTCCCATGGGTCGTGACTCATGAAGTTCCAATGGCAAAGGAGGTCATGGATGAATGATGATGGATGGGATCCGCCTCACTTATAAATACAATGGGTATATTAGTAACTAACAATAACCAAGCAATGTGACTTACCATCACCTGTCCCTCCCGCTGCAGACTCCCCCTTCAGCTGCTGATGGTGCACTGGTGGTGCTGGGCCCGCCACTCTTGGTCTGTGCAGCTATAAAAAACATTACACGCTTTAGATGCCAGATACACCTCCATCTTTTTATTTTTTAAAGCAAAATACAACAGCAACACATGACTACAGTTCAGTTCGCAGTATCTCCTCTCCCATCTAAAATCTAACTTTGGGAATTTTTCTGGTTAACAATGTTGGAAAAGCCAGTAGTCAAGCCAACCGTAATGGAGGGGCAGATATATGAGAATGACTGTGAGTCATTTGAAGCTCAATAAAGGGGTAGAATAACTTGGTCAATGAAGGACATATGGTTTTGGTTGGCAAAGGTAATGGGACCGTTCTCATCCTATTTTCCTGCCAATCTGCACTGTCATCGAAACTGCTGGGATACTGATACAACACAGCATTAGGGGGGTCACCATAACCATGGCCACTCTCTTGTCAATTGAGCATGAGCAAGAAATAGAAAGCCTTCTCAACAAACAAGCATAGAAGAGCTTGCTTGGGTCTGAAAACTCTGCAATCTTCACAGTAGACTACCTAAACTAGTGTCTTAAGTGTTACAGTACCAGTCCACAGGGTATAAAGTTAGGGGAGAGGGACATAATAACCAAGCAGAAGAAAGTTTAAGAGACAGATTAGTACAGACACAGGAGGAAGTCAGCTGCAGAAACAAGAAATATAGAAAAAAGGATATTGCAGGGAGGGATAACAAGAATAAACATTAAATAGAAAAAAGAGCATTTGAAAAAACTGTTGCAGTATAAGAGAAAGGAGGAAAAATGGATCTAATGGGGAGAGGTAAACATTAGAAAAATAAATAATATTAACAAGAACTTACTGGGGCCAGCAGAGCCATCTACCGCAGCCGCAGCGCTGGTGGTGGCACCATTCTCGGCCCGACTCTCTGATGCCCTCTTCATTCCCTTGGGTGCTAATGTAAGAAATAATGAAGATAACAAAAATAGATTAGTGGTACATTTAATCTCTCCTAGAAATTTTTTGGACAGGCAAATGCAGTAATATATTGACATTATAATTTTCCAAATCATATTACCTATATTATCGAGTTGACCTATTCCTAATTTCTGAAACCTTACCTAAGCCCTATTCCGAATTTTCTAAACTACATTTGGAAATAATAATGCATTGCAACAAATGATCTTTGCATCACAAATCATACCCCTTTTGATGGGCCAACTTATTCAGTTTCCCTTTTCAAATGCATAAATGCATATTTTGCATACTACATTGCTGGAAGATTGCTTGGGACTGTACAAGCTACATAAAAGAAAGACACAGAGAACGCTAACTCATTGATATTATATTACTACTACTACCAAAGTACCACTATCTTAGTGACCTGAGGACAAAGGAGTCAGCATAACTTCTCAAATAATCAGCCCAAGCGAGTGCTAACAGCAACGAGCAGAACTAGGTAGCACTGAGCACCTGGCTCGCTATAATTGGATCACATAATATTCATATCATTACATTAGATGAACTTAACTTACCTCTGAGTGTGTACAGCATGTCATTAAAAAAACAATTAGCATTATAGGATAGGACACAACAAAATTAGTAAAAAGTAATTACGAGTACTCACCAAGCCCTGCAACCTGAACGCCCAGCAGGTCAAACAGGTCCCTCTACTGGTCCAGGATATTAGCCCAGCGGTGCATCAGCTGCTGCTGGGTGCGCCAAACCCCAGCAAGTTGGCAAATGCAGTGACGCACTCTCCTCCACAGCAGCTGATGCTCCCGCAGGCCGTACCCACTGCTGCTGCCAGCATGGAGGGGAGGTGGCGCTGCACAAAAAAAAGAGTGCGGCCAACTCTTCTCACTAAAAATAGTTTAAGGCGGCACTCGCTGGCAGCGCCGTCGCCCACAGATCGTGAGGTTTGCTGCACCCCCTGCACTGATGCCGCCTCTCCCACACTCTGGCATGGCGCTGAGTGGAATACAAAAAAAAGAGAAAGACAGGAGGAACAGAAGGAATATAGAGATTGAGAAATTAGGAAGTTAAGGGAAATCTAATAAAGGGACAAAAAAGTCACAGAAAACTAAAAAAGGCAAAAACGTAAAATACACCAACACAAATATACACAGTAAGGAAATAAATGTAAAACAGGGAAGGATAAGTTGGATAAAGTAAGGATGGCTAATATATAGTAAGGATTGAAAAGTAGGGCCAGCACCATGCACAGAATAGGAACAGCAAAATGCCACGTGTGAGGGTTTGCGCAGAGTTAGGCAGAGTCCGTAGAGCATTATAATTAAAAGTTGGACATTTACTTTTAAGTTTTTCACTACTGTGAGGCCTGCATGTTCCATAGGATAACACTGGGCTGCCTTATTACATTCAACAAATGCTAACCTTTGATTGGAGGCAGATAAGCATTTCATGTTGGTATCAATGAAATTGTAACTACAAATCCTCTTTAATAGTAAATTCGGTTTTTAAATTACAATTTTGAAAATACTGCTTTTAGAAAGTTGCCAGTTTCTTGCCCTTGTGCCTTTTGGTGCCTGTAGCCTATCTTAGGTCACATGACTGGGTGTAACAAGCATTTATACTTTGTTAATTCCTCCCAGACAGTCACAAAATAGAAGGATTAGGTGTGCCTGAAAGGGTCATCTGCTGGCATTTTTGGGGCAGTAGAGCAGGCACAACCCTTTTTGCAACTGAATAGACTGTGCTCTGGGGCTTGTCACCTCCACATTCTCTCTGCAGCCAGTTTTGAGCTAGGGCAGGAGAGTCAGGAAATACCAAGCATTTCAAAGAGCAACCTCCAGAAACTTCTCCCAACTTAAAAGAAGGCACCAGCTCTAAAAATAGTGCCCTCAGACCCACTCTTCAGTTCACTTTCTGGACCTGCAGAAAGACTCTCAGAAGTGTGCCTGCTGCTGTGGCATGCTGTGTACTGCACAAACCTGCTTTGCTCCTCCTGGAAATACTGCTTTGCTGCCCGGAGCCTGCCCTGAACCCTCAGAGGCCCACCCTGCTGTTTTCACCTAGCTTTTTCACCTGAATCCAGAGCTACCAGAGGGACCCTAAGGGCTAGTTTACTGGCCTCCTGTTCAGAGCCACAGGGACATAAAAGGCTCCCACTATCTTGAACCCATACCTAGACCCAGCCTGTGCAAGTTCTGAAACCCCAAGAGGCATCCCACCAATCCTGGACCCTTGGTTGTGGTACTAAACTTGTCCAGATAACCCAAATCCCAAACTTAGGACTTGGAAATTTTTGGGCTAAACACTGCTCTGAAAAACAAAGGAAGACAGTGACCACCTGCTGTTTGATCCGCCCAAAGTGCATCGTCAGTCAGCCTGACTTTGCGGCTGCTCCCACCGTGTTGTTCTCCACAGCAAATCCTATTCAGCGGCCCTTCGCCAAAGGGGTATCCAACAACCTGGAACTGTCTTCTGCTGCAGCCTCCTACCTCGTCCCCCTGAAGATTTTCAACTTCCAAAACAGTGACTACATCCGAACGTAGAAATCTTCACAGCAACTTCGTCCAGTGGCTCCCCGAGGACGACCGCCTGCAGCCTTGCCCCGCTGAACTTTTACCTTCGCAGGACATTTTTCTTGGAAGTTCTTCAAAGTCTGAAGGTAAGTGCTGACTGGGCCCAATCCACCTCTTGTATCCGACCCGTGCTCCATCACAGTCGCCATATTTTTCGACTTTGACCCAGTCTTGCGTGACCAGATACCCACAGTTGGCGCTTTGATCTTATATAGGTGCTAGTTTTTAGTAAGAACTTTAAAAATTCATAACTTCAGTTCAACTGATTGGGTTTTTCTCATTTTGGTGGCAAATTCCTTATTAATATGTATCACTTATTAAATGTAATGAGTTGACCCAATGTTATGCTATGAGAGAGGCAGGACTTGTAGTATTAAAAACAAATGTGGGAGTTTTTCACTAACAGGATATGTAAAAGTTAAAAGTACAAGTCCAACTTTTTAAATGTGCTGTACCCTGCCTTATAGACTACTTAGGGCTCAACCAAGGGGTGACATATATGTATTAAAAGGCCTGGCAAAACATTTCGTTTGCCAGGTCAAAATGCAGTTTAAACTGCACTCACAGACTGCTATGGCAGGCCTGAGACATGTTGAAAGGCTACTTAAGTGGGTGGCAAAATAAGTGCTGCAGTCCTACTAGTAGCAGTTTATTTACAGGATGGAGTACAAATTACTTACAAACAAATTAAAAGTATTAATTGGATATAAGCCAATTTTAGCATGCTTAGAGGAGAGAGCACACACACTTTAACACTGGTTAGCAGTAGTAAAGTGCACAGAATTTGAACGCCAACAAGAACGTGATCAGCAAAAAATGGAGGAGGAAGGCAAAACCTTTTGAGGGAAGACTGCCCTAAGGCTGTCAGGTCTTAAACTGTGAAACAGCAGCAGTCTGATAAACAAAGGCCATTCCAAAGGAATTTACAACAGCATTAGTAAGGGACAGGAAAAGATAAAGCTGGAATGTGCCTTGTGGTCAAATTAAAAGCAGCTTGTAGAAACATCCTGCTATCACATCAGTACAAAACACCAAAGCATATCTAAAGTAATAATCAAGTACAGCGAAATACACTGGCCCACAAGGGAACTACTTTGTGTGTGGATATGCACCTTGCAAAAGAACAAAATACAGTCACTCAAAGTGAAGCTAGCCAGTGGCTGAAGTAGGCTGACCCACTGCCCAATGCTGCATGCGGTAGAGGACAGAAGCAGAATGTGTGTGCACAACAACCAAACCAGTGGATGAAGTGAGCTGGCTGAAAGCCCCTTTAGGCAAGTATATAATGCATACAATTTTTGTACAATCAAAAAGTCTTGGCTAACACCAGACTTAAGAAGTATTGGCAAAGCCAATAGGTTTTGCCTATGCAAACTCTATTGACTTTGTCAATGTTTTTTATATGTTGCACAGCAGTGCGGGCTGCTGTGCAACATGACTTGAAGAAAAGAAAGAAATATGATGCAACCAGCATTGACCATGTCACAGTGCTTTTTTCCTTTAAACCATGTTGCACAGCAGTCTGCGCTGCTGTGCAACATTGTAAAAAAATAGTGCAGGGGAGGTTTGGGGGCAATCAAGCAATATAAGAGTGGGGGAAGGGTGGTGCATGGGTCAATCAATCAATCAGGGAATTGTAAGTGCGCTACTCACCCGTGAGGGTCTCAAGGCGCTGAGGGGGGGGGGTGTCCGCAGATCTGTTTAGCCGAAGAGCCAGGTCTTGAGGGTCTTCCTGAAGGTGTTCAGGGAGGGGGCGCATCTGATGTCTGCCGGTAGCTCGTTCCAGGTCTTGGCTGCAATGTGAGAGTGGGTGGCAAACAATAACGGGCGGGGTGGGTGAAAAGCAAATGAGGGCAGAGGGGTTAGGGGGAAATATAGGCAGGGAAAAAGAGGAGGGAATGGTGTAAAACTTTGTATTTCTTTCTAAATCCACATCCGTGGGATATTCTTATACTGTACTGAGTGTATAACACAAACGTACTGTATGCTGACGTAAGTTAATATTGGGATTGTTGCACACACTGCACTGCTACTTACAAGAAAGGGATCTCGCCAAGGAAAAGACACCAAGCTACCCATCTTCTGCCATCTCACGAACAGCACACTCCATTGATGAGTGGTCTTAACATATCACACGGACATGGCTTTACAAAGAAATACAAAGTGTTATGGCAGCATCATTGAAACAACTGTCAGGGAAAGTATAGCTGGATATTCTGTTCATTCTACCCAAACACAAAAAGTGCATAACCAAACAGTGTTTTTCAAAGTAAATCTCAAACAGGACTACAAAAGCAGCCAAGCTTCCTGTAACCTTCCTATCCTGCATTATGGGGGGTGAAAAATGGCAGAGAGCGAGCAGGAGGAGGACATGAGTTGATTTTAAAAACAACAGATGGCGAGTTTAAAAACAATTGAGGGTGGGTTTAAAAAGAACAAAAAGTGGGGGGCTGGTTAAAAACAACAGAGGGCAGAGGTGGGTTAAAACAACAGCTGAGGGCAGGGGTGGTGGCTGAAACAAGAGGGGGTGGGTGAAACAACAGAGAGCAGAAGGAGGGAGGCAATGGTTGAAACAACAGGGACAGGGAGGTGGGGGTGGGTTAAAAGCAGGCAGGTGTGGTTTGAAAACAATGAATGAGCACATTTGCAAAAAAAAGATGCAGTTGCCAAAAGACCTGGGGGCAGATTTACAAGAAACTGATGCATCTGTAGAGATGCGTCAGTTTCCCTGCGCCAGCCTGTGATAGCCTTGCGCCACCATTTACAATACGGCGCACCATGGCGCAAGGATTGACAGATGCATCAGAAATTCTCACGCATCTGTTGGCCCAAAAGTTACGCATTGCTGGAGTCGTGTCGCAAGCACGACGCAACTCCAGCAATGCATGTTGAGGCCTATACTTATTGTACTGCGTCACTCCTTACACCTGCTTCAAGCAGGTGTAAGGTTTCGACGCAGTGGCGGCCTAGAAGTGGCGCAGTGAAATCTTGTCGATTTCACTGCCTCACTTTTACAAGGCTTTCCTGCGTGGGAGCGCCCACCTTGCATACATTATACCTGATGCAGGTATAATGTGAGGCAGGGCTTTACAACGTGACGCATCTCCTTAGATGCGTCACGTTGTAAATGGGCCGCAATGTGGCGCATTGTTTAAGCCGCTGCTGCATCACAAAAAGTGACGCAATAGCGGCGCAAAAGTATCGCAAGGGGCTTGTAAATCTGCCCCTGGTTTATAAAGTCACTCCATCATGGAAGGAAGTGGATGAAGACTTCAAAAGGAAGAAGTACTTGGTCCATTCTCCAAAGAAATGACAAACACACGAGAGGAGACTAATAGAAACCAGAAGCCTACAGGAAATAAAATGCAATAGCTAATACCTTGCAGTACAAACACCTATACCTGGCAAATTCTCAAACATTGCACACATTGTATGAAAACATTTCTCCACACCTTCTTCAAGAAGATGTTATTTATTGATGAAAAGCCTGGTCTGTGTAGCTTAGTAGATTGGGCTTTGAGTTGAAAAATATGGGCCTTTGTTCTAATCCACCCACGTTACATCCAAGTAATGCTCTCTTTGTCCCAAAGTGGTGCAATGCAGTGCAAAACACTATTTACACTGAGAAAAAGTGCACCTACTTCTAGCGCAAAATATTTTTTTGCTGATATGTAAGTGCCTTGTAAGACTTTGCACTGCTTTGCATCACTTTACGTGACTTTGCCCCAGCACAAACACTCAGGAAGTTTACATTTCTGTTAAATATCCTCAGCTGTCAAATTTGAAAAATAATCTGTTTTTTATGAGCAATGTTACTATGGCAGGAATTTCGACTGTCCCACCCACGCTACTAGGGTTCCCCTTTGAAATTGAGGGCCCTGGACAATTGCCCAATTTGCCAATGCCTTAAGGTTTGGGGCAGATTTACAAGCCCCTTGCGTCACTTTTTTGCTGCCGTTGCTTCACTTATTGTGACGCAGCAGCGGCGTAAACTATGTGCCACGTTGTGGCCAATTACAATATGACGCATCTAGGGAGATGCATCACATTGTAAAGCCCTGCACTACATTATACCTGCTTCAGGTATAATGTATGCAGGGTGGGCGTTCCCACGCAGGAAAGCCTTGTAGACCTTACGCAGTGAAATCTA
This sequence comes from Calotriton arnoldi, assembly GCA_963921515.1. Classification (NCBI taxonomy): domain Eukaryota; kingdom Metazoa; phylum Chordata; class Amphibia; order Caudata; family Salamandridae; genus Calotriton; species Calotriton arnoldi. The sequence continues at coordinate 733,468 of CAWUFW010004346.1, read as the reverse complement.
CGAGATTTCACTGCACCATTTCTACGACGCCACTGCGTCAAGGAGCGACGCAGCACAATAAGTATAGGCCTCCCCATGCATTGCTGGAATTGCGTAGTGCTTGCGACACAACTCCAGCAATGCGTGACTTTTGCGCCAACAGATGCTTCAGAGTTTCTGACGCATCTGTCAATCCTTGCGTCATGGTGCGCCATATTTTAAATATGACGCGTCCATGGTGGCACAAGGGTTTTGCCCGCAGGTGCAGGGAAAATGACGCATCTCTGCTCTAACGTAGAGATGCATCAGTTTCTTGTAAATCTGCCCCTTTATGTATTGTGGCATACTACATTTTAGAATAACTCGCCTCAAATGCAAAAAAGAAGCTCAAAAAAGAGATCTGGCGAACGTGCCTACCTTGCAGTGTTAGCTTCCGAGCACCTCTGTGAAAAAGCATGAGCCTTTTTATTTAAAAAAAAAAAGAGCTATTGAGACCTATAGAAATGTGATTAGCTCTTAGGCCTATAGAGTAGGGTGGATTTTTTTCCTTACACTAGTAACTGAATCTTTTTTGAGATATAACGTGGGATCTGTTAGTCAGCCATTTTGTGGGTTTCTACTAGAGAGAGCGAGCTTCACTCTTTACCGTGGCTAATGCTTGATCCTACCCAGGTCCAACAGGATTACTTTAGAAGCCATCCCAGAGTAATTGGATGATCATTCAACTACTGTAGAAGTCATTTTCATGTCATCAGACATCATCAAGCTCTTGAAGTCGTCAGCAAAGCGTAGAAACGTGTGCCCGATGATTTGAGGATGACTTGAAAATGAGTATCTGATGACTTCACAAGGTGTGACTATTTCTGATGATTCAGGATGATTTAAGAATGAGTATCTGATTACTTCACAGGGTGTGCCTTTCCTGATGACTTCGGGAGGATTTCAAAATGAGTATCTGATAACTTCACAAGGTGTGACAATTCCTGATGACCTCAGGAGGATTTAAGAATGAGTATCTGATTGCTTCATAAGATCCAATTGTTCTTAATGATTTGAAAATAAACATCCAAAACTCCACAAGCGTCATTTCTTTTAAACATGATGAAATTGCTCCTGATGTTATGAGAATGATTTGATGATTACCCCAACAATACTCCTACTATTTTGGTTCAATTTTTTGTCAGAAAGGTCCAACCTGCTGTGTGATTTTAGAATTATTTGCTGATTACTTCTCAGTGCATACTATTTAGGTATTAAATGAGTTTTCTTTAAATGCAAATTAGCATAGAGTGTGATTCATAAGATATGTAATAACAGCCACCGGTAAAAATAAAAGTAGTTTTTTTATTTTATATCATTTTTATTTATAATAATTAGTATTAACAAGTATATTGTGATACAATGTTCAAAACATGTTAATTTTGATTCCAATTGATCAGTTGCAGGTAGGGCCAATGGAATTAAGCAGCAATGGAGTATGAAATTATGGGGCAGCTGCCTTGTAAATGGGAGATAATTAGTTTCCTGGCCCACTGCGGGGTACATAAATTAATACAATCTAGTCAAAATGAGTAAATTAATATTGAGGCTGCTATTGGTATGAGAACAGAGTATGGAGCTGGGCAGCAGAGCAAGCTCACTGCTTTACATGCGTTTCGGCCTCCCCTCATAGAGTGTGCCTTGGGGTGGTTCCTGAGGTGCTATAATTGTGTGACTTATGCATCTTAGGGCCTGATCACGATGCCGGTCGGACTTCCCTCCGACCGGCACCATGGCGGAAGCAGGACCGCCCGACTAGAAGTCGGTGGTCCCGCTGCCCACATTACGATGCGACCGCCTTATGGCGGTCTCAATGTGTATACTTTGCATTGCGGCATGTGCTGCGGGCTGCAGCACACGCCGCAGTACAAAATATACACATTTTAAACATCCAAGCGGTGCCTGCCACATGGTGCAGGGATGTTTAGGGGGGCACCATATATGCCCCTTAGGGCCCATAGCGGAGGGCCCTGGGGCCATGGGGGCCCTGCTAGGACCCCCCAAAGTCACTGTCCGCCTGACTTTTTATGGCGGGTTAACCGCCATGAAAGGGCTGGCGGAAAGGGACAACCTAATCCTTACAGCTGTTGTAGGGAATAGAAGTCCGACCGCCACACTGATGGGATCCTTGATCCTGTCTGACGCAGCGGTCTTTTCCCCCGCCATCCGAGAACTGACCGCCTGCATCCTAATGCGGTGGTCATATCCAATGGGCTGGATGGCGGTGGGACCACCACCAATGGCCTGATGGTGGCAGTCCCACTGCCATCGTAATAAGGCCCTCAGTGCGGTTTTGCAGACACCAGCACTAAAATACGTTAGTCTAACCCATGTTGCATGGTACTTGGCAGGGCTGTTTTATTACATCTCTATATAATTTGCATTGGTTCCAGTGAGTGTGGCCTTTGAAACTGTGCCTCTGAGTCATTTAAGGGTGTGTACATTTATACTTTAACAAATATTGCACAGATTTCTAATATAAGGTGTATTAGCATATGTTGACGAGCAACTTCAAATATTATTGAAAATATTTTAGGTTTCTGAAGTTCTACTTGTTATTGTAGATCAATATTTTCTCTGTTCTAATCTGCCACTTATTAAGTAATGTTTTGCTATATGTTTGCAGTAAGGCTGTTTCAATTGAATTAGAAATTGAGTTTTTGACCCACTTCTGGACCAAAGATGTGGCTAACGGTAGAGCTATGTAAATACTTTTACAAAAGGGATATGCGAATGTTGTTGAAGGCATTATATTTCTATAAAAAAGTGCATATGCTGAAAAGGCTACCAAGGCCTTTGTGCTATGCAGATGTAAAAACTATTAGGTAAGGCAGTAATTATTTTACTCTGTGCTTTACTTGTGCTTTTTTCCCATGGATTTTGATGTTGAGAGTGAATCTAAATATACACAAACATGTTCCAGAATGCAATGCGTGATAGGAAAGAAAGCCTGTTGAAGGTGCGTCCAAGCAAACATCTAATTTACTCCACCAATCAGACATTCAGATGTTGGATCTTTCCCCATTAGCATTTCCTTTGCACTGGATGCCTTTGTTTTCACTTTTTCTGAATCAATTCGACTACAAAAACGGGAGCTGGTCAGAAAGCGTGATTCTTATGTACTTCTCATGTACTTCCAGTAGTGAGGGAAGTTACATAAACCGCAAGGCCTTTTGTTTGGTGTGGGGGCTAGGCTGGGCAACACCTTTGTTTAATGGGGTTGTCATTCTGCTGTTTTGCATTTAGGAATCGTTCAGTGGGAGGTCTGCAAGGATGAGATGCCCGAGTATGGGGGAGGTGGGACAGCCCCTTCCCACTTTTCTCGAATGGCCAGCCACACTCCAATTATCAGTCCTGTTAATTGTCTGGAGTTGTGATTTGTTAAGGCTGCAACTTTTGAACGTCATTTTCACATTCCCCCTCCAACCCACAAGCCGAATCCAGTTACCCCACTTCCAAACATAGCCTTTACCAGAATAACTTCCATTCTGACTCATCTCCTTCATTTTAAAGATATTTTAAAATATTTCATGTTAAATACGAGTATTTCCCTCAGGCTTTTGCAGGTAAGGGGCATAAGCAGAAAGAGATAATATAATTCATAGAGTTTGGAAGTAAGGAAGGTATGACTGTAGTGTAATCTTCCTTTCAGTGTTCTGAATCGCATCAATGCCCCCCGTCATAAATGGGTACCCAAAGAACACATACAAAGTTGAATATATGCTTTTTTTCCCACCTCAGGCACACTGCCCTTAGTTTTGATGAATCAGACATGTCTCACAACCAGTTTATTAGTCAGCGCACAATGTTAACTTTCAACAGCGGTATGGGCATTAATCTCATCACCCAGCTTGCTTGCCTTTCGTTATCTCACTCTCATACAACTATGGTCTGTGCTTTGTATGTCACATAGAGTATTTTGTTGCCAGTTAACACTAGAGTATACAGTGGATGACTTCCCCTCACACCTCGGTGTAGAAAGCCTGGCGTAAACAATCCATTCCTTGTGCACTTCCTCTAGGTGTTGTATGTATGTATTGTTTATAAAGCGCTGCACACAGCTGGTGACCACATCAGAGTCTTTAAAAGGTGAGAGACCATGGATGGAGATTAAAATCTCTCCTCTTGCTGCTCACAATGGTTCAATAAAATGGTACTCAATCATCAAGGTTTTTGTATTAGTAACTGGTCAATGTGCGTTTCAGTTGTGAAATACTCATCAATGTGCCGAAGACCACACAATGTGGTAAAGCGGGGAAGCCAGAATTCAGTTAACCTCAAGACGCCCTGGCAGCGACCCCTCGCATTCGCAGAACTAGAGCTGGAGGAAGAGGCTTCTCCTACGTCGCAGCCAAAGCCTGGAACGAGCTCCCAGTCAACATCAGATGCTCCCCCACCCTGCACACCTTCAGGAAGAGCCTCAAAACCTGGCTTTTCGGCTGACCCACCACCCCAGCGCCTTGAGACCCTCATGGGAGAGTAGTGCGCTTTAAAAGCCCCTGATTGATTGATTGATTGATTTATTGATTGATTGATTGAAAGTGAAGGGCGAGAATGAGGAGTGAGTTGTCTGAATGCAGGGTGCATTCCCAGACACTTTAAGTAACTCAGCATGTTATTTACGGCGGTGTAGGGTTTCAGATATACAGATATAAGTTAAAGTATTGCTATAATGCAGGGCTTTAAGTGGGATGGAAAAACTGGGGGTGTCTCTCAAAGGGACGTGGCCAATATAATTAAGGGCGTGGCTTAAAACATTTATGCAAAAAATCTGTGCTCAGCAAAATGTGCAGCCCGAATTATATTTTGCTGCACATATTTTGCTGCTGTTGCTGATCCTGCAACAAACTTCCAGTCTTATGAATAGGGTTGCCAGTTCCTTATTTTGATGTCCCAGACGGCACAAAAATAAGCAGTCACCTAAAGCTGTATTTTCAGCACTTATCTGTGCATACTTGGAACAGAAAATATAAATAGAAAGCACTTTTAATTGTGTTCTAGGGCTGCCTGAATTATCCATGACTAATAATTAAAGGGAAGAAAGACAGAAAAGTCACATTACAAATGAATACATACTTTTTTATTTATAATAATCCTATTTACAGTCAAGACGAGGTCTTTACAGGCTCTTTAAACAACACATGGCTGGCATTTTTCTTTTGGCAACCCTACTTTATATTCCTTTTCATGAAAACCTTTTAATGTTATCTTGTACAGTGTCCTATTTCTCTTTGAGGCAATGTTCGTGCTTTGGCTAAATAAAAGCTAACAATGGCAAGTCATTTCAGATCCATTTATTTCAACCAATTCTTTGTTCGGTGTATTGCCACAGGTCACCATATCGAAACTTAGTGATGTTGTTTAGCTCCAATGAAGACCAGGCACAATGAGTATGGGGAAAATGGCATTCTTGCCAACTCCAACTTCTCTAAAATTCATTTTATATCACTATTGACTTTGTTTAAAGAAGGAACATGTTTTAAACCCATACAGTTTTCTTTTTTACAGGGACACCATGTTTCTCCCAAGTATTTAATTTCAAATTTGTTTTTAGATTAGACTTGGGGATCCTGGATGAGGGAAAGGGCATTTGGAGAATGTGTTTGCATCACAGACTCTTCAATAAATTATCCATGCCTAAGTCTATATTTAAACATTTAGGAGTGATCCACAAGCATCGAGAACATTTCAATGAATCATTCAGAAGTAATCCCCATTCGTAAATAACTAGGGGGCATATTATCAAGAACGGCGTTAAAATTATCGCTGATTTAGCGGCAGAAAACTGCCGCTAAAGCAGCGATAATGGGCTTGATAATATGCCCTGGAGAATTCCAATAGAAGCCCATGTTCACACCAGAACATGGACTTCTATTGGAATTCTCAAGGGCATATTATCAAGCCCATTATCGCCGCTTTAGCGGCAGTTTTCTGCCGCTAAGCCGGCGATAATTTTTAACGCCGCTCTTGATAATATGCCCCCAAGAGTGCCCACCCAGTGGATACTCTTGGTTGTTACGAATGGGGAGGGGATTACTTCTAAATGATTCCACTGGGTACTCTTGGTTGTTATGCAGTGATGAGAGGATGTACTGTAGTGTGTTTTCCCCATCCCCTATATTAACTCTAATCTCCATCATCTAAAAGTAATCCAGACTCATTGCGAACCTGTTATAAAATAATACTGGTGTAATCCACACTCATACTCGAGTAACACACACTCATTCTGAAGATATTAGCAAATCATCCAGTAGTTATCCACAGTAATCCTGATGTTGTCCTGAAATCACCCTGGAGTAATTTGCACTCATCCTGAAGTTGTCAATTAGTATTCCTTGAGTAGTACAAGATCATCACGCATTTTTAATTGAAGTAATCGTGACACCATCCTGGAGTAGTTTTTGTGATGACTCCAGAGTCATCCCATTTAAATATTATTCCCTATAGGCATACTTCAGGATGGCTTGGGATGACTTCCCCAGATAATTGCAGGAATAGCCTGGCTGAAGTCATCGGATGACTCTAGAATGACTCTAGGATGTTCTTCCTTTTTGACTTGGGTATGTCTTACCGTAGAAAAAAGGAAACTATAAAGATTAGAGCTACGATTCCCCACTCTACTTCACCTATGTGACCTGGGTGTGTGCACTAAGTAGTTTATTTTCTGAGCATGTTGAGGCTTTGAGTCACTGCAGCATTCGTCTTCTCATTCATTTTTCTGAAAATGTAGTTTTAGGGAGCTAAAAAGCTCTGCCTCATATCCAGTACTCTATACTTTTTCTGACACTTTCATCTGGCGATAGAAATTATTTTTGACAAGAAAGTGTGGATAGAAGAAGAGAAAAGGGCTCCAAAAGTTTGTAACCTTGTGACGAACCCACTGTGTCCGCCCTCTTCCTCAAATGAGAAGGTCATCAAAGACGCTCTTCCCGCACATAGAGCTTGCTTGAATTCCGTTTTTTGTCTTAAAGAAAATAATTGCTTCAGCTTTCCTTTGATGGCGAACATCGTCGGAACTCGTCAAGGGAGCAGATGAGAATGATTCCTGGAAATCCTTTTCATTTCTCGGTTTCAGAAAGGAATGACTTGGTTTGAAGACTCTTTTTTGAAAAGTTTCCTGTCTCTGTTTAGAGAGTTAATTAAATCACCGGTGCCACAAGTGGCCTCTGATCTATGGCATAATTCAGTGTTAAATGCTTAAAGAACAATTGATGGACAGAATGCAGAACAATGTCATACATTCACCCCAGTACAGAGATCTGGGCCTAAATCCATTGTTTTTTTGCTCACCATGCCATTCCAGTTTGAGCCCAGCCATATGCAAATCAGTCTTGACCCTGTGCCCAATGGGAACAGTCCAGCCCGAACTGCCAGGCCAGGTCCTCCCTGGACTGGAACCAAGCATCCTAGGACCGGTTTCGGGGTTTCACCCCTCATCAGGCAGGATAGCTTGACTCCAGTGGCATGGAGAGCACGGGACCCACGTCTGGGCATACCCATCCCACTCGGGGTGACAAATGCAAAAAGAACAATTGATGGACAGAATGTAGAACAATGTCCTACATTCACCCCAGTACAGAGATCTGGGCCTAAATCCATCGTTTTTTTGCTCACCATGCCATTCCAGTTTGAACCCAGCCATATGCAAATCAGTCTTGACCCTGTGCCCAATGGCAACAGTCCAGCCCGAAATGCCAGGCCAGGTCCTCCCTGGACTGGAACCCAGCATCCTAGGACCGGTTTCGGGGTTTCACCCCTCATCAGCCAGGATAGCTTGACTCCAGTGGCATGGAGAGCACGGGACCCACGTCTGGGCATACCCGTCCCACTCGGGGTGACAAATGCAAAAAGAACAATTGATGGACAGAATGCAGAATAATGTCATACATTCACCCCAGTACAGAGATCTGGGCCTAAGTCCATCGTTTTTTTGCTCAGCATGCCATTCCAGTTTGAACCCAGCCATATGCAAATAAGTCTTGACCCTGTGCCCAATGGGAACAGTCCAGCCCGAACTGCCTGGCCAGGTCCTCCCTGGACTGGAACCAAGCATCCTAGGACCGGTTTCGGGGTTTCACCCCTCATCAGCCAGGATAGCTTGACTCCAGTGGCATGGAGAGCACTGGACCCACGTCTGGGCATACCCGTCCCACTCGGGGTGACAAATGCAAAAAGAACAATTGATGGACAGAATGCAGAACAATGTCATACATTCACCCCAGTACAGAGATCTGGGCCTAAATCCATTGCTTTTTGCTCACCATGCCATTCCAGTTTGAACCCAGCCATATGCAAATCAGTCTTGACCCTGTACCCAATGGAAACAGTCCAGCCCGAACTGCCAGGCCAGGTCCTCCCTGGACTGGAACCAAGCATCCTAGGACTGGTTTCGGGGTTTCACCCCTCATCAGCCAGGCATGGTGCAAATCAGTCTTGACCCTGTGCCCAATGGGAACAGTCCAGCCCGAACTGCCATGCCAGGGCCTCCCTGGACTGGAACCAAGCATCCTAGGACCAGTTTCGGGGTTTCACCCCTCATCAGCCAGGATAGCTTGACTCCAGTGGCATGGAGAGCACTGGACCCACGTCTGGGCATACCCGTCCCACTCGGGGTGACAAATGCAAAAAGAACAATTGATGGGGGTGGAGACATCTAAGAGTAAATGTACTAATGTAAAATTGCCCCTAGTAGCTTCTCATACATAGGTGAAGATGAAAGTATACATAAAATTATTAAAGTTTATTATTCTTCAAAAACAATTAAACATATTTTAATGTAAAATGTAAATGCAAAATAAATTAAATCATTTACTTTTCCCATAAAACTAATAAAATAAAATCTTGCAACACATTACACATTAACGTAATTATTTGATCCATTTCAATATATTTAAATTAAAAATATTATTTATTAAACAATTTTAAAAAATCCCACTCATAGCAACCTTTATATTTGCATTTAGCGTGTTTTAAATTTTTTTCAAAGGTACCTGTTATATTTATGTAAAATATTGAAATTTTCTAACAAATTGCGAGAGTTTAACTTTATTTTTATTTCAAAATGTTTTTATTGGTTTTAGTTTGTAAAACATTACAAGACAAACAATGGTGTGAGACACCAGCATAGCTTACCGATCAAGAGATACAGGAAACTCAAATGACATATTCATCTTGTGTACTATGCCTCGACCTAAATTGACAGCATCCTTTATGTCCCCCACTGGTTGCGTTTAGGGTTGACATTTACCACATCTCTATTTACTCCCATTGTGGGTCATGGTATTCTTTGGCACTCGCGTCTCGCACCCACACCCACTCATCCCACGTAACTCAAAAATAAATAAAACTAAACAAACAGTAGTATCACAACAGCACAAATTCAAGGTTGGTCAAAAGTGAGGACGGACTAATGTGGGTCCGGCCCGAAGCGAACCCCTCAAGCCTCCCAGCCCATGAATAACAGCCATCCAACATGTTAGATATGAAAGAGATGGAGGGCCCTCAATCTGGGGCCAATAGCAAATAGGGGCAAACCTTCTGACAAGTATTCTACCAGGGGGGACCAGGTGTAGGTGAACCCTGTTCTCGCGTCCTCTACTATGACCGCCATTCTTTCCATTGCCAGTGCTCGCCATAGCCTGGCATGCCATTGTGTAAGGGAGGGGGCCTCCACCTTCTTCCACGCTGCAGCTATTGCCATCTTGGCGGCCCCCAAGCACAGCCACATTATAGAGCGGTCCCCTTGCATTTGTCATTTCAGGCTAGGATCCTGGATCCCCAAGAGAGTGTGTTCAATTGTAGCGGTAATTGGATAACCCAGGATCGTTTTAATTTGGGATAACATTTCTTTCCAGAAGGGCTGAATTGAGGGACAGTCCCAGCAGATATGTCTGAAGTCCTCCGGGAGCCCACATCCCCTCCAACATCTTTCGGAGGTGCTAGGGAATATTTGTTTGCAACTTCTGAGGGTGCAAGTACCACTCGTACATAATTTTATAGTGAGCCTCTCTTAAAAACATGGAACGATTGTATTTTGAAATGTCCTTATATAGGGAGCCCCATTGTTTTTCTCCCAGAGGGTTAGCAAGAATGGAATCCCAAAACCTTTGGTGTCTCGGGGTGGAACGGGGACTCAGAGTCCGTATGAGTGAGTAAAGGAATGAGATGGTCCCCTTTGTGGATGCCCCCGATTGAGAACATTTTTCAATTGGGAGTAAGTCTCTAGTTGCGGCCAACCGAATCTGAGGTTGTTGTGCCCAGTGTTTAAGTTGTATGTAGTGGAATTTTTCAGAGGGCTGAAGCTTGAATGTTTTGGCGCATTCCTCAAATGTCATTAACTTCCCCTTTTTAAAAAGATCAGAAATCATAAGGCAACCCCCCTCCCGCCAGACTTCGAACGGCCCCTCTTGGTGAGCCGGTGGGAACTCAAGATTAAAGTGGATGGGAGTGTAGGGAGAAGGGAAGGTGGTTAGGGGCACCGACCTGGTAAGGTCATCCCAAACCTGCAGGGTGGTAGCTGTGGGGGTGCTAATATAAACATTTAATGGCCAGTTTTGTTTTTGCTTCCAGAGAAGATCCCAAATCGTCCTGCCCACTATTTGTCTGTCCATATGGAGCCAGAGTTTTTCAGATTCACGGAGGGACCAATCTGTGATCACCCGGAGTTGCGCCACCCTGTAGTAACCCAAGAAATCTGGGAGTGCCAACCCCCCCTCCACTCGCGCCTTAGTTAGCAGACGGTAGGATAAACGTGCCCTTTGACCCTGCCAAATGAACTTAGTGATCATCTTTTTCAGGTCAGCAAAGAGAACCCTTTCTACTGGTATTGGTAGGCCTGGAAAGAGGTAAAGCAGCTGTAGTATCTTCATGTTTATGTTATAATGTTCCCTGTTACCTGGTTCCTAGCTGCTCAGCCACTGTGAGTGTTCTGTATGGAATGTTGGTGTGAGGGCCACGAGTGGAATGCTTGGGTGACTGGTGTGAGTGGTGACAGTTGGAAGATGGGCTGAGCAGCTAGCAGGCTGCTCCTGGTGGGGCTGCTGTACTGGATCTACTCTACATGTTATCTACTTCAATAAACCTACTTAATCCACATCCTACCAGCGTGGACTTCATTACTACATATTTTTGGCGACGAGTTGGAGACTTGCTCACACTCTACAGTTGGTCTGAAGGTAGCTAAAGATGACATCTACATGTTGGGAAGAAACTTCAAGATCTACAAGCGCAGACAACTCATGGGAAAAACTGCAAGAAGTCTGGATCACAACAGGCCACACATACTGTGCAAGTTGACTTACAAGAGGTTGTTTTGAAACCTAAGAAGCCACAAAGGAAACAAAGGAAACTGGAACAGCATGCCTTGCAACCCCACCAGTGTCCATTACACCGGACAGCCCCAGCTCAAGCGTGCTCTGCTCACAATCATCAACGTTTCAGGACTTTAAAGGTGGAAGTTTTGTGTGCCTGATCTTGTACTTCTGCGTGTTGGGTGGCCTGCACCTTTTGGGACAAGATGCGTTCGCCACTACAAGTATTTGCTGTTTCTGGTGCTCCACAGACTTTCCGTTTGTGTCTGTTACACGGGGAGCTTAAGTGTGGCCAGTAATGTGGATGAACTTTTACATGTGCAGCAACTCATTTTTTGGGGTTTTTGTGAACGGCTTCAGGAGAGGCTCATTAACGGACTGAATTTTTTTTTTTCTTGGTGAAATGTGTGGTTTGACTTCAATATGTACCAGCGACCGGTTGGGGCCATCAGCAGTGCAAAAATTTTAGATTCACTTGATTTTCATGGATTCTGGCAGGTAAAACATCACTGTCCACTTTAAAATTCATGGCAGGAGCCTTTCGATGCGCATGCAGCTTACCTGGAGTTTGGAGTCACGTGCTACACCCGAGGCATCTTCTGTGACGACGCAGTGTTCTTCCTGTTACCAAGCTGATGTCAGACGTTTTTTGAAGCAGAGACGCGCTGTGAACTATCCGGCTCGGCGTCTAGTAATGTGCCGCCATCTTGTGGTTGGAAGCTCATGTTTTTTCCTGTTTTCGACTCTGTTCACATTTGGCCAATCACGCATTAGCTTTGCCATGGCCGGTAGCATGCAAAGCAGAAGAGACGTTCTCATGGGATACGTCATCGACAGAATGAAATCGTGAAGAACTTTGGAGTTGGGTTATGTCCAGCAGCATCTTTGTAAGATCCAGTGCGGCACGTGAAGTCTTATGACTGTGTGCTGGGTAATGTACATTTTGGTCTTCCGTTTTGGTGTGCTATCGTTGTACGAGGCAGACACTGTGGTATGGGTGTTGTTTGGTGAGCCCAGCAGTTATTCCATTTCACCAGCCAGATTTGGCAATGGTACTTCAAAAAAGGTATATCTTTACCAAAAAGCAAAGACAGAAAATAAAAATGCAAAGTTACCTTCTCTACTTTTGGGACACTGTATTCTGTGTCAGCAGCATCTCTCTGTTGGAACCTGTATTGGTGAAGATTTCCCAAGAACATTCTTCAACATTTCCCAAGAACATTATCAATCCATTATTTTTTTTTGATTTGTTGCTGTGTTGATATTCTCATAAAGTTCTAAAATTGTTTCTAGCCTTACGTTGTTTCTTGGCATGTTGCTTGTCCTACTTGGGATTGTTTGCTGGAATTTGTCTGCCAATTTTCTTACAGTATGTGTTTGTAAACACTCTTTCAAGTGGGTGGTCCTGGGTTTCGTCCCATGTCCTCATTGTAAGCCACTTTACCTTTACATTAGGGGTGGCTTAAGGGGTTTGTTTCCCTTTCTCGCAAGGAATGGGATTTAGTCCCATGTCCACACTGTAAGCCATTGTACCCTTACATGAGGGTTGGCTTAAGGGGTTTGTTCCCTTTCACGCAAGGAATGGGTCTTAGTCCCATGTCCACACTGTAAGCCATTGTACCCTTACATAAGGGTTGGCTTAAGGGGTTTGTTCCCTTTCACGCAAGGAATGGGTCTTAGTCCTATGTCCACATTGTAAGCCACTTTACCCTTACATGATGGTTGGCTTAAGGGTTTTTGTTTCCCTTTCACGCAAGGAATGGGTTTTAGTCCCATATCCTCATTGTACGCCACTGTACCCTTACATGAGGGTTGTCTTCACGCAAAGGATGGGTTTTAGTTCCTCTTAGTGCTAGGTTGTCATGTTCCTAGTGTGCGTAAGCCACCATGTGCTGCACGTTCGTCATGTTTAGTGTGTAAGTCACCTCGCGCTTCACGTTTTGTTGTTGTAGTGGGTGTTTTCACTACCTCCTAGTTTCTATTGGGTTTGGTTCATTTGGTCCCTTATTTGAGGGGTAGGAATTTGGGTTTCAGTCCCTTTTCCACATTTTTACATGGCTTTTCTCCTTTCATGGGAGTATACACATTGTGTTGGTATTTTCTTTTCTTTATTAAAGGAGGAGGATGGGTGATATTTCGTATGAATCTTTTCACTTTTCTTTCCTCCTTGTTTAGTCCTTGTTCCCTCTCGTGATGTGGTTTTTACCGTTCATCCCTGGGTTGTGGACTTTTGACTTCTTTTGTACTTTGTTGTCTGTATTTGTTAAAAGTTTGGTTTAATTATTCTTCTATTTTAAAGGGAGGAGATAATGTAGTATCTTCATGTTGTGTTATAATGTTCCCTGTTACCTGGTTCCTAGCTGCTCAGCCACTGTGAGTGTTCTGTGTGGAATGTTGGTGTGAGGGCCACGAGTGGAATGCTTGGGTGACTGGTGTGAGCGGTGACAGTTGGAAAATGGGCTGAGCAGCTAGCAGGCTGCTCCTGGTGGGGCTGCTGTACTGGATCTACTCTACATGTTATCCACTTCAATAAACCTACTTAATCCACATCCTACCACCGTGGACTTCATTACTACAGCAGCCTAGGGAGAACATTCATTTTGATGGCGTTGATGCGTCCTATCCAGGAGGTATAGGAAGTTCTCTACTTGGCCAGATCCGCTTTAAGCTGCCGCAACAAGGGGGGATAGTTAGCCCCGTAGAGATTCGATAGGTTAGGGGTAAGCTTAATGCCCAGATATGTGATGTCTCTGTGTGTGCTTTGGGAGGGGGACAACTCTTCTATGACCCTCATGGTCTCCCTGGGTAGTGTCAGATTGAGGAGATAGGACTTCGATAAGTTTACTTTAAACCCCGAGGCTTTTTCAAAAGAGGTGAGCTCTGTTTGGATGGCCGGGAGGGAGGACAACGGCTTGGTGATTGGGAGCAACACATCATCTGCAAAGAGAGAGATCTTGTGTTCGTCTGTCCCAAAAGGCACCCCTCCTCTGTCTGGGTTGGCCCTGATTCATTCCGCTAGAGGCTCAATGCTGAGGGCAAAAAGCAGGGGAGATAGCGGGCAATCCTGTCTAGTTCCCCGTGAGAGTCCGAAGGGCTCCGAAGCTACCCCATTCACCAGAACCCGAGATCTAGGAGGGGAGTAGTTAGCCCGCACCATGCCTATGAAGTTCTTGTTGAAGCCAAACATTCTCATTGTTCAAGTCATGAAGGCCCAATCGACCCGATCAAAGGCCTTCTCCGCATCTAGCGAGAGAAGGGCCACTGGGATGTCTTTTTTCTGCACTTTTTCGATGATATGTACCACCCTCCTCAAATTCTCATGGGTTTGCCTCCCATTAATGAAACCTGCTTGATCCGCCTTGATGAGAAACGGCATGTTATTCTCTAGGCGAGTGGCTAGAATTTTAGAGTATAATTTGGCGTCTAGGTTCAAGAGCGCAATAGGCCTGTAGGAGGCACACCTTGTGCGGTCTTTTCCCGGTTTGGGGATAACTGAAATCAATGCTTCCCCCATGGAGGGGGTCACCCGTTGCGTAGCTGCTATATCATTAAATAAGGTCACCAAGCGGGGAACCAACTCCGACGCGAAAGTACGATAGAAGTGAGCATTTAACCCTTCTGGGCCAGGAGCTTTCTGCAATTTAAGTGTGTCTGTTGCCTTCTGTACCTCCTCACAGGAGGTCTACTTAGGTCCTAATTCGTGGAGGCTGGAATCTGTGGCAGAACAAGCGCTTCTAGATATTTCTCCTGATCACCGACTACCAAAGGGTCAGCGGTGTATAGGGTACGGTAGAAATCCCCAAAGGCTCTGGCCTTCATCTCCTCACTTCTCTGAGATGTCCCATCTTTATCCACTATCTGTGCAATATATTCTTTTTCCTGCTACGCTCTAAGTTGTCGCGCTAAAAGGCACCTACTTTATTTCCCCCTTCGTAACTTCGGGCTTGCAGTCACAGGATAGTTTTTTTCCACCCCATTAGTGTAGATGGCTTGTAACTTCCCTTTTAGCTGTGTGACTTTCCTTAGGTTCTGGACCCAGGGATTGGCCTTGTGCGCCTTTTCAGGTTTTTGTAACTCCCCTTCTAGAAGCAATCTCTCCCCCTTACGTTGGTTTTTAAGTGTGGTTGCTAGTTCGATGCACTTCCCCTTATGAACGCTTGAAGGCGTCCCAGTTATTAGCAAGAGAAGTCAGAGCAGGGTCGTTAATGTCGAAAAACTCTGTGATTGCCTTTCTCAATTCGTCCCTAAGGAGACGATCCCTGCTGAGAAAGTTGGGGAATTACCATCTGGCATGTTTAGCACGTGGGGCGGACCAGTCTAGCACCAACTTTAGAGGGGCGTGGTCTGAGAGACAAATCGGGTGGAACTGACATCCTGAGAGTGTGTGAAATAGGGACTGGCTAATGAATGCATGATCAATTCTTGAGTAGGTCCTGTGAGAGTGAGAGAAAAAGGAAAAGTCCAGTGTCGAGGGATGAAGTCCCTCCAAGCATCTAAGAAACCCAATCCTTGTAGTGCCGTTTTAAGCGTCTTGCTGAACACCCCCCTGTTGACCTTTGTGCGTAGGTAGTGTCTAGGGACAGGTCCCATATTGAGTTAAAATCTCCCATTAACAGAATGTCCCTGTGGCGAATCCCTCCAGTGTAGTTAGAAATGTGCTCAGGAAATCTTGTTGCCCCACATTGGGTGCATAGACCGTAGCAATAGTGCATGACCTTCCTCTTAGCTCACCCCTGACAATCAAGAATCTACCTGCCTTGTCTGATTTAGAATCCTGAAGGAGAAATGGGATGGAGGAGTGAAAGAGGATAGCCACCCCATTGTGCTTCATGTGTGCGGAGGAGCGATAAATCTGTGGGAAGGCCCTGTGTTTCAGCTGCTGCTCATCTCTTTTGGGAAGGTGGGTTTCCTGCAGGGCAGCTATTTTTACATAATGATCCAACATAAGTTTTCACATGCTATGTCTCTTATTGGGGGAGTGAAGTCCCCTCACATTCCAAGATAAACAGTTAACCGCCATTACTCAATTTGGGAATCTCCTACATGCCTCTCTGAGTTTGCCCGTGAAAACTGTAGGCTTCCCCCCTCCTCCATCTCACCCCCCACCCTGACCAAGACCTCATAGTCAGATCGAAAAGTTCTGTGATACCAAAACATGTTCAACAGAAACATATATGAACCTAAACTTTGAGCTCCGAGGCACTCTGTCTCAGAAGAGAACCTCAACTTGGGCATCTCCTGGGGCAGACCCAATTCCGCCACCAAGGCCCTCTTAACTGCTATTTAGTGTGATTTTAGAATTAGCCATTGTTCGTTGTCAGTCTAAAAGACATGTCTTTCACCCGTCTTACGCGCATTCCCCCAGATGCCTCCGTGGAGGCTGAGCTTATCAGTGTCAACTGTGGATGAGGCCGAACCCCTTTTAGCTTTTAGCGCCACTGTTCTTCACTAGGCAGCACAAACAGTTCAAAATTTTACCGGACCAAAGAGTCTCTTCACGCTTTATCCCGACGTTTTCTTGCCTCCTCTGTTCTGCTGCAACCAGGGACCTCCCCCACGTCTCTCCATTTGCGAGTCCGTTCCTGCACCCCCTGTTCCCTTCGTCTGCTTCTGAGCGGAGACCTCAATGCCCAAGATGGATGCTGCTTCCTCTATTTCCGTGCAATAAAAGCTCTTGTTGGCTAACGAGAAGGCCAGGTGAAAGGGATAAGTCCAGCGCTATTTTATTTTGCGATCCCTCAGGGTTTCTGTGATCGGCCGGAACTGCTGGTGATGAGCAAGTGTAGCTTGGGCTACGTCTTGGAACAACGAGCAGGATACATTCTGGAATGTTACTTTCTCAAAGGCTCGTGCTTTCTGAAGAATCAATTCTTTGATTTTGAAGGAGCTGAATTTTGCCAGCACATCTCTAGGTTTCCTGGAGTCTCCTGATAGTCGTGGCCCCACTCTATGGACCCTCTCCAACCGAACCTCCAGGCCATTCTCTCCCAGCACTGTTGCGAATAACCCCACCATGAAAGCTTCCAAGTCAGGGCCTTCGCAACCTTCCTCCAGGCCTCTCACCCGAATGTTGTCACGCCGGGATCGGTTCTCGAGGTCTTCGCACTTGAGTATCGTGGCCCTAAGTTGGCTGCGCAGGTCAACAGAGTCGTCCGCAAGAGGCTGCACACGGTCAGACAGTTCCTAGCACTTCGCTTTCAGGTCCAGGGTGTGGGCCCCGATTGAATCCACATCTGCTTGTAGGGCCACCAATTTTTCCCCCATCTCTGCTTTAAATACGTCGAACGAGGCCGCCATGTCTGCCTTGATGTCATCCCGAAGCTCCTTTTTGAACGCTCGCATCGACGCCATCAGGTCCTCCCTTGTAGGCGCCATGTCGCAGCCGGTTTGGGCTCTCCCCTCTTTGTCCGCGCCCGAGGTGGCTGGAGTGAAGTAGCTGGAGATTTTGGCAGACTGCGCTTTCTTTGGCGGCATAGGGACCAGGGTGTGGAGTCAGCTCGGGGCCTCCCTGTAGTGAGGTGACAAAGAGCCGTGTGGGACCCCACTGGGAGGGCACTGGGATCTTGCCCCGAAGAGCTAATGCTTGGACACCTTTCTGATGGCCCTCGGGACACCTAGTGTCCTAGTTGCGCACAATAAACTTGCTCTGGTCGCCTCTCGGGGCTATGGATGGCTCCCCCAGGCTGACCCAAGCGAAGAAATGCAGGGAATCTGACTGGAGGCCCAGCCACGAGGCTGTATTTTATGATTGGAGCTGCCTGACCGACGCCATATTAGGGTTAGGCAACTCAGTTCCAGGGCTCCTCTGCAGCTATATATGGCCCGGGGGGCCCCACGCTCCTGGGTGTAGTGCGCCGCAGTCAGCTCTCCCCGGAGCCCACCTCCTTAAATTGCAGGCCCCCCGCACCTCACCTGGACGACCATGCGGGTGTTCCATGCCCCTCAGCAGGTTCGTGGTGGTGAGAGAGCGCGCAGGGCAGATGGCCGGATCTGCTTGCTGGGCCTCCCTCAAAAGTGCTTGTTGCGCCCACGGTTACTGCCGCCTGTAGGCCTCCACTCCGTGGCTCAGCCCCGCCACCCGCAGCGAGCCCCTCCGCCGATCTCCATTTCAAGCCAGGCTGCCATCTTGTTTCAGGCCTCGTGGCTCGTGGCTCCACATCGGAACCCCGCAGGCATCCTCTGCAGCGCCGGCCGTGCCAATCAGGGGCCCCCCTTTGCCTAGATGAGCAGGGGGCCCAGGTGGCAACTTTTGGGGGGTCACAGCGCCTCCGAACAGGCTAAGTCGTCCAGGCCTGGCGCGGAGCCGAGCGGAGTTACGTCCGTTCGGCCATGATGGATGGCCACGCCCCCACGTTTTTCTAACTTTATTTTTAAATTAAGTTTAAAGTAAGTTTATTATTACATTTAAAAATAATAAATTAATTGTTTAACAATATATATAATTTTAGCTATTAAACATAATACACACACATACATATAGTCATCTGCCTTCATTTGGCCGAAACCTCTGCGGCTGAAATCCGTTGCTCTCGCACAAGGGGGGTCTGCAAAATGGAGTCAGCCCACACCTTACAATGTATTCAGAACCTGTAGGATTGGCGTCAAAACAGACCAAGTGCAGACTCCTGTGCAGTGCTCAAAGAGTTTAAGGTGCAAATGACTCCAGATCTGCATAGACGCATTTCAACTGATACACTCTGCCTTGTTCACACACCAGCTATGCCATACTGAATACATAGATTCGCATGATTGCACTGCAATAAAATTTACTTGTTAAGCTGTATCAAGTCTACTGGATCTTGAGCACTTGCGTGTCTCCTTTTCTGTTTAGAGAATGTTTGTGAGATATATATATGTATATATATATCTCACAAACATTCTCGAAACAGAAAAGCGAGTTACAGATAGCTCAGCTAACTGTAACTGCTGAATTTCTCTGGTTTTGTACATGTGAAATCTGAGACTAACTATAACGTCCCTGTAAACTTTGGTTTTTTCACTGAAAATATATGTAGATATGTATACATATACATATATGTGTATGTGTATACACATATATGTACATACACATGCATATATATGAGTGACTGTATGTGTGAATGAGTGACTGCAAGAGTGGCCATATGGGTGAGAGTGTGCTTGTGTCAGTGTCTGTATAGGTGAGTGAGTATGTGTTAGTATCTGTATGAATAAATGAGTGTGTGTGTGTGTAACTGTATAGGTGAGTAAATGGGTGTGTGATTGACTCTATAGGTGAGTGAGTAGGTGTGTGAGTAGCTCTATGAGTGACTGTGTATGAGTGTCTGTATGAGTGTATATATCAGTAGCTGTATTAGTGTGTGAGTTGGTGTATAAGTGGATGTATGGGTAACTGAGTGGATGTTTGTGTAGACCTTTGTAACAGTGTGTGGGTGTGTAACTACTGGTATGGGTGTGTCAATGGTTTTGAGAATGCTAGCGTAGAAGTTGGAGAGGGTGTATGAAAGGTTATATGGGGTTGTGAGTGGGTGCATCAGAGATACTGTGGATGATGTCATCAGTGATGTAATTTGAGATGTCATCAGTGATGATGTCAGTGATGTAATATGTGAGATCATAAGCAGTGCATTGCGGGGCTGTGATTTATTGTTAGCTCAGCTAACTATAACAGCTGAATTACTCTGGTTTTGTGCATGTGAAATCTGAGCCTAACTATAAGGTCCCTGTAACCTTTGTTTTTTCAGTGAGTTTCTAAGGTTTTTTAAATGCTAATTCTGAACTATAACATCCCTGTAACCTTACTCATGATTGTGCGCTGTGGTGGCAATGACCTAGGCACATTAACTGGAGTAGGACTGGAATTCCTAATGAAGAATACCTTTGCTGAATTGATGATGCTTTTCCCTCACACTGTCTTGGTGTACTCTAATATATGCCAAAGACAGAAATGGAAGTGGTCCAATCATATCTCTCCACAGATTGACTAATCCAGGAAACATACTAATAAAATTGTTTCTGCATTCCTCAGAGACCATCACATGGGCTGTATCTATAACAGCAATCTGTTTTTTGACATGCATGGAATTTATAGAAATGATGGAGTGCACTTTACAGATGAGGGTAACAGGGTGTTTCCAAGTAAACTGAAATTCTGCTTCCGCTCTTACGTGTAGCAGCCATATACACACAACCAACGCATGGCTCTTGTCAGAGCTACCCTAGTACCCGAAATATTGTGAAGTTTTTTTCTAAAGGTTTTTTCTTTTTTTAGTTTTTGACAATCTTTGCAACGACATGGCGATCTCCGTGAATACGTTGCTAAAATGGAAAACAAAAGCAGACATTCAATGACCATTAAGACATCCAAAAATAACATGTACAAATATCCATTCTAAACATTGCACTACACATATTACTATATACATACTTCTTTTAAAGCATGTTTAAACTCATATTTTTGTACTAAGATGCTTTTAAAACCATCTTTCAGACCTAATTTTTGTTTTCACGGGTATTCGGGGCATCACGACGACATCGTTAACTGCAACAAACGAGCCTTTTCCATAAAGTCTAAAACACATATATTCACACATACTACAGTATTTCACAGACTAGGGGTTTCTTACAGTATTCTCTAAAGTCATGTTTTTCTAGAGAGTTTCTATAAAAACCATCTCTAAAACCTATTTTATGTTTTCGCTCTGACTCCGGAGATCGCGATGACGTCGGTAATCGCGATTCCCCCAGACATGTCGTGAAAACGGAAAACAAAAGCAGACATTCAATGACCACCAACACATTCAACAATTATAACTAAATAATTAATTCTAACCATCACAGTAGATAACTCACTATATAAATAAATCTATAAAAAAATGATCAGAATCTCTATAACAATGCGTATTAATGATTCACTGATATATTTTTTGTATATTTCCACCAATATTCACGGCAACGTTTGCAGTCATGATGTCCCGGGGCGGTACACAGGGGGGCCCATGCTGGCGGTCGCGGCGTTGTCGCAAATATCACGCGTGATTAAAAAAATCAATGTTGAACACATAACTTGTGTCACCAACACCCCCATTTTTCAAACATGGGGTCAGAGTACCTCTACTCTGACCCCTTATGTTAGCTTTTTCAGAAATTTTCAGTACCAGGCACTGTTCCCGATCAATAAAATGGTGGCCGCAGCTTTCTGTTCAGGGTCCGTCCAGCCAATCAGATCATTCCCGTTGGCGCGTGCATTCACGATTAATCGCGAAACCATTGCAAAATATCCGCAGCCAGAGATATCACTTTTATTTTCAGCTTAAATTTCACAAAAATCACTGAACAGATTTACACCAAATAGGCAAAAGGCACTTCCTTGAACCAACATCCACCTCCCTGTACAATTTGGTGTAAGTCCGTTCAGCGGTTCGGGCTGTAGCTTTGGCTACATTTTCCTATGGGAATTAACTTTACAAACGTACTCCTAAACTTTCCATGACAACTAGAACCTACCTTGACATTTTTGGGGAAAAATTTCATTAAGATTGGTCAAACGACACCAAAGATATAGACAAGTCAAAAAATGCTCTTCATTTGGAAACTAGGTCCTAACTATAAATACTTACTGGCGACCGCCAGAAAGTAATCTATATATAAAAGTATACATATGTATACATATGTGTATATATATATTCAAAATGTTCATAATTCCTTAAAATATACCATGACATTGATGCAGACAAACTATATATATATATATATATATTCCAAACACTGTTGATTGTAAAGTTGACAACAACAACACCAAAGCCCTTCTCTTGATTCCAACGTGGTTTATTTCATGGCCATGAAATAAACCACGTTAGAATCAAGAGAAGGGCTTTGTGTTGTTGTTGTCAACTTACAATCAACAGTGTTTGGAATTATTAGGAGTTCGCGAAACCCGCACGGCCCGCCATCACAAAAGAGGCTTGGATCTTTCGCGAGACGGTGTGTTGGATATATATATATATATATATATATATATATATATATATATATATATATATATATATATATATATATTCACTGAAAAAAACATAGGTTTTAGGGACACTTATAGTTAGTTGGACATTTCACTCGTACAAAACCATAGAAATTCCCCCGTTTTAGTTAGTTCAGCTAACTATAACTCACGCCCCCGCAATGCACTGCTGATGACGTCACATATTACATCACTCATGACATGGTCAGTGACATCACTCATGACATCACTGATGACATCACTGATGACATCTCAAATGACATCACTGATGACATCATCCAGTGACTGTGTGTTTCTGTAAAGTTTAAATATGTTTAATATATATAGGCAAAGGCGTATTGAAGAATGAGTGGGTGTATAAGTGTCTGAATGGATGATTGAGTAGGTGCGTGACTGACTCTACAAGTGAGTGATTAAACGTATCTTACTGAATGCATGGGTTAGTGACTAAACTGTGTGAATGTCTGTATCCGTCTGTCTGTTGGTGTGTAAGTGGATGCATGGATTTGCGAATAGCTACATGAGTGTCTATATGGGTTATTGATTGGTTCTCTGAGTATCTGTATGGGTGCCTGAGTGTTTGTGTGGGTGGGGTGTGTGTGACTCTGTACATAGATGTGTGAGTGGGTGATTCACTGGGTGCATGATTTGAAGAGTGCATCTGTGATGGACTGCTTGGGTGGGTGAGTGTGTGTATGGGTGTGTTAGTGAGTGAATGTATATCTCAGTGGTACATGTGCGAGTAACTACATATGTAAAAGGCAGTATATATGTGTGTTAGAGTATTTAAAAGGCTATAAGTGAGAGTGAGTGATTGTGAGAGTGGCTGTATGGATGCGTGTGTGCTTGTATCAGTTATTGTATAAGAGCGTAAGAATGTGCTAGTATTTGTATGAGTAAGTGAGCTGGTGTGTGTATAACTGTATAGGTGAGTAAATGGGTGTGTGATTAATTTTTTGCATGACTGACTAGGTGTGTGAGTACCTCTATGGATGAGTGGCGGTGTGTGAGTGTTTATATAGGTGTATATGATAGTCCTGTACTGAGTGACTGTAAGTATGAGTGACTGCACGGGTGAGTGAGTAGATGTGTGTGTGTGTAGACCTAAGAATCAGTGAGTGGGTATGTAGTTATTGGTATTGGAGTGTGTATGGTTTTGCGAATGGCAGTCTGTAATTTAGAGTGGGTGTATCAAAAGCTATATTAGGGTGTGAGAAGATGCATGAAATTATCACATGGATAATGTCATCAGTGATGTCATCAGTGATGTCATTTGAGATGTCATCAGTGATGTCATCAGTGATGTCACTGACCATGTCATGAGTGATGTAATATGTGACATCATCAGCAGTGCATTGCGGGGGCGCGAGTTATAGTTAGCTGAACTAACTATAACGGGGGAATTTCTATGGTTTTGTACGAGTGAAATGTCCAACTAACTATAACTGTCCCTAAAACCGATGGTTTTTTCAGTGAATTTCTAAGGTTTTTTAAATGCTAATTTCTAACTATAACGTGCCTGAAACCTATGGTTTTTTCAGTGAATATATATATATATATATATATATATATATACATCTATATGTGTGTGTGTGTATATATACATCTATATGTGTGTGTGTGTGTGTATATATATATATATATATATATATATATATATATATATATATATATATATATATATATATATATATATATATAAATATATCCACAACGTAATTCGGCTAAACCCAAGCCTCTTATCCACGGCGGGCAACACGGCAGGGGAAGCCAACCCCTTATATCCACACAAGTCCAATGCCAAGGAGTATAGAAAAACACTGGAGCCGCGGCCACTATTCAAAGACGTGTTTAATGCAACACTAGGTCCCGACGCGTTTCGGAGTTACGTCACTCTTTTCTCACGGGCAAAGCTTAGTGCATCAATAGTTTCTTTTAAAGCAGCAAGTGCTCATATTCGTGCCAAACAACATAAAAGACATACTGGTTTTTGTCATTTAGATCAATAAAGTTGTACATGTTGATATACAAGGTATTGGCGAAATGCAGATAAATAAAAACATTACTACATGGATATCCTTGACGATACATGTAAGTGAAGTGTATATAACAAATATACGGATATCACAACTCAGGATTTGACCAAATTATTGCTGCATGTACGCACTGACACATCTATATAATACCCTGTGGTACACTGCCATGGATTGAGCAGTGTTAATACAATCTGGTACTGGAATCAGCTTTTACTGCATCTACGCGCTGTCACATCCGCATGGTAGCGTAAAACACTGTAGTGAATTTAAGCAATGTCGTTCATCTGACCGAACTTAACTGAAAATATTGATAATTCAGCTCCAAGCTGTCAAAATACATAAAATTAAATAAACATCAGTGTAATCAAAAATACAGCCCCAGTGGGCAACCAATCACAGAGAGAACACATGCTATTCATACAATACTTGTACCCTGATAGTGATATATCGAAAGGTCTTGCTCATGTGAGCATATAATCCCAAACATAATTCAATTCATAAAGAGACAAATAACCACTCTTTGACCACTTCAATATCAGACATTAGAGCTCTTCTGCATTTCCATTCGCCATCTGCAAAAAACCAGACAAGAATGACGATTTTTAAAATTCCTGTGAAAAATGTGCACAAAAGAAAAATTATAACTAAACACAAAACTTTAAAAGACATCGACGGAGAGCATGAAACAATCTATACAGTAAGAACATGTTAAAGATGAACGGACATTTCTTCGTCAAGGTTCAAACCTGCGGGAACTAAAGTGTTATTTTAAAAATCGTCATTCTTGTCTGGTTTTTGCAGATGGCGAATGGAAATGCAGAAGAGCTCTAATGTCTGATATTGAAGTGGTCAAAGAGTGGTTATTTGTCTCTTTATGAATTGAATTATGTTTGGGATTATATGCTCACATGAGCAAGACCTTTCGATATATCACTATCAGGGTACAAGTATTGTATGAATAGCATGTGTTCTCTCTGTGATTGGTTGCCCACTGGGGCTGTATTTTTGATTACACTGATGTTTATTTAATTTTATGTATTTTGACAGCTTGGAGCTGAATTATCAATATTTTCCTGTTAAGTTCGGTCAGATGAACGACATTGCTTAAATTCACTACAGTGTTTTACGCTACCATGCGGATGTGACAGCGCGTAGATGCAGTAAAAGCTGATTCCAGTACCAGATTGTATTAACACTGCTCAATCCATGGCAGTGTACCACAGGGTATTATATAGATGTGTCAGTGCGTACATGCAGCAATAATTTGGTCAAATCCTGAGTTGTGATATCCGTATATTTGTTATATACACTTCACTTACATGTATCGTCAAGGATATCCATGTAGTAATGTTTTTATTTATCTGCATTTCGCCAATACCTTGTATATCAACATGTACAACTTTATTGATCTAAATGACAAAAACCAGTATGTCTTTTATGTTGTTTGGCACGAATATGAGCACTTGCTGCTTTAAAAGAAACTAATGATGCACTAAGCTTTGCCCGTGAGAAAGGAGTGACGTAACTCCAAACGCGTCGGGACCTAGTGTTGCATTAAACACGTCTTTGAATAGTGGCCGCGGCTCCAGTGTTTTCTATACTCCTTGGCATTGGACTTGTGTGGATATAAGGGTTGGCTTCCCCTGCCGTGTTGCCCGCCGTGGATAAGAGGCTTGGGTTTAGCCGAATTACGTTGTGGATTTGTTTTGTATCCCTTGCCCGCCCCCAGCAATCCAGCCATTACTTTCGAGACGGGCGTGTCAGAGGCTACCCGGCGAGCACGAAGGAGGAGGAGGTTGGGTCGGAGGACGTTTCCTCTACTCTCGACTTCGCTGGTCAAAAGGTAAGCGGAGACACGTCTTTGTTTCGTGAGTGGCTGTGTGATTTACACGATGGGGAGCTATACGGATTCAAGATAACAGATTACACTGATCTGTATCTTACTTAGTAACTCGTGTTGGCAGTAATAGAATCACTGCCAGTTCCCACTCATACGGAGAGGAAACTTGAACTATGGCAACTACTAGAGACAGCAGGAGACGTGACGCAGCAAGTAAGCTGTTCATGAAATCAACAGAACCACGGGGTCATGATATCGCACTAACATCAAGGGAAACTGGTATAACGGACAAAAGGAAACTATGGGACAAGTTGTGGAAAATATTAAAAAAAGAACAATCGAAATGGTCGGAGGCCACAGCTTTACAGCAATATGTAGAATGCGATAGAATACCGAGAGGTCTTCGTATTTTTATTACTCCCACTTTTCAGAAGCTAGATCCAGATATGATTGAGGAGTGGATGATAAATAATCACGCCTGCTCTATCAACATGTTAAAGATATTGATCAAATATGCAGAAAAAGAAAGTACTAAATTAACTGAAGAAAGTGAGGACATTATTAAGAAATTGAAAGATCTGTACACGAAAGAGGAATTTGAAATAGAGATGGCCAAAATGGAGAAAAAGCTGGGAAAAATCGAGGAGGACATTAAAGCCAAGAAATTAAGTAAATTTCATCGTGATGAAATTGATTACAACATGGGTCAAATCCTTACCTTTGGTAGAAAGTTTGATCAATTAAGGAAGGAAACAAAAGGATCAAATGAGGCACAACCTTCTACTTCCAATGACATTACAGAACAGATAGAGATTGTAACCAACACAGTGGAGAAACCTGATAGCGACAACAGCGAAAGTGATATCTCTCCCATCAGAGAACCTAATATAGTAAAAGCACGTATTTTAAAAGAATTCACGCTGATGGCCAAAGAGAGAAAAAGTACACAGGCATATAGCGTAAGTCCGGTCAGAGGTCGTGGTCGCGGCGTAAGAGGAGGAAACAAAGAAAGGTTCACGAAAAGCAACTCAACAGACAGCCCAGTGGGAACTCGTACGAGGGGTCGAAATGCAAAGAAGTAATGGAGAACATGACAGTGGTAAATCTCTCGAATCAGTCATTTACTGACAATCAACTAGAAGTATTGGCATTGGGGTTATCTTTTTGCCCTACGGCAAATTATGATTATACTGAAACTCGTATTGATCTGTTCAGTTTCATTAGGAAACTGAAATTAAAAAAATGGTTTTCTATGAACAAACCTAAAACACAGAATCAAGTACAGACTAATCCCTCGGTTCTCACTATTGATGATGTACATATTTTACAAACAGTTCACGAGCTGGCCGATGAGGATAATGTCAATAATGATCCGTTTTTAAATCTTCTGAATACCGATATTGATTTAGAAATGAGGGGGGAAACCGGTTTTAAGCCTAAATCAGTTTTTATCCCTCAGATCAATAACGAAGCAATTAATTGTTTTGAAAAAGGCATGATTAGAGAATTACAGAAATTAGATTCTCACAAAACTAATATGGTGCAGAATTTGAAAAAGAGGCATAGAATTGCATTAAAAGAGCTGGAGGCCAATAGTGACATTGTTATCAAAAAGTCTGATAAAGGGGGTAATGTCGTGATCTGGCCATTACACATGTATCTTAATGAAGGCAAAAAACAACTATCGGAGATAGATAGGTATTGTATTTCTTCCAAAGCAGAATATGATACAGCTAACAAACATGTTTTAAATAAGTTGGCTGAGTGGAGGGAGAGTGGGCTTTTAAATCAAGAGGAATTTTCATTTTTAGTTTGTAAAGACCCCAAAATCCCAGTAATGTACCTTCTCCCGAAAATTCATAAAGACGCCACTAATCCACCAGGTAGACCCATTGTGTCGTCAAGAGAGAGTGCACTTGAGAACATATCTAAATATGTGGACCATTTTTTACAGCCATTGGTCCAAGCACTACCATCATTTGTCAAAGATACTGGTGATTTTCTGAGAATTATTGACAAAATCACCTGGGAGCAAAACTATTTACTAATGAGTATGGATGTTAGCAGCCTATATACTTGCATCCCTCAAGATCTTGGTATTGAGGCCTGTAGGTTCTTTTTGAAAAATAGATCCCTATCTTTTCTTTTCCATACGGAAATGATTCTAGAAATGATCCAGCTATGCCTAAGTAACAACTTCTTCCTTTTCGATAATAAAATGTACAGACAAACCCAGGGGACGGCGATGGGAACTTGCTTCGCCCCCAGTTTTGCAGGATTGTACCTCGGGTGGTGGGAGAAGCAGGTTGTCAGTAACATCGGACATTTTGTTGACCACGTCGTCCTCTGGGTGAGATACATCGACGATATCTTTTGCATCTGGAGGGGTACTGAAAACCAGGTGCGTGAGTTTGTTGATGTCCTTAATAAAAACAGTTTAAACCTGCACTTTACCAGTGAAACTAACAGCAAGAATATACAATTCTTAGATCTTAAATTAGAGATCAAGGACAGTAAGATTACCACCAGATTATTCAGAAAAACCACCGCTGGCAACAGTTTGCTTCATGCCAACAGTTGTCACCCCAAAAACCTCATCCAGAGTATTCCTTTTGGCGAATTGTTGAGGGCCAAAAGGAACTGTAGTACCGAAGACGGGTATCACATAGAAAAACAGATTATGATCCAGAGATTTCTGGCGCGGGGATATAGTCTAAAGACTATAAAGCAAGCAGTTGTCAAAGTTGATAAACTCAAAAGGGAAGAATTACTGACTCCGAAAGAGAAAGTGAGTACGTCGGTTAAAGAACCCATCAAGTTTATCACCAAATATAATAATCAATCATGCGAGCTCAAGAGAAGCCTCATAAAAATGTGGGAGGTCCTTAAAACCGATGATGATCTGAGGGAATGTGTCGGAGAATACCCCTCTCTTACTTTTAGAAAACCTAGATCACTACGTGACACACTGAGTAGAAGTCTAGTTAATCAAGCTAAGAAATGTATGGATATTAGAGTTTTTTTACCTGTAATCAGTGCAAGGCGTGCAAATTTAGTACTAGCTGTAAATCTGTGAAACTAAGTAAAGATAAACCCCCATATTACATCAATAAATATCTGAATTGTAACACCGAATTTGTGGTGTATGCGTTAAAATGCCCATGTGATAGATATTACATAGGGAGTACAATCCATAAAGGGAAAAAGAGGGTACTTGAGCACCTACGGGCAATCAAGAAAAATGATAAACAATATCCTGTCGCTCGCCATTTCAGTGTAAGCCATAATCAAAATGCCAACCTCCTTAGATTCTGCATCTTAGATTGTGTACCACCTAGAACAAGAGGAGGCAATAGAACTGTTGAATTGAGTAGGTTGGAATCAAAAATGATTGTTAAATATAACACTTTAGTTCCCGCAGGTTTGAACCTTGACGAAGAAATGTCCGTTCATCTTTAACATGTTCTTACTGTATAGATTGTTTCATGCTCTCCGTCGATGTCTTTTAAAGTTTTGTGTTTAGTTATAATTTTTCTTTTGTGCACATTTTTCACAGGAATTTTAAAAATCGTCATTCTTGTCTGGTTTTTTGCAGATGGCGAATGGAAATGCAGAAGAGCTCTAATGTCTGATATTGAAGTGGTCAAAGAGTGGTTATTTGTCTCTTTATGAATTGAATTATGTTTGGGATTATATGCTCACATGAGCAAGACCTTTCGATATATCACTATCAGGGTACAAGTATTGTATGAATAGCATGTGTTCTCTCTGTGATTGGTTGCCCACTGGGGCTGTATTTTTGATTACACTGATGTTTATTTAATTTTATGTATTTTGACAGCTTGGAGCTGAATTATCAATATTTTCAGTTAAGTTCAGTCAGATGAAAGACATTGCTTAAATTCACTACAGTGTTTTACGCTACCATGCGGATGTGACAGCGCGTAGATGCAGTAAAGCTGATTCCAGTACCAGATTGTATTAACACTGCTCAATCCATGGCAGTGTACCACAGGGTATTATATAGATGTGTCAGTGCGTACATGCAGCAATAATTTGGTCAAATCCTGAGTTGTGATATCCGTATATTTGTTATATACACTTCACTTACATGTATCGTCAAGGATATCCATGTAGTAATGTTTTTATTTATCTGCATTTCGCCAATACCTTGTATATCAACATGTACAACTTTATTGATCTAAATGACAAAAACCAGTATGTCTTTTATGTTGTTTGGCACGAATATGAGCACTTGCTGCTTTAAAAGAAACTAATGATGCACTAAGCTTTGCCCGTGAGAAAGGAGTGACGTAACTCCGAAACGCGTCGGGACCTAGTGTTGCATTAAACACGTCTTTGAATAGTGGCCGCGGCTCCAGTGTTTTTCTATACTCCTTGGCATTGGACTTGTGTGGATATATATATATATATATACGGCTCAGGTATATATATATGTATATATATATATATATGTATATATATATACATATATACACGCATGCATATATTAATTCACTGTAAAAAAAAACAAAGATAAAAGTAAAGGTATAGTTAGGTGAATTTCTCAGTGACAACTTTAACCTTTTAAACTAAACAAAACATAGAAATTCAGCAGTTATCGTTAGTAGCACTAACTATACCTTGCGACCCATCTGTGACATCATTTATGACATCACTGATGACATCTCAAATGACATAATTGATGATATCATTGTTGACATCATCCAAACTTCACTGTCACACATATTACTCTATAAGTTAGTATGACATTAAAGGCTTGCCAGTAAGTACAAAATAGCTCAGGAGAAAGTCATGCATTACTCCTGCCATCACACAAACAACTCACTTCGATGTGGAAAACAATCATTATATACTACATTGGGCTTATAGCATACACTTTGCAGGTAGCATAAATCAAATTAACAATCAACCACAGATATAGGAGAAACACCCATTGACTGCAATCAATCAATCAATCAGGGGTTTGTTAAAGCGCGACTACTCACCCGTAAGGGTCTCAAGGCTCTAGGGGTGGGTGCAGGTTCCATCCATCAAGGAGGGGGTCTGTCGAAGAGCCAGGTTTTGAGGTGTTTGAGGTGCAGTGTTCAATATCTATACAATTGTTGACAGAAAGCCAAAATAGTGAATGCCAGTTCAAAAACAAATGCCCTACTATGGACAGCTTTCATCTGTATAAACCCTTGACACTTACCGAACATACACTGAGAAATTGAGTTGATATGAGCCGGAAAGGAGGTGCTGTAAACAGTTTTTTCACTATGGAAGAGGTTATTCTGTATCACTCTGTTTGCAGACAGTGAAACTCTCATGAGAAATGCACCAGAGAGTATTAGAAAAAACTACTAAGAACACTATAAATTCTATGCAAGAGTTGCAAAAAAACCCAAACTATTTGTTAAAAATAAACACAATCTGAAGGTGCTAAAGAACATACTAGCTTCACCGTTCACACTATGGTGAAAACTTTACAGATAGCTCTTCAATTCTAGCAAAACTAGCACACGTGCATATCTTAGTTCCTGGTACACACAGTCTTCTATGCTAAGTATAAATTATCATGCTTACACAATTCTCTCTAATAACTCAAGGCTGCTTAGAAACGTTAGCATTTACTGTGTGGAATCTTTCTCCTGTTAGAAGCTTTTTCTGCAGAACCAAAAAGTTGTGAGGAGCACAGCTATGGTGCATTAGGGGCAGATATGTTTTGTAAAGACTTACACCCATTAGCTGGACCCAGGCTGTACATATTAGGTAGACAAGTAATATGGAAGTTACCCGCCACTATGTAAACTATTAAAAAAACACACTCATTGGATAATGTCATCAGTCATGTCATCAATGATGTCATTTGAGATGTCATCATTGATGTCATAAATGATGCCATAGAACATGTCATGAGTGATGTCATATGTGAGGTCAAAGGCAGTGCATGGCGGGGAGCAAATTATAGTTAGTGCTACTAACTATAACTGCTGAATTTCTAGGTTTATGTTTTAAACAAAAACAGATATTTTTATTGCACCTAACAATAATGTTTCTTTAACCTTTGGTTTTTTCAGAGAACTTCTAGGGTTTTTTCTAAGTAAATTAATTATTTTTGTGAGTGTGTGTATGGTAGAATGACTTTATGTTCTGTTCCGGCATTATTTTAGTAAAATAATGTTTATTTTTTTATTGTAACAAAACAGGATTTGGTTCACAGTTTGTAAAATCTTTGTAAAATGTGTGTGAGTATTAGACAGATGAATATTCTATAGAAATTATTTATTTGCTCACTTATTGTAATTCTGATATCAAGACATGTCACCAGTGATCTTTTTTTGAAGTGCCATTACTCTTGCGAGAGTATTGCAAGACCCTTGAAGAACACTTACAAGATCGTAAAGTTCAAAATTTCATTGACATCTATTTTATATGGTTCTTTATCTTGTTTTCAATTATTGTTAATGCTAATATATAATAGAGCAGTGAATACAAAATTATTACATATATCATAATCCCCTTTAATGGTTTTTCTAAAGCTTTTATTTTAGCTTACTATTAACATTCACAACCTCACCTTTATTTGCGTTGCTTTATGGTTGTTTTAACCAGTTAATAGCACTTTTACTGAAGTAATACACACTCTTTTCTCTCCCTGTACAATCGACCTCTCAAGACTTTGATGAGTTCGAGCAATACCTTGTGGCAGGGTCACTCTCTAAATATCCATGCAACTCTCACGAAAGTCTTGCGGGATTGTACAAGGCCCCCAAACCAAGCTGCACCTGCAGAAGCTTGTAAATGACTCTCACAAGAATCTTGTGGGAGCGGAAATACAAACACCTGCCTCTGTCCTGTTTTTTTCTCTGAATCTTGGGAGAGTATCGTGAGCTCAAACACGTAGCATATGTCTCATGGATAACAGTCCTGTATTCTTGGGTGTGGGGAGTAGAGTCTGCAAACACATAAGCCTCTCTGCTAAGACCTCTCTCTTCAGACAGATTTTCTCTACTCACTCCCTACTTTTTTACGACCCTGCAAGAGTCTCACAAAATTGTTAAGTTTTTGGGGAATAGATTTCACACTTTCATTCATTACAGTACTGATACTTTATAGTTCCCACTACTAGGGTATGGAGCTTTCCAGACTATAACAGGAGTGTATAGTTCAGTGTAAGGAGAGGCTGGCCACTCCGCTGACACCTCTCCTCAGGATGACCAGTATGTACAGTAGTGTGTAGGAGGGACTGGCCTTTTTCCTGACACTTCTCTCTCAGAGGTTGGGTGACCATAATAGGATGTGTGAAAAGACCGGCTTCTCCTATGAGACCCCTCTCTTTGATGATGGATGTGTATAGTAGGGTGTGGTGGAGAGACTGGCCTCTCTGCTGAGACCTCTCTCTGTATTGATGGGTGTGCATAGTAGGATGTGGGGAGAGACTGGGCTCTCCTTTGGGACCGATTTTTCAGATGATGGGTGTGCTTAGTAGGGTATGTGGAGGGACTAGCTCCTCTGGTGAGACCTCTCTTTGTAATAATGGGTGTGCATAACAGGATTTGGGAAGAGCCTGGGCTCTCCTTTTACACCCCTCTTTCACATAATGAGTGTGCGCAGTCAGGTGTGTCAATGGACCACCTTCTCCTTTCAGACCTCTCTCTCAAATGACGACTGTGCATAGTAGTGCGTGTGGAGGAACTGGCCTCTCCTTTCAGACCTCTCTATCAGATGACTGCTGTACGCAGTAGGGTGTGTGGAGGGACTGGCCTCTCTGCTAAGACCATTCTCTCAGATGATGGATGTGCTTAGTTAGGTGTGGGGATGGACCGGCCTCTCCTTTCAGACTTCTCTCTCAGATGACTGATGTGCACACTTGTAGTAGGGTGTGGGAAGGGATTGGCCTCTCCTTTTTAGACCCCTCTCCCCCAGATGGCAGGTGTGCATGGTAGGGCGTGAGGAGAAAGTCTGGCCTCTCCGCTGAGACCTCTCTCTCAGATGATGGGTGTTGTAGAAGGACGTGTGAATGGACTGGCCTTTCGTTTCCTTTTAGACCCCTCTTTCATCTGGCTGTTGTGCATAGTAGGATGTGGAGAGGGACTGACCTGTCCGCTCAGACCTCTCTCTTGGATGACGGATGTGTTTAGTAGGGTGCTGAGAGAGACTGGGATCTCCATTTAGACCTCTCTCTCAGATGATAGGTTTATGTATTAGGGTGTGTAGAGGGACTAGTCTCTCTGCTGAGACCTCTCTCTGTAATGATGGGTGTGCATAGTAGGATGTGGGAAAGGACAGGTCTCATCTTTTAGACCTCTCTCTCAGATGACAAGTGTGCGTAGTAGGGTGTGTGGAGGGACTGCCCTCTCTGCTGAGACCTCTCTCTGCAATGATGAGTGTGCGTAGTAGGTCTTGGTGTGGGACTGGGCTCCTCTTTCAGACCTCCCTCTCAGATGACAGGTGTGCATAGTATGGTGCAGGAAGGAACTAGCCTCTGCTTTCAGACCTCTAGCTCAGATGATATAGGAGGGTGTGTGGATGAGCCTTATCTCTACTCACAACTCTTCTCAAGCCAATGAGCATAAATAATAGTCTTTGATAAGCACTATCTCCAGAATGACTCCTTCCTACAATAACGCGTGTACATACCAGAGTGCATTCTAACATCACCTTCTCAATCTAACTTTTTATGAGCTAACATTGTTTGAAAATAAGAATTAACTATTTACTCATCACGGTACTTACACCTTCTTCTCAAAACCAAGGACCACAATATTCATTCCTGTTAATAAAATGTATTGAGAACTCATCTACTCCTTTTTACTATTCCCGCTAGATCATAAAAATTAGTTAGAAACAATATGCATTTATTTTCTTGACAGTAGTTATCCCTTAGACACCTCCTCTCTAAATCTAAGGGGACAGCATGCCTTTTGCTGCCCCCTTATATAGCTTTTTGCTTCATTTCTACAACACCTTGAATTTTTCAGAGTAAACAGTAAAGATGGCCATTTCATTTCTAACATTCCAAAAGCCAGTCAATCAGGGCGCTCACTCTCATGGGACTCCTCGGAGCCTCTTGCTCCCTCAAGAACATGAAGGCTCATGGGTGCATGAAGGCTCATGGGAAAAATGGTCCTCTTGACCAATCACAGTGTTCCATTATTGATTGTGCTCTATGGCGGGAAGCTCGCAGAACTCTCCTGAGCTCAACTGCCAAAATATGCAATTATTTTCACCCTAAATTTATCAAAAACTATTGAACGGAATTACACCAAATCACAAAAAGCACAATCTGTGGTCCAAGATCTAGCTTCCTGACGAATTTGGTGAAATACCATTCAGCAGTTTTTGCTGTAGTCCTGCCTTAAGAAGTTTTATGAAAATGGATGGGATTTTATGTTTTGGGAACCCCCAATTTTTTCGCGAACCCCACTTGACGGATCACCCCGGAACTTTCCAGGAAGGAGCTGAGGTGGATGAAGTTGCTTTTGGAAAGTTTTGTGAAGATTCGTCAAACGGGGCCAAGGGTATTACCAAACCAAAAAACGCTCTGTCTATGGAAAAGCGAACCTAAATATAACTACTAGTGGCAACCGCTATATATATATATATATATATATATATATATATATATATATATATATATATATATATATATATATATATATATATATATATATATATATATATATAGCGGTTGCCACTAGGTAGTTATAGTTAGGTTCGCTTTCCATAGACAGAGCGTTTAAATATATATATATATATGTGTGTATTTTTCCTCCGCAAACCAATGAAGCGCATGCTTAGGCAAGGAGTGCAATTCAGAATATATTTAATCAATTCTGTAATGTGTGTGGACTGTAACACGGTCTTTTATCCTGCATATCGCATAGTATTACTCTACACAATACATACCTGCTATCAAAAGTTCTAAATTACGCCAGGGTTATATTTCAATTTATGCATAAACCCCGACGAGTTGCGCTGGTATCATATTTAACTGCGGGCAGAAGGATTCATAGGAGCTATTAGTAATAAGAAAGGCATGCCGCTCTCACATTGGAACTGTACTTCTAAAAGCCCCTAAATACATCATTAAATACTGAAACTGTGCACAATCACTGGACTTAGGCCTCCTTGATCTACAAAGCGGAACAATGGTAACATAAGTACAACAAAGAAAAATATTTATGCTGCAAATTATGATAAGTCTGCTAATAAAATAAACTCATGATACAGTAAAATGAAATGAGATAAAAGTAATTAAACTCTGGAGTTGTTGCACCTCTGTTTATTGGTTGTATCCCTTAATTTGTTTGGTCACTCATGGTTAGTGTGTTTCTCAGCCACCACTAAGGTTTTATTAGAGTTTATCGCAATTCCATAGTTCCACAATCCCATTGTCCTTATTAATAATCCTAGCTAAATACTGTGCATATTAAGTCCAGTGCACAGAAAATCACTCTTTCCTCTACCAGTGCTTGGGAACACATTCTTGTTGACGATATATTATAGCTCCTTTGCACTCCATTCTGGTGAAGGCGCCCTGCGACACCTAAGAAATATATACAGGAAAGACATACCATCAAAATCTTATAGTGAGTCTCACTGATCCTGAGAAATAAAAACACTTGATTATTAGCAGAAAAGGAAGATATGCAAAGGTATATCCCATGGTACATCAATAGATCTCTGGATCCCCTAGAGTTTGCATACTTTTATCAGCCCAAATGTACTGCTGATTCCTCATCATGGTTGAGGCCCATTGTATGTAGGGTTTGGAAGTTAATAGTATGTTTAAATTGGAGCCTCCTGAGTGCCAAGTCCCTGTATATGTGTATATATATATATATATATATATATATATATATATATATATATATATATATATATATATATATATATATATTAACCATGAAAGTCGTGGGTCTCTGTGCCGCTTTACGGCGGCGGGCTTCGAGTGAGGTCGCGACCCTCACAGTATTCAGTGCGATTATTACTCCTCCCGTAAACAATCAACTCGAGCCCAATTTCCATAAAGCGTGTGATTTATTCAAAGCATGAAACAAGCACAACGCCCGACGTGTTTCGGTGCAGCCGCACCTTGGTCACGGGTCGAGGAACTGTTTGTTTGATTAGAATACTTATAGTGCACAAATAATAAACATCAATGTAGGACTACCTATCCCAATGTTCAGAGTGGCATCCATTTTGTAATGGTGTCTTTTACATAGCGGCACGCAATGTTTCATATACAAAAGTACATTGATCAAAATCTCTTTATAATTATATACACAACAGCTGGATTTGATATACTGTGTTTAACTACATATTCGACAGATTGCAAATAAATGCCGATATTCCAACCGCCACATTATTACCTTAAGCCTCAATGGGCAAATGTACGCAAGTGCGCAATATGGCGAAAATGGCAAATTACAAACCGCCATGGCGTTAAAACAAAGCCCCAGTGGGCTACTAACAAAGATAACAACTATCAAGTTCAATTCTGCCCATGTGGGCCAAATTAATTTCAAACTTCATTTTCATTGAAGTAAATAACAAATTGTATCCTTTATCACAGTTCAAGTATAAATATATATTTCTTTTCTCAAATAATTTTTGATCTCACACAGCGCAGTCACAATTGCTTCAGTTGCCATATCTTCAACCTGAACAGCTGATAATTCTGTCTCCTACAAAAAATTAAAATTAAAATAGTGCCATCAATACATTAAGTGTGATATAAAACACAAACATAGCTTACGACATCTCTATATTCAATATATACAACGGCACACACCTGATATTACATTCTAATTCAACCAATTAACCTAAATGAACCCACATCTCCTCATCCTTATTTAATCCTTTCGGATGTACTGTGTCATACTTGATGATTAACTTGGATTCCAGACATCTAAGATCTCGCACTCTATTCCCTCC
This sequence comes from Calotriton arnoldi, assembly GCA_963921515.1. Classification (NCBI taxonomy): domain Eukaryota; kingdom Metazoa; phylum Chordata; class Amphibia; order Caudata; family Salamandridae; genus Calotriton; species Calotriton arnoldi. Next base: position 695,323 of record CAWUFW010004346.1, on the reverse strand, counting down.
TCCCTCTGATTTAGGGATTCTGTCCAATGCACAGAAACGTAAGAGGCTTATATTTTTATTATGAACCTCTTTAAAATGTCTGGCGACAGGATATTGTCTATCCTCGTTTACAATTGCCCTTGTGTGTTCAAGTATCCGCTTTTTAACTGGATGAATAGTGCTTCCTATATAAATAAGCAGACAAGGGCAACTCAGGGCATAAACACAGTAATCAGACTTGCATGTGAGATGTTTCGTTATGGTGAACGGTTTCCTATCTTTGGACAATATCATATTTTTACACTTGGAGCTATTTTTACAAGCTTTACATGATTTACATGTAAAAAAGCCTTGTACCGGGTTTGAAACTGCATCCGCTGATAACATGTTGCTACACAATATATCTGACAATGCATTACACTTTCTGTGAGTGATTTTTGGTTGACCACCCACAAATTTATTAAGTGTAGAATCAGTATTTAAAACATGCCAGTATTTTTTAAGACAGTTTCTCATCTCCCAAGACTGGTTGTTGTACGAAGTAATGAATCTCAAGGGTTCATCATCATTAGTTACTGGGATCTTACTTTTTAAGGTTGATGCTCTGTCAATAGTTGACACCTTCAAACATGCCTAATTTACTACTTTTAATGAGTAGCCTCTTTCTAAAAATCTGTTTCTCATGATCTGTAACTCGCTTTGGAATAGCCTCTCAGAGCTACAATTTCTTTTTGCTCTTAAAAGCTCCCCATAGGGTATGCTATTAATGAGGTTTTTGGCATGGCAACTTTTTGCGTGAAGTAAACTATTCCCAGCAGTTGATTTTCTAAACAACTTTCTGGTAAGTTTGTTCTCCTGTACCTGAATTTCTATATCCAGAAACTCAATCTTTTCATGATGTACAGTGTTGGTAAATTTTAAGTTGTATTGGTTAGTTTTCAACTCCACTACAAATTCAGTTGCTTTCCTTTCTGATCCTTTCCAAATGCAAAACACGTCATCTATATACCTCACCCGGAGGACAACGTTCTGGGAAAAGGCCCTGATGTTACTGGCCACTTGCTCCTCCCACCAGCCTAGGTACAACCCCGCATAGCTGGGGGGGAAGCAAGTTCCCATCGCAGTCCCCTGGGTTTGTCAATAGATGACATGATTGAACGGAAAATAATTATTTGATAGACATGTTTTCATCATTGTGAGCAACATTTCTGTATGTTTCAAATATGATAGATCACGTTGTCTCAGAAAGTGACTTGATGCTTCGATTCCCAAACTGTGTGGTATGCAGGTATATAAACTATTGACGTCCAGTGTCATAAGTAACATATCATTGGTCCAGACAACCTTTTCAATCACATTCAAAAAATCCCTAGTGTCTTGTATATAAGACGGGAGGGACTGCACAAAGGGACGTAGAAAATAATCAATATACTTCGAAATATTTTCATGCGTACTCCCTATTGAAGCAACAATGGGGCGCCCTGGCAGAATTTTATTGTTTTTATGTATTTTAGGTAATAGATACATTACTGGCAACTTAGGGTGTTCACAATGGAGATATTTATGTTCATCATCTGATAGCAATTTCTCATGTTTCCAAGTTAATAATTGAGATTTAAAAACCTCATTACTCTTTTCATAACTTAATCTATTGCTAACTTGATAACTTTCCACATCACCCAACTGTCGCCTACCCTCCTCCAGATACATTTGCCTGGGCCAAACCACCACGTTACCGCCTTTGTCAGACTTCTTTATGATTATGGACTTATTTTCTTTTAGTTCTTTGACTGCTTTATGTTGATTGCTAGTGAGGTTACCACCTACAAGTTTGGGACATTTGTCTAACTTCTCAAACTCTGAGATTACTCCTTTCTCAAATATCTCGAAAGCATCATTGTGTACTTGGGGTAAAAATCTTGATTTAGGCTTAAAATGACTTCCACTGGCACATCCAACATTTAAAGATTCATCTGCTATGATTTCTGAAACAGGTTCAACATTTTCGTTACCAATTTCTAATGCCCTCATGGTTTGCAACAAATCCATATCTTCAATGTTAAGATTAATATTGCTGCTGGCAATCGAGGGCATCATACCTTTCTTTTCGATTCAAACCATTTTTTAAGTTTCAATTTCCTAACAAAATGGAATAAATCTATTCTCCCTTCTGTATAATTAAATTTACTAGTTGTGCAAAATGTCAGTCCAAGTGATAAAACATCAATTTGATCAACAGTTAACTTAATATTGGAAAGATTAACTACCGTAAGAGTGTCCTTCATTTTGTCGTTGCCTTTCCCCTCGTTGTCATTCCCATGTAGGTGTCTAGTGATCCTTGCTTCTTTGTATTTCTTCTGTTGCCTCCTTTTGCGCCTCGACCTCGATTGGGTGTGTCTTGTGGTCCAGGGCGTGATGTACCTTGTCGACCTTGGGCCATTAGGGAGAATTCTTTTAAAATTTTGGATTTTACTCCATTACTTTCCAACTGATTCGGGGTGGATCCTGTCTCATCGTGCTGTCCATTATTAATTACTGGATTTTCTTCTGATACAACTTGTTCTGGAAGAACATTCATGATAGTACTTGATGCTTGTTGTGGATTTCCTCTATCAGTTTGATTAATTTCCCTCAAATGGTCCACCCCGAATCAGTTGGAAAGTAATGGAGTAAAATCCAAAATGTTAAAAGAATTCTCCCTAATGGCCCAAGGTCGACAAAGTACATCAAGCCGTGGTTCTGAGAATTAAACAACTAGAGCGAGCTGATTGACAGAGGGGGCTTTTTTTCTGGCCCCTACTACACATAGCCTTCATCGTGATCCCTGAGACACGGGTTGCCAAGTACCTACAATGCGCAGTCACAGAGAGGCCACTCCCTCCAGACGACCCTTCACCCAACCATCCAGTGCCTTGCAAAAAGAATCAATATAAGCACAACAATAGTTCAGGAATGAATTAGAAAGAATAACAATTATAGCATATGATGGTCCATTCAAGGAACACAATAAATTAATAATGAAGTACCACAAAGATATATCAAAAGATAATTTTTAATACTCAAATACTCAAATACACAATAATACAATGGTGCTGACAAGGTTACACAAACATAAACAACTGAAAAAATACAAACTTAAGTCTAAACAAAAACAATGGCAAAGGAAAAGATACAAAGATAAGTTTGTCAGATGACAAAACAAAACACAATATATGATTCCTCTTGATTTCTTCCCAAGGAAAGTGCCGACGGTGTTTCGACCTCGCTAATTTATCAGGTCATCATCAGGACATAAGCAAATGTATAGAGAAACCATCAAATATTCAAGGAATACTGATCCACTCTCAAACAAGAAATCAATGAGAGTCCTGCAATATGATCAATCTAAATATAGTTTTAGCAAAACAAATGAGGGAAGATGTGACATGAAGACGTTTGAAGAAATTATCACCAAGTCACCTCCCGGTTCCCAAACACATGTCTTTTTTAATTACTTGAGTCACGACCCGCTCTTCTCGTCACTGCATACAAAATCGAGTGCGTGCTAAAAAGAATCAACTCAATCCACCCAGGTCTGTTGGGATAGCTATTGACTAATTCTGAACTTCTGCCTATACTTCTTTGGGTCAAACCATATTTTCAGGTCAGGGCTTCTCTTTCATGGGGGATACCTCATCCTGTCACCCGCATTTAGGGCCAGTAAGGTGTCCCTCCCCTGAGTAGGGATATGCCTCCAAAGACTATCATCCCAATACTCCTCAGGGATCTTGTGCATCTGCAGGGCAATCTCATAAGCCTTAAACCATCTACCTTTGTTAATCTCCAACCACAAAGTCAGGCACCAGACCCTTAGGAATGTGGACCCTATTGTCAGATGGCAGTGAAGAATCACTGCCACCATCACTGCTAGACTCTGCCTTCCTAGTCTTGTGGTCCAGCTCCTTAAGGCTCCTCTCATGAGCCAAATGCTTCAAAGCAATTCTCTCCTCCATATCTAATTTATTTTGCTCTGCTTCCAATTTCACCTTGGCCATCTCCAACTTGAACTTTCTCTCTTCCCGCCTGTCCTCCAGCTCTTCCTTGGACAGGGCCAGGAGACATCGTTTACAATGAATGCGATACAACACATTCCATTACAGCGCGGACGTTACAAGGTCGCATTGTTACATCGCAAACCATTACAACGCAAGTCGTTACAACGACTTGCTGTAGGGGTCGTTACAACGACTTGCTGTAGGGGGCAGAAGGTGTTGGCTTTAAAATCCAACACCTTCCCTACTGTTGCACAGACTGGAGCTGGAATAGTAAATTATACTATTCCAACATCCAGTGCCCCCTACAGCAAGTCGTTGTAACGACTTGCGTTGCAATGGTATGCGATGTAACAATGTAACAACACATGTTGTAATGGAATGCGTTGTATCGCATTCGTTGTAACGTCGCATATTCACAGGGCCCTGGAAGACACACTGCTCCCTGCTATGGGAGGGATGCCCAATCTGAGGAGTATGATACCTACCTCCTCATCAGGTTGCAGTCTCTTCATCATTCAGCTCTTCCTCATCATCCAACTCTTCCTCCTCTTCTGCTGGGGTCTGGTGGGCCTCTGACCATGCTCTAAAGGCCTTCTGGAGCTTTGAATTTTTTATTGCTCCCCTTAGCAGGCAATTCCTTGTCCTGACAAAACTCCTTGAGCTGGGCCACAGAGTAGCTCCCCAGGTTGGACAGCTCAAACTCAATCTTTGCAGGTAGGGGTCACAGGCACACAGCCAGATAGAGTAAAATGAATTTGGAAAAAGCAAAAAGGCCAATCAGGGAGAATTGACTCAAATGTGTCTTAGGTGTGGAACAGTAGTGTACACCAAGTCGCTGTATGGCACTGCACAAACACAAGTCCTATCCCACCTCTGCCACCAATGATAGAAATTGGGTTTCTGGTTGACAGAGGTATGCACCCAGTCAAAGCAGGAACCACAATCATAGTCGACAATCAACAGAATACAGGCGATACGTCGTGTTTGAGCCGTGCAAAGTAGGAGATGCATTGGAGTTGGAGGTGATACATCACGCAGTCGGAGATGCGATAGGAATTTTAGAGTTTTTCACTACTGCGACATGTAAAGCTTAAACATACATGTCCTACTTTTTAAATACACTGTACCCTGCCTCTTGGCTGTCCAGGGCCTAACTTAGGGGTGACTTTTATGTACTAAAAAGGAAGGCTTGGGCCTGGCAAGAGGGTTAACTTGCCAGGTCGATACGCCAGTTTAAAACAGCACCCACAGGCTCTTCAATGGTAGGCCTGAGGCATGTTTAAAGGGCTACTTAAGTGGATGGCACAATTAGTGCTGCAGGCCCACTAGTAGCATTTAATTTACAAGCCCTGGACTCTCTTTGCAAGTCTATATTATCTAAAAATAAAAACCTCCTTATCAAGGAAAAGAGCAATTACTACTCACAGCTAATAGAGGGGTCAAAAACTCCACCAAAGAACTCTTTCAGGTGGTATCTAAACTTACTACACATCCGGCAATGCCGTAAGTAAGCACTCCCAAGCCTTTTGTGACACATTAGCACTCAGTTTCCAGGACAAAGTGGAACAAATCTATTCCAATGTCAAGGTAGCTTCCACTTCTGCCACAAGGTATGTTAGTGTCCATTCTAACTAAATTCTACCCTCCTTCTCTAAATTCTTTCCGGTTACTAGAGATCAGATAGCCACTATGATTAATCTGGTGAAATTGGGCTCCCCATGACCCTGTTCCTCCTTCGGTTCTCAAACAGGCCCCTGAAATCATAGGCATTAGTCTTTCATCCATCTTCAATTCCATGTTTAAATACTGGAGTCTTTCCTTCCATATGGAAAAAGGCCTCTATATTGTCTCTCCTGAAGAAACACAACCTGGACCTGGTACAACCCAATAGCTACCGACCTATCTAACGTCTCCCACTTCTTGCTAAGATATTGGAGAAAGTGGTGAACACTCATCTAGCCAACTATCTACATGACAACCAACTTCTTGATTAGATTAATTTTGGCTTCAGGTCGGGCCATAGTACAGAAACGGCCTTGATCAAAGCCTCTCAGGAAATTAGGGCAGTACTAGATGGCGGGGGAGTGGAAGCACTCATCCTTCTTGATTTGTCAGCAGCATTCGACACTGTCGACCACAAGCTGTTAATTAGCCGCTTGAGCTCTTTTGGAATTAAAGACAAAGCCCTAACATTAAACTTGTCCTTCCTCTCCGGAAGACAACAATCAGTGGCCTTGGGTCAATATGAATATTTCTCCTTCACACTTCCATGCGGGGATCCACAGGGTTCATCCATCAGCCCAACATTATTTAATAAATATGCCACAGAACTAGCCAATCTGATCAGATCCTTCGGCTTGTCTCTAACTTCCTATACTGACAATACTCTACAATGCGGTGAACGGATGCATTTCCCCGAAAAGAAATTCATCAATCCCGAGGCTTTTATGACTGCGTCTTTTTTCACAAAAGTTAATTGGAACCTTGGATGTTACTTTGGCCTTTGCAAGTTTAAGAAGCTACTCAAAGATTTTAAATGGAGAATTCACATTTTTGAAGCTGCCATCTACCCGTTCTCTGCCTAAGGAGCCTACAGGCCCACCATCATTATTTCGTCCACCCAGTGAATGGTGGCTTATGGTGCCCCATACACAGTCCTGAGGAAGACCCCTTTGTAAGGATTGAAGGCACCTACGTATTTTTGGGGTCGAAATGTCGACTTTGCCATAATTTTGATGCCAGTTGGGCCAACAGTGCTTTTTCATTGTGCCTGTGTAGTATAGATAATGGCTGTTAATTTGCTGTCACTCAAATGTCGGGCTAGATAAGCCCTTTTTCATTGTAATTAGCATTGTGATGTATATATTGTCACTACCTCTCCTTTCCTTTTTAACCCTCACTTGACGCACCAAACCTTCTCCCCCTTCCTTCCCTTTTTTTGGGGCACATCTGTTTTGCATAATTTCCAGATGTTCTGCTGGCTTGACAACATCTACGGATGTTCAATATGAATAAATAATATTGAGCATGAATTTTCAGTACAAGTAATTTAATGCTTGTTGGTACTTAATTGTGTGTGTTCTTAAAAGTTGTTCTACTGAGACCACTTTCTTTTGCTGTACCGACAATACTCAAATCGTCCTGTCAGCCTTCAAAAAATGCACCAAAATTGCCACTCAATTCCATGACTGCATGCTAGCTGTCAGCTCCTAGATGAGTATGCACTGCCTAAAACTGACCTCAGGAAAGACCTAGTTAGTCTTGTTTGGAAACCTCTCCCCTATATGGTCTCCGGCCTGGTGGCTGGATGAACTGGGCCCTTTAACCATCCCAGTGACCAAGGCTAAAAACGTAGGAGTGATAATTGATGAAAAACTGAACTTCAGGCAGCAGGTCAATGCTATCACCTCCTCCTGTTTTTATTTACTTAAATCTCCCCAAAAAACGTTTGCCCTACATTCCTGCCCATACCAAAAATACCGTAATTACCACCTCAGTCTTATCTAAGTTAGACTATTGCAATGGCCTTTACTTAAATATACAGGAAAAACATTTGAAAAAGCTCTAGACTGTGTAGAACACAGCAGCCAGGTTTCTCCCAGACATCCCTAAATTCCAATCTGTGGCTAAGGAAATTCAAGATATGCACTGGCTTCCGGTAAGAAGTCGTATCAAATTCAAGGCTTTATGTATCACCTATAAGGTGCTTCATAACACAGGCCATCAGTTTTTGAGTCAGTCCTGGAAATGGTATTCCCCTAACAGACCCCTTCTCTCTGCAGGGGCAAAACTCATGCTACTACCCATGCAAATGAGGGAATCCCTTTGCCTCTGTGCATGCACCATATTATAGACACAGGCGGAGAGGCAAAGAAGCTTTTGGCGCGCTCCCTGATGGCGGCCCTCTGGAATGGGGAAAGGGGGTCCAATAGACCCCCCAGACATTCCCTTGCAGGCAGGTGCAGTCACTCACTGCACTCGCCTTCAAGGGGATCTCTAATACCCATTAAAAGTCCAGGTGGGTTGCCACCTGCACACTGAAACACAGTGAGGTTGCTTCAAAGCCACACTATATTTCACTTGAATGTGCTGCCCCAGGGCAGCACGAATTCGCAGCTGCCATGGGGGCAGCACATTCAGTGTAATATGGCACACTCTCCTTGCTAGCGCCAAGCGCACCTTTAGAAAGATGCGCTCGGCGCTAACAAGGAAAGGGTGCCGCCTTCCATAATATGGCCCATGATGTCTTTTCTGTGTGTCATAGGTCCCACAGTACCATCTACAGGTAATTCTGTAGTATGACACACAAAAACGAGTAACCTGCACAAAAATACACAAGGCATCCTTATCAACTGTGCCTTTGAGAAAACAGCTAGGCTCATAGTTAAATCAAAATCATACTAAATACATCTTATTTCTTATGTTTTTCCAGGTCCTGCAGTGCCCCCTTGGCACACAGAACAAGTAGTATAACCCACCCAGAACTCCAGCTCAACCTTTCCATTGGTTCTAAATTCACTGAAAAAAGCAAAAGTTAAAATGACTTTAAATTTAGGTATGGTAATTACTTTATGCTAATAAAGCCTCTGAAATGCACTCAAAATATCAACGGTTAAAGTGTTGTTTTTGTTCGGCACAGAAAAAAGAGCTCAACTTCCATTAAAAAAGCCCTAGAAATGTACTTAAAAAACAAAGACTATAGCGTCATTGTAGTTAGATGACAATGTCCCTAACATGTTTTAATCCATAAAAACCACTGAAATTTGCCAACTATAGTTTGGTGAGCTAACTATATCTTGTGCCCATGCAATGCACTGCTTATGCCCTCATCTATTTCCTCTCTCATGACATGCTCAGTGACATTATTGGTAACATCACTCATGACATCATCCATCCTACTGCAGTTCAAATTAATCTTTAAACCAATAGAGCATTTCAGGTATGAAAGTAAGTATTAAATGGCACAAAATAAAGAAAAGCTTAAATTACCCTTCAGATACACAAACCCCTCATGTGAACCAAGCTCCTCCTATGCACAGCCTTTGCCCTATACTGAACAGTTTGTGGCTAGCTGACCTCATGTGGGCAATCAACCAGCTCAGGTAGGAAAGTCTCTTTTGCACACGGTCTTCACCCTGTGCACAACTCTTCTCTGATAAACCACTCCATCCAGACACCAAAGATCCACTAGGTGACCACTAGATGACCAAGCCCCTACTCCACACAGCCTGTGCCTTGCACCGAACCCTTCACACACAGCCGACCTCTCATGGGCAAAGACCAGATACAGGTGGGAAAGTACATTCTGCAAACAGTCTTCGCCCTGTGCACAACCGGCCACAGATAGCCTATTCCCTCTATAGGGCCAAGGCCTCGTTGATGTTGAAGCCCCTACTAGACACAGCCTATACCCTGTAGTGAGCACTTTGCAGATAGCCAACTTTTGGGGGCAATCAAGCACATATGGGTGGGCAAGTACCTGCTGCGTACAGTCTTCTCTCCTAAGCACAACTTCTCATGCAGAGTCCATTCCCTCCGGACCCTCAAGCTCATTTAGTAGACCAAGAACCTACTACATGCAACCTTTGCCCTGCACCAAAGTTTTTGCAGCTAGTCAACCTCATGTGAGCAATCAAAAAGATACAGGCCATCAAGTCTCAGCTGCACACTGTCTTCACTGTGTGCGCAACCATTCAATTAGAGCTCATTCCCTTCGGACAACAAGACCCATTAGGAGGCTGAGCATTTTGCAAAAGCTTACACTCATTAGCAGTAAAGGGGCAATAGAAAATAAGATCTAGGTTGACCTTGTTGAATGGCTTTTAGTAAAATAAGAGTATACCAAACTGTCACATGCATTGGATTATGTTGTTAATGTGTCATCAATTATATCATTTGGGAAGCCATCAGAGATGTTATCAATGATGTCGATGAACATGTCATAAGTGGTTTAATATATGAGGTCATAAGCAGTGCAGGTGTGGGAGCAGTTAATAGTTAGCTCGCTGAACTATAACTGGAAAATTTCAGTGGTTTTCCTGGTTTTAAACATTATGTTATTACTGAAATTGTCACCTAACTATAATGTCCCTTTACCCTTTGGGTTTTTTTCAGTGAATATATAAAGTGTGGGTGTACCAGGTGGGACCTGGACATCCAAAAATACCCCAAAGAAACAAAATAAAGGAATAATAAATGATCAACAGGAGCCGCTCATGTATTATTCACAGCTGCAGGCAAGGAGTGCCTCATACTGCCCTCAAAGGCTTTTTCGTTACATTTTCTTATCCTGGTGGTGCCCCTAAAAGGGCCAGGGGCATCACCAAGCCCTTTTTATTTAATGTTGTGCAGAGCTGCAGTGAGGGCAGCAGCCCCCTAGAATTGTTTTTTGAAAAAAAGGGTCACAGTAGGTCTCTTGGGTCATTGGATCCCTAACCCTCGGAGAGCTTACCATAATTTTTAGGGCACTTCGAACTGGAGCTGTATGCTCTTCAGCTGGAGTGCAGAGGCCCCTTTGGTTGGTTTTATGGCTGCATTTTGATTATAATTATTGGTGACTTTTTGACAATGTTTGACAATAGGTCTGCTTTATATATTTTGATGTAATCATGTCATAATAAAGCCAATAGTCCCTCCTTTTATATTCCCATGTATAAAAAAATTAGTGTTGGGCGGTGGGGAGATTGGGCACCAACCTGAGCAACAGTAGGTAAAGTGGATGTATATGTGAAATTCATGTAATTTCATTTTTGTATACTATGCAAAATTGCCTTCAAAATTAAACAAAATGATGCGTAATTACACAAGAAGCATAATCCACGATTAGCGCAAGTTTCTTAGTGCAAAACGTACCCTTGCATTCAAAATGGATACAAGCATGCATTTTTCGCCAAGCCTTTAGAGGTTCATGCAACAGAACATGTGCAGCAGTCACTCGTGCTCTGTTTGTTCATTGTTCACGTGCTTTGGCTCAGGTTTTTTCCCCTAATGGTGGCTAAATTACACGAGCGGGCATAATACTGTAATTTCGGTAATGTTGTGTAACAAGAGTAACGTGAAATTACCAAAATTATGTGAGGTTACGCTGGTGTAATAAAAATTGTGCTCATCACTAGTCAAGAGTTAGTCTTTGGAGATGTCAGATTTACTATTCCCACTCTATCTAAGCAATAGTAGAAAAAGTGTTAGATCTTGGAACGGTCCGATTTACTAATCCCACTTCAAACTGAACAACTGAAGGGAAACTGTTGGACTTCGGAGGAGTAAGATTTACTATTAGCACTCAATAAAATTGGAGAAAGTGTTGGCCTTTGCAGGGGACAGATTTACTATTCCAACTCCAACCTAAGCAACTGTAGACAAAGTGTTCTGCTTTGGAGGGGTGACATTGACTATTCCCACTCCAAAATGAGCAACAGTAGGGAAAGAGTTGTACTTTGGAGATGTCAGGTTTACCTTTCCTATTCCAACCTCACCAACAGTAAGGAAAGGGTTGAACTTTGGAGTGGTCTGATTTACTATATAAACTCAAAACTGAGCAATAGTAAAAACAAATTGTTGGACTTTGAAGATTTCCATTTTTTCCTTCCCACTCTAAACTTAACAGCATTGTAGAAAGTGTTGCACTCTGGAAAATGTAATATTCCCACTCCAAACTAAGAAAGTGTTGAACTTTAAAGATAATTTTCCATTTTCAATCTGGAACCTAAACTTGTCCTATTAGCTTTATTTCCAGGTCTCCTTTGGAAAAGAATCTCACTTGATACCTGGAAGTTAAGCTGGAATGTTGTCTGTTTGGGCTTTCTCGTTACATAGAGTGTTGAAATCTCTTTGTAAATTTGGGGCTGTAAATAAGGATAGAAAGCCATCAGCATTTACCTTCGGTAGGTTGGTGAAATCAGCCATTGTCTTTGACTAATCCAAGGCCTTTGCTGAGTTTACTGGTCAGATTTTACCCAGATGTACTGTTGGGCATACCTCCTAGCTGGGGCAAAGGGGTTTCTCTGCAAGGTATTTTATTTGCATGTGTAATGCTGGCACACTCTTGCCTTGTATTTCACATTACATACTGGATGTGGCTGATCCGGTGCTGTGGATTAAAATAGCAACTCACTTCATCGTGTGTGTTTCATGGTGGAAAGAAGTTTAGGTCTTTGTGGTATATCCTAATATTGTTATTAACACGTGAACAAGGAAGAAAACAAGGTGGGAGTGCTGGAATACACACCAGTGATCTTCATTATACTGAACACTCCTCATCCCAGTGTTCACTATCCTTCCTTCTTTGCAACAAGCTGTGGCTTTGGAATTTTGTAGGGCTTTTTTATTTGCTCAAGGTGATTTTTGAGAGAAAGGTTGAGTTTGATGGTTCTTCTATGGATGAAGGCGGAGCCTTTGGCTATGGACCCGTGCATGATTTTTTGGGGCAGTTGTAACGGGGCAGAAAGTAACATGGTGAAGTTTGCTGGTAAATAATGCCAGCACTTAACAATGACACATGAATGTGTGCATGTTCTTGTTTTTGTTTTTAGGGGTTTGCTCCCAATGGCAGCTAATTTTGTGACTTTTTTCACATAACATTATCTTGGAATCCATAAGTCATGCTGGAGCCATTCACAACTTTCTAACTTTGCTTAACTGTGATCCATTTTGGTCCAAATGATAAGGCAAAATCCTGAAATACCAAGGCTACATCAGTATTTCTCAGATGTTCTAAATTTCCCTCGAATCTTTCATCAGCAACTTATGCTCTTTTCGAGGAAGGCTGCAGGGTGCTTGGGAAAACTAAACAGGCGGCTTTCCTGTTTTCTTTCAAGAGTGAATCATTCTAAATGCCTCAAGTCCACATCTTCTATTTGTCTATTATTTAGGCAGCTCTTTAAAGGAAAGAGACACAGAAAGTGGAAGAATGCCAATCTTTAAACTGGAACTTTTTCATATTTCACCGTTACACCTTTGTCGGCTTGACATTGTACCAGTTGGCCGAATGTGTTCCATTTATTTTCATGATATACATGCAATTTCAGAACTTTATTACTTTCCTGTTTCAGGAGGTAATGGGCTTTATTAAGCAAATGATTACATTGCCATTGCTGTCAGAAAATGATATTTACAAGACTGTTTACATTGCAAGGAATATCACAAAATATCTTTATATAGCAGTAATTTATTGCTATGTATGGATCAGCATGGAATTTGAGAAATTACAGTCATTTCGAATGGATCTGTTGATGCTGAACGTGGTGAAAAAGCTGCTCTCGGTGCTGGAGAATGTGTTTTTTTCTCCGGTGGACTTCGAAATCCATCATGGAAGATTTTGCATAGGCCTGTGAGTAATTTTGCTACAGCGGCGTAACCTTGCGTAGTTCCCAAATTTCTCATAATAATAAATGTACACAATTGTCCCCGTTTCTCATAATATGATAATTTAGTTTTATCTGCCGGGGAGATTGGTTCGAATGGAAAATGTCTTGGCGAGAGACAATTTCTCCTCACAAGCATATTCTGCTGATATCTTGTGTAACTTTATTGTGTGAGGTATACGTGGCATTTTGTGTGAGGTATAGTCTTGAGAATTAGCGGTTGTTGTTGGACCTAGCCCCTTCTGCAGGGTTATCCCCAAAGGTTTTGCCTTCTTCCTCCTATTTGGTCTGACTTTCTATTTGTTGGTTTTAAGACTCTGGGGACTTTACCACTGCTAACCAGTTCTAAAGTGTATGTGCTCTCTCATCTAAAACATGGTATGATTCGTTGCACCTGTTTGGTCGTGGCATATTTGATTTACTTGTAAGTCCCTTGTAAAGTGTTATCCCATATACCCAGGGCCTGTACATTTAATGCTAGTGGGCCTGCAGCACTGCTTGTGCCACCCACATATGTAGCTTTTCAAACCTGTCTCAGGCCTGCCTGCCTGCCTGCAGGGTTTGTGTGCATAGTTTACTGCCACTTTGATTTGACATTTAAAACTGCTTGTCAAGCCTTAAACTCCAATTTTATTACACATAGGTCACCCCTAAGATAGGCCCTAGGTAGCCCTATGGGCAGGGTGCTGTGTATTTCAAAGGTAGGAAATGTGCCTTTATGTGTGGCATGTCCTGATAGTAACAAACAGCCTATTTTATTTCCCACTGCTGCGAGGCCTACTACTCTCATAGGCATTGGAAATTCCTTATATATTTTTAGTGGTAATTCCTGATCTGAAAGGAGTGGTGTTGCCACGTGGTATGTGGGCATTTTTCTGTGCTTATGACCCTTTGTGATTTGCAGCCTGACTCCAATCCACGTCTGACCTGGGTGACGGTTACACTTGGTGCATACTTCCAGACAGCCACAACACAGGAAAGGCTGGGTGTCACAGGAATTGCATCTGCATTCATCTGCATACTGATGATCTTCCTGGGCTGGGAGAGGGAGAGGGCATTCACACTTTATATGTGTATAGGTTGTGTCCTGCCCTCACACAAAGGTCTGATTTACCCCTTGCTGAGGTCTGGAGCCAGGGCTGGGTTGCAAGGGAGTGTTGTGCACTTCTAAGGCTTCTTGTGAATTCACCCCCTACATCAAAGATATTTATGAGAATAAGTACAGGGGCTCTGAACCCATGCTGGAGACACACTTTTGGATCTGTAACTGATTCTCTGTCAGAAAGACTGCTGCACTGCTTAAAGGACTCATCTGGCCTGCTTTTCTGCTTGTTGCCCTGCTGCCTGCTAACAGCTGTGCTGCTTAAAGAAATCAGCTTGACTGCAGTTCTGCTTGTTGCCCTGCTGTCTGCCACACCCTGACTCAGGTCTAACCAGAGACTGCATGGATTTGAAACCAGATGCTGCTGGCTCTACAAATTGCACATTGCTAGAGGACTTCTGTGCTGCCAGGAGAAACTGCCATTCCGTAAACTGCCTTATGTACTGGCCTGCTGCCTGTTACCTTACCTTGTGCCCCGCATCAAGTGTTTTCCAAGGAATCTCAGCATGTGGCGAGTGCTAATTACTGCTTCTTGTCTGTGTTTTCCGCACAGTGTGTGTTAAGCACTTTTGGATCCCCCCAAAACAGCATTCAGTGCCTTTTTAGTGAGGAGCACTCTATCTCATGGGAGCGGGCCTGATCACCAGTAGGGCTTTTAAGGATTGAGCGCGGGGCACAATTCCACCCCCACCCACGCTCCACTGGGAGGATCTCTGTGTGCAGAATGCTGCAATCTATCCTCATGCAGCATGATGGACAACGTGGAGATAGCCCCATCTGGCCCACCTGCAGTACCAGCGTGAAGCCATGGACCATGGGTCTGAGAGCGGCACCACAGGCTGGGGAGAGCGAGTTTCCGCCTTACAAAGTTGGTGGCCTCATTGCCTGGGCAACGTCACGGAGTCCGGTGAAGATTTTCCTTCTTATGCAGTCCCGCAAAGCAAACAATGCCACAGCACCTCCAGCCCTGCATATCTGCGCGGTCCCAGGACAGAGACCGCCACATCAGAGATCTGACATTGGGGACCCACCTTAGACCCCTCTTGGAAACTACACGGAACAGGGTGCTACACGTCTACAACTGCACTGCGCACTAGCCGGCCGCTGAAGCTGTAACCAGAAAGTAGGGGAGCTGGTAATGAGGATTCCAGCGTGACCCCTGAGTCTTGTGCATCCCTCCGGTCCGCTAAAGGCCATACCTGGAGGACACTAGTTCTCCTGGGAGTATTGCGGGGCAGTAGCGGTCGGTGGTGGGAGTGCCGCCGGGCGCTGACGTGGGGTGGGGGAGGGGCAGGGTGGGGGGTAGTAAACTATGGATTACGGCCGATTACAGGTAAGTACACATATGAATAAATAAAACGAATTTCGTTTCTCGCGCTGCATCGCCAAATGCAATGCAGCGCGCGCAACGAAATTCGTTTTATTTATTTATATGTGTACTTACCTGTAATCGGCCGTAATCCATAGTTTACTACCTCCCGCCCCACGTCAGCACCCGGTGGCACTCCCACCACCGACCGCTACTGTTGCGGGGTAGAGCCTCGATGGAGGCTTTGCTGATTAAAGGATTCCTCAGTAAATTACTGTATCACATATAGTATGCGCACTGGTGCTCCTGCACCCTGAATGCTATTCTGGACATAATCTATGTATTAGGGCTCACCAAAACAACCGCATAACAGGTATTAGGAGCGCCGGTGTGCTGTACCTCTGTGTCTCATGCCATTGTAAGTGATTTATCCTAAACATCTTGCATTACTGCCAAGTATACCTGAAACATGTTGTTTTTGCCTTGTTGGCTACAGGTTAGCAAGTAATACTGGTTTATGTGCGTAACTTGGAAAGCTTATATAACGGAATGTGATCTATGCATTTATAGTAACATATGTTCCATGTGTACGGACTCCAATCAAGATCACAATACTTGCACTAATGTGGTAACCCAGGTACCTTTTCATACTCTGCTGCATTTCATGCCCTGATGTTTTCTAGGATATGTCGTTTTGATTCTTGCCTAGCCAGGATAATGAGTACCATTTCAGTATTGGCATAATATGGACAGTATTTATGATTCATGTCATTTTGGTCTATGTTGGATGTACAATACACTAGGGGCAACATGTACAAAGAATTCAGTTTGAGACTTCTTAATTGGACTTTTTGCGAATCGCTATTAGGAAATCGCAAACAGCGATGTACAACAGTGTCTCAGACACTGTTTTCAATTCCCAATGGGGTCACAAGTGCTCTGCTTCATTAATATTCATGATGCAGACCGCATTTTGCTACCCATTGGGAATGGCCTGTAATCACAGGAATGGTGGCCTGCTGGGATCAGCAGACCACCATGTCTGTGATTGCTTTTTAAATAAAGCAATTTTTACTTCAATGCAGCCCGTTTTCCTTAAATTAAACCGTGATGAATTTAAAAAATAAACAAGTTACCTTTCATTTTTTAAGAGT
The DNA here is from genome assembly GCA_963921515.1 of Calotriton arnoldi. Taxonomy (NCBI): domain Eukaryota; kingdom Metazoa; phylum Chordata; class Amphibia; order Caudata; family Salamandridae; genus Calotriton; species Calotriton arnoldi. The sequence goes on along the minus strand of CAWUFW010004346.1, from coordinate 678,383 downwards.
AGGCAGTGGTCCATGGGATCGCATTTCGCGATGCAGCGCGCGCAACGAAATTCGTTTTATTTATTTATATGTCTACTTACCTCTATTCGGCCGTATTCCGTAGTTTACTACCCCCCACCCTGCCCCTCCCCCGCCCCACGTCACCGCCCGGCAGCACTCCCACCACGGGCCGCTACTGATGCTAGTGCATTCATCCACTAAGCTCTACTTTGGTTACTGAGATGCTCTGTTGTTGTTGCATGGCCGTGGTGTGTATACTGACCCATATGCCTTTAGCTTGAACATTTTTAATTTTTTATGTGAAATATTGCTCTGAAAGAGAGCTTTGGGTCCATGAACGTCATACCTGTATTTTTCATGTAATTAAATTTGAGTTACATTTTTATGACCCACTATCAGTAAGCCCTCGTTCCCAACGTTGGAAATATTGGTAAGAGATGTTTTTCTAATAGACATTTAAATATATGACCTGCCATCTCCCATTCTCAGGAGGTCAAAACTCTAATCCTGGATTTAGAACTGGGAACAAGTTCCTGAGGATCCAGGTTTTATGACAAGACAAGGTTATACATGACAGGGTGTTTTGAGATTTGCAGTTTAACAAGCCGACCTCACTATGAACTCTTTCGGTCTCATTAAGACTTGGCCATAGCAGTATCCCAAGGAGGACTGCCTTCAGGGCAACTATAAGCTCTCCAGTTTCTTTGGACCCAGACCTGCAGGAGGAGCTGTGGAGGGCTATGGGCAGCAACTGCGCTTGCCCCCCACACACCGGACTAGTACAGAATGGAGGAACCAGAAAAAGCTTCCTGCAGCAGTAGTAAAACATGCAATAACCTTCCACTCTCCTGGCCCGACACCAGCCAGGAGAAAATATTCCTCATATACTTAACACCTGCTATAAGCAAATGGTAAATATATCTGCATTTGCATGAATTATTTTAAACAGGAATTTTTTTTAATTAGACCCAGTATTTCCCTGTCCATGTGTGATTGCCCTATCCAGGGAAATAACTCTCAATTCCTCCTTGTATTGACTTTGATTGCTTCAGATATCGATTTACTACTCTGTTTCTAATCATGTACCCTCTGCATGTTAGGGAGACTACATTTTAGATACTAATTTGGTTTTTCAACTTAAGTTTTTTTATTTTGGTATCTGTGTTAGAGTTTTTGTACATTTATATGTTTGTGGGCATTAATAATGCGCAGAATTACATTTTATTCTCGATTTTACATGTATACATAGACATGGTTATTTTGTCTTTGATACAAATTTTCCCTGACTTGTAGAAGTGTGTGTTTTATAACTCTTGTTAACTATGCCTCAATTAGGCCTGGTCGACATTTTTTTTATCATGGATGTTTCCATCATGTTTCTCTGTTCATTATTTCTGCAGCACACAGTCGAGCAGAGTAATTTTTGTTTATTTCCATTTTCGTTGTTCTTGCTGTTCTCAATGAAATATTTTCTAGCTTGGTCGCAATAATGTAACGTTTCAAGGACCTTCCACTGGATCACAGTGTCCTATTCATTCATAATAGTTTGCTGTTGTTAATCTAACAAGTTTGTTCAGTTGTCTCCAGATGACATTAACATAGAGTGGGCAGAATCAATATTCATATAGTGGGATAGTTCCTAGGTGCCAAGGAACTATGATGTTTAATAAAACTGTGCTCTGATTTGCTGACAATGTAACACTTTTGATCATACCACAATCGTTTTGAAGTTTTAAAGATTTAATATGCAAAAATAGTGTATATAACCCCATGATTTTGGGGGTGAGCTTCCCTGAGAACTTTCCTATGCTGCTAGGGATGCTGTATTTTTTCTATTAATTTTGCTGCTCACTTGGGACTTGAAATATTTCTGATTTAGCACTACTCTTTGATGCTCTATTTGCTGAGAGCTTTCATAGCAATGATTTTGTGCAAACTCTGTATCGCATCCTTTGAGTTTTTGTAATAAAACCTTAAAAATTCATTCCAATGATCTAGAACTCAATTATTGAGTGACCCCTTACTCAGTCAAACTGTATTTTTGATTTCTTGGGAGGTGCCTTACCTCAAGGGCACATTGCCTTCTGAAACTGAGGTTTAACACTGTCTCCTATTTATCAACCCGTGGGCATTCTGTTGAAGTAATATTTTGGGAGTAGAATATTTTTGGGGTCCCCCACGCCCACATCTTTGGCCTCGAACTGCTATCATCTGTGTCTTTGTATCACTGGGGGTAGGCTGAATATGCTTCATAAAGTATCTATTTCATGCAACATGCTGCCTTTATTTTTTTAACTACATTCTGCACAGTAGCAACACTCCAATAGTTAACGTGCTTGTCTTACTTTGCTCTGCATTCCAGTGGTGTCCTTAGTTTCGTTATTACCAGCGTCTAATTTACCCACACCAAATATTGCTTTACTGATAATAGATTTTAATTTAATTTTCAGAGTAGGTTAGTTGCATTAATACTACCTCAGTGAAGCTTAGGGGGCTTGAAAAATCTGAAAGAGTTGCAACTAACAAGGTAACCTGAGAGTCACCTGGGACATTGGGTAAGCTCATACATAGAAACACTGGTCTCTTGGCCAATAATAGCACATTCAATTCAAAGGTACTATATGGCTACCTTGATCAGTTATAAATGAAATTATAAAAAAATCATCAGTGACAGAGCAGTGGGTGTAGGGTGAGAAACGTGCTTGGTGCTCTCATAAACGTGATACTGTCGTGCAGTTCCTATAAATCTATATAGGATCTGCGCATTTAGACAACATAGACTGTGGGATTGGTGTCCAGACTGATTCCAGACACCCCCACCGGATATGTTTGCCTGTATACCAGCTAGCTCACAGTGCCACTATAAACTCCTCTTACCAAGGAGGGAATAGTTCTTGGCAACTATCGAACATGACAACATCCCATCAGGGATCGTGGAAACAGTACAGTACTTTTCGCTCAGTCACTCGTGCTCACTTTGTCTCAGAGAGATACACAGAATAAACGGTGGGGACGTTTTCAATAAGCATTTATTTAACTAGCGTCACTCTAGTGTAAAATAGGTGTGCTGAAACAACCATAAGACAGAAACAGATATAAATGATTATAAGCACCACCAGAGTAAATGGATGGTAGATTTCTACCATAGTGCTAAAACAATGAATATATGCAAGCATATAAATACATGACAGTAATAATGCATACTCCTATGATGAAACCCTTACTAGGATGTACCTAAGTGTACCTAGCACGAATGTAGGTGTTCAGCCAAGAATCCCCCTAGGTTGAAGCCAACCCCATTATCTGAAGTGAGAGACTGCGGGACCCCATCTTGGCCTCGAGACAGACACCCCGCGAGGGATGTTAGACCACTGTGAGCTGGAGTGTCTGCGTGCAGGAACCTCAGCGTCTTGCGTCAGTGTGTCAGCATGGAACTCTTTTCTCCTCTTCCTACCCTGGCAAAGATGTGGTGTATATATACCTAAAAGGTACCCTCTGGGGATTCTACCTTGCTTTGTCATGTCGGGCCGAGGATGACGGAAGGGATGGCCCTTAAACATAGTTATTATACATAAGATGGTAATCCTGCTGTGATTCTAAGAATCCTTATGCATAATTAATGAGGCTAGTTTTTGGGGAAAAACACACAACATTTATGCAGAGCTTAACTAGGTAAAAAGGTCAATACCAAACCCCTGTTATGTAGTACAATGGTACGGGAAATGTAGGTGAAGGGTCAGGTGACTACTCAAGCCTATATTGGGGCACACTACGAAACATAACACCCACTCCTCATCCGACCGGATAACATATTAAACAAGCATTTGCAATCCAAAAGGTCTCGCATTTGCGAGAGTTTAAGCTATTGGCATTGTAAATGACAATGCCTTTTATTTATGTTTTAAAAACCAACACGTAAATAAAAGGCATTGCCATTTACAATGCCAATAACTCAAACTCTCACAAATGCGAGACCTATTGCATTGCAAATGCTAGTTTACTGCTGCCTCGCCCACCTTGGCTCCCACTTTGTTGTTTCTTAATACTTTCTTGCAGCATTTCTCAGGGAAGTGTTAGGGAAGACGGTGTGATTTAAGCTGCCAGAAACCTGATCTCAAGTGTGATAGGACCAGAAGTTTTTAAAGAAAGCATTGCTAAATCGTGTGCTCGCTGCTTCTGCAGCAGCCCAATTAGACCAGCTGGGAACCCGAGCAGGCTCTTGCCAGGCCTAGCTGCAGGAATAGCAAAACGGCTGGACAGAGTGTGGCCGTTGGAGGGCCCAGCGGTGCCACTGACCCCTGCGTCCCAGGCCAAAGCATGAAAGGGTCTGTGGGGTAATAACATTCTGAGCCACTTTAAGTTGAAGATAAGCGGCTGGGCCAGGTGCCAAACAGGGGTGGGGGCAGTCCGGCTTCCTGGACTCTCCTGGGGTCACTCGTGGCTTACTGCTGTCCTCAACCATTTATCTGTCTTCGAGCAGGAACATTATTTATTTATCTATCCAGGTGTGACAAAATACTCAAGTATTTCGTAAACAAAGCGCAACACTTCTCTTAGAGCAGACACTTCTAATTTCCTATATTCAGCAGACAAACCTGAACCATCTATACACCCCTCCTTTTTTCTATGTTCGATACAAACACAATAGGCCTTTAAAAAACACTTGTGTGAAATAAGGACATGGAGTGAAATTCAAATTGTATTTCAGTGTGATTGCAAAGAGAGCGGTAGTAGCATGAGCTTTTCTTCTTCCTGGTGCCATTACCTATGTACGTGTCACAGTGTAGCAATACACGTAACAGTGTGTGCTTTACTAAAATGCCCAGTCCATTTTTTCCATACAGCACTCTATATTGGGGATTGGCACGTTTCTAAGCACACCCTATTTTGGATAAACTACATGGGACCTCGTAAGACGAAGTCATTTGCCCAGGCTCACACTATTTGTCAACTGCGTGAGCTGGGATTACCAAGGTCGAAGTGAACTGTCTGATTTGGTACAAAGCACCAGCACCATCTGTGAATGAAGCATGTTGGGTATGTCGAATCGCATAAATGTGGCTTGAAACTATCTGAATCCAGTCTTTTGTTGAACTGAAGTTGCGTGGTCACTTCTTTTCATCTGCCTCTCTCTCTTATTGACAAATACCACTTAGGCTTCCTTATTTTGGCCACATAATATTATCTGGGGCTCCTGAAGGAAGCGCATGTTTGGTTCCACACACCGCCTTTCAGCCCCTAAGCTTATATTAACGTGAAATAAATCAAGTCTTTTTTATTAGCAAAGTGAGCCTGCTTTTTTAAAAATATAGTGTGCGTATGTGTGTGTGCGTGCGCCCGTGTGTATGTGTGTAACTGAAAGAATGCATATTGTGTCAAACCAATTGGACGTTTTTATCAGAATCGTTTTGTTGGAAGTAAATCATTCCCTTTGCTGTGCCTGTTAGGCTCAGAGGTACGTCACAACCTCTTGCTTTGTTGTCTGTCAAAACTTTCAAAAGCAGTGCTTCAGCGCTAGGCTCTAAATCATGCACATCAAAGGATACCTTTGTCTTACGTGATTAAAACAGGAAAGAGCCCGTCTTGACTGATCGGCCGCAATGCTACACCTCAGGAGCCCAACCTCCCAATAAATAATTCATTTCCCCTTTTGATGTGACATAGAAACACCGGATTCTCCAGCAGACTCGTTTTAAGAGGGGTGACACAAAGAACTTGCTATTCTCTGTAGAAACCTGAGCCACTCCACGGCCACGACAGCTGCGAGGAGCAGGGCAGGCACAGACATCAGTGCCCCCTGCTCTGAGGCCTGGCTCTGTTGTGAGGCGGCTGGAGCCCCTTGACTGATTGGGAGGGGGGAGGGAGAGCAAAGAAAGTGGAGCCAGGAAATACACAATAAAAACGAAACCAGCACAGTGCTGGTGTAATGCTAGCAGTGCTGATAGATAATTCTGATGTATAATGTCGACAATTATTAACAAGCAACCAAGTGGGAGGCAGGGCAGGGGAGGCAGCAGTAAAACAACTGTGCGGTGTTAAGAGGAGGTGGGAGGAAGAATGCTGTATTTCAAATGTAAGCAGCTCGGGCGCTGAAGTTGATCACAGACAAACACCAACAGAGCAGGAAACCAAGAAAGAAAAGAGTCCCCCAGAACAGATAAAGAACCATAGTGGAATGAGACAGTACTTAGTCCCTGCTGCATGGGAGGAACGGAAGAGAGAAAGGAGGGACAAAGAGGCAGGACTGATCACTGGCAAGCAAGGATTTTTGAAGGGCACTGATTCAAACAAATCAAAAGCTGGGGGATAGCTTTAACCCAACATAAGAAATTACAATAGGTCTCGAATGCTCTACCTAAAAAGGAAATGACCTTCTAATCAAGCATCAAACATTGTTAAAAAGACGTTCAACATTTTTCTAAAAGTTCATAAAATCTCTAAAAAATAAACTCTAAAAATCCCTTAAAATATGTTCATATATATAGTCTGAGCAACTGAGTACTTCTGCAAGTCATGGTGCTCAGCTAGTGTAAATAAGAGAGAATATTTTTTTTGTTTAAGATTCCAAATTCGGTTGTTTGAGAAAAAAGGCCGAATTCTTCCCAGCACACAGAGAGCCAAATGTTTATGTGTCCTGTGTGGGAGACGAAATGTCACTGCTGCTTGCCTTCGCAGACGACGGCCCCTCTAACACCTCTCAGATCAGGTCAATCGAGCAAAGATGATCTTCCTCAGTTCCCACAGCCGATGCTGGGGAAGCATTAGAAACATCCAAAGCCTGTGTGCCTGTAGTGGAGCCGGTATCCAATCCAACAGGAGCTGAAGCATCCCGTGGTGGCTCTAAGAATGGCGACATCAACATTGGAATACGCTGGGGACACTGCAGTGTGTGGGCCGTTAACGGGTCCAGCAATGCATCCATGTCTGGTGGCGCAACCGATGGAAGTGTTAGACAGAGATCCAACACGCATTTTTGTCCACAGAACAAACAGTGGAGAACAGGCAATACTGCCTGGTCAAAATGATAGGAACCAAGACTCGCCTAGCTACCGAAGTCGAGGTGTTCCAAGATGGAGTACCAATGCGATCACGATAACATTGCTCCAAGAGCGTTTTTTCCATTTCCTTGGTGACTGGGACGTCCATTGCGTAGCAGAAAAATTAAAATCAGGATTCCCACTACCAGTAGCAGGATTAGCGGAAGACCTCCAAAAATGCTTCAGAATACGGAGTGTATAAAGGCTGGAATCACTCCAAAGACTGTCTGAAAGGTGCTTAACAGTCCAGAACCTATGGTCTTAAATAGGTGTACTATACCCTTCGTATCAGACATGTTAAAGATACACTGTGTAATTTCTCTGAAATGGAAAGGGCAGTTAGTTTGTACTAGTGCCTGTATCTCAGCTGAGGACCTTGCAACCTGGAGATAAAAAGTCTCTCAGGCTGAGGTTAAGGGCACATCCTTCTGTAACAGCATGGCTTTTTATTCGGCCCAGAGTATCAAACCATATAAAGGAAACATTCAACGAAGCCCAGAATGGCGCCTCCCTGACGGTGTGGGTCGGTGGAAACAATACTTGCATACAACAAGTAACCCTGGAACTTACAGTGACAAGTTATGTGATGCCTGGAAGCATCCCACAACAACCTTGATCATTCAGCATTAAGTAACTCCCATTTGAGAGCAGCCTGAACACTGGATTAATCACAGCAGTTGGAGAACCCTTCGAATGACAGGATAAGTTAGCTACTGAACCGTTACAGGCCCCGTGAAGCATAATATCCTGGCAAATGAGAGAGCCACTCAAAACATTTTCACAGTCTCTACCGCTGAGAAACACTTCAGTGTCCCCATTCCTGCATCACAATCTATACGGTAATTCCCAAGATTCATGGATGAATTCCCTACCCGTTGCTTCATACCTGCCTGCCTGGAGGTGTTCTAGGCAATATTGAAACTAGAATGTTGTTACCGCCAATGTTATATGGCCATGAATTAACCATACTGTGGACGGTGACTCTGCCACTGTGAAAGGTAATTGGTCTAATTTCTAAATGTGCAGCATTGTATATTTCGCATCCCTTTGTGCCATTGTTGTCTTCTTTTCAGTCAAATTATATGCAGAGAACAGAGACGAACTGTTGATATATCGCCAGGGCACATAACCAGAACGCAATGATTGCAGCGTCCAGCTTAATGACACAATAGAACGTAACTGTGATTGTCCGTGTTGTAAGATGGGCAGATCCTGTTCCATTATATCTATTGCAGAAGATACAATGTTGCCCAGTGAATCAATCCTGGATGTTAGTGTGGTCATGCCATTGTCAACCACAGCCAAAGCCTTTTCAAGTTAATTCTCTCCTCAGCTTCCTGTTGAGAGATTTTCCAAATTTCATTATAAACGGCATATAAGAAGCGTTTCTGACATGGCTTTCGGACCTAGCAAGACATACCTAAGATTCATGTCATCTGAGAGTAGGGACAAGTGCTATTTCACCTGTGACAGCGTCAAGGTTCTTAGCCAATCTAGGCATAACTTCCCAACAATGTATGATGTCACCACCCCCGGATGTTCTCGTTGTACATAGCGTAAGTCAGGCATATGGATACTAAACCCTCCAGTGGTACCCCTAAATCTAGACTGACACCTATTTGTGTCGATAGCCCAAACTAACCATCCCTTCCAATTGGGGTTTGTTGTATTGTAAGAAACGTCATGCAAGATGTCAACAACTGTGCCTTCACCATTTTCAGTATAGTTTTGCCATCCCTCTAAGTGTGAAAGTGAGGGTTTACGAGGTGTGTTAAATTCCTTAATCTTGGCTCACCCAATACAGGAAGTCTGTTGCACAGTGTTGTTCAGAAAAGTCATCTGTTGTGGTATGAGGCATGTTCTGAATAGTGCCTCGGTTCCCTGAACCTGCCATTCCTTAGTACCCCAGACTGATTTTGTGTCTATACTGTCTTTCTATAACATTAAACCCTGCTCAGCCAGTTGGGCAATAAAGGATGCAGAGTATATCTATTTCGTTTTAGTAAGCATACTTTTCTTAGCAGATGTAGGTGCATGCTTATAATAATTTGAGCGTGGATCTGATGTATTAAACTCAGAAAAATAAGCACATTTTTGTTCAAACGTTTGTGAACTACCTTTCGGTGGTGTTGGGCAATGTTCCCATTGGTGATATGTGAAAACATTACGTGGTGCACTTGGTTTATGCAGAAAGTGATGACCATAATGTTGATAACAGTACATTGTGTCATAATCAGACGAATCGTCAAACAGTTCATTTTTCGTAAATGCTGCAGACCCTTCTAAATCAGACAACATATTATTAACAGTTTCAAAATCCAAATCGTTAGAGTATGTACTGGAGGTGATGATATAATTTAAAGAAATTTTGAATACATGTGGCATTTTCAAAAGTTTAGTGGGACCTAATACATCATATGTAACTCTGTCCCAAACTATTCCGTCAGGAACTGGAACCGCTGTAATGTTTACATAGGACAGGTCTCTCTGTTCACGATGAGATGATGTATGAGGTTTCAGCACCAAGTTCACTATTGATACTGCAGAGCGTTTCCGGTAGATAGAGTCCATTCACGATCAAGGAAAATACAGTCACTAAACCTATCCAAAATAGTAGGAACAGTATTCCTGTTTATCCAGAGCTATAGCCATGGTGAAACTAGGTATGTCTTTTTCAGAAAAATGTAAAAATCATGAAGTTGTTTTTTGCAGGAAACTGGAGCTGGCGGTGGGTCAGGTTTACTTGGATCCAGAGAAAAAGTGTCGGAATCGATGAAGTACCCAGATGCAGTTTGATCAATCTTTAGTAGCTCAGCAGGTTTTGTTGAACTGGCAGTTGTCTCCTGTAGAGGCATATTGATGTAGAAGTCGGTGTTAGGCCGAATTGATATCTGTGTTTCATTTGTCTTTTGTTGTTCAATTTCAATCGGAACGAGTTCCATTTCATTGTCGGAAACTCCATTGCTTCGAATTGTAGATTTTTCGAATGTTATCAGTCTTTCTGTCTGAACTTCCTGTATGGTAGCGAGAGGAGAGCGGCGGCTACCCAGGAGCCAATGTGGCCTGCTATTCAGGATTGGCCTCATAGAGTGGTTTGATCTGATCAATTGAGACAAATCTCTTTTCTTTCTTGCCGGCAAGAGGTGGAAGAAGTACGGTTCTTGTTCCTTCAACAGACAGGACAGGTACAGGCTTCCTGTAGGATGGCCCAAATTCTTTCTTGACCGTTAATGAAAAGGGCCCCCTGCTACTTATAGGGAGTTCCTCTAGGCAGTGAAATGACACACAATGTAAATTCCTAGGGCAACTCAGAATAAATACAACACTAAATTATAACATTTCTATTATATGAAGAGACACAGGCAAAAAAATATATATTTGAAAAATACAAAAATAATTCTTTATTGACAATGTTATATTAAATCTATATTCAAAAAATACAATCTTAAAACAGACCACAAGCACACCACATCCATGTTATCATTCATACTAAGCAGTTATAATGCATACATCACAGGCACAATAAACACCTGAAATGGTTGTGATTCAAAACATTATGTACATAGTCAGAAGTTGTATATTGCCATTATGATATTGATTTCAACACTTTTACTCGATGAGCCTGAGATGCAGGCTTTTGGTTCCTAAATTCGTATCTGTTTCATAGAGTGGCTGTAACTCCAGATAATTTCCTACGCGAGTTTCGGCATAAAAATGCCTTCTTCAGGAAAAGCCACAGCAGATACAGCCAATATCTGTAAATACAAAGAACAATTGTATGCCATCTCTCCTGACATTATATTATACATGAGATATCTACACATATAGTTATTGCTTTGTATTTGGTAGTCCATCACCACAGAGAAAAGCAAAAGAAGAGCAATTCACTTAGATAAGTACCCCAATCATACCAGTGGTAAAGGAGCATGCAGAATTGAATGTGAAAATCACAGAGATGTGATTGCATGCTATAAATACTAAAAGTGCCAAGAGAAAATCCACACAAATAGTTAAAATATCCCTTTATATGTGCTCTTGCGTCATGCGATGTTCGTTAAAAATATCATTACCATATAATGCGGAAACTGTCTCCCTGGAAACTCAACAAATACGCAATGTCCTACTTGAAAGGGAAACATGCACTGGTCTTCTATGTGAGACAAAAGAAAGAATGAAATTAAGGTGTCTGATATTTTAATGTTTCCATGCTGTAGGCATATTTGACGTATAGGAGGATATTTACCATTAAAGTGGAGAGGGTCCACTTAAAGGCTGTCTTTGTAGTGTTTTAAAAAAAAAAAGAATTCGGTAGCCAGTTTCTTGAAACCTTCCTACATGGAACAAGAAAACAGACATCTGATTCCTGGTACATATGTAGCCTAATTACCTAAACAGGCTTCTACAGAGAGATTCCAAACGAGATTCCAAAAAAGAACAGCGCAAAGACTTTTAAAGGCTAACAGCCAAAGGCAGTTCAAACAGTGATAGGCACCATCATGTAGATAGAAAAAACGGACTCTTTAAGATAAAGGAGATTAGAGCTAATGTGAGGTGACAAATGAAAAAATAACGCAAAAATACCGTCAAGTTGAAAAGGAACATGGGTTAAAGCTACTGAATAGCAACGGATAGAGAAGACATACAAAATCACGATGCATAAAATGGAATCCAGCGTCGCAATGAGATGGAATACTATGCGGTGCGATAAAGGCTATGTATGAGTATAAACCCGGACTTACCATTGTGTCTATCTGGATGATTAAACTCTCTGACTCGGGCTCCTACAATGAGGTATTCGATATGCCTCGAGTCAACCACGCCGTATGTTGATAGATGCAACACGCGTGGTACAGGAAGTTGGATGATTCGGTGCAGCCGCCGCAATTGGAAATGGTTTAGAAATAGTCAGGCGGGAGTCATGTGACAAATCACATGTTTCCGTCTGTCGCTTGGGATAGTAGTTGGATTCCAAAGCTGGTTGGTCTATGTGGTAGGCATGATGTAAGTGTAGGCTTACCAAGGTAAAACCAGTAGTGGGTGACATAAAACCAAATAAAGACCAATAAAGACCAAACGTGTAGGTGTATGCATACAGATAATTGTAATATAGACCTAGAGAAAAATTATCGATGTTCTACTTCCTATTCAGGACCTGCAAAACAATGATTGTGCAGGCTTGTCTAAATAGTCTGAAACCATTATGTTACTTCTAGAGATATAATAAAACGACATGGCTAATGTAACGGTGTATGAAGACTCGAAACGAATCACAGGTATAAAGCCAAAAAAGAAGCACAGCGCAAGAACTCTTGTGCCTTATGATGAAATTCGAAAAATGAATGGCCGAAATGAATCATAAGTATAGAGCCAAAATAGAACAGTACAAGACTTTTATGCCTTATGATGTAATACGGAAAATGAATGGCTAACTGAACAGACGTGGAGGCAGAAATGATAAGTCCAAGAATAAATGGCTAACTGAATGGATGTGCAAAGATAAGGAACGGGTCCCAGATGTAAAGCTAGATACAAGAAGCCCAAAGACCAAATGGTTGCTGGGTTAGATATAGGAATGCTAATATAGTGTCATATATACAAAGAGTATACGTAAATACAGAAACACTATCCAGTGTTGTAACGGATTGCTTGATCCCATGGTATTCCTAAATTTAATCCATGGGAGCAGGAGTCAAGTACATAAATCCAATACACTACTCTACACTTCCTAATCTCATCCATGTCAGTACCTATCCTAGTATTGATCTTTTCCAGAATTATCCATCTGATGTCCTCAGGAGTATGGCCCAACTCCATGAAATGTTTAACCAGAGGTGCAGTTTTTTTTAATCCGAATGGCCGAACGATGTTCTGTGAGCCGCGTGGAGAAAGGGCGCGAGGTCTCCCCTACATATCCCAACTCACATGGACATAGCAGCAGATATTTAATGTTTTTAGTTTTACAGTTCGTAAAAGACTTTAAACTGATCTGGTTGGTATTGTACGTGTAGGTTTTGGTGATTATAGCACCGTCACATGCTTTACAGTGGGAGCACTTATGGTTGCCCATAACTGCATTTTGTCCATCAATTGTTTTTTGTAAGAAGGGAATGTTGGTCGTCATTCTAGATTGTACAACAAGATCCTTTAGATTTTTGTTACGCCTGTGTGCAAACACAGGACGCGAAAGAATGGCATTTTGTTCACTGTCAGCATTGAGAATATGCCACTGAGCATTTATGATTTGGAGTATCTTTTCATTGAAGACAGAATGTCTGATGACACAGACCAGTTTGGAATCTCCTAAAGGGTGAGTAGTCTGTAACATTATCTGGTCACTCGCAATGGCCAGTACTGGAGAATGTAAAAGAAATACCGATTTTTAATCTGTCAAAAAAGCCCCTGCAAACTACCACAGTAATGCTGCTCTCCAAAGGTCTATCCTTTGTACCCCATACTGGGGCTAACATTTATTAACTGTTTCAGGATATTATGGCGTTTTTCCGTAAAATACTACTAAAACATTTTTTCAAAGTTGCCAGTGAAACTAATGAGGAGAACCATTCAGTCCTACGTCCCATGTCCACATTTACCCCTAACCTGGACCAAGTGGGACCAGAGGTAAGCATTTTTGAGAATGTGGTTATGGCTAATCTTAAGGCAGCTACTAAATATAACTTACGACCATCTCCAAACTTACAAAAAGATGAACTTAATGCCCTTTGTGAACTCAGAAATGCTTCAGACATAACCATCAAAAACTGTGACAAAGGAGGAGGGATTGTGGTATTGGATACCGATGAATATGTAACCAATATGCGTAAACTTTTGAACAACACAATCCACTACCTACCGGTGAAACTGAACCCAACGGTCAGGGTACAGAGAAAAATACAAGGCCTCACCAACAGGGCCCTAGAATGAGGGATCATATGCCAACATTTCACTAATCCTCGCATGGAGAGTATTTATGGGGTCCCTAAGATACACAAGGACAGCAACAACCCTCCTTACCCCCAATTGTAACAACCATAGGGTCGGTTACCGAGCCCATTTCCAAATATATTGACTGCATACTACGTCCACATATACCAAAAACCGCCTCTCATATTAAGGACACTAAAGAAATTATCAATAAGTTGGAAGGTCTTCCATTTATCGCTACCAGAGAAACCCTAGTCACTCTTGATATAGAGTCTCTATACAGTAATATACCTCAGCAAGGGCCTTGGGAGCAGTTGAATGGTTCATCACCCACTATCACATAGACTGTGATCTGACTTACATTTTAGCCATTCTTTGCGTTGTCTTAGAAGAAAATACTTTTGAGTTTAATGGAAATCTTTTTAAACAAGTGAAAGGGGTCAGCATGGGAGCCTCTTGTGCTCCCACGGTGGCAAACATTTATATGGCCCAAACTGGAAGTGGATTTATATGTTAAACCCACAGCAAGAAACACCCTCTTACACTTCAGCAGTTTCCACCCGAAAATTCAGAAGGAAAGCATCCCTATGGGCCAATTTTTGTGCTTAAGGCGTAACTGCACCAACCTCAAAGATTACGACCTTAGAGCAGTTGTCATGAAAGCCAAATTTATCACCCGAGGCTACCCTAGAAGACTGGTCTGGGAAGCATATAAAAGGGCCTGTTTCTATGATAGAGACCATCTGTTACAGACTACTCACCCTTCAGGAGATTCCAAACTGGTCTGTGTCATCAGACATTCTGTCTTCAATGACAAGATACGCCAAATCATAAATGCTCATTGGCATATTCTTAATGCTAACAGTGAACATAATGCCCTTCTACCGTGTCCTGTGTTTGCACACAGGAGTAACCAAAATCTATAGGATCCTGTTGTACAATCTAGAATGACGACCAACATTCCCTTCATACAAAAAAACAATTGATGGACAAAATGCAGTTATGGGCAACCATAAGTGCTCCCACTGTAAAGCATGTGACGGTGCTATAATCACCAAAACCGACACGTAAAATACCAAACAGATCAGTTTAAAGTCTTTTACGAACTGTAAGACTAAAAACATTATATATCTGCTCCTATGTCCATGTGAGTTGGGATATGTAGGGGAGACCTCGCACCCTTTCTCCACGCGGCTCACAGAACATCATTCGGCCATTCGGACAAAAAAAAACTCTGCACCTCTGGTTAAACATTTCATGGAGTTGGGTCATACCCCTGAGGACATCAGATGGATAATTCTGGAAAAGATCAACAATAGGATAGGTACTGACATGGATGAGATTAGGAAGCGTAGAGAAGTGTATTGGATTTTTGTACTTGACACCTGCTCCCATTGATTAAATTTAGAAATACCATGGGATCAAGCAATCCTTTACAACACTGGATAGTGTTTCTGTATTTACGTATACTCTTTGTATACATGAAACTATATTAGCATTCCTATATTTAACCCAGCAACCATTTGGTCTTTGGGCTTCTCATATCTGGCTTTACATCTGGGGCCTGTTCCTTATCTTTACACATCCATTCAGTTAGCCATTTATTCTTGGACTTATCATTTCTGCCTCCACGTCTGTTCAGTTAGCCATTCATTTTGCGTATTTCATCATAAGGCATGAAAGTTCTTGCGCTGTTCTCTTTTGGCTCTATACTTATGATTCATTTCGACCATTCATTTTTCGAATTTCAACCTAAAGCACAAAAGTTCTTGCGGTGTTCTTCCTTTTTGGCTTCATACCTGTGATTCGTTTTGAGTCTTCATACACCGTTTCATTAGCCATGTAGTTTTATTATATCTCTAGAAGTAACATAATGGTTTCAGACTATTAAGACAAGCCTGCGCAATCATTGTTTTGCAGGTCCTGAATAGGAAGTAGAACATCGATAATTTTGCTCTAGGTCTATATTTCAATTATCTGCATACATACATCTACACGTTTGGTCTTTATTTGGTTTTATGTCACCCACTACTGGTTTTACCTTGGTAAGCCTACACTTACATCATGGCCGCCACGTAGACCAACCAGCTTTGGAATCAAACTACGATCCCAAGCTGCAGACGGAAACATGTGATTTGTCACATGACTCCCGCCGGACTATTTCTAAACCATTTTCAATTGCGGCGGCAGCGGCACCGAATCATCCGGCTTCCTGTACCAAACGTGTTGCATCTATCAACATTTGGCGTGGTTGACTCGAGGCATATCGAATACCTCATTGTAGGAGCCCAAGTCAGAGAGCTTAATCATCCGGATAGACACAATGGTAAGCACGGGTTCATACTCCTACATAGCCTTTATCGCACCGCATAGTATTCCATCTCATTGCGACGCTGGATTCCATTTTATGCATCGTGATTTTGTATGTCTTCTCTATCAGTTGCTATTCAGTAGCTTTAACCCGTGTTTCTTTTTAACTTGACGGTATTTTTGCGTTATTTTTTCAGTTGTCACCTCACATTAGCTCTAATCTCCTTTATCTTAAAGAGTCCGTTTTTTCTATCTACATGATGGTGCCTATCACTGTTTGAACTGCCTTTGGCTGTTAGCCTTTAAAAGTCTTTGCGCTGTTCTTTCTTGGAATCTCGTTTGGAATCTCTCTGTAGAAGCCTGTTTAGGTAATTAGGCTACATATGTACCAGGACTCAGATGTCTGTTTTCTTGTTCCATGTAGGAAGGTTTAAAGAAACTGGCTATCGAAATCGTTTTTAACAAAACACTACAACGACAGCCTTTAAGTGGACCCAGTCCACTTTAATGGTAAATATACTCCGCCTACAGCATGGAAACATTAAAATATCAGACACCTTAATTTCATTCTTTCTTTTGTCTCACATAGAAGACCAGGCCATGTTTCCCTTTCAAGTAGGACACTGCGTATTTGTTGAGTTTCCAGGCGGACAGTTTCTGCATTATATGGTAATGATATTTTTAACGAACATCGCATGACGCAAGAGCACATATAAAGGGATATTTTAACTATTTGTGTGGGTTTTCTCTTGGCACTTTTAGTATTTATAACATGCAATCACATCTCTGTGATTTTCACATTCAATTCTGCATGCTCCTTTACCACTGGTATGATGGGGGTACTTATCTAAGTGATTTGCTCTTCTTTTGCTTTTCTCTGAGGTGATGGATTACCAAATAGGAAGCAATATCTATATGTGTGGATATCTCATGTATAATGTGATGTCAGGAGAGACGGCATACAATTGTTCTTTGTATTTACAGATATTGCCTGTATCTGCTGTGGCTTTTCCAGAAGAAGGCATTTTTATTCCGAAACGCGCGTAGGAAATTATCTGGAGTGACAGCCACTCTATGAAACAGATACGAATTTAGGAACCAAAAGCCTGCATCTCAGGCTCATCGAGTAAAAGTGTTGAAATCAATATCATAATGTCAATATGCAACTTCTGACTATGTACATAATGTTTTGAATCACAACCATTTCAGGTGTTTATTGTGCCCGTGATGCATGCATTATGACTGCTTAGAATGATTGATGACATGGATGTGGTGTGCTTGTGGTCTGTTTTAAGATTGTATTTTTTGAATATATATTTAATATAACATTTTCAATAAAGAATTATTTTTGCATTTTTCAAACATATATTTATTTGCCTGTGTCTCTTCATATAATAGAAATGTTATAATTTAGTGTTGTATTTATTCTGAGTTGCCCTAGGAATTTACATTGTGTACCAAATTCTTTCTTGTCCACATTCTTTTCTCTGCCAGATCCCCGACTTTTGGGATTCAGGCAGGCCTTGCCGTTACTGATTTCACTTCCCCAGTGGCAGTGCGTTTTACTTGCACGTTGCTTTGTAGTGCCTGGAATTCATTAAGATCCTGCAAAACAGCCAAACGTTTATTGATGTCAAAAGGTTTTTTATCCACCACTGTGCTTTCATAATTGAGGTCAGGTACCCACATTCACGTCCCAAATAGGACTTTGTAAGGGGTGACACCTCCTAGGGAACTGCTTGGCATATTATTGAGTGCCCTCTGGACCCCATAGAAGTGATTGACCCAACTACCACCCAAACCTAATACCCATGCTGTTAAAGATTGCTTTATGTCCTAGTTTTTCCTCTCCACAACCGAATTTCCCTCGGGATGGTACAGAGAGGAGTACCGGAATGCAACACCCAAACTTCCCATGGCTTCCTTGTAAGTCCTAGAGCTAAATGCAGGGCCACGGTCAGAATGTAATGTGCCAACTGCATATGTCCCTTTGAAGACTCACAAATCTTGTATAACTGTTCGAGCATCAGCCGAGCGCTGAGGCCAAACCCACAGGCATCTAGAACATGAATCCACTGCCACCAAGATGTACTTGTAAGCCCCATCAGATTGTAAGGGGCTGCAATACTACGGTTGAACCCTTCATCTGCTGACAGATGTCTCACTCAAGTACAAACGCTTTCGTCTGTTTAGTTAGACCTGGCCACCAATAGCATTGTTTCAGTAATTAAACAGTTGCAGTAATCCCTGCATGTGCAGAACACAGACCCTCGTGTGCAGCTAGAATTAAACCTAATCTGTGATCCATGTTTGGTATAACTCTATTCCCCACTCCTAGAATTTGAGCATACAGAATATTTTTTGCATCTAACTTGTAGGAGTACTTGAGTGGAAAGCCTTTTAGCAAGGCTGTGCTGTTTTTGCGTTGAGCAATGACAGCTACCATTCTGCTTCCATCTATTCTAATGCTAGAATGAGTGATTGCAGCTACAGCAGCAGTTCGCGCTGTCGCCTTGATGGCTTTATCAGCCAATGAATTCCCTTCAACGTGAACGCCATCACGTTGATGACTCAGCGTGTGTATCACATAAGCTCTCTGCAAGTCTTTTTTCAACTCTGCTACTTGTTCCCAAAGCATTTTGTGCTTTGTTGTGCAACCTTTTGAGTCTTTAAACCCATTCTGACCACAGTAGTGAAGATATTCATTGTAAGACTGGACACAATAAAAACGAATCGCACACTATAAGTGTGGGGAATTCCCGATCAGCTTGTATTAGTGCCAGTAATAGGGCTTTTAATTCTGCCAGCTGTGCTGTGCAGTCTCCTAGAGACTGTGTCTTCGTACTGCTAGGATGGAACTTGCCGTCCTGCATACGTCCTTTTACAATCTTACAAGCTGCACTGTATTGCTGTTTACTACCTATGGCAGGCTGAGCAGAACTGTCAGTGTAAATAATGTATTTATACTGATCTAGAGGCATTATTTCATTCGGGAGAGAATATTCTTGTTTGTATTGCAGGAATGCTTGCATTTTTAGTGTAGATTTAAATCTGTAGTCTACATCTGTTGCAGTGAGAGAATTAGCCCATTGTATCCATCTCGGATGTAAAGCTTTAGCATTCGGATTGCTTGCCTTTGTAACGGCCTCTAAGGCCGGTACCGGAGTTACGACAACTATTCGTTTCCCCTGAGCCAGTGTTCTTTCTCTCACTACAGCAGTCTGTACTGCTGTCAGAATTTCTTCCGTAGAAGCAAAACACATTTCGCCATTTGTGGCCAAGTGTGATTTGTCTGCTATGGGCAATGTTTCAGCTTCATTGAAGGTTAGGTAAGTGTACCCTCATTGACCCACGATTACATGGATTACCATATTTGTGGTATTTACACATGTGTGTAGATGTTTGGAAGCTATCATGTCAGCTTGTAAGGAACAAAGGCTATCCGTGTGTTCCTGTGTCCAATGTCTAATTGAAAAATCAGGTCTGATTAAATCGTAGAAAGGTTTCACTTTTCTGCGTAATCCAAAATGTATGTTCTGCCAAACTTTAGCAATCCCAATATGGATTGTAAGTTTTTCAGAGATTTTGGAGGTTGGAGCAGCGCACACTTTTCTAAAAAGTGAGCTGCTAGGCTTTTTCCTTCACTTGATAACTCATATCCCAAAAATAGGACATTGAGGTGAGCTATTTTCGATTTTTTAAAGTTGAATTTGTAGCCCTCAAAATTATGTTGCTCACCCTGGTCAAATGATCCATGAAATCATCATCCATCAGATAAATATCATCTACATAGGACAATGCCTCCTCATCAAAAGTTTGAAGTAACAAAGTTACCCTAGCTGAGAACAACCCGGGGCTATTCTTATACCCTTGGAGGAGTCGACAGAATTGTCCCTGGGAGCCTATGGCTGGGAATGCTGTCAAATACCTGCTTTCAGCCGCTATATTTTGGCAGAAAAAAACATTTGAGATATCTAGTGTTGTTTTGCATTTTTTCTGCACAATGTTATTCATTAATGCGGCACTGTGTGCATTCTGTACTGCAAATGTCTTTGTGTATGTGTTCAGATGCCTGTAGTCTAAAACTAGACAGTATGAATTATCGGGTTTCATTACAGGAAACAAAGGATTATTCATTGAAGAGGTGAAAGTTTCTATTACACCTTGGTATTCAAGTTGATCTAAGATCTCCCTGACCTGTTTCTTCGCTTCTTGTTTAATAGGGTACTGTCTCTGTGGAGTTAAAGTAGTCTTTAATGGGATTACATGGTGAGGTGACTCAGTATCCCACCCTACATGGTTGCGATATAATGCTTGAGCAAGTGCTACCACCCACTCCTGCGCATATGAATGTTTAAGTGACACTGGAACAAGGTCGGAAAATGCCGGTAAAATTACAGTTTCTCCCTTTGGGCACTCCATAACAATCTCAGACGGGAAATATTTTTCAGCCAAAAGGATGTCATAGCCATAAGTCAGGTTCTCCCAAAAGAGACCTTTAATTTTTCTGGGTTTGTCCCCCTCCATTTGGAGTGTTAATTTATTTAACAGGTGTGGGACACTTACCCTCGTATCAGGTGTCTCCACCATGATATGTTCATCCAACGCCGTTGCCACCAGAAATCCCATCAGGTTCTGGTGAGCTATTGTCACTTCTGCTGTGCTGTCTAGCATCGTCAGAGCCCATTCCCCGTTCAGAATATGAGTCCTCAGTATCCTTGGCATGTCTAACTTTAAGACCTGCTACCTTCTTCTTTTTAAATTGAGGTTTTGATTTTCTTTTATCTTCTTTTTTGATATTATAGTCTGAAGTACGATGTGTGTCTCTGGACTTTGCCCGTTCTTCTTGTCTGTGTTCTGTCTGTCCTTCCCTCTCTGATTTTTTTGATGAACCCTGAAAGAATGAGAGGAACGTGTGTCAGTATCCTGATACCTGTCAGGTTTCTTAATGTTATCACAATTCCTAAGGTTGTACCTCCTTTCGGAGGGCTCCTGTTAAGGAGACCCACTCCTGGATTGTGATCTATTCTTTCTATTCTTTTGATTTTTATTATCCCATTTCTTCTTGGAAGAATCAGGTGCTTGCTTGGTGTTATCTTTTTCAGGACCACCCATTAGTTGAGGTTTTGTTGCTCTAGCTCCCAAATTATCTCTACCTAATTAAGCATATGTATCTTCGATAATTTTTGGTAATTTACGCTCCTGTTGTAAAGTAGTGAGATCCCTCAGGCGTTGGCGTATAGCCACTGCTGCTGCCTCCCCTTTTATGTTCGCCAATATAATAGTTGATACCTGGGCAAAAATTCCTTACAATTTCATCCCTAAGTTCAGAACAGGTTCTGCTCCATACTCATTCCGTATCTGTCTTAATACATCTGGTATCACTGCTATTGAAGGGATACCATGAGTTCTGGTATAGATGGCAGCGAAAACTGTACCCCAAGAGGTACAATGCTCTATCTGTGAAGCTATCCCCATTGGCCAGCAGATTGTTAGCATTCTGTGTTTTTCTTGAGGACTTGTCTGTGGAAACACTGCCTCTAACTGTGTTATTTTCTGAGCTAACCAGAATGGCATTTGCTCACGTTTAGTGGGCATTTTTCCCATATCTGTGTTTAGCGTTTGTGGGTTTATTATAGTTGCAGACCCCTGAATTTGTCCTGCTGGTGTAGCCCTTGTTGTCTGTAGTGTGAGTGTTCTCATCACAAACTGTGTCAGGTTTCTGTAAAGTTTTATTATTTCTTTGTGTAGTGGACGTAAGTCTGCTACCGGCATTGTGTCAATATCTGGATGCGGTGTGTAAGCCGCTAGGACCGGCCAAGTTGCTCCGTCTCTACCGAGCAGACAAAGTCTTACTTTATCTTTTGTGTGTAGGAGGGCGCCTTTAAACCAGTTTATGGGCTCCTGGTAGGTGAGCGGAACTTCAATGTCCTCGTATGGACAATATTCCTCTGGTATTTCATCTTTAGTGTATGAATGAAATGTATTTTTGCGTGCATCTGCTGGTGGGAATTTCACCCATGAATAGAATGCCTCTGTTCTGTAGGACTTTTGTGCCTCAAACATGAATGTTACTATCCTACCCCTTGCTGTGACTCCATATTCTGCTAACTTTAAACTAAGGGCAGTTGTAACATTTTCTAAAATGTTTATTTCACCTTCCTGCTCTCCTTCTTCTGCTGCATCCGCACATAGTGCTGGCGCAGCGATGTCTTCGCCAGCCATTGTTGAAAGAGTTTCAAGGAAACTGGAATAAGGTTTTATGCACAATAGGAACTATTTGTCCTTCAAGCTTGAATAAACCAACAGCCAATACATAGGATATGCCTACTCAGCTGGGGCGGATTTTTCCCTTCCCACTCCAGACGTCTCTGGGTGAATGTGAGTAGGGGTCTCTGAGAAAGGCATGACTGAACTACAGATTTGACTGTTAATAAGAACCAAACCAACATTAGAGGCGCCATGTCGTGTAGTTCCTATAAATCTATATAGGATCTGCGCATTTAGACAACATAGACTGTGGGATTGCAGTCCAGACTGATTCCAGACAACCCCAACAGGTATGTTGGCTGTATACCAGCTAGCTCACAGAGCCACTATAAACTCCTCTTATCAAGAAGGGAATAGTTCTTGGCAACTATCAAACATGACAACTCTGTCCCTTCAGAGATCGTGAAAACAGTACAGTACTTTTCGCACAGTCACTCATGCTCACTTTGTCACAGAGAGATACACAGAATAAACGGTGAGGACGTTTTCAATAAGCATTTATTGAACCAGTGTCATTCTAGTGTAAAATAGGTGTGCTAAAACAACTTTAAGACAAAAACAGATATAAATGATTATAAGCACCAACAGAGTAAATGGATGGTAGATTTCTACCATAGTGCTAAAACAATGAATATATGCAAGCATATAAATACATGACAGTAATAATGTGTACTCCTACGATGCAACCCTAACTAGATGTACCTAAGTGTACCTAGCATGTATGTAGGTGTACAGCCAAGAATCCACCTAGATTGAAGCCAAACCCATTACCTGAAGTGAGAGACTATGAGACCCCGTCTTCTTGGTCTCGAGATGAACACCCCGCGATGGATGTCAGACCACTGCGAGCTGGAGTGTCTGCATGCAGGAACCTCAGTGTGTCAGCATGGAACTCTTTTCTCCTCTTCCTACCCTGGCAAAGATGTGGTATATATATACTCAAAAGGTACCCTCAGGGGATTCTACCTTGCTATGTCATGTCGGCCGAGGATGACAGAAGGGATGACCCTTATACATAGTTATTATGCAGAAGATGGTAATCCTGCTGTGATTCTGAGAATCCTTATGCATCATTAATGAGGCTAGTTTTCGGGGAAAACCACACGACATTTATGCAGCACTTAACTAGTTAAAAGGTCAATACCAAAACCCGTTATGTAGGACAATGGTACGGTAAATGTAGGTGAAGGGTCAGGTAACTACTCAAGCCTATATTTGGGTACCCTACAAAACATAACAATACACACATGTGAAAAATCAGTGATCACAGACATGTATCATAAAACAAGAATAGCATGGCCTATTTCTATATACAGTCCTAAAAAGGGGCATTGACATCATTTGAGGGTAGCCAGGGGTCACAGCTGTGTCCTCTAGCTTGCTCCCTGCTACTCCTGCCACTTCCTTTGGGACCTTGGGCCTCAGAGGAGGCAAAGGTTTTGCCCCCTCTGAGGCCAAGGGTCACAAAGGAAGTGCCAGGGGTAGCAGGGAGCAAGCTAGAGGTCACAGCTGTGACCGTTAACTTCCCCCAAATGACGTCCATAAAAAGAGGATGGAGGGCCTGTTGCAACAGTCAACATTTTGATCTCCTAGAAGAGCAGAGGGAGCATCATCAGGAATCTCAAGATAAATGAGCCAGAGACAGGGAGGACAACAAATCAACCAGTAGCATAAGATTCTATTGAAAAGATAAAGTGGGGCAGCCATCCCTGAATCCAAATAACTTAGGGGCATATCATCAAGGGCCTTATCTCCGCTTTTTTGGCTTTAAAAGCCAGAAAAGCGGAGATAATGTTTTCGCCCTATTAACAAGAGGGTGCTAACATGCATAATCGCATGTTAGCACCCATTTTTCCTACGCCTCCCTTTGCATCTCTAATGAGATGCAAAGTGGGCGTTCTGTCCCAAAATAACTGGAGAAATGTCGCTAACCGACATTTCTCCAATTATCAATGGGCACGCTAACAAGCATAGTGATAAGAAAAGTAGCGCTAACCGCGGTTATCGCTACTTTCCTTACACCTGCTTTTAGTTTGACTTAGCCATGATATCCAATGGAAGGTGGATATCATGGTTAAGTATGCCCTGCCCTATCAACAACGTAGCGCCAAACGTTGTGCGATTATCGCTGGAATCCCAGCGATAATTGCACATTTGGCAGCTAAGTCGGTTATTTTTATCGCTCTGGAGATAAGCATCGCTGATAGCGCGCTATCTCCGCGATAAAAACAAGCGATAGCCGGCGATAATTATCCTAGCGCTAAGTGCGCTTAGCGATGATTATCGCCGGTTGTTGATGATATGCCCCTTAGTTGGTCAGATGATCAAAGGGTGTCCAGTTTCAGTAATTATTGCAATTGCAAGACTTGCTGTGGTATAACTAGTTAAGAGATCCCTGATGTGCCACCCAGTTAGGTAGAAAACAGTAGATGCACCGTGCAGGTAAGGTTACTGCTATATGCTGGGCCCCACTGGGGTATGCACGGTGTGCTGTGACAGATAGAAAATGCATGTGGATACTGCGTACCGATGTTCCTTTCTATAAATTCATATATAAACTGATTAAAGTAACCATTTATTACCTTCAAATTCATTGTGATATTATTGGCCGTGGTGCCAGTGTCTATATGTAGGACAGAATATGAAGTCAGCAGATTTTTTCAACCCAGTCCAATGTTGGATTTGTTTCATCCATGTATGTATGTGACATAGAATGCTCAAACCTAGGAAGAAATCATAGGGTATCTTTTGCAATACAGACAGGCAAAGGGTACAGATGTAATTTGGGAGAGGGGAGAGGGGAGGAGGAGGGGAAGCAGACACAGTGAGTACGTTTCTGGCAACTAGGCTGGGTGAGAGGTGAAGGAAAATAAATTGGGTGGGACAGAGAGGTGCAGGAAACCAGTATTCCATGTTCTTGTTCAATTCAATTCAATACATTTGTATTGTATTTGTTTTATTAAAAAAATATGTCCAATAATACTGTAAAATAAATCTTAAAGTCACGATCAAATATTGGGGTTAAAAGCATGGCTAAAATACTGGGGGATATTCTCAAGAACGTGTGTTAACTATCGCCAAATTCGCTTTACGCAACTTCTCACATTGCAGTCTATCGCAGGAAAATAACATTGTGTTAATGCAGTATTCTCAACCCGGCGGCACCATGCGATAGTTTCACGATAACGCGACAAATGCCCGCGTTAAAATTAACGCGACGCCGAAAAAATGCGAAACATGAACGCTAAAAAAGTTGCGATGTCAAAAATC
The DNA here is from genome assembly GCA_963921515.1 of Calotriton arnoldi. NCBI lineage: Eukaryota > Metazoa > Chordata > Amphibia > Caudata > Salamandridae > Calotriton > Calotriton arnoldi. The sequence continues at coordinate 652,575 of CAWUFW010004346.1, read as the reverse complement.
GCGAAACAAAGATCAGCGATAACCAGCGACAGGCCTGCGATTTCCACGCGACATGCGGGAAAATGCATCATAAGAGCAGAGAAAAAAAAAAGAGAAAAAAATGTCACTGCGTAGCACCATGGACGCACCCGGACCGAGTGCAGAGGACAACACGAACCCCACAAGCCCCACAGACGACCAGCCAGGAACCCCGGGGAAGGGCAAGGAGAAGAGGAAGAGGAAGACGGGGTTCAGTCCGCAGGAAAACCGGATCATCGTCAGGGAGGCGACAGAACCCTACCAACAACTGTTCGTCACCTCCACTCTGTCATCGGCAACACAAACGGAAATATGGCAGCACATCGTGAACAACTTGAATGCAATCGGAGTGTCGAGGAGGACAATGGGAGAGGTAAAGAGGCGCTGGAATGATGTGAAGGGCAAAACCAAGAGGAAACTCGATGCCAACATGAAAGCAGCAACGCAGATTGGAGGTGGGGGACCAGCGGCACACCAGGAGCTGGATGACATTGAGAAAATGGTGGCCACAGTCATCAGTCGGGATACAGTGCCAGGAGTTGGGGATCGGGACACTGCTCAACATGACCTGACACAACATCAACAGGGTGAGTACCGACCAGGGACTGGGGGGACGGGGGGAGATAGGCACAATGGCACACATGCACAATTAAGTAGAGCACACTGCACACCCACAATGACTCTGGATCATGTCCCTGATCCCCGTGCCACACTGCAGCACACATACAGAAACTCAGGGAATGTGTGTTGAAATGAATTTATTTGCACATGCTGTGCCTGTGGTCATTTTGTACTTTCTCATGATTGCTAAGGACTGTCACAATGTGACGTCCTCATGTGAAGAAATTGTCAATGATGTTGTTCCTACGGGCTATTCCTGCTGCAGTGGGGTGTGGTCCACCTGCCTAATCTTCCTCATCATCGTCCGGTGCATCTGGCACTTTGATCCATGGGGCATTGCTGCGTACACATATGTTGTGCAACACACAACATGCAACGATCATCTTGCACACGATGTCTGGGCTGTACAGGAGCCTCCCACCTGTGATGTCCAGGCACCTGAAACGTGACTTCAACACGCCAAATGTGTGTTCCACGATGCCCCTGGTGCTTTTGTGGGCCCAATTGTACTGCCTCTGGGCCTGTGTGTTCGGGGCTCGGAGGGGTGCCATCATCCAAGGGCAGAGTGCATATCCTTGATCACCTGTGACAGTGCAGAGAGACATGAGTCAATAGTTGGTTCTAGTTGATTGGCGTGTGATATGTGTGTCATAGTGATTCCTGTTTGACATGTACTGCTTGTAGCAAATGAGCACTATCAATGTGTATTACGTAGCCTCACTGCTGCTCCTCCCTTCCCCGAGCCTATTTACTTGTGTGCGCTGCGCGGTTGCATCACTTGCACTCCTACGGCACACCATTGTCATGCCTGTCTGCGCATATCCACAAGCCTGACAACGACACTGTGATGTTGTGCGTTGAAGGTGGGCGGCCATGTGTGTGCAGGTGTATGGTAAGGATAGGGCGGACACAGATGTAGAGTTCATGGCTGGCTGAACTCGCGATGCGGGCGAGGCAAGACCTTTGGCTTATGCTGCAGTAATAGCGATACACACACAACAGTTGGCATGTATGATCCCGGACCCCGAGCAGGCTTGCGCTCATTCATTTATCCCTTCGGCCGAGCCCGCACTCCGGGGGCATGTTACATAGCAACTTTGTCCATTGCGGGACGGGTGGCGCCGACACTACAACAGAGACACACGCATTAGGTACTTCATTGGCAAGCCCAACACTTAACCATGCCCAGAGCCCCGGGATGATTATCCACACCCCTACGCTGGACTGTCGTACGCCAGCCCACTCCGGCAATGCCTACAGGGGGGTACGACACAGCTACATGTCCCAGGTCTCCCCCACTGACTGAGGTGACATGGTTGCATCCGCTGTACACAGCACAATGCAATGTGGCAGGGCCCGGGGCCCTCATGCATACACAATGACCACACGGACACACTTAGATAGTTTGTGGAACTGGCTACGGGCTCGTGCGCCCGGCCCCTTTTATTGCCAGGGTCACATGTCCAGTGACGCCTGTGCCGGATGGGTGTGGGGTGAGTGTAAGCCAGCCCTCAAGGAGTGGTTGGTGCTGGCAACAACTACAACAGTGATCAGACAATCAGAAGTTCACAGTTCAAACAGCAAGGGTCCATGACTTGAGCTGCACAGAGTTAGTGGCCCCGGATGCACAGCGGCCGGCACATGGAACACCGCCACGGGATGAAGACTACCGGTGCACTGAGGTGGGGCCACGAGAGCTGAACGGGTCCTCGTCGATGTCCAAGGTGAATGTCGCGGAGGGTTTTGGGGGACAGTGGAAGGTGTTCTTCCAGGGCATGATACAGAGGGCAGTACCAAGCAGACACAGGCAATATGGAGGAGATGAATGCTACAGACTCATTTTTGACACCAAGTCTTTATCAGCTGCATGATGATGAAGACAACCCCTAGGCCATAGACTCAGACGACACCAAAGTTCAACCAGAGAGTGTCCATGAATTTCGGGGCACGGAGTCAGTGGCACCAGAGCTGAAAGGGGATGCAGTCTGCGATGAGGCCAGTACAATGGTATAAACTCTGCCATAAATCAAGACTCAGTTCCAAATGTGTGACCTACTTGACCGTAGTGTAGGCCGGAGGCAGCGGTCAGCAGGGGCCCCCAGCCATGTGTCCTTGGCTTGCGATGCACAGAGTTAGTGGCACCAGAGCAGTTGTTGGTAGTGCTCGGTCACCTCCGTAACGAGGATCCTTTTTTCATCCGGACTGAACCACGTCTTCATCTTACTCCTTTCCTTGCGTGCAATGATATGGACTCTGCCATTGAAAAATCAAGACTCAGTTCCAAATGTGTGACCTACTTGACCGCAGTGTAGGCCGGAGGCAGCGGTCAGCGCGGGCCAACCGCTGTTCAGGCAGCTCCTCCTGGTACTCTCACACACAACGTTGGAATGCCATGTGGCGATGATTTGTGGTTGACGGAGGTAGAAGCACCTGCTACGATGCCGTGTCCTGCCTGGCCCGGACTGGATTGGATTGGTGTGAGGCCTGCTGGACCGCAGTGTAGGCCGAAGGCAGTAGTCAGCAAGGGCCCACAGACACGTGTCGTTGGAATGCTATGCACAGAGTTGGTAGCACCACATCGAAGGGAGTACGGTGATATAAAATCTGCCATAAACATATGTACTCTGCCATTGTATAATCAAGGCTCAGTTCCAAATGTGTGACCTACTGGACCGCAGTGTAGGCCGGAGGCAGCGGTGGAGTATGTCAACGAGAAAGGTGTACTGGGCGCCTGTGTCGCAGAGGCCGTGATGGTCTGAGGAGGCTGCCAAGGTCGCGGGGCTCGGGCTTGGAGCTTGCACCGGCACGTGGTGGGCCCTCTTTGACACACGCCGGTGTTGGCAGGTGAGCAGTGAAGCCTGGTTGCGCAGGGGCGGCCAAGACGGGTCTTGGGACCAGCGGCCTGGGGTGCAGCAGGCGCACAGGATCGCCGGCACCGCCGCTTACGGCGTCGGCCTCATGGCGGGGTGAGAGGCGCTGCCCTGGCAGACACGTTGGCCATTCTGGAAGAGAACCACGCCCAGAGTAACAGGCTTTTTATTCACACCCCTATGCTGGCCCGGCGTACATCGGGCCAGCCCACTGCGCTCACGCTTACAGGGGGGGACGTAACAAGCTACATTTCCACGATCTTCCCCACTGGCTGCGGCAACATGGTTGTATCCACTGTCCAGTACACTCCAGACACCAGCAGTGTATGTCGACATGGAAATGTCTGTGGTCTGCATACTCAAGTTTGTCCAGCACATCCACGCCACAATTGGCATTGTGTACATTCACATTCATGGGTCACTTGCATCCTTCGCACATGCCTGGTTCCAACCTCTCCCCACATTCTGCTATTGTGTGGCTGAGCCGTTGATGGCTTGTGTACATGGCTAGCCCAGGTTGCCACAGTAAGTTGTGTTGTCGTGTCTGGAATGTGGGGATGTTGGTTGTCATGTTGTATGTGATTTTGTGATGTGTGCATTCCCAGAGTTGTGAGTTGTATGTTGGTGGAGTTGAGGTGTGTGGTGTGTTCAGTTGTTACTTACCGACGAGCAGTGCATTTCCATAGGTGCCATCCTGAAAGCGCTGGTTGATGATGGACTGTCGAGAGATGAAGAAATCATGCACACTGCCTGGGTAGTTGACAACGACATTGGTGAAGAGTCCCCGGTGGTCCACTATTGCCTGCACATTGATGGAATGCGTGTGTTTCCTGTTGCGGTAATTGTGTGCAGTGGCGGCAGGGGGCACGAGGAGTACATGTGTGCAGTCGATTGCCCCCAACACGTGCGGGAAGCCAGCTATGGCGTAGAAGCCTTGCTTGATCTCCAGCTGTTCCTGCGCAGTGTGTATAAAGTAAAGTTGCTGGGGTACCAAGCTGATGATGGCATCCAAGACAGGTGTGAGGAACTTTGACAGGGCTGGCTGTGAGACTCCTCCGACTCTGGCAGTTGTTGGTTGGAAGGTGCCAGAGGCCAATAGGTGCAGCACGGCCAGCAGCTTTGTCTGCGGAGGGATGTTGGTTCTCCGCTGTGTTGGTACCGTCAGCCTGTGGGCAATGAGGGTCAGGATGCGGAGGATGGTTGTCCTTTTGAGCCTGTAGTGTGCAATGACTTCCTCTGGCGTTAAGTCTCCGAGGCTGGTGCATTTTTGGAAGGTCCGGTGTCTTTGTCTGCGCTGCCTCTGTGGTAGTCCGGGGGGGGAGGGTCCTGGGAGGGGTGGGGGTCCTGGCGGTAGTGGCGGTGGGTGTTGTGGTCCTCTTGGGGCTCCGAGCTGCATGATCAGTAGCTCCATGGCATCTGTTGTTCTTCTGGTGTGGCTGTGGGCTGGGCTCCCTTTTATGGTGCAGGTTGTCGTCCGACTTAACTCCAGGTAGGAGCAGGTGTTAAATACATGCTGCTAACACACCTTATCGCATGTTTTTGGATCTTATCACCGATCTGGCTGGTCGTTGAGAATGTTGCGTAGTGGTGTTTCCACTGCTTTTTGCACGGGAACGCCTACTCTGCATATCATTAGCGTTCGTTGCTGGTGTCATCCGTGGCGATGTTTTTTGCGGCAGCTATCGCATGAAAACTGTTGATATCGGCTGTTAGCACCAGCTTGTGAATGGTGCGATTAATTTATCACCACTTTGGCTGCAATAAAGTGCCGCTAACTCGGCGATAAGTCCTTGAGAATATGCCCCTTCGTGTTTCAGTCTTGTTAATTAGGAAGCCTGCATTTTTGCTCTGCTTCAGTTTAAAATGTGATTGTGTAACCAACAGTTCTATTCAAATGTCCATTGAAACACACCAATTGCTTCTCTAATAGTTCTGGTCAAATTTAGTCAGAAGATTAATTTGAAATAATTCTTCTTATTTCTAGTACTTGGGGCAGATTATAGGTTCAATTTTTACCGTGGAAAGATGACAAAGGCTCAGGTTAATTCTTCCATGTTAGTGACTCGCTATACTCCTTCAAACTATTAGAAGGGAATGCAGAAAATTCTCAGTGTTAAGAAAGTTTTTTTACAGCTATATTTACAGATGTATCTAAGTACTTCTTTCTTTTGACCGCATATTTATTTTACAGATAAGTGTTCTTTTATTTCACTGATTGTTCCAAGTTAGATTTAGAGTAGTTTGACCTTATTGATGTTTTTATTAGAATCCTCAGCTCGAGTTTGTTCTTTGCATACAATTCCGTTATTGGCCATAGTTTTGTAGCACTGTAGACAGATGTTTATTAGCCCATAAGATTCAAGTGATATTGATACATAGTTCCGTAAAGATCAATACTTTGAAAGTAGATTTATTAGCCAAACAGCTATTGCAGACATAGTTCATGAAGTTTCTGTCAGTAATGGCTGCTATATACCTGAGGCATAATTCTAGCCTCAATCGGTAGAGTTTCAGTTTCAGTTTATTAAATAATTGCTAGGTTACTTAAAACCATTGCAATAAAGGTTACACGTGATAGAAGTACAATAATAATGATGTGCATAAAATTTGCATTTTTTTTCCAAAATTAAATCTTTCATTCCAATTTAAAAATATTGAGTAGTAAAGAAGAAGGTGGAAATCAGTGCTTTAGTAATCAAGTAGTGCTATTATAGTGTATTAGCTGTTATTACATATGTCAATATCACATAAAAGGGGGAACTGTTTATGATTTTATTTTTTATACTTTAAATTCAGGTGTATTTACAGCTCTTGGGTTTTCACCAAGGAAGTTTGGTTCAAAGATAATTCAAAAAGAGAGAGGAACCCTTGGTAACCCAAAGGACTGGGGTTCAAACAAGAATTTTTTACAAAGACGTCCTCTGGGAGTATTTTGTATCCACACCTTATCTCATACTCATAATCAAAACCACAAACATTCAAACCCAATCATACCAACCACCTCTGAACCTTGAGGCCGCAACGTATTGGCACAAAAACCTTGTGGTTAGTAAAGTGACAAATGTAATTTATTAAAACAATATATTTTCAAAAAAGTACACAGTTAAAAACAATGATATCCAAAAATCACAATGAAGAAATTGCATTACATTCAATATTAAAACCAATTCATCATAATTAAAAATAATTCCAAGACCATAACACAAGAGTTTAAAAACAGACAGTAATCTTTGTCATAAATCGCCACAATCAAAAATAGAATTTATACACATAAACCCTGATGCCTTTCAAATCATACACATCTAAGGTAATGTTCATACAGATGTATTTGTGGCTACAATAAGGGCGTCGACGCGTTTCGAAGGTTTATTCACGTGCACCTTCTTTTTCAAGACAATAGTATTGTTACTCCCGTTCTTTCAAAATCTATAAACATAAACACATATATTAAAAAAACAAGATGTTATTCTAGTTAAAAACATCCTTATAATACAATGAATTATCAAAAAACTACACATTTCAAAAGAGGGATATTTTATGCCAGTACCGCAAACCCCCAAGCCCCACCGGTGTCTCTCCACCATAATAAACAGCCAATCACACTTCCTCTTCCATTCTCCACTCTTAAGGTCATAAGGTAGCACGTGCCCCTTAGGGCCCGATTCTGATGTGGGTTGGAAAAGCTTCCTGACCGAATCGGTTGGGAAATGGTTTCCGACCCACTCAGATCGGGAGAGTCCGACCGGCGGAGTACGATGGATCTGGATGCTTCCAGATACGATTTGGTTGGACTCCCATTGACTTCAATGGGAGCATATGTTCCTAACCACATCATAATTGGGCCCTCGGTCGGGAAGACACGTTCCCGATCCGATCGGGAAGAAGCAAATGCCGTTAGTAGGCCTTCCTAACCGCATCAGAATCAGGCCCTTAGTCTGCATTCACCCTATTATTCATTAATGTCTTTCCCCCACTCAAGAGCTATATAAGATGATGTGCTATAACTTACTTAAGGGGTTGATGAAAAGTCTGCCCCGGGATAATGCAGACAATATAATCTCAAGAGCACTTCAAGGAAATAGTCCAACTTGATCAGTTTTTTATCTGGGAACACATAGAAAGACTTCAATATATTATCTGATCTCTATATTTTGCGGAACTCTGTTATACTACCCCTTATCTCGTCTGTATCCCTTATTAGATATTCATAACTTACTCCACAAAATCTTTACGAGATTAGGGCATCTGATGCAGTGAGGCGGACCGGCCCAGGTTTTGGGATCACAACAGCCGCCTCATCCCTGATTCCGACTGCATAAATAGAAAATATACTTTTGGTCAAACCTGTACCACCATCATTTTTTATTTTTTTTAACTTATCCCCAGATTATCTCATATTCTTATTCATAATGCCTACGTTAGATTAAAACCAATGTTTATAGGCTCATTTAATCAGCTGCCTCTGTTCGTTTTGGCCAATATTTAAAAGAACGTTTTCTTCTTCAGTATGTTCCTCAATAGGAATTTCTTCAAACTCATTTAGAGTGGAGCTCTTTATATCAAGCTCTAGAATAAAAAAGAAGCCTCAATAAATGCTTAGTTCAATTTTATCTATTTAGGAAAGAACAGCAAAATATCTAGCGACGATTTAAAGCCACAATCTACTATAGTATAGTCCTACTGTGCTACTGATCCCAACTGGATTAAAATAGGAAAAGTAAGTGCTTTTCTTCTAGAAATCTTATTTCTGCTCATGCCCCCAACCCCATTAACACGGGAACAGGAGGCCATCTCTTTATTTCAAATATAAGCCTATTTATATCCTATGGCTCTAACTATGTCTCATAGCAGTGTACAACGCTCCCATTACAGTTTCTGAGTGCCTATATTGGAATACATGGTTAATGCCGGTAATATACTACTACAGTACTATACTCTACTCTCGATATTTTTACTTATTTAAATCCAACCCCCTCTTTTCAAAGAAAAGAACCTCGCGTCCTTCTCAGTGCTCACCTTTCTTAATAAAAACCGGCGGCGCTTCGATACGTCCGTCCTGGTGCCTTGTTCAAGTCTCTGAACGCTTGCCCGCTATTTCAACACTCCTTCCGCCATGATTTGATTTACGTGCCTAACGTGCCTACATCATCTACACGTCAGCCATCCGGGTCTTCCCGATTTCACAGCGCTTACACGTCGTTCCTTCCCATTCTTTTTTTCGGCCGTTTTGTCAACAAAAACTTTATTTAACGTGTAGGTGGAATACAATACCCTTATTTCTAAATCGGTATCTGTCTTCCCCCATGATTTTCTGTAATTTAGTCATTGCTAGTCCTGGGGCACAGTTATTCACCCTCTCTGTATTAAGGGTGTATTAATATTAGAGATAGAAACCTTACCTCTAGAAATCATAGACAAACCTGTCTATACCAAGTCTGCAATTAATCCTATTGAGAAATTAAGAATACTGTATAATGGTAAGCCAATACTCATAACATACATCGTTTATTAAAAAATATATATATACCCTACTAGCCTATCATATATGGTAATTATGCAGGTAAGAAATATCGATTTCCAAAATATCGAAGTTAGTAATATCGATTTTTTTGTGTTTTAAGTGTTAGTATATGTGTTAAAAGTATGTATTATTTTTGTGCTGTATGTTTGAATTTTGTAAAAGTAAGGAATTTTATGTTAATTGATTTTTGTGTAATTTAATTCCGTAGCGGGTTGTGGGTTTATATGGGAATAGGGTGGGAAGTAATTTAATTATAATATATATTTTTAGTATTATTTAGAATTAATTAATTATATGTTTAATATTTTTGCGTAATTTAAGTCTGTAGCGGGTTGTGGGTTTATAGGGGAATAGGGTGGGAATTGTGTGAATTAATTTATATTTGATTGTTATTCATTATATTGTTAATTGTAATTAGTTAATTAATTAATTGTTAATTAATTATGTTAATTTATTAATATGTTACAATATTGTAGGTAATGTTTATAGGGGAAAATGGTGGGAGGTAAATTAATTAAAAAAATTATTAATTGTTAATTAATTTTAATTATATTGCAGGAGTGGGTATACTAAATTATTCCCCTACGCTATGCAACACTTTCCCTACTGTTGCACTCACTGGAGTGGGAATAGTAATTTTTACCCTCCCACTATCCAACGCTTTCCCTACTGTTGCACTCACTGGAGTGGGAATAGTAATTTTTACCCTCCCGCTATCCAACGTTTTCCCTACTGTTGCACTCACTGGAGTGGGAATAGTAATTTTTACCCACCCGCTATCCAACGCTTTCCCTACTGTTGCATTCACTGGAGTAGGAATAGTAATTTTTACCCACCCGCTATCCAACGCTTTCCCTACTGTTGCACTCACTGGAGTGGGAATAGTAATTTTATCTTTTACGCTATGCAATCTTTTCAGTATTGTTATATTTAATGTAGTGTCAAATATAATTTTAATTTTTTTTTATAATTTTAATGTTTTAACTTATATATAATTTATTTTAATCTTTATATTATAGGTTTATTTATATATATATATATATATATATATATATATATATATATATGTAATTATATTTAAAATTATGTTTTTAACATTTAATTATTAAAAATATTGATTTTTTAAAAATATTATTAAGTTAATATATATGTAATAAAAAATTAAAATGCATGTTTATTTTTGTATTAACTTACATTTATTATTTATTAATTTTAAGGTTATTTAAGTATTTTTAAGTAAGTTTTACTTAATTATATTTATTATTTCATTAATTTTACATTACTTTTAAGACATTTAAAAAGTCGATATTTTAGCAAACTATATTATTTACAACGATATTTAGGATTCGATATTTTTGTACTTACCTGTTTGTAGATAGGAATTCGATGTTCTGGTAGTCGATATTTTGTCACCGATATTTTTGTAGGTCGATATTTAGCTCCTCGATATTCTGTCAGTGATTCATCATATATATGCCTATGGGTCCCTTTATCCTGTTGTAACTTACAGTTTAATATATAAGGGTTCTTAAGAGATTATTGACATCCAATCTTCACGAGAATTAAGACCATTCTGTACAGTTTTAAGTTTACAGATAAACCATTGTTCTCTGAGTTTTCTCTTTTTGTTCAAGACTCCACCCCTCATGTTACCGGATATTTTCCCGAGTATAAACCACCGCAAATCATTGCAACCATGACCTAGACTCGAGAAATGCTCTGTCAGAGGTGCATTTTCTTTTCCTATTCTCAGTGCCGATTTATGTTCTTGAACCCTGAGTCTGAGTTCTCTACTGGTCTCGCCTACGTATCCCAAACCGCATGGGCAAATCAGCAAATACACTAAGGGGTCGATTCCGGATCCGAGTCGGAGGCTTTGTTTCCGACCGAGTCGTACTGAGGACCGGACGCCCAAGTACGATGCGATTGAACGCGAAATCGCCGACCGACTCGTTTCCGGGTGCGAACCGCTCCGTCCGACTCGTTCGCACTCGATTCGTACCATGCAATGGAGACGTCTTACGACCAAGCCAGTACGATGCACGATCCGGACAGCCGGATCGAGTCGGAGCCTCCGACACGAAAAAGCTCTCGGAAGCGGACTTTGAGGGTCCATGCCGGACCCCTCTTCACCCGTAGCCGTATGAGTCGGACACAGGGGGGACCCATGGGTCCCCCCTATACATGCGTGTACAGTGCGGATGGCACCAACGCGTACCCACTACAGGGGGCCCCCTTGTGCGCAACGTACCCATTGAGTCAATGGGAGCCCATGTACGCGTCGTACGACCGGCTCCCATTGACTTCAATGGGAGTCCGACCGAACCGAGTCCGGCAGCATACGGCCGCATCGTACTCGCTCGGTCGGACTGCAGGGGTCCGGCTCGGTCGGAAAACAATCCGGATCCGGATCGGTCGGAGAGCTTTCCGACCCAGATCGGAATCGGCCCCTTAGTTCTTACTCCAGCAATTATTGAGACTGCTACATTTGATCTCCTGGCCATTAAACGTGATGCTTTTGGCAACAACACAATGTTCACAAATTGAACATGAACCACATTTGAGGTTGCCAATCGCCTTCATGCCCTGTAGTGTGCCCTGCACCTCCTTGTTACAGGCCCTGTAGGTCTTTACTAGACTGTTTCTAATATTTCTGTTCTTCCTATAAGCAAAAAGTGGCTTCTCTAATTTCAGATCTTGCCCATCATTCAGAATTTTCCAGTTTCTATTAAAGATATTCTTGATCTGATTACTGCTTTCACAGAACTGGCTTACGAATACAATTTTTTTCGTTTTTCTGGTCCTGATTTTTGAACCTATTTTGATTCAACATATACTCGCGATCATAATATTTCGCTCTTTTGTATGATTGATTGATTAATCTCCTGGGGTAACCCCGATCTTTCAGTTTCTGTTTGAGAATTTCTGAATGCTTGTTAAAATCACATATAGTGGAACAATTCCTGCGTAATCGCAATATTGTCCAAAGGGGATATTATCCCTTTGGGCTTTGGGATGGAAACTCCCATAGTGTAACAGGGTATTTTTATCGGTAGGCTTGCTGTAAAGTTCAACCTCCAAATGGCCTTCGCTTTCCTTAATGCAAATATCTAAAAAGTTAACCCTATCTCTACTAAATTCTGATGTGAATTTCAAATTGTGGTCCCCCAAATTAAGCCAACTAATAAAATCCTCAAGGTCCTCCTGATTTCCTTCCCAAATAAAGATAATGTCGTCAATGAAGCGGCACCACAAACTCACGTTTTCAAAATATGGTGCCACTTCATTGAAGACATGCTTATCCTCAAATTCCCCCACATAGAGGCAGGCCAGACTGGGAGCACACGTGGCTCCCATGCTGGTCCCCTTAACCTGCTGGAAAAATCTTCCTCAAACAAAAAAAGATTATTTTTCAACACCATAGTTATACAGTGTAAAATAAATTACATGCTGCCACCATGGAGGTCTACTCTCTCTAACAGGAATCTAATCACTTTGATAGTGTCGTCTTGTGGTATATTAGTATAAAGGGCTTCAATATCCAAGGTGACCAAAAATTGTGTCACCCTGTTGAAGCCCTTCCCCTCAAACACTGAAATTGCGTGGGCCGAATCTTTGAGGTATGATTTTTGCTGTTGTACCAGCGGTTTAATGAAACAATCAGCAAATTTACTAAGAGGCTCTAGTAAAGAGCCAATACGGCTCATGATTGGTCTCATTGGGGGATTTTTAGGTCTTTATGGACCTTCGGAAGTCCGTATATGGCCGGGGTGATGGGAGAACAAGTATACAAAAATTTGTATTCGTCTTCACATATCCAGCCTTCAGTCCTAGCTGTATTTAGCAAAATATCAATCTCACTCTTTAATTTCTGAATCTTGCTAAGGAGAACTCTCTTATAATGTCCCGGGATCATCAGTAATCCTAGCATCCTTTCCCTATAGTCGTCTGTGTTGAACACCACAACCCCTCCCCCCTTGTCGGCGGGTTTGATCGTGATGCCCACATCTTCTTGTAACGATCTCAATGCTTCTCTGTGTTGTTTAGAGAGGTTGTTGTTAAAATTTCTTTTAGTTCTTGGGTTTTCTAGTATTTGTTTTAATTCTATTTCCATCACTCTTTCGAATACTGCGATATTCTTATCCACTAGATTTAATGAGGGAGTGAATGCCGATTTAGGTTTCAGCCAGATCTGTTTTCAGTGACCTGAAAATCCCTATTCTCAAAAAACCGTTTAAGTCTTACCTTTCTAAACAGTGCTTTCAAATCTTTCTCAAACTCAAATCTGTTTAGTGTTGTACTCGGGGCAAAACTAAATCCCTTTTCTAAAACTTCAGTTTCACTGCTGGTTAAAATCCGCCTGGATTAATTAATTTTTGGGAATTTATCTATCGCCAGTATCTTTGGTTGCGCGTTTTTAAGTAATCCTGTTGGGGATAGTTCCTGCCTTGATCCTGTTGCGGAAACGTCCTCTCTTGATCCCCTCTGTGTATGTTCCGATAGTTCCCTCGGCATTTCCTCTGTCTCTGACCTAAAAATGACTCATGTTCAGAGTTCATCCCTTCTCTTCCACAGATACCGATTTAGAAATAAGGGTATTGTATTCCACCTACACGTTAAATAAAGTTTTTGTTGACAAAACGGCCGAAAAAAAGAATGGGAAGGAACGACGTGTAAGCGCTGTGAAATCGGGAAGACCCGGATGGCTGACGTGTAGATGACGCAGGCACGTAAATCGAAACTTGGTGGAAGGAGTATTGAAATAGCGGGCGAACGGCTTGAACAAGGCACCAGGACGGACGTATCGAAGCGCCGCCGGTTTTTAATAAGAAAGGTGAGCACTGAGAAGGACGCGAGGTTCTTTTCTTTGAAAAGAGGGGGTTGGATTTAAATAACTAAAAATATCGAGAGGAGAGTGGGGAACCCCTGTAGTGGTATATTACCGGCATTAACCATGTATTCCAATATAGACACTTAGAAACTGTAATGGGAGCATTGTACACTGCTATGAGACATAGTTAGAGCCATAGGATATAAATAGGCTTATATTTGAAATAAAGAGATGGCCTCCTGTTCCCATGTTAATGGGGTTGGGGGCATGAGCAGAAATAAGATTTCTAGAAGAACAGCACTTACTTTTCCTATTTTAATCCAGTTGGGATCAGTAGCACAATAGGACTATACTATAGTAGATTGTGGCTTTAAATCGACACTAGATATTTTGCTGTTCTTTCCTAAATAGATCAAATTGAACTAAGCATTTATTGAGGCTTCTTTTTTATTCTAGAGCTTGATATAAAGAGCTCCACTCTAAATGAGTTTGAAGAAATTCCTATTGAGGAACATACTGAAGAAGAAAACGTTCTTTTAAATATTGGCCAAAACGAACAGAGGCAGCTGATTAAATGAGCCTATAAACATTGGTTTTAATCTAAGGTAGGCATTATGAATAAGAATATGAGATAATCTGGGGATAAGTTAAAAAAAAAAAAAAAAAATGATGGTGGTACAGGTTTGACCAAAAGTATATTTTCTATTTATGCAGTCGGAATCAGGGATGAGGCGGCTGTTGTGATCCCAAAACCTGGGCCAGTCCGCCTCACTGCATCAGATGCCCTAATCTCGTAAAGATTTTGTGGAGTAAGTTATGAATATCTAATAAGGGATACAGACGAGATAAGGGGTAGTATAACAGAGTTCCGCAAAATATAGAGATCAGATAATATATTGAAGTCTTTCTATGTGTTCCCAGATAAAAAACTGATCAAGTTGGACTATTTCCTTGAAGTGCTCTTGAGATTTTATTGTCTGCATTATCCCGGGGCAGACTTTTCATCAACCCCTTAAGTAAGTTATAGCACACCATCTTATATAGCTCTTGAGTGGGGGGAAAACATTAATGAATAATAGGGTGAATGCAGACTAAGGGGCACGTGCTACCTTATGACCTTAAGAGTGGAGAATGGAAGAGGAAGTGTGATTGGCTGTTTATTATGGTGGAGAGACACCGGTGGGGCTTGGGGGTTTGCGGTACTGGCATAAAATATCCCTCTTTTGAAATGTGTAGTTTTTTGATAATTGATTGTATTATAAGGATGTTTTTAACTAGAATAAGATCTTGTTTTTTTAATATATGTGTTTATGTTTATAGATTTTGAAAGAACAGGAGTAACAATACTACTGTCTTGAAAAAGAAGGTGCTATGTGAATAAAGCTTCGAAACACGTCGACGCCCTTATTGTAGCCACAAATCCATCTGTATGAACATTACCTTAGATGTGTATGATTTAAAAGGCATCAGGGTTTATGTGTATAAATTCTATTTTTGATTGTGGCGATTTATGACAAAGATTACTGTCTGTTTTTAAAATCTCATGTGATGGTCTTGGAATTATTATTAATTATGATGAATTGGTTTTAATATTGAATGTAATGCAATTTCTTCATTGTGATTTTTGGATATAATTGTTTTTAACTGTGTACTTTTTTGAAAATATATTGTTTTAATAAATTACAATTATCACTTTACTAACTACAAGGTTTTTGTGCCAATAGTTGCGGCCTCAAGGTTCAGAGGTGGTTGGTATGATTGGGTTTGAATGTTTGTGGTTTTGATTATGAGTATGAGATAAGGTGTGGATACAAAATACTCCCAGAGGACGTCTTTGTAAAAAATTCTGGTTCAGAGATAAGACAGGGTTGATCCCAGTATTACCTTGGTGGAAGGGACTTTTGGTCCTTAAAAGTTATGTAACCCTTGCCCCCCGACCACAAACCGACCCTCCATAAATCCGTCCTGTATATCTATCTAATTGCTAAAATATCTAAGATGAGCAACTCAGTCGTCTATACATATACATCTAGATATATTGCGTTTAAATGAACTATGTGATAATCTGTGTTACATTTCAGTTGTTGGGCCAGCTGTTTTGCAGGCTAGTTTGATGATGTTTTTCCCAAAAAGGTGGTACTGTCTACATCGAACTATATGTACACTGTATGCTTTGGGCATTGCCCACCCTGTGCCATGGAAACTAAATAAAATGTGTTGTGAAAGAAAAAAAAGTTAAGTAACCGTTTAAGCTGCAGTTTGAGTCTGCTGTGCTGAACAAATTGCGTTGTGGTGTAATCTTTGCTCCACCTTTAACAAAACTTTGACAAAGCGGCAGTTTAGCTGGGGGTCTCCTGGGTCGAAACAGGCTAGAATTACCAGCCTTCTTGTTCGAATTCCCCTTTGGTCGAATGCCCTAGTTAATAGATGTTTCCTTTCTGTCTGAACAGTGTTGCAGGAACAGAGAAGGTGCAACAGGTCTTCCTTATTGCTCCCACAGAGTCAGCAGATGACAGGGAAACTTCCACTCAGCCAGGGTGCCATATGATCTTTAACTGGTAATGGCCTCAGTCGGTATTTTAAAAACTGCAGCTTGATAAAAGCTGGGTAACCAGTGGCACAATGATCTTGAATCTTGAAGGGCAATAGTTTTATAATTATTGAGTGTCATCCACCCATGTACTCTTTTTGGTAGTCTAGCTTTGCCCTCTAAAACAGATTGAGTTTTAAGAGACTTTGGACCAGATGTACGACCATTTCATTTAGCGCCTTGCAATTTGCCACACATTGCGAGGCGCAAATTGCGAGGCGCTAAATGAACTGTACAACAGTGTGTTTAACAGTGTTTGCGATTCCCAATGGGGTCGCAAATTGCGAGGCTCATTAATATTAATGAGCCTCTCGCAATTTGCGAGCCCATTGGGAATGCCAGCCCTCCCAGGGATGGTGGCCTGCTGGGCTCAGCAGACCACCATGTCTGGGACTGCTTTTAAATAAAGTTTTTTTTAATTAAATGCAGCCCATTTTCCTTAAAGGAAAACGGGATGCATTTAAAAAGAAAAAAATCAAAAATAATTTTGCATGCATGTGCAAAGGGGACGGTCGCAAAACATTTGTACATGGTTTTGAGACTCGCTATTTGGAAGGGAACGCCCCTTCCAAATAGCGAGTTGCAAAACCTATTTAGTGAGTCGCAAAAAAATTGCGACTCGCTAAATAGGCTATGTACATGTCCCAATAGGTTTTTGCATGCGCAAATGGCTTTGCAAACCCGTTTGCGCATGCAAAGACGGGTCGTACATCTGGCCCTTTATGACAAGACGCTTGAAGGTCTGTAAATAGGTTGGAATTTCCCAATGTTGTGTGAGACTTGCAAAGACGAGAGACTCACAGATAATTTACATGTTTAGTGATCAACTGTCTAAATCTGTCACTTCGTAGATGTTCTCAACATTGAAGAATCCTGGTTGAAATGCCATTACGTTGCATGAAATGATGGGGCATATTAGCAAGACCCACGTTAAAATTATCGCCGTTTTAGCGGCAGGAAACTGCCGCTAAACCGGCGATAATGGGCTAGCTAATATGCGTTATGGAATTCCAATAGAAGCCCAGGTTAGATGTCCTGCACATCTAACCTGGGCTTCTATTGGAATTCTATAACGCATATTATCAAGCCCATTATCGCCGTTTTAGCGGCAGTTTCCTGCCGCTAAAACGGCGATAATTTTAACGTGGGTCTTGCTAATATGCCTCGATATTCTTTCCCTTTGCCCTGTTAGTCATAAAGGGTGTTTTGTGTATATTTGTCCCTCCCTAGTAGGGCTACCAGTCAGTAGTTATATGTTTCGATTTTAGTCCTTGTTTGTACATGGAACTAGTATTGAGCCTTTTAGATGATGATAAAATTTGTCTGGAAAAAAATATTTAAATGAAGCTGTCAGAAACTTGTCCCAGTATACTCCATCCTCCTTTATAACTGCTCTGGGAATTGTATTTGGACTAGGGGAGCGGGAGGCCTTACAGGGTTTTAATAATGTAGGGGCATATTAGCAGAAGCTCGTTAAGTCATCGCCGTTTAGCGGCAGGAAACTGCGGCTAAAGCGGCGATAATGGGCTTGCTAATATGCGTTATAGAATTCCAATAGAAGCCCAGGTTAGATGTGCAGGACATCTAACCTGGGCTTCTATTGGAATTCTATAACGCATATTATTAAGCCCATTATCGCCGCTTTAGCGGCTGTTTCCTGCCGCTAAAACGGCGATAATTTTAACGAGCTTCTTGCTAATATGCCCCGTAGCTATTTATTTCGCTCTACATTTTGTAGGCGTCAAAGTTATGCTTAGGTCGAGTTTGACTGGGATAGTGGCCACTTTGCCATATAAATTCAAGATTAATGTTTCCCAGACCCTGCGTGTTTTTGTTTATTACTAAAGTTAAAAAATGTGACTCTTTAAGGTTTTCATGGTTACTAAAAAGTTGTTAGCAGAAAATGGAAAGGGACACTTCCCTCTCTGTCTGTTTCTGGATTGTGGCACTGTCATTGCTCCCTTTAGACTCAAACAATTTCTTATCCCAGAACGATCAAGAAACGCTATTGGCGACATGTGTAGAGATTGCAATGATTTCCTGTTTACTTTACCAGGTGTGGGTATTACCTTGTGTGTCTTTTTGTAAAACATTTTTTGTTCGTGTTATTGTGTTTATGTGGTTGGTTGTGTTGAGCCTTTTCATTAGTAATTCCTGTTAAGTGTTAATTCATTGTGGTTGTTGTACTTGCTTCATGACTTAGTTTTCGAGGAAGGATGCCTATTTGTATAATAGCATGTCATATTTCTTATTTTTAATATATACAATATATTATTACATGGTTTATTCTAGGAGGCCAGACTTGCTAAATCATGTGTTCCTTTGTTATCAATATTTAACAGCTATCCAACACTTATGGATTCATGTGCCTGACACCAACTAAGGGGCATATTATCAAGGGCTGGCGATATAATTATCGCCGCTTTAGCGTCCGTTTTTGGGCGAAAAGCGGCGATAATTATATCGCAATATCATCAAGGACACGCTAGCGCGTGTTTCCTTGATGTAGAGCCCGTTTTCACAGCCTCGCCTTGCATCGCTAATGAGATGCAAAGAAGGCGTGGCTGTGAAAACAACACATGTTAATATCTCGAAGGCAGCTTCGCGATATTAACAAGGAGGTGCAGCGATAAATAAAATCGCGCTACCTCAGCTTTAACTCAGGAATTTAACGTCTGTAAAGCATACTTTACATGGGAGATGGATTCTGCTGATACGACCACAGGGTCGTATCAGCAAGGTTATCGCCGTTTTGCAGGGAACATCGCTGGAAAACCAGCGATGTTCCCTGCAAAACGGCGATTTCCCCGCTATCGCTGAAATTCTTATCGCCTCTGGAGTAACGCGTTGTTAATAACGCGCTACCAGGGCGATAAATTCCAGAGATAGACGGCGATAATTATCCTAGCGCTAAGCGCGCTTTGCGATAATTATCGCCGTCCCTTGCTGATATGCCCCCTAAGTGCCTCACCTGATGCCCTGAGGCCTTAGGAGTATCATTGGCAACAGAAGGGAGTCCGGCATTACACCCTTTAAATGCTTTTAGCAACTAAATCGGATGGCTTTGCAGCAAAAGTTTAGTGTTTTACTCAGTTGTATAAATTCTTGGACAGCTGACATCTCATTCAGCACGTGACATGAATGACGTGTCCTATGTGACTCATTTTAGAGGTTGGTAGTAGTATCTAATTTGCTGTAAGCAAAACATGTATCCTATTCCACTTAGTGTTCTTAAATCTGCAGCATGTTCTGAGACATACTACAGTATACAAACGTGATGGATGGAATGCTTGAATTAATCTCAGACACTGGTAATTTCTCGGGCCTCATCCCAGTCCATTGCTCTCTTTCAGAGCAATATTACATAAAAATTGAAAAATGTTCAATCTAAAGGCATATGGGTCAGTATACACACCACGGCCATGCAACGACAACAGAGCATCTCAATAACCATAGTAGAACTTAGTGGATGAATGCACCTGCAGCTTATATTGTACGGAAGCTGCAAGTCACATATGTAAATCCAGCTATCTACGCAGCCATTCAGTAAATCAAAATACAATTCCCTGCTGTTAGAATTGGGTTTCTGGTTGGCTAGGGTATGCACCTAAGTCAGGCAGAACCCACCCCTCTAGTCAGGGCAGGTTAGTTACACCCCAAGGATAACCTGTGATGACGCTCTGGTAGCTAAGCGCTGAGCAGTCAGGCTTATCATCAGAAGCAATATATAAAGCGTTTGCATAACACACTCATAGAATAACACAATCAATGTACCACAAAAAAGACTCCACACAAGATCACCCAAAAAAAAATATATAGGGCCACATGTCTGACCCGTTTTAGTCGTCGCAAATGGAAAAGAGTCTTTTTAAATGTACTAACCCTTTTTTGTGAGTCGGTAACCTATTTCTGACTCGCAAAATAGGGTTTGCAAGTCGGCATTAGGAAGGGTGTCCCCTCCTAATAGCGAGCCACTGGAGCATGTATGAATATATTGTGACCGCAATGCGGTCGCGAAACGTTCATATTTTACTGACTCCATGAAGGAGGTGGTAACCCATTCGCAAACGAGAAGTGGTCCCCAAGGTATCCTTCCCCTTTGTGAATTTGGGAGTCAACATTTTTTGAGAAGAGGCAGTGGTCCCACAGAACACTGCCTAGTCTTAAAAATGAAAGGTAGCTTTTTTATTTTTGAAATACATCCCACTTTTTTAAGGAAAAAGGCTGGATTGAAAAAACATTTTTTGAATACCATGTGACCTCAGTTTGGACCCAGTTATATGTAAATCAGTCTTGACCCTGCTCCAATGGGAACAGTTCAGCCTGAACATCCAAGCCAGGTCCTCCTTGAACAGGAACACAACCAACCCAGGACCGGTTTCGACCTTGTTATGGGCTCATCAGCAGGGTAAAGCTTGGTTATGAGAGAGCAGACATTGGTATTCTATATAGATCATTTATGTCATCAATAAAAAAACTATTTAAGATTATTAAGTCTTCTCTTAGTTAAGGTGAAGACTGTTCAGATTTAATAAAAGGTTTAAAGGAGCAGTACATGCAATGCTATATCCTAGCACACAAGCAGGTTAGCCATGTTCAGTAGGACTTCAGCTGCATAACTACATTCTTGACCTGACATTATTTTAGTCCTACTGACCTAGAATTTGTCAATTTCCTTAATACTTTGAAACTATTCTCTGGATTCCTACACCAAATTTTTGTTTGGCTATTGAACATTAGGCTAGTAGGTTCTGATTACATTTGATTTCTTGCAGTTTCTGTCAAACTTTGTCATTGATACCATCACTCCAACATCTGAAATGACATAATTGATAACAACACTGTGCATAGCAGGGACTTTCCGCCAGCCCCCCCAGGCCAGCATCCACCCCGGGTGGCAACACTTTTTTTTTGTGAGTGCCCTAGTTCCCCCCGGGCACCCACCAACTTTGAAACATTCTGTGCCATATGGAGAGGCCTAAGGACCCCACACTCTGTTGGCTCCCCATTCAGCACCCACCTCGGATGCTGGCAGGATCCAGCTTCACTGGTTTGCTCCCACCAGGTGGGAGCAGCTTTTGTTTCTGCTTCCACCAGACGAGAGCCAGACTGTGTTCCCTGCCTGCAAGAACACAGGCAGGGAGGTAGTTTTCTGCTCCCACAGGCAAGAGAACAATGAAGTGCCTGGCACGCTCATGGACAGGGAACGACAAATAGAGTCCCGGGACGCTGCCTTGAGTCGGACCCCTGGCAATGGGATTCCCGGGCAGTTATGTGGCTCAGGGAGGGGGCCCCACAACCGGTCCCCAGAAAGATAATGCATTGGCCCCGGGAGATGGGGTCCTCGAGTCTATTACACGGCTCATATAAGGGGGCCACACATCCCCTCCTCAAATAAATTAATTATGCATTGAGCCCAGGGGAATAGGGTCCCCAGGGCCATTTTATGGCTCAAGGAGGGGGCACAAGCATGCCCCCTCTTTTTTTTTTTTTTTTTACATTTTACCAATAAACAATACACAGACTCTCAAGGCTCTGGTCCACTTGCGTGAATTTTAATTAAAAAGAGCCATGGTACCAATTTTTTTTGTTTTTGTCATCCTCGGCCCAGGGCAGTGCAATGGCGGGGTGCAAGTTATGGTTAGCTAGCTAAAGCAAAACTGGTGAATTTCATCAATTTTCTTGTGTTTAAAATGCAATATTCTCTCTAATATATATATATATCGTGAACAAGGCAGCGTGAGACTGCTTGAAACGCGTAGATGTTAGAACATCATAAAAATAAATTACCGAGTGACCAGTACCTCTTGGAGTGCCGGATGGTAATTTGTTGAATGGGATAACCCTATTTAAATATATATATATATATTTTTTTTTTATATATATATTTTTCCCAGTGCCAGTCACATAATTGTAATTATAGCCAGGACCACGTTTTGTTCATTTAAAATGGTACGTCTTAAATAACTTTTTCACCTACGCATAACGTCCCTTTAAACTTTGTTTTTTTTAGTGAATGTCTAAGGTTTTGTTTTTAATTTAAAGTAAGATATTATTACAATTCCTAACTTCAATGAATATATATATTACCCAGTGGTGGTCGCCACTGGGTAATTATAGTAAGGTTAGTGTTTCTATAGGAAATGCTTTTTTTGTTTTTCTTATAACTTTGGAACCGTTTGAAAAATCTTCACAAAACTTTTAAATAAAGTGCTCTTTTTTGCCTAGTTTCTGAATGGAAAGTTCGGGGATGATCTATCAAGTGTGGGCCTAGAAAAAAGGAGGGCCCCAAAATGCAAAATCTCCTTGCATCTTCCATAGAACTTTTCAGGGAGCGCTACCGCAAAAACTGCTGAACGGATTTACACCAAATTTGGCAGGAAGCTAGTTCTTGGCCCAGAAAGCATGCTTTTTGCGATTTTGATGTTCAGTAGCTTTGAAGTTATTAAGCTCCAAAAATATTTGTATATCTGAATGGTTGGCTTCAAAGGACTCTCGCAAGAGTCCATTAAACCCAATTAAAAAAAATAGAGCCTTCCGATTGGCCCAACGAGCTTGTTTTCTCTGGGGCCAATTCGCTCGCTCCCCCGGGAGCAAGGCTCTGATTGGCTGCCAGCAAAATGAGAAAAATGGACTTTGAGACTTAGGGCCAGATGTACGACCTGCAAAATAGCGCCTCGCAAATTGCGACTCATTTGCGACTCTCAATTTGCGAGCCGCTATTTGGCATGTACAACAGTGTGTTTAACACTGTTTGCGATTTCAGTAGGTCGCAAATTGCGAGGCTCATGAATATTAATGAGCTTCTCGCAATTTGCGACCCCATTGGGAATGACAGGCCCTCCCAGGGATGGTGGCCTGCTGGGCTCAGCAGTCCACCATGTCTGGGACTGCTTTTAAATAAAGCAGTTTTATTTTTTTTAAATGCAGCCCATTTTCCTTAAAGGAAAACGGGATGCATTTAAAAACAAAAATGAAACGTTTTCGTTTCATTTTTAAGGGCAGGTAGTGGTCCCTGGGACCACTGCCTGCCCTTAAAAAATATTTTTAAAGACAGTCACAAAGTGGAAGGGGTCCCCTGGAAACCCCTTCCAAATTGCGACTGCATTACCACCCTCTTGAAGAGGGTGGTAATTTGAAAGTGTTTTGCGACCATAATTGCGGTAAAAAAACATTCATACATTGCTTTGCGGATGCAATTAGGAAGGGAACGCCCCTTCCTAATTGAGACTCGCAATTCCTAAATAGCGAGTCGCAAATAAATTGCGACTCGCTGCTTAAGAATTGTACATGGCCCTGGGCCATTTTGCATGCGCAAACGGGTCGCAAACCCGTTTATGCATGCAATTTAGGGTCATACATCTGGCCCTTAGTCCCCTGCCCTGCAGTGTAAGAATACAAATAATACAAGGTAGCAGGATAGAGATACCCTGCACCCCTAGGCCCTGTGGGGGGACCCAGAGAAACCCCCGGAGCCCAAATAAAAAGAGGTTTTTGCTGTGATCCGCAGGACTCCCGTGGGGTGGCGGCCTAACATTTTATTAATAAATATTTGAGGAGGGGGGCATGAGTAGGGTCCACCTCCCTGAGCCCATTTGGGCCCAGAGGGCCCCATATCCCCTGAGCTGGAATACGGTAAAAAGGGGATGGGGGCCGTGCGGCTCAACTCCCAACCCTTTAAAGGCCCACTGGACCTCATCCCCCGGTGCTAATTTCCAGAGCCTTTTTTCCCCTTTTTAAACAAAAGAAGTGGGACGCAGTGCCCCCGCTCCCAAGCCTTTAAAGGCCCCGCAGACTGAGATTTAAACATGAACCGCAAGGTGGGAGCAGACTTCTGCGGACAGGGAAACAGATATTGCTCTTACTCGGAGGAAGAAAGCATAAACTGCTGCTCCCTCCAGGTGGGAGCAATGACGACTACCTCACCATACTAGGGCCGCGGAGGCCCTGGTGCTCTCCACATGGTCCCCAGCATGCTGATTAGTGAGTGCCCTGTGTGGGCACCGGGGCACCCACCTCTAGCCCCAGGGCAGGGGAGGGGGGACCACTTTCCCCCTCATAATTGCATTTGGTCCCAGGGAATGGGGTCCCCAAGGCCTATTGAGGTTCAGGGATGGGACCAACATGCCCCTTCCTCCAAAGAATTGCATTTGGCCCCAGGGGAGGTCCACTGGGCCTATTGAGACTAGGTGAGGGGGGGCAAGTGGGCCTCTTCTATTTTAATTGCATTTGGCTCCGGGGGATGGGGTCCCCAGGGCCAAACAAGACTCAAGGAGGAGAGGTGCTGCATGACCACTCCCCCTATTAATTGCATTTAGCCCACATAAATGTGTTTTTGGCACCTTCTGAGGCTCAGGGAGGGGAGCTGTGCGGCCCCCTCCCTTTTTTAAATGCATTTGGCCCCAGGGGAGGGGCTCTCAGTGCCTATTGAGGCTTGGGGAGTGGGCATTACCCCATCCCCTTAAAATATGGCCCAGGGGATGGGGTCTTCCAGGGCTCAATTGGGCTTGGCCAGGGGGACCACATGCCTCTCCCCAAATAATAAGGTATTTGGCCCCGGGGATTGGGTCCCTAGGGCATCATATGGATCAGGGAATGGAGGTTACACACGTTCTTCCCCTATAATTAAAATACGGTCCCGGGGGATGGGGACCCTGGGCCCATTTGGGCTTGGGGGGCAAACACCCTACTCCCCAATGTAAAACTATTTAGCCCCTGGCATGGGGTCCCTGGAGTCTCTTAAGGCTCGGGGGCCATGCGCCTCCTTTCCCTATAATTAAAGTATGTTCCCGGGGAATGGGATACACGGGCCTATTTGGTCTGGGTGGGGAAAATACCTCCCTCCCCTATTGTTAATGTATTTGGCCCTGGGAAATGGTTGCCTTGAGATTTCTCGAGGCTCACAGAGGGAGACCACACATCCCCTCCCCAAATAATATATTTTTTGACCCTGGGGGTTGGGGTGCCTGGGGCCAATAGTGGCTTGGGGAGGGAGCTGCTCGACCCCTCCTCTGAAGACCATGCGTGGGGTTTCTTGACTGCGAGGGGTTGGCCACAGTGCCTGCATGCAACTGACCTGCCCACGGCCACAGGCCGTGCACAGCAGTGGTTGGATTTACGTATTGTAATAAAATATTACTTTACGTTAAAAAACCCTAGAAATTCACGAAAAAAACAAAGTTTAAAGTGACATTATCGTTAGGTGTGATAAAACATCTGATTTTGTTTGGAAAAAAAGCCTTAGAAATTCACAGAAAAAAACAAAGGTTGAAGTGACGTTATGGTTAGTTGAACATGTCAGTGCCAACGTAATGTTATCAACAAAAAAACCCACAAAAAATGCACCAGTTATAGTTAGTAGAGCTAACTATAACTTTAGTCCCCGCCAGGCACTGCTTATGAGTCACATATTACATCTCTCATGACATGTTCTATGACATCATATATGACACCAATGATTGCATCTCAAAGTACATCATTAATGACACCCGCCGTAGCTGGAAAGCAGCAATGTGGAAACCTAAACAAAAAGGAGATATAAAAAAAAACAGGGAGCAAAAAATAAACACAGAGGGGTGGTCAGAAAGCAACAAAAAGTGAAAATAAAGTTGAAATTAGGGAAGAGGTGAGCCAGAATGGGATGCATGGAGGTGAATGAAGTCTAAGGAGGAGAGAATACAAGGGATAGCTGGGCAGGAGCTGGATGAAGTAAAAAATATAGCTGCTTGCTCGTGCAATGTAGATTGCCAAATATGCATATTTAGCACACCCCTAGTCTTTATCATCTCAGGAACACCATAACTGGCACAAAGACCAGCTGTATAAGCTCACTAACAACATTTCTGTTGCTCAGCTAAGATGTAAGAAAAAGGTCAGCTAAGAGACTTAGGTGCTAAAGAAGTTTTGTGAGGGGCTGGAGGATAGTTTAATCATTTAATCTCTGAATTCAATCAATGCCATAAATAATATTGCAATTCCTTTGAATATATTCTTTTTCATTGCTTTTATTCCCACTGTTTTTATTTTATAGTTTCATCTGTTTATATAAACTGTGCTAGAATAGGGCATTAATTTTTAACAAAATCTTTAAAAAATATAGTGTGAATTTCTTGTGTGTGTCCATCGATGGTTAAAAGAGTTTCAGAACTCTTTAACAGAAAATCATTCTGTAGTCTCACAGGAGTGATTGTTATCCCATATGCACCATTCTCAAATAATGCGGAGGAGGTTTCAACTAATTTCCTGCCTTAGGTTAGTAAGTTGACTCAGCCAGACATTGCTATAGGGTTCACGGGTCCTAAAAGTGGGCTGTGTTCAGTGGCGTAGCAAGTGGGCGGCAAACGCAGGGACCGCCAGGGGTGGCCAAAGGTCTAGCTACGCCACTGTCTGTTTTTTGCATCTAAAGATGCAAAAATGTATCATGGTGACCAACGATGGGTTCAAGCTTTGCGTACCCCTCAGAGACTCAATGTCGAGATGTCCTTTATAATATTGGTTTCCTCCCTCAGTTCAGACAGGAGCTTCCTCTGTACTGATGGTTTTGACACTTGCTTGACTAGTAAAAGTTCTCCCCATTTCAATGCATTTTGAATCTGTCTTACAATAACAGCACAACTTGTTGTGATAAGTGTGGACTTTAGGGCTCCATTGACATAGAAACTCATGGGATGAGGGTTCCTTGAGGTGGGGAATGAAGTAACTTAAGTAGTCAATGCACATGCAGCATACCCCTTTGAAATAACTCATGGGTGAAGTTTGGTCCTCTAGATCGAAACACTAGCCATTTTCATACCTATAAGCTGCCCCTATTTCTGCTGAATATTATCCTTATCAAGGGCTAGAAAACCCTATCCAATGTCAACCATGTGTTTTGCGGGGCACTTATCACACATAGCACACATAGTGGAGGATGTTAGAATGAGGCAAACACAAGGAGAGGATGGATGGAGCGCTGAAACTTTTCAGACACTCACCCCCACTCACAGATCTGGGTTGAATCCATCATCGTTCTTTAGCTCACTTCACCACCCCAGTTCAAACCCAGCTATATGCAAATCAGTCTTGTCCCTATGCCTCATGGGAACAGTCCAGCCCGAACTGCAAAGCAAGGTCTTCCCTGGACAGGAAGCAAGCATCCTGGGACCAGTTTTGGGGTAACACCCCTCATCAGCATCCTGGGACCGGTTTCGGTGTAACACCCCTCATCTGCCAGGCTAGCTTGAAACCAGTGGCAAAGTGAGCAAGGGACCGACGTCTGAGCATACCCTGCCAACTTAGGTCAAACAAAGCAAACACAAGGAGATGATGGACGAAGTGCTGAAACTTTTCAGACTCTCACGCCAATTCACAGATCTGGGTTGAATCCATCATCATTCTTTAGCTCACTTCGCCACCCAAGTTCAGACCCAGCTATATGCAAATCAGTCTTTACCCTGTGCCTCATGGGAACAGTCCAGCCCAAACTACCAAGCCAGGACTTCCCTGGACCGGAAACAATTATCCTGGGACCGGTTTCAGGATAACACCCCTTATCAGCTAGCTTGAATCCAGTAGCAAAGTGAGCAATGGACCCACGGCTGGGCATACCCTGCCAACTTAGGGCGAAGAAAGCAAACACAAGAATGAGGCCTTTAGGACTTTCATGAGCTATTGGACCCATGGTAGCTGGTTATGCTCCTCATTTAATTGCAAGAAATGTGACCACTCTAGAATTAAGACATTTGCTAATGGAATTAGTGACTATAGAAAGACAACTTTGCCAATATGTTCTGCAGACAGCACTGCCTGGTATTTTAGTTTCTGCTTCTGCTCAGCCACATGCTCCAGTTCAGACAATTAGACCACAGTCTTTTAATGTAGGTATGGGCAAAGCACCCACAAAGAGATTTCATTTTGAATTGCAAGGAATGCTAAACAAATGGAAGTGGTCTATTCTCATAGTACACCCCAAGGCAAACATGGAACGTTAACTAAGTGCTTTCTACTTCGTATGCTATATTTGCAAGTGTATATCCTACTAAGCATGACATGCCCTCTTTGGTGGTTTTACCAGAGGTATTAAAACTAAGTTAGAGCAAAATTTAAAACTAAGCCAGAGAGAAATTCGGGTAAGATCTGTAATTTAGTGTTGCACTTATGCAAAAGTCCCGAAATTTCGCCACTATACCATGTCACATAATTATGTTCCGTTCATGGCAATTTTTTACAGCAAGTGCTCAGGAATAATGTGATCAGGCAGGACATAGCCAGCTGTTACCCATGACAGTTGCATGTTTTACTCTTATTTCTTTTTTTGGAGCAAAATGCATCTTCATGCCAAACATTTACATGCGGTGCCAAAATTTACCGCTAAGTGATGTCTTCATACTTTATATAATTACTTGTGACTCGTAATTTCATGCAATTTTCCCCAAAATTTGCATAAATATGCGAAAGCAAATATTTGCACACCCCTTAATAAATAAAATAAAATCTGAGCATAGAGCTGCTCCTGCAGTTTTTTTATGTATGAAGTTCCTTGGCAACTTGGAACTGTCTGCTCAATAATTCTTTGTAATTTACGAGGAGAAGAGGTGGTTTTGGCCGTATGTACCAGCCTTTGACTGCTGATCCTTTGCAAGATCATGAATTAACTAAAATTATTTTGGAATTATATTCCTCTGTAGGATGAGAACTTTTAAGGAATTTGTGCTTCAAAACCACAATTCAAAATGAAAAATGAATCTGAAGTTTCATGAAAGAGAAAGCACCGGAAACTTAAGAAAAAGCAGAAAGCTAAACAGAGAAACCAGGACTTGATCTCCACAGCAGGATCTGTTTAGAGTGCATAAAATTTGAGGGACCATGAAAAAATTAAAAAGCAGGATCAGTATCAGTACACTGATTGCCATTCTTCCTGTTCTTTGCAGGACTCTAGTGGGAGTAGAAGAACATAAAGGAGCGGATGAGCTGATTATTGAAGAAAAGATGAGCTTGTCAGACAAAAGAGTGAAGGAGAACAAGCATTTGATGTTGAAGTTAGCATCAAGAAAGAAGAGAAAGGATCAAATTCAAAAGCTCATTTTCAGAAAAAGAAAGAAGCAGGACTGACAAAGTAATGCGTGCTTCAGTAACTGTGATTATTTTTGCAGAACTCAAGATAAAATATGCACCTGAGTGTGCTTTAAAGTTGTGCAGAAATCAAGCAGGGGAGGGCAAGGACTCTGTACCACAAGTGATATCGTTTTGGATTTAGCCACAGATCCAGGTTCAATATCCATTAAAACCAGAAGAGAAGTGCAACATTAAGGCCATTCCATATCAATTATAACATCAGGGTATAATAGTGCTTTTTCATTCAACCATAAACAATCCCATTTTCCTGGTATTGAAACCAGACAACTCAAATAGAATTGAGAGATCAAGTAGTTGGAGGAGCGGACCACTGGTCCCAGTGGGGGCCAGTCCGACAATCCCCAGACTACCCTGGGTTCTGCTACATCATATCTGTGCCCGGAGGTGCTTAAAAGCAACAGCAGGGCTCCCAAAGCGTGGGATTAAGTAGCTAGAAAAGCTGACCACATGTCCACAGCAAGGGCAATGCCTACAACCCCAAAACTGCCCTGGCTTCTGCCGCATCATCTCTGCACCCAGAGGCACTTAAAATCAACAGCAGGGCTGCCGCAGCGCGGGGCGCACATGGGTAGCACCCAGGTGGGGCTCGGATGAAGACCTGGCCAAGAGCAGGCCCGTCTGCGCCTGTCTGAGTCTGGTCTCGGCCACCCCTCTTTGACTCTTGGCCCCATTCCGAGGTACTTTAAACCAACTTGCTGCTATCTGATTTGTATTATCCCCCAGCCACCTTACACTTCCGGTATTTTCTCTACTTGAGTTTTAATATGATGGGGAAGAAAAAGGCTGGAGGTCCTCTGAACTTAGAAACCCACCCCCCCCCCCCCCAACCTCAAAGTCAATTGACCGAATGCTGATGAGGGCGGTAAATGTTGTAAACAACAAAATTGACCTCAAGGAGAGAAGACTCTCATTTAGTTTAATTTATATGGCTTTACCATCTGACCAACCCCTTGCTGTCCCAGGCTTGAGCTCATTAGTTGAAGGGCCATCAGACTCCTTTTCTGACTCCTTGGTTCAGACACCACTTGTGGTTAAGAAAAAGGCCATCAAACAGATGATATCCCATGGCTGAAGTATGTAGGAGATACTCTTTCTAATATTGGTTTAAGTCAGCTCTGGGATGCCCCTTCAGAGGCCAGAGACATTTCTAAGGCTCAAGTTACAAACACATACTAGCGATATATGATGAGCTTGCTGCATAGCATAGGATCCTTGACCTTGGCATTTCTACTACAGAAAGATAGCTATGAGTGGGAGAATTTTGGGGATGAAATTGAGACGGTAGCTGCAAGGAAACTTTTCCTGCACTTTAGATATGGGTCTCTCCCTCTCTCCTCTTTCACAGCTGGATGGGGGGTTTATCGAGACCCGTTCCCAGCAATGTGCATCTTGTTTAGCAGCAAATGAAACACTGGAGCACGTTTTATGTTTTTGCCGAGTGTAGCTAGCAAGGTGCTAGAAGACTGTATATTTGCCCACTATGTCGCAAGCTTGGAATTAGGACTTACAAAGAGGCTTTTAAATAGTGGCACTTCTCAGAGTGTAGTCTTTGCAGTCTCACGATACTTGTTGACCATGTGGAGGGCTAGACAAAATATAAAAAAGGACACATTGCCCAGTATTGACCAAGATGGAAATAATTTGATTAATGGCAGAGATTGTCTTATGATAAAGTTTTACACTGTTTTACATTCTCTTAATGATTTTAACAATGTATCTATGTTTTAATGGACTTATGCACTTTTATCTTGATTTTTAATCTTGATTATTGTCACTCCTATGGAATTCTTTTTAATTGTATGAACTTTGATGGCAAAAATGCTGAATAAAGTTTTGTATGATGAAATAGAATTGTATTGGATTATAAAAATTTGAATGCACACACACACACATGTATGCAGTACAAACTGCTAACAATACTGGACTGATGACAAATTTAGTTAGGAAAAAGTACAATATGACATTGGATATCTCAAACATACTGTTTAGTCATCTTTATTTTGCACTTAAATCAGAGTTCTTAAGAGCTTTCTCGTTTGGCAGATTTTAGTATGCTTATGCGAGATCATGGGTATCCGATTAGCCCTAGGCTCTTGAAAGAAGAGTTATGGAGATTTCACAAGAAGGCCCTGAAGTGAGAATGTACATCGATAACATATATATTGCAGATGATGCCTAGACAGGGTGGACAAAATGTGACTGTTTTAGCACAACATCGATTTAAAATACCTTTTTGTAAATCTAGGATCGAGTATTTTAACATTATCTTCCTTGGATATGAATTATCCAGTGAGGGTAAAGGATTGGCCCTGGGCTTCTTACAGAAGTGTACTACTATATAGCCTCCAAATATGCAGAGAGTTGCAAGCCTTAATGGGGTTCTTGTACTTCAGAAGAGCTTACTTGCCTCACCCAGTATGCTGAGTGAGTGAAGCCCTGATATGAATTTATAACCCTGACATTTTCTGAGAAAAATTGAATCGACACATATCTTACGTGGACTGCAAGCATGTTAGAGACAAATTATTTCCAGATGTGGGACAACAGGACAAACCCATTAATTAGAACTGTTCCGAGCACTTTAGGCTATGATATTTAGTTTGCCAAGAAGGACAGATGACTTCCACTGGATATAGACCATGTCTTATATTCTATTGAAGAGGGACGATTCACTCCAACAGAGAAAATTCTCAGAGAGGTACAGATGGCCATTTTGAAGGGACGTCCACTGGTACAGGGAAAACAGGGTAGCATAGTTTCTCCTAAACCTACACTTGAATCAGCAACTAAAGCAAGTGTCTTGATTGCTTCTGCACAATATCTACGTTGTATGCAGAGATCTGCATTGCAAACTGCAAATGAAGTAATGTTTTGAGTGCAATCCTATACTCACAACACAGGAATTACCTCAGTATCAAGAAGTGATCCCAAACAATTCCATAAATTTTACCCATACAAGATTATAAGAGCATGTTCTATGCAGATGGGTTTACGCAACCTGCAATTGGCACTAGGCAAAAATACTCTGTGGCTTTTTTGCAGTGCAGGCAAGATAGCGATTTCAAGGAGCTATGTGCACATAATAAAGTCTTAGGTAATATCACTGCACAAATAACTGTAATCAATGCCCTATTTCTTGCGCCTCCGTTGATCTATAAGTTCTCACACTATTTGTGGTGGATTCAGCAGTCTGTGTACAAGGTCGCAATGTCGGTTTACCAAATTGGCGCTTGAATGGATTGAGATATTCAAAAGATAAATGAATAGAAACAAATCAGCTTTAATGGAAAGGTAGCTGATCTACAGGACAAGCTTTTTTTGGTGTGTGTGCCACATAGCATAGCCCACAAAGTGAAGGAATTCATGCTAAAGGGAACTGACTCACTGATATAGCTGCAAAGAGAGCTGTGCAAAAATGTAAGGTTGCTGCTTTAACTCTATAGGAAATGAAGATCGATGAAGGAATAATTGGGGCTATTCAAAAAAGGGAACATACTTGTGGGTAATTTCCATGTGTAAGTTTACTCTTACACTTTTGAGTAACTTTACTACTTTGACTATTCACCATTTATGTGTGTAAAGTTACTCAAAAGTCTAGACTTATATGTCCCCATTCCCTGAACTAGGGAGTGGAGCTAAATTTACAAGTGTAAGTTACTACAGCCAAAAAGGTCCCATACAAAGTGTAGCACCACACATGGTCACCACTGATTTTCCCATAGAAAATAATGGAGGCAGGAATTAAAATAGATACCCCAGGGATATAATGTTAAATTGAAGTAATTTATTTTGACTTTTCAAAAAATATACATAAATGTAACTGAATATTACAAAGCTAGATAAAAAGAAAATATATTTATTTATACTATTTAATTTTGAAACAGTTTAAATATATTTATTATTAATGCCATTTAATTTTGAAATCTTTTTATTACCTTTTTTATATTAAAATTAATGCAATGTTATTCTTTATTAAAATATGATAACATTACTTTTAGTTAATTCTATACATCACTTTTATTAGTTATTAATATATAAAAAAATTCTTAGGTGAATTTTCTTTTTTATTTTGACTCCAGAAAAATTATTTTCACAATTGTTGGTATTTATAAATCTGAAAGAGTAGTAAAACTCATACAAATAGTTTGCCGCATAGTTTAATTTAAAAAGATCATTTCCCTGAACCTGTCAAATCTTGGTTCCCCAAGCACTTTTCTCATTGATATTTTCTTTGAAAGAAGCTTAACCTTGTTCTACAAATAAATCAATATATTGTGGTGAACTTATAAATTTATGGCAAGTAATCAATGTCCTCATGTTCTGCCCACAACCTCCCAAAATTATGTGCCACCCCAAATGCATACTGTGAATCTGTGTATATATTTACTCTAAGATCTTTACTCAATTCACAGGCTCTAATCAAACCTATCAATTCCGCAGCCTGAGCGGAAATGTGGGGTATCTTCTCAGTCTCAACTACTGTCTGAAGTGTGGTAATTGCATATGCAGCTGTTGTATTTCCATCAGGTAGTTTGAAACATGAACCATCTACGAACAGCACGCCCTGGGGATCAGATAGGGGAATGTCTGTCAAGTCTACCCGTCCCTTCGTCACCTCTTCTGTTGTGAATAAACAATCATGATCAACTTTTTCTTCATCAGAAGGGAGGGGTAGTAACTTAGTTGGATTCAAGACATTGCATTTTTTAAAAGTGATGTTAGGGCTAAATAAAGTCAATTCATATCCTGTTAGACGTGCACTGGTGAGGTGCTGTGTCTATGTCTTATTTAATAGAGCATCCACCGCATGGGGTACTGTTACGGTGAGATCATTTCCTCCCACAAAACCTTCACTTTGTTTTATCGCTGCTGCAGCCACTCCGTGCAAGCAACTCAGCAAAGCTTTAGCGACTGGATCCAGGGTTGCGGAAATATATGCACATGGCCTACTCTTCCCGCCCTGTTTCTGGGACAAAACTGAGAGTGCGCACCCCCTTTCTCATGCACGAACAAAATGAAGGGTTTGGGGTAGTCTGGATTGCCCAATGCTGGGGCAATGCACAGAGCTGATTTCAGTTGTACAAAAGCGCGCTCGCATTCATCGGTCCAAGGCAAAGGTTTGCAGACATCTTTGGTGGTTAAGGCTATCAAAGGCTTAACTATTAAAGAAAAGTTGGGGACCCATTGGTGACAGAAGGATGTTATGCCAATAAATCCACGTACTTCAGATTGTGTTTTTGGGTGGGGCATGGACTATCAGTTTTATCCTGTCTGGATGTATACATCTACCCCCCCTTCGACAGGAGGTGACTTCCTGTTGACAATATTGCAATTTCAAAAGGGACACCTTATGCCCTAATTAAAAACAAATGCTGGAGGAGGGACACAGTGTCATCTCTACAATCTTGTTCAGTGTTGGAGGCTATCAAAATTTTGTATGAGAGTGGAATTTTTTGGCAAACTTATGAGAAAGCCCCTCCACGCTGGCGTATGAGGCTAGAGGGCCCTGCGATTAGGGGTGTCGCTGGCTTCCTTTCCCCCAGATCTCTTTTCATCTGGCCGGCCTCCTTGGTGTCTGCTCCTTGTACCATAGGCACTGGTTGGCTCTTATCTTCACTCCTCGCTGATTTCTCTATGGGTAAGTCAAGCGCGATAGCTAGGGGTGCCGAGTCATCAGTTTCACCAACCATTAATCTCGCTTCCTCCTCCTCTTTCCCAGCTATGCCTTCATCGCCAGACACCTTTATCGGGGTTTTATCTCCCCCCTTCTCTAATGATATATTGCTTTTCTGTGAAACTCCTGACAAACTTGCAAGCATAAAAGCCACAGTAGGTTGTGCCAGCCCCCCTTCTACCTGTAGTGTAGATTTTACTGCAGCAGCTTGTTTGCCTCCGGTTTCCCGTTTCACTTCACCAGGCCCGCCACGCTGCCTCAAGTCAGGTAGCGATCCGCTTATCTCCAACGGCTGGTTGCCCCCAGTGGATACTCCGATATTGCTAGGTATTCCTACGGTCCGCACCTTCGCTGCTTTCCCGCCTCTGAGCGCCATCCGATAAGTCCGTGGTTTTCCTTGGACCTACTGTGACAGCGGATTCCAGCCAGGCAGGAAAAAATGAGAAAGTGAAGCACCCGTGATCCGCAGTAAAACTTCCTGCGCTTCCCGCAGCAGGACACACTCTGAGCATTTCACCAAGCTTGCTCCCAGACTAAGCAATCGACCGCTGCACCATAGATCCAGAGATGGTGGGAGTAGCGGCAGTTAGTCACCCGCCATCTTTGCCAGTTTCCTGCGTCTTTTAAGTGTAATTTACAATTGGGAACAGATAGAGATTTGGAGTTTGGTGTCTCTGGACTCACAATTTAAAATTACAACTTAAGGTGAATTTGGATTTCAAATTGTAAGTCTGATGATAATGCCACTTTTAGAAAGTTAGTATTTTCTTATTTTAACCATTCTGTGCCTTAACTGTATCTGAATACAAATCTGGGTTGGGTGACAGCTGGGCTTTGTGCAATCCTTCTGGACAGTCACACTAAGGGAGAAGAGGTGTGAAATTTGTACCCTGATGGCCCATCACCAGGCTGATGGGCTTTCCTGAGGTGGATTGCCTGTCCCAACACAAAGATCTGCATACTCCCTGTAGTGAGTCTGGAGCCAGGGCAGGAAAGGCAGGTACCCGGTGATCTTCAAAGGCCTCTTTGAGGTCTCTCCCACTTCAAAGGCACATTTGGCTGTAAGTAATGGATCCCTGACACCACCAAATCAGAACTTTGATGGAACTAAACACATTCTGCCTGAAAGAAAAGCTGCTGTGCTGTAGGAGGGGCTGCCACTTTGCTACCCACATTGCTGTGTTGACCTGCTGCCTACTGGTTGCTGTGCTGTGCTGTAGGAGGGACTGCCACTTTGCTACCTCCTGTGCTGTGCTGGCCTGCTGCCTGCTGTTTCTTGCCTCGGAGTGAGAAGAACTGGACATGCTATCTACATCCTTGAACCCAAGTTTCTGCAAGGGCGTGCTGGCTTGCATACTGTTCTGTGAAGTCGCATGGTCACAAAATACTTTTTACAAATCTGCTGGTGCAGCTGGACTCTGCATCTGTGAGTCCTACCCTTGCCTAAGGTGCCCTCCACAGACCTGGGCCTTAGAAGTCGGTTCTGCAGCTGTGTTCTGTAAAGATCGACGCAGTGATCCCTTTGCACTGATAGGAACTGACTCAGTGCCCTCCGATGCAGTGCTGATCCGACACCAACTGTGAGGCTCGACTCCAACGCATTTAATTGGACCCGACGCATCGAGCCTTCGGTTGCAACACTTGCTCCATACAAAGGTCATGTTTCAGTAGGTCCTACATGGGTCCTGTGGCCAGCCTGCCCTCCATCGTGATCAGCCTTAACTTTTGATTTACCTCGGTCTAGCATGACCTCAAGAAACCCTTTAGCACTATTTACTTCTAAGCACCGTTTTTGGAATTAATCTTTAAAAGTTTATATCTCGACTTCTATTGATTGGATGTTTGTCATTTTGGTCTCGTTTTACTCAGATAGATATTCTCTATTTTTCTAAACTGGTGCGGAGTCTTTCTGCGGTGTTTTCACTGTGTTACTGTAATTTAAGTGTTGCACGAATACTGTACACATTGCCTGATTGCTCTGTGCCAAGCTACCAAAGGGTGAGCACAGGTTAATTTAGGTTGTGTATCTGTCTTGCCCTGACTAGGATTGTGGTTCCTGCTTGGACAGGGTGCAAACCTCTTCCAACTAGAGACCCAATTTCTAACACCATCCAAGTGTCAACAAGAAAACACAATCGCCGGGGATTGGCTGCATCATCTCCTTTTCTCACTGGTGAATGTCCTGCTCTGGAGCTTCTGACATTGGAAAAAAGACATGAAGTACAGTGCGCCAAATAAATAAAAGTCAAGCAGATTGGTCTTTGCACAGAAAAGAGAAAATGTGTTTGCAACACAATATTCCTAGAAACACTACAAATTCTCCAAATAAAAGTAGGAATTGCAGGTTTTTTCCCTCCAAATCCTCTTTTAACAAAAACTTCAGCTGCTTGGTGAAGATCTTGAAATTGGTAAAGTTAAAAGATAATCTTCCCATAGTTGGCATAGGTGAAGATTATCAACCCTTACGAGAAATGAGACACGATAAGACCCAGAATGTTTAGCACTTTCTTCAAAAGTAAGCATGAAGGGCATGTCTGTTTCCAAACTATGGATGTCCAAACTGCATACCAATTGATTGCTAAAGTCGATGCCTGCTGTCTGACACATAAGACACTTCCTAAATCCCGCCACCCCTACTTGTCCATGCGTTTAAAACCATATCGACCTGCAAGATGCATTAGCTATTCGGACAGGGCTCTTTTGACTATCCCTCGCATTCGGACCTCTAATCAGGGTGGTTGATCTTTTTCCTACACTGCCCCCTATCCTTGGAACAAACTCCTCCCAAGTCTCCGCTTCTGCTCAGACATTATCTCCTTCAAGAAGGATTTGAAGACCTGTCTGTTTTAGGAAGTTTCTCCTTTCTTAGCAGTACAGCGCTGAGATACTCCTTCGGGAGTGATTTGTGTGCTATATTAAATGTCTATATCATATCATCATATCACATAATTTGTAAAGTGACCTTCATAGTAATAGGTTGCTTTGCAAATCGCTTATTCAGAGATGATGGCAAAATTACCTGCCTAATGAATATTAATTAGATAGATAACAATTTCGGCCCACTGTGAATGCAGTTCTCAAAAGCGAAACTTTTTTTTACAAACAGACCATGTCCATTAAAGACACAGATGCTTAAATAAAAAAATGTTTTTGTTGTATCGTAGGAAGGAGTTCCAGTAGACGTGGTTAGGTTACAGATGAATAAGTTTATTGTTCTTAGATGTTAAGTAGGTTTTCCAGTAAAGATGTAAATAAGGCCCCACCAGGAGCAGCCTCCCTGCTGCTCAGCCCAGGATCCAACTGACACTCCACCTCACAGCAATCCACACATTCCAATGGCATCACCATCCACACCAACATTCTACCCAACACATTCACACTGGCTGAGCAGCAGAGGCAGAGAAACAGGGAAGATGCATAGTATAAAACCTCAGATATAACACACCTTCCCCCTTTATATAATACACAAAAACATAGCAAATATAAGAAGAAAGATCACAAAGATTCAATAGAAACTTGCAAGAGAAAATGTCGCAAAATACAAGTAGAAAACAGCATTACATAAGAAACGCAAAATACTAGAATATAAACAGAAAATTACAGTTACAAAAAAGAAACTTGCATAAAAAGATATCGCAAATGCAAAAATGCAAAAAGCATTTTGTGAACTACACAAGAATTGCGACTATATATAAAAATGCAGCAAGATGCAAGAAGGAAATGGAATAAATGAAAGATAAGACACACATCTCCTTCCTTAGCAGAGCAAAATTGAAACACAAAAGCAAAAGGAGAAAGAGAAAGAGACATACATAAATAAGAAAGAAGTATACCACGAAAACAAACAAGGAAACAGTGCTCCGAATTAACCACCACAACCACACCGGCTGGCCAGACTGGTGAAGAAAAATGGGGAACATTGAACACAGCAAAAGGAAGAAGAAAAGACAAAGACTGCACCCAACCAAAAGAAAGCAATGGGTGGCTGACACCCAAACAGAAAGCAAGCAACAGGTGACTGATACCCAAACAAGAAAGCAAGCAACGGGTGGAAAACACCCAGTCAGAAAGCAAGAAACGGGTGTCTTACACCCAGCCAGAAGGTAAGCAAGGGGTGACTGGCACCCAAACAGAAAGCAAGCAACAGGTGAATGACACCAAACAAGAAAGCAAGCAATGGGTGGCTGACACCCAAACAGAAAGCAAGAAACGGGTGACTGACACCCAAACAGAAAGCAAGCAACAGGTTACTGACACCCAACCAGAAAACGCGCAACAGGTGGCATACACCCAACCATAAAGTAAGGGAGATCTACGCCCCACAGAAGTAAGGGAAATCTCCAAACCGAAAAATGCAAAGAAGAGAGAGTGATCTAGGTGGACCGCACTCCACAGAGGACAAATGGTGCAGACACACCTCAAAATGAGACCACACAGGAAAGAAAATGAAGAGAAAAGCGGATTAAACCAGTAGTATACATTGCAAAAATGCATAGTAAAAATAGATAAAGTAAAGGAGGAAAGATACCCACTGACAACCAAAGAGGAAGAAAAAGGAAAAACCTGCAATTCAAAAAAGATACATATTAATAGTACTGTCATATGTAAATGTCAATGTAGTAAGGACACATTATCATGATATAAGTTAAAGCAGGAATATCAGAAATATAATGGCAGTACTATACGAAACAAACGAGCATCAACACATTGTGTAATAAGAGAAACATTAAATAACATAAGTTAAATGGCAAGAAATAGTGATCGAGAGAAAATGCAGGTATGAGAAGAAACAGAAAAATGCATAATAGTAAAACTCCATAGTAATGGGAGCCAAATGAGATAGCAAAACACGTTGCTTAAGTACCTAGTATAACCTAAAGTTCAGCACTTAAAGGTGAAGCAAGGAAGAAAACTGCAAAGCGTCTTTTAATCCGAAGGTGGTAAGACTGTAGACAGTAAAATAAATGTCCCCCGAAATACCTCACACACATAAGGCTCCACAGACGTAAAAGTAGGAAGTTAGTACCCTTATTACCGGCAAACAGATGGAAAACGATGGGTGTCCATCATGGCATCACTCTAGGGACATGGCAAACGTAAAGCATAAAATGATGTAGGCCCAACATGTCGCAGCTTCCCAGAAAGTACTCACCCAAAGTACTCCGACATCAGCTTTACTGGAATTTACACGAGGTTGGCAGATGGCTGAAGCAGGTTGGACCCTACAATGTAGTTCATAAGCTTGGAGTTGTCTTGATGACTACAACCGCAAGATGGCGGCACGCCAGTGACGTTGCGCCGGATGGCTCAAGGCACGTTACAGCATACAAGCGTCCCACAACAGTTTGCGAGCCGCATAGCCACGATGACGAAAGAAAAGAAGGCTCCATGCGACTCGAAGCAGAAGGTAAGATCGCGTGTGCAAAGCTTGACTCGTGGCTCATTTTGAAAAGACTGCACGTGCTGCAACAGACCAGACTCCCAACTGGTCTAGATTTAAAAGAAAACGGCAGACAAAAATAGACTCATGTAGAAACTGAGTAGCCTGCTCTTGCGACATCCATGCGCGACGGCAGCAGACAAATTCCCACTGAACATCGCATCAAAGGACAATGTGGCAAAGCTATACTCAGTTCACAATGTACAAATCATGCCAACCTGTACACAGCTGCATGTCGTGGTCCACTGTCTGCCTCAAAAGAAAGTCAATACAAAGCAGCAAAACACAAGACACCATCATCGCGCAACAACTCCGGTAGCTGCATGATGAGGCACAACACGGTAGCCGCATGATGAGGCAGTTGGCTCACTCTACTTCAGTTCAATTCATGCCCAGTCAGTGTGTTATTTGGTGTAGTGCCTCTCCCAGTAGATGTCAGGTCCACACCTTGGCAGAAAAGATTTGAAGGTTTGCCTCTTGATTTGGAGTGGATGTGACCAGAAGCAGGAAGTATACGCCCTGTCAATGGCCGCAGGGTGTCAATGGCAGCAGGAAACAGGCAGCAGGAAACATATGCCCAGTAAATAGCAGCAGGAAACATATGCCCTGTCAATGGGAGCAGGGTGTCAATGGCAGTAGGAAACAGGCAGCAGGTAACATATGCCCAGTAAATAGCAGCAGGAAACATACGCCCTGTCAATGGGCTGTCCGGTGAAACTGGACACTGGTGGGGTGGGAGGGTGTGAAATCCTTAAGTAGGTTCTTTTTTAAGTAAAATCTTGAATAAAAGTTCCTTATAAAGCTTGAAGTAGATCCTCACGCGTAGTTTTAATCCAACTCGTCCCCAATTTATGTTGTATCGTAGGAAGGAGTTCCAGTAGACGTGGTTAGGTTACAGATGAATAAGTTTATTGTTCTTAGATGTTAAGTAGGTTTTCCAGTAAAGATGTAAATAAGGCCCCACCAGGAGCAGCCTCCCTGCTGCTCAGCCCAGGATCCAACTGACACTCTACCTCACAGCAATCCACACATTCTATGGACATCACCATCCACACCAACATTCTACCAACACATTCACACTGGCTGAGCAGCAGAGGCAGAGAAACAGGGAAGATGCATAGTATAAAACCTTAGATATAACAGTTTCCCATTCGTATCACATCTGGGGGGAGCATTCAGAGGGACCACACAATCTCCCTCGAGGTCATCCGTCACAATTCCTAAAGAGCAAGGTTTTCCATGGGTCAGCTTCCCTGTGAATCAGTTAGTGCCCTAGCTTGATTGAAGTTGCTAACTTTTCAATTGTTGCCACTGCTACTGAGGCCACAAACCTTTTATACATCCCTTTCCAATTTGCAACAAGGAGGAGAACGTCTCTTTAACGCTCCAACCTGTCTGCAATTCGAAAAGGGTCACAAGCCCTTTTTTAAGAGTCAGAAAGACTCTTCCTACTCATAAAAGGGTTTATGTACATTGTGGTGTTTTGTGGTCGCCAAACCTGGATCATGAGCTTTGGAACCAGATAAAACTCATGTACATGAGGCCGGAAGTTAGCTAAAGGTTTAACTTAGCCTGACAGGGAATCTCTACGATCAGAGGGTCTGTGGTGTGAATAATGCCTCATTATAATTGAAGTGCTGAGAGAAACAAAAGTCAGTGTTTGAGTTGTAGCTTAACCAGGATTTAGTAAATCCCCTGTTCATATTTGCAGTTTAAGATTTGATGTGTTTAATGAAACTGTTATTATCATCTAACACTAAAATGGTCTACCATTGAACCCCGTAATATATTGGCAAGAATGCCCATACTATCTAAAGTGATGCAATGCCTTTCCAGTTGCCTACTGTACATTATAGAAATGCCAATTAGCAACAATAAGATGTCCATTCATAACAAGCATTGGCAAAGCCACTAAGACCATCAAATATTCTGGACTTGCCAATGCTTTTTATTCGATTAAGCCATTAAATGGAGATAAAAAGAGGGTGGCTCTTGTAAAAGATTTGACGTCTGTGATAAAAACTGCCTGAAGACTGGGCAGGACTCTCATGACATCTTCCTGGGCCGGCAATATAAATGGCGGGACCTGGAAAAATAAAAGCAGATTAAATAGGGAGAAAGGACACGTACAGGAAAGAAAAAAAAGAGAAGCTAGACTAGTGGGAAATGAAGTATAAGGATAGGACTGTAAAAAGACAACATGCCCTCTGACACACTTTACCCAAGAGTACCATGCACCAGGAAGGATGCTGACCAAGTAGGATGACATGGAGGATTCTCCCAACAGGAGGACTTCATAGATGTCTCAATGGCTGGTAGAAGAAAGGGAGCCATGACTGCTGTAGCCTATGTCCAAAGGATGCCGGCCATCTAAGATGACGATGCATAGGTGGGATGATGGAGCAGGTATAGTTAGAGGATCTTGCAAGTAATTAACCCGGCTAGAGTAAGAAGACATGGCCCAGAGGGTGGAATGGTGGACACCAGCCTTCCACCTCTAAGCCCACCATTCAAGGGAAGGACCATGGCTTACGCAGGATCATGGAGTTGGCAAGGTCAGGTGAAAGGAACTAGAGAAAAACTGTTTTTTCCCTTTCTCTTTGTGGTGGTGTTTCTTTTTCAGTTATTTATTATTATTATTATTCATTTTATTATTATTTATATTCCTATTTTGAGAGTAATCAAACTCTAAAGACAA
This sequence comes from Calotriton arnoldi, assembly GCA_963921515.1. NCBI lineage: Eukaryota > Metazoa > Chordata > Amphibia > Caudata > Salamandridae > Calotriton > Calotriton arnoldi. The sequence continues at coordinate 609,199 of CAWUFW010004346.1, read as the reverse complement.
ACCCATAAGGCAGATCAAAAAGAGTTTACAAAAGAGACTTGTGGTTAGTGGCGGCTGGTGACATTTGAAAGTGGTGAGGGGTGAACTAACTGGCACTGTGAGAAACTAACAATGCCTTTAGGCTAAACGCCAAACCTCTCAATCATGACTCACTACAGACAGTGAGGCAGATTTGCCATTCTTTCACGCAGTGCAACACAGCAAGCCACCTTGCTGCGCTGCTTGAAAGGGGAAAGGCGGGAATGTTCCGTATTTACTATTATACAGTGTATTCCTGTCCTTTCCCAGCGCTGGCACACTTTTGGCTACCTAGCGCCAACGCATGTACCCTTGAGTCATGTTGCAAGGGTGTCTGCAACATGAAGCAATCCTCAGAGGGATGCTCCTCTTTCTAAGTGTGCTGCAGAATTCAGCACACTTAGAAAGAAAAAACAATGAGGAGAAAGAACAATATTTCTCCATGGAATATGTGATGTTACAACGCGATCAAAATGATCGCGGTATGTAACATCGCAGTTTTTACAACGCAAGTCGTTACAACGACTTGCGCTGGAGGGCGCTGGCCTTAGGAGTAGTAAGATTTACTATTCCAACACCAGTCTACGTACAGTAGGGAAGGTGTTGGAATAGTAAATCTTACTATTCCTTAGGTTATAGCGCCCTCCAGTGCAAGTCGATGTAACGCTTGCGTTGTAATGGCAGCGTTCTAAATGGATCGCGGTGTAATCACTGCGATGTAAAGGATGTTTCCCTTCTCCATGTTGCACCTCTGGTAGTGAGGCGTACAATTCTGATGAATTCTCAGGTCTACCACTGTTGGTATATCTTGGAATGTGTCAAAATGCATGGGTGGATGTGTGGGAACACCCACTCTCCACTCATGGAAGGCCTCCCTGCTGCAGAGTAATGCAAGGCAGCGATTTGTGCTGCCTTGCATTACTCTAGATTTATCAAGCCACTCAGGACCACTCAACATGCTCACCTCAAACTAGAGTGGGCACCACTCCTCCCTGCTGTCAATCAACACCAATGGTGCGCCCTCGAACTCAGCCTGGGCTAGCAGCAGTAAAAAATAAGATGGAAATAAAATAATTTTATTACCATTTTATTTTTCACGTTCCCTGTGCTCGCAGCAGGCGGGGTAATGGTCCTCCCTCTAATGGAGAAGTCGCCGCTGCTTGTGGGGCTGGGAGCTGTAAAATGCAGTCAGGCAAGAGGGGTGAGTGTGCAAGTTATGAACCAGTCCCAAGGCAGATGTAGCGCTGAGAAGAAGTTGACGCAACTGACACCTGAGTGAGGGATCCACAGAGAAAGGAAAAGTTATAATTATGAAGACATCCAACCACAGGAACCAATATGGGAAATAAAGACGAATAGTGAATTTGAACCCAAGCATCTCACTTATTTGTGAATATTCAGGAAGAAAGGCAGCAGAGAATCCAAGGCAAAGGACTCGACAGAGAACGCTTGGAAGAAAACTCCTTTTTATTAGAGTATATTTTTTTTACTTATACTACCTTTTGTACATTCCGAGGGGCTGGGTGGTGGAGGGTCCCATAGGAGAGAAGAAGGAACTGAGTAAATCAGTTTCTGACAGGTGTATACTCTACTGGACGTGAGATAGGTCCTCTTATGTTGTGCGTGCTGAACCTATTTAGCTCTTGAAACAGCATCCTTTATTATTTGTAAGTGATTAAATGGCTCGTCTTTGCTTGACATCCAGAACAGAAAGGACTGCGATCCAATAAGTTAACACAATGTCTTTCCTAGATTCTAGGAGTTTTGGCAGGTTTTTTTAATGAATTGCTGTTACCAAGTAGACTTAGGTTATCCACTTCAGGAGGATGAAAGACTAAGTATGCCTTGCTAGATATAGAACATTTCAATTCAGCGAGATTTACACAATATACTTCACTCCTGACTTCTAATGTTTAATTGCACAATATGAGCACATCAACGGGAGGTATGGTTAAAATTTGGAAGGCCAGACTCTGGCTACTTCTAGTTAACAATGTATAAAGAACTAGGAATTACACTCGAACTGCCACAACTGAATGAGTAAAGTGACGAAATACGATGGCACACTTTTAAGTGGACATGATTTCATAGGCCCTGAACTTCAGTTGCTATATTTCACCTGGAGAGACAACTCCGGGTGAAACTCCACAACTCTGACTTACAAGTCTCTCTGGGCCCATAATTATTGAGTCTGCAAACTGAGGACCCACTAATTTCAGACCTGGAGACACCAGGCCTATACTGCTTGCTGCAGGGGCTGTGGGCAGAATCACAGCCCGCCCCTGCAGTACTATGGGGGAAGTAGACAATGCTGCTCCCGGACAGGCACAAGTCCGCCCTGCACCCCTGGCCCCTGCCCCAACACAATATCCCCCGCAGCCCTCCTACTGACACTCACTGACTGCATAAAGGAGGCGGAAAATATCAGCGGTTTTCTCCCTGGAATGGTGAAAAATGCACAGTAAAGGAATATGTAATCCAGGTCCATGAAATTATGTCCCATTCTGTGTCGACACCTGGAATAGTTGTTTTTTGTTGTGGGAAGACCAGCTGCATTCTGGGATTCTTCAGTATCCCTGCACAAGAAACCAACACATTTATAATAAGGTTCTGTGTCCGCAGTTTTTAAGGGAGTTCAGGGCATATTACCAAGGATTTGCGATAATTATCGCAAAGCGCGCTTAGCGCTGTTTTTTTTATCGCCGGCTATCGCTGGATTTCATCGCGGATATAACGCGTTATTATCAACGCTTATCTCCAAGGCGATAAAAAGTCCAGCGATAGCGGCGAAACCCAGCAATAGCGCGAGAAATCCAGCGATAAATTCACTGTGCTAATGAAAAGCTTGCTAATAGGCAGGTGAGGACTTAGCCTCACAATCCACCTCCCATTGAGAAAATAGGTAAGTCAAGTTTTTAGCAGGTGTTAAATTCCAGCGATAATCGCGGTTAGCGTGACTTTTTTTATTGCTTCGCGGGCATTGATAATAGGGGGAAGTTGTGTTTGCGACTGTTTGCAGTTGCTTTTAGTTGGGAACGCCTACTTTGCATGTCATTAGCGATAATTATCGCTGACATGCAAAGCGGCAACAAAACGGCCGCTATCGCCATTAAGCTGTCGCTAACAGCTGTTAGCGACAGCTTGCTAAAAGGGCGATAAAAATATCGCCGCTTTATCGGCAAAAAGTGCCGCTAAAGTGGCGATACTGCCCTTGATAATATGCCCCCCCGAGTCTAAGAAATACGCTGAGAAACATACTTGTGCTCACTCAGCTGGGATGGAGTCTGATTATATATCACATAATTTGGTTTTAAAGGTAATTTGGCCATCATTGCCTTTGTCTGAAATAATGTGTGGACTAAAATTAACACCCCAAACACATCAAATACAGGAAAACCATCAAATTTTGTTAATAAAACATCGCACGTACTAGACTTACATCATTAAAATAATGTGTGAGCATAGCTTCTCTTTATTTTTACTGGCAAATACTTTGCTGTGTAATTAAATCGCACACTGCTCATAATATAGAATTGGAGAAAGACACAAGTGTGTCTCTCCCAAACTCTGCCTTGAATGGAAGCATAAAAGGATCACTTTGTGACAGAGAAGTTGAAAGATGACTATAAGCGCGCACTAGGTGGCCGTGTTGTTATAGCCCTGTGGGCGTCATAAGAGGATTTCTTGTGTGCTCTGGAAAGTTATGTTTATATATTTCAAGCCCAATTCACAAACTGCATCTTGTAGTACCTAAAGTAGTAGCTAATACTCTCCACAGCATAAATTGAGCTTTTAATAAGATTAAGAAAGATTTGGAGGTTGCTCGTCAAGTGCTGATGACTTTATTAACAAAAATAACAGAATTTAGTAACAGAAAACAAGATTATGGCACAGCCATTCCTAGTACCTCAGCAGTAACCGATGATCCTGTTATAATCTGACAACCGGGTTGGCTAGCCAGCGAAATCACCAGCAATTTAAATTATAAAGGCCTTTATGACTCAGGGCCTGATTCCGATTTTAGTGGTCTGACCGCCCAAACACTGCGGCTGCCAGAAGACCACAGCACTGGTGGTCTTCCGACTGTTGAATTACGAGTTTACCATGGTGCCGGTGGTGTGGTTGCGGAGATCTTGCGGTGGTGGTGATTAGTTTTCCATATGTATCGATCGATGCCTGTGTGAACATTTCAACTGCATATGTGTCGAATGCACACACATGCATGATGCATGATACATGTGGAAAAATACCACAAACCCATTGCCTGAGTCAGATGTAGGCAGTCCAGGCTATGGGTGTATTGTACAAAAAGGACTCATCTGTATATCGCCGCAAATAGGGTCATAATCCTCGGGATGAAGATGTCGCTGTGAAGGGGGGACATGACGAAGTGGATCCACGTCGAACTCTGACCGAAATAGCAGGAAAGGGGTGAGTACGCATTCCAAATCCTTTGGTTCTGCCGACTTGAAGCCGAGCCAGTGGTCCCACTGCCGCGGTCGGCTCGTCGGAAAGCTAATAAGTAATACAGACAGAAGTGAAACTTCTCTGTAGCACCCTATGGCAGCTAATTTTCTCCGACCGTGACCCCATCGGTCTGCGATGTGCTGGGGGTGTAGGCAGTTCAGCCGCAGTCTTTCCAATAGCAATCTGCCCATCTCATAATCCGGCTTTTCCCCGAACGCGACTCCAGTCGTCAGCGATGTGCTGGTGGAGTAGGCAGTTCAGCTGCGGTCTTTCAAACAGCAATCCCCCCATCTCATAATACGGTGGTCGGACTGCCGAGCTTGCGGCGGTCGGACCGCCAGTGCGGGTACAGCAGTTCACGGACTGCCAAACTTGTAATAAGGCCCTCAGTATTGTTTTCATTTTTTGAATAGTCTGCAATCCTTTTCGATGACATAGGCAAGGGGGCATTGGTAATTTCATATTTAAGGGAAGATGTGGTTCTCTGGGCCACATCTCTAATCAATGAAGTAGTCATCCGTTGGTAAGTTGTCACACATTTGTGGATCATTTTGCTAAAGTGTTTCACCACTGTCAGCCCAGAATTCTTATATTGGATTGCTCACATTAAGACAAGAAAAATAAACATAGGGCCTGATTTAGAGTTTAGCGGAGGGGTTACCCAATCAACTGTGACAGATGTCCCATCCATGTTATCACAAGTCTATTGTATTCTATGTCATTTGTAATAAGGTGGACAGGATATCCGTCGCATTTGTGACCTCTGTCAAACTCTAAACCAGGGGCCAGATGTACGACCCGCCAATTAGCGAGTTCGCCTCATGCATATTAATGAGGCTGTCGCAATTTGCGACCCCATTGGAAATGGCTGGCACTCCCAGGGATGGTGGCCTGCTGGGGTCAGCAGACCTCCATGTCTGGGACTGCTTTTAAATAAAGCAGTTTTTTTTTTTAAATGCAGCCCGTTTTCCTTAAAGGAAAACGGTATGCATTTTAAAAATAAAAATTAAACTTTTCAGTTTCATTTTTTAAGGGCAGGCAGTGGTCCCTGGGACCACTGCCTGCCCTTAAAAAATATATTTAGAGCCAGTCACAAAGGGGAAGGGGTCGCAAAACACTTACACATGGCATTTGGGGTTGCTATTAGGAAGGGAACGCCCCTTCCTAATAGCGAGTCACAAAACACTATTTTGCGAGTCGCAAATTTTTGCGAGTTGGAAAATAGGGTTTGTACATGGCCAGCAGGAGTTTTGCATGCGCAAACGGGTCTAAAACCCGTTTGCGCATGCAAAAATCCATCGTTCATCTAGCCGCAGGACCTTAGTTCCTTCTATCACTCATTTCTATTTGGACTAATGAGGCACATCACTTTATAATAACTTAGAAGATGAGCTGAAAAATGCTTTGTCTCTAGTAACAAATTGACCTACAGAATGTGAGGGATTAATTTATTTAATACTACATGTAGAAGCACAACACCGTGCAAGAAGAACTGTGCAAAAGACAATACCACAATGGGGGTTCACTCCAATTAACCGGGAAACATCTGATTCAGGAAAGACCAGTGAGGAACCAATGCAGATTGGGTCAGCATGCAGGACTTTGTCAGTGGAAGAAACGCAATGTAGGAAAAGAGGGAGACTATGTTTATATTGTGGTCAAGAGGGCATTTTAAACAAAGCTGGCTTTTACTGCAGGGCAAACTAACAGGCTTGTCTCTGAAAAGAAAGGCATAGACAAGCGTATTTCCACCAAAAGTGTTTGCTGTCAAAATAACTCATTTTCATCTCCAACTTAGGGCCTGATTACGATGTCGGGAGGAAAGCCTCCGACCAGCTGTCGGAGGCCATCCGCACGACATCATTAGTTTCACTTGACTGCCGTATTAGGATGATGGCGGTTGGAGTGAAACCTATGGGGGGATTCCGCTGTGCTTCTGAAGGGCTCTAGGAGCCTACCGGAGCGTCGGAAACCACCATAATTCCATAATGACGGTGGAGCCAGCCTCGGCTCATCCGTCCGGATCATGATGACACTTTCCGACAGCCTTTCCATGTTGGCCTTTCCAACAAGGAAAGGCTGTCAGAAAGTGACATGGGGGCACCTAGCAGAGCCCCCTCCCCCCTGGCCCTCCGCTATAGGGCGTGGGGGGCACATAAGGTGCCCCCCTAAACATCTCTGCACCGTGTGTTCAAAACCATCCATTTTGCAATGGCAGCTTGTGCTGCGGGCCTTTTCCGCCCGCCGCACCAGCTGCCATTGGAAAATGAACGTTTTTGACCACCCATAGGGCAGTTGCATCCAAATTGTGTGGTCGAACCACCTTCCTGTGGTCGGGCGGTTTCCAATCCAAAACGTGTCTGCCCGACATCATTATTAGGGCCTTAGTATCATCACAACTCAAGGCACAGTGAATACTACGGGATTTATAGACTGTGAAGCATCAAGCTGCCTTGTGTACAAAGCATTTTGTGAAAAATTTACAATTTGACTAAATCAAAAGATGTTAGCAAAAGTGAAATATATGGAACATCTTTTCCCTCTTGTGATGTACAGTGGGAAACTGAACTCTTACTAATGGCCAAGGAGAATGGGCGTATAAAATCCTTAACTTTGAATGTGATTTCATGTCCAGTTTTCACATTGAATTAGGCACCACTTGAAAATTTCACCAATCACAAAAATTAGAGTTCTGAAAAGCATGAAATGTGCCAACGCCCTATGTGCCCATTGTTTACTTTTCTTTTCTTGAGTCTCATAAAATATTCCTTGTACATCAGGCTCTTGGCAGGGAGATGTGAATGCACTGTCAAGGCAAGATACAGAAGAAGAACATTCACTGAGAATCCTCCGACTGCTTTATTCCTATAGAACACATACCTGGTCACAGAGGAACATACCCTTTAGTAGACAAAACCGGAACAGGAGTGGGTAAATCAGGAACTTAGACTGCAAGAGATTTATTAAATCAGAAAGAGAAGTCAGAAACGTTTATTTCACAGGCAAAGACTTTTTATTCCTTGCAAGGAACTACAATTGCAGATTATCAGTTTGGGCCATGACACCTCTTTGGCAGGTCAACCAGGAGCAAAGAAGTTGTTGACTGTCAGATGAAATCGACACATTTGGTCCCACAATACAAATTATCCACAGCAGTTGATTGCCAGACATTTTTTGAAGGAAATATTCAGACTCCATGGCGTACCAGAGATTATTATGTCACAAAGGGGAAAGCAGTTTATGCCCTACTTTTGGAACACTATATTAAAGAAATTCGGTAAAATTAACTTTAAATAAATTAATAGACTCAAGCAGACCAAATAGCAATATTTGCAGTGGTTTGTAGCAGAACCCTTGTGAGACTGGATCTCTTAGATACCTCTAGCAGAATTTGTGTGCAGTAACTCTCTGCAGCTTTCTAGGTTTTTCTCCTTCTTGTGTTAAGGTTTTAGGGCCAGATGTATCAATGCTTTTTGCGTTTGCGAACGCAAAAATGCGTTTTGCAATGTATCAAACTCTTGGCATTCGCAATATAGGTAATAACAATCTTTTGCGATTACCTAAATTGCGAATGCAGTTAGGGAATCGCAATTTGCAATTCCCTAAATGCAATTCATGTATCAATCGCAAATTGTGAATTCGCATTTAGGAATCGCAAATTACCACCAACTTCAAGTTGGTGGTAATTTGCAAATTCCTAGAAAAAGCACATTTTTGCATTTTTCTAAGTGCCATGTGGCGCACACACATGCCCTTCGGGCATGTATGTGCGCCACATGTGCATACATACCTTTTGTGGGAGTGCATAAGGGTGGCCTTTTGGCCCCTTGCTCCCTTGAAATTGCATGCACAATTTGTGAGTACCTATTTGGTACTCGCAAATTGCGAATGCAATCCTATTCATTCCTATGGGCCTCTAGGTCCATAGGAATGAATGGGAAGGCATTCCTTAATAGCGAATCGCAATTTGTGATTCGCTATTAAGGAATATGTAGGAATCGCAATTTTATTTGCGAAACCTACATACATTGCATTTTGCGAGTCCATAATAGCGAATCGGTAAAATTCGCTATTAAGGACACAATGTTGATACATCTGGCCTTTAACCCTTGAGTGTGGGTTTCCAGTTTTTTGTCCATTAATATCCCATTCCATCAGTACAGTCAGTGCTACAATCCCTCTAAGCAGTACATCAGTCAGCGGTCCAAAATCTATTAAAGTCCAAAACATCATATCAGAGATTTGCAGATTGAAAAAGAATTCCAGCACCAAATAAAGCAGAAGGGCAACAGATCTGGTTATTAACAGACATTTGTTCATCCCTGGGTCAAATTAGAAATATATCCCTTGCTCTGTTGGTCTCTTTCCGATGCTAGAACTGGGCGGTCATACAGCAGTCTGACTTAATCTTCCAGAAAGTTGGAAGATTCATCCTGTATTTCATGTTTCTATTGCCAAACCAGCAGAATGAAATCAACAGATCCGATCTGCTCCAGTGATAACAGCAAGGTGGCAGCAAGAATTTGAGGTAGAGGCAATTCTAGACTCTAGAATCAGAAAAGGTGTTCTTCAATAACTCGTATCATGGAAGGGGTATGAATTCTTGGATAGGTCATGAGATCCTGCCTCTTTCATACAAGCTCCCAACTGATCAGAGAATTTCATTAGAAATTTTCCAATAAACCATTGCAGAAAAGTTGCTGGGGAATCTTGGACTATGGGTGTTTCCTGTCATCCTACCCCTCTTACTTGGTGGAGAGTGTTGAATAGCATAGGAGACTGCTCATCTAACCCACCCATATGACTCTCCTATCATTTGACCCATGGTGGTGAAGAGCTCTGAATACGTAAGTATACTGCTTTGTAGTAAATGTGGATGGGACCAGATAGAGTGGTGGAAAATGGGGAATAATTACTCAAATGTGGGTGTGATCAAGGGATATTTAAAGAGGGGTTAGGAGGGACATGCTAATACAAAACACACATTCCCAAAAAGTAGGACTATTGAAATTCACGAAACACATTTTTAAGGTCAAAAAGCTCTACAATGTCAAACACAGGCTTAAATGTACTCCAGCCAAGCATTGGAGTAAATCAAGCACCACAATTGGGCAACCACTGGAACTTCAAAACACTCCGATAGAAAACAATGGAGGCAGGGAATATGGAAGCCTTATCTGGCATATTGTTTTTTATTAAGAACAGACATTATTCTTTTTCCAGTGCACTTGCTGGCATAAGAAAAACTTACTGCTGCTGCTTACCAAGGGCTGTGGCCACGATTCAGTGGTCATCATGTCCATGGAATCGCTGGTGAAATCTGTTCCAGAGGTTTTTCTATTTTTTACCACCCAGTTAATTCCTTACTTTAGGAGGAAGTCACAATTTCGTCAAGGTATTATACCTAATTCTTCTCGTTCATTAGTTGAACCTTTTCTATTTAAATAAGCCTAGGATTGTCTACCATGTGTCACAATTCTGTTTCCTGTGTTGTTAGCATTGCACTTTCCCAGTTCAGTCGTTCTTCAGCTACTGTGTTTCCACTTGTCTGCTCATGTTTGCTTGATTCTCGAGTCTGTGCTCAGAGGTTTTTTTTTATCTACAAGTCAGATTTTTTTTCTCTAAAGCTTGCTGTTCTACTGAGCTTGTATGAGTTTCAAAGTGGCATCTTGGACTCTGACCCCGGGGAATTCCGTTCAGGACACATCCTAATTTGGCGTGTGGAGCCGCCGACTAATAGTCATGATGCAGGAAATATTCTCAACAGGAATATCACAGGTAAGAATATAATTTTTTAGGTATGTTCCATATATTGTTGTTACATATATTGTTTTAAGAAATATTGTTGTTAATAATAACAGTAAAATGTTTGACCTTAAATTTGTTAAAAATGTTTATACATTTTTTCTATAATTATGAAAAATATTTTTTGAATTTAATTTTGAATATAAATGTAAGAAGTTATTTTCATTTTGTTTTTAATATAAATCCATTTTAAATATAGTATATCTATTTGTTTTAAATAAATGATGAATGTTTTCGTTAGAAAAAAATAAAGATATTAAAATAAATACTTATTTTTTTAATTTACATTTGAAATGTTTATATTTTACTTTGTGTATTTTTTTTAGGGAAGTGAAATATATTTAGTATTGTACCATCTTGAGCTCTGACCCCGGGGAACTGCAGGCCATTTCTCAATGGCAATTAAAGAAAGGAATTCCTTGAGTCTCGGAGGCGGTCACTTGACAATAACTAATCATAGGAATTAATGTCAAATTAATGATATCTAACTCAAATATACATGTATATTTCAATGATAAAAAATATGTATAATTATTTATGTTTTTCTAATAAACTTAAATAATGAATAAGGAAATCAATTTCTTTTTATCTGATTTATAGTTTAGGGGAGTGGGTACTCTGTTGCAATGGTGTGCCATCCCCATGGTGTTTGGACAAAACACTGAGGGCCTCATTATGATGTCAGGCGGAAAGCCACCCGACAGCTCGTAAGAAGGCTTTCCCCCCGACATCAGAGGTTTCCATCTGACCACTGTATTATGATACTGGCGGTTGGAGGGAAACCTATGGGGGAATTCCGCTCCGCTTCCGACGGGTTCACAGAGCCTGTCAGGGCGGCGGTGGGAAAAGTGATCCCAAATTGGCAGCGGAGCCAGCCTCGGCTCTGCCGTTGGGATTGCAATGTCACTTTCCGCCTGCCCTTTCATGGCGGTCCGACTGCCATAAAAAGGCATGTCGAAATTGACTTTGGGGACCCCTAGCAGGGTCCCCTTCCCCTGTGGCCCTCTGCTATGGAGCCTGGAGGGGGACCTGTGGTGCCCCCCTAAATATCCCTGCATCATGTGGCAGGCTCCGCATGGGGCCTGCCATACGGTGCAGGGATGTTTGAAAACGTCCATTTTTCTATTACAGCTTGTGCTGCGGCCCTTTTCCGGCTGCCGCACAAGCCTCAATGGAAAAATGGATGTTTCCAGTCACATCCTAATTTGGCAGGTGGAGCCGCCAACTAATAGACATAATGCAGGAAATATTCTCGACAGGAATATCGCGGATAAGAATACAATTTTTTAGGTATGTTCTTAATATTGTTGTTACATATATTGTTTTAAGAAATTTAACTACATCATTACTTTAACCTTTGTTTTTTCAGTGAATTAATTTTTTTAACATAAAGTAATATTTTATTTCCATTTTATTCCCCACAAAAATGTTTTTAAAAACATTTTACTTTACAAAACCCAGGGGGTCATATCTATATATATCTATATCTATCTACATATATATAATATATATATCTATATATACATATATATATATATATACATATATATATAGAGCCAGTAAAAACAGGTTTTTAGCAAGGGGTTCTCCATGAAATGTATTAATACTGCTATCAAGAAGAGCAATGCAGTCAGGAGAGAAACCCTCTTAAATAAACCCCCAGAGGTGAAGGAAAGTAAGGTAGAGGATACTGAAACCTTCAGGTTCATCCTGGGATATAGCAGACAGGAAAAGGCCATTAAAAACATCATTAGGAAAAATTGGCCTTTGATCCTAGGCGACCCAGTCATCGGCCACTTATTACCTAACAGAGCAGCTATAACCTACAGTAGGGCACCTTCAATGAAGGACACCTTGGTCCAGAATGATCCTGGCGGCCAGTCTAAGGGCACGTGGCTCTCCCAAAGAAAGGGATTCCACAGATGCAAGGTGTGCAAGGCATGCCAATTTGGTGTGAAAAAACATCTTACAAGACACCTTTTGGTGACCAGGAACGGCTGATCAACAAAGCACTGACATGCAAATCGGACTACGTAGTCTATGTGCTGGAGTGCCCTTGCGGCCTGCGTTATGTGAACAGTACTATACTGCAGGGGCACAAGAGGATACAACAGCACATTAGGGCTATCAAGAACCAGGACCTGGCCTACACAGTGGCCCGGCATTTTGGCGAAGTACATAAGGCAGACCCAAAAGATATGAAATATTATCTGATTGATGTCATTCCACCTAACAAAAGAGGAGGGGACAGGGAGAAAGCCCTTAGATGTTTAGAGATGAGCTATATTCTTGATCTTTACTCTAAATATCCGGGTGGCCTGAATGCTACGGAGGAATTATATACATGTCTATAGACAAAAACCTGGGTCAGTCACTGTAGAGGTAGAAGGTAGCAACACATCAACTATCACCCACCATGAAACCAAGTGGGTTAAACTGAAACCGCCAAGAGCCCCCTTATAAATTTTAAATTCTCACACGGTTTTAGATAGGTTTTAGCATTTATACACTTGAGGTCAAATTTGCACTTAGCACTTTCAGCAATCTGTTTTGCACTAGCACTTGTTTTCTATAGTCGTTTACAACTTGGATGTTTACATTAGGAGTACTGTATTTGCACTAGCACTTTAGATCAGCCAATGCCAATGACAATCATGTAATGTTAAGTTTCGGTATTTAAACCGGGACATTATTGTCAGCCAGCAATAGCAATGGAATCTCAAAAACTGTAAAAGGTTTTTTATTGCTTTTAACATCCAACCGTACTTCTGTGGTTTTATGGTTTTAAGGATTGACGGTTTTATGGATTACCTTTTAATGTATTATTTTGGTATTTATACCTAGATTTATGTGTAAACCAGTAACCTAGATTCTGATAAACCAGGAATCTGTTGTTTATGTCTATGATCACCTTATGAAAGGAAAGCACATGTCACTTTAAGAAAAAAACATAAAAATGGTATAAAAGCATACCTCTTACCGTGATGCGCATCATGTGATCAAGACCCTCGGGGGTCGAAACGCGTCATGGCTGCTGTTGGGAAGAGCAAATAAAAATTCCAAATCTGCACCAAATTGTGGTCCGTGCTCCAGTTTCTAAAGGTGACTGCCAAAGGAATGGTGGAGTTTATTTGATATATATATATATATATATATATATATATATATATTAATTGAAAAAACCATAGGTTTCAGGCACGTTATAGTTAGACGTTAGCATTTAAAAAACCTTAGAAATTCACTGAAAAAACCATAGGTTTTAGGGAAAGTTATAGTTAGTTGGACATTGCACTCGTACAAAACCCATGAAATTCCCCCGTTATAGTTAGTTCAGCTAACTATAACTCGCGTCCCCGCAATGCACTGCTGATGACGTCACATATTACATCACTCATGACATGGTCAGTGACATCACTGATGACATCATCCAGTGACTGTGTGTTTCTGTAAAGTTTAAATATGTTTAATATATATAGGTAAAGGCGTATTGAAGAATGAGTGGGTGTATAAGTGTCTGAATGGATGTTTTACTAGGTGCGTGACTGACTCTATAAGTGAGTGCTTAAACATATGTTAGTGAATGCATGGGTTAGTGACTAAACTGTGTGAATCTCTGTATCCGTCTGTCTGTTGGTGTGTAAGTGACTGCATGGGTTTGTGAATAACTACATAAGTGTCTATATGAGTTATTGATTGGTTGTCTGAGTATCTGTATGAGTGCCTGAGTGTTTGTGTGGGTGGGGTGTGTGTGACTCTGTGCATAGATGTGTGAGTGGGTGATTCACTGTGTGCATAGTTTGAAGTGTGCATCTGTGATGGACTGTATGGGTGGGTGAGTGTGTGTATGGGTGTGTTAGTGAGTGAATGTATATCTTATTTGTACATGTGTAAGTAACTACATATATAAAAGGCAGTATATATGTGTGTTAGAGTATATAAATGTCTATAAGTGAGAGTGGCTGCATGGATGAGTGTTTGCTTGTATCAGTGATTGTATAAGAACGTAAGAATGTGCTAGTATTTGTATGACTAAGTGAGCTGGTGTGTGTATAACTGTATATGTGAGTAAAGGGTAGTTTGAATAATTATTTCAATGACTGACTAGGTGTGTGAGTACCTCTATGGATGAGTGGCGGTGTGTGAGTGTCTATATAGGTGTATGAGTGCATATGATAGTCCTGTACTGAGTGACCATAAGTATGAGTGACTGTACGGGTGAGTGAGTGGATGTGTGTGTAGACCTAAGAATCAGTGAGTGGGTATGTAGTTATTGGTGTTGGAGTGTCTATGGTTTTGAGAATGGCAGTCTGTAATTTAGAGTGGGTGTATCTAAAGTTATGTTAGGGTGTGAGAAGATGCATGAAATTATCACATGGATGATGTCATCAGTGATGTCATCAGTGATGTCATTTGAGATGTCATCAGTGATGTCACTGACCATGTCATGAGTGATGTAATATGTGACGTCATCAGCAGTGCATTGCGAGGCGCGAGTTATAGTTAGCTGAACTAACTATAACGGGGGAATTTCACGGGTTTTGTACGAGTGCAATGTCCAACTAACTATAACTTTCCCTAAAACCTATGGTTTTTCAGTGAATTTCTAAGGTTTTTTAAATGCTAATTTCTAACTATAACGTGCCTGAAACCTATGGTTTTTTCAGTGAATTTCAAAGATTTTTCAAATGCTAGTTTGTAACTATGCCTACAGAAGTAGGACATGTGAAGAAAGAAGAAAAACGCACAGAAAGAAGCAAAAGAAATGTAGAAAGAAACAGAAGTCCACAAAGACGAAGAAAAATGCAGGAAGAAGCAAGACATGTGCAGAAAGAACCAACAGAGGACCAGAAAGAGGCCTTGTTGCAAAATCATCCTGTGCCCACACCTTTTCCAGACGGGTACTGGTGGTAACTGACTCTGACTAACCAGGCCTAGAGCCAGTGCTATGGTAAAAGACACTTAGAATACAGTTAAAACACCTACATACACTAGGGAACATTGTGCGGTGGGGTACCCCTGTGATTAGCATGACCTCCTCTGTAACTCCCTAGTACATAATAGGGCAGGGGGATTAAAACTACCTCTTAAAATGCGCCATGGGGCGCGTTTGCACACTGGTGTAGGGAGGGGGGGCCTGAGGTTACATGTGTGCAAACACGCCCTCTGGCCGTTTTAAGTTGGGGGATAAAGTCCCCTTGAATCCTAAGGGTCCCTGGGGTCCAACTAGCCCACCAGGTACCTCCAGTAAGCGCCACAGAGTTGCGTTGCAGAGAGGTGTAAAAAGGGGCATGGCCTGGACCACCTCTCTGCAACGCAGCGCAGTGGCGCTTACTGGAAGCACCTGGTGGGCTAGTTGGCCCCCAGGGGCCGTCATGATTGAAGGGGAATTAATTTCCTAACTTAAAACGCGCCACAGGGCGTGTTTGCACACATCACCTCAGGCCCCGTCCCCTCCCTTCACCACTGTGTAAACACGCCCTGTGGCCGTTTTAAGTTGGCAAATTAAGTCCCCTTGAATCCTGAGGGTCCCAGGGGTCCAAGTAGCCCACTAAGTACCTCCAGTAAGCACCACAGAGCTGCGTTGCACAGAGGTGTAAAAAGGGGCGTGGCCTGGACCACCTCTCTGCAACGCAGACCTGTGGTGCTTCCTGGAGGTACCTAGTGGCCTAGTTGGCCCCCAGGGGCCCTCAGGATTAAAGGGGATTTATTACCCAACTGAAAACGCGCCACAGGGCGTGTTTGCACACATGTCACCTCAGGCCCCGCCCCCTCCCTTCACCACTGTGCAAAGGCACCCCGTGGCACGTTTTAAGTTGGGGGATTAAGTCTCCTTGAATCCGGAAAGTCCCTGGGTCCAACTAGCCCACCATGTACCTCCAGTAAGCACCACAGAGCTGCGTTGCAGAGAGGTGGTCCGAGGCCATGCCCCATTTTACACCTCTCTGCAATGCAACTCTGTGGCACTTACTGGACATACCTGGTGGGGTAGTTGGCCCCCAGGGACCCTCAGGATTCAAGGGGACTTAATTCCCCAACTTAAAATGCGCCACAGGGTGCGTTTCCACACTTGTGACATCAGGCCACGCCCCCTTCCTGCACCACTACGCAAACGCACCCCCTGGTGCGTTGTAAATTGGGGGATTAAGTCCCCTTGAGTCCTGAGGGTCCCCGGGGGCCAACTAGCCCACCACTTACCTCCAGTAAGCGCCACAGAGCTGCATTGCAGAGTGGTGCAAAAAGGGGCATGGCCTGGGCCACCTCTCTGCAACGCAGCGCAGTGGCGCTTACTGGAGGTAAGTGGTGGGCTAGTTGGCCCCCAGGGACCCTCCGGATTGAAGAGGAATTAATTCCCCAACTTAAAACGCGCCACAGGGTGTGTTTGCACACATGTCACCTCAGGCCCCACCCCCTCCCTTCACCACTGTGCCAACGCACCCCGTGGCGCGTTTTGAGTTGGGGGATAAAGTCCCCTTGAATCCTGAGAATCCTTGGAGTCCAACTATCCCATGAGGTACCTCCAGTAAGCGCCACGGAGCTGCATTGCAGAAAGGTGTAAAAGGGGGCATGGCCATTGTTTTTTTGTAAAAAAAAATAATTGGAGGGGGGCTGCGTGCCCCCCCTCCTCAGGCCATTTATGGCCCGCGGACCCCATCCCCCGGGGCCGGACTTTGCAAATTAAAAAAAAAATTATTATTATTATGGGGGAGGGGGGCCGCGTGGCCCCCCTCCCGGGCCACTCATGGCCCCGGGGACCCCATCCCCCGGGGCCTGGCCTCTCGTTGGGGACCGTGGGGGGGTCCCCAATCCCCCACAGTCCCGCCGGCTCCCCGCATCCTGTGGGAGCCGGCATTGCTTTTCCACAAGGGGAGCTGCTGACATGCAGCTCCCTTATGGAAAAGCAATTCTGCTTTGCTTCACTGAAGCGAGAGCAGGTTTCCTGCTCTCGCTTCAATGAAGCAAGCAGAGTTTGCAATGACAGGGCGGGAGCCGCGAGACTCCCGCCCTGTCATTGCAAACAGCAGTGTCCCGGGGTGGGCACCCGGGACACTGCAGGAGCCGGCCCTGGGGGATGGCGGTCCCCAGGGCCATCAAGGGCTCCAGGAGGGGGGGCCGCGCGGCCCCCCTCCCAACATCTGCACAGCCCCGGGGAGGTGGTGGTCCCCGGGCTCGGGGGTCCGTAACGGAGCCCCAAATTTACATTTTAAATGCCCCGGGGAGGTGGTGGTCACCGGGGCATGTGGGGGGGCAGTGTGCCCCCCGCTACTATAAATAATGAAAGCCCCGGGGGTGGCGGTCCCTGGGGCTTGGGGGCCTTAGAGGCCCCCAAACTTTAAAAAACAAGCCCCGGGGGTGGCGGTCCCCAGGGCTGCGGGGGGCTGCATGCCCCCTGCAACTCATTATTCAAGCCCGGGGAGGTGGTGGTCCCGGGGCAGTGTGGGAGGATTGGGGCTCCCCCACACTTTTTTTTCACTGCCCCCGGGACTTGGCCCACCCGGGGGCTAATTAGTAACGAAGCGCGGGAGCCCACGCTTCAGTTTTTTTGTTTTGCGGCCGGATCCGGTGCGCATTTTGCCGATTTCTTTTTAAAAAAATGCTTTTTGGGTCCTGGGGTCCTTGTGGGACCCCTCAGCAGGCCTAGGGGGTCAGGGTGTTTCTACCCTGCCCCCTTTCCTTTTTTTCGCGTTTGGTTTACTCTTTTCTTGTGACTCGGTTCTACCGAGTCACAAGATGGCTGCCAACACTTCCTGGTTTGGAGTGTTGACAGCCAATTAGCATGAAGCTCATGGTCGGGAGGGTGCGCGGATCCTCCGCGGCCATAATTTTATTTTGGATTTTCTCAGCAACTATTGAACGGATTTACACCATTTTTAAAAAGGGTGCTTTCTGATCCAAGCACTACCTTTTTGCCAAATTTGGTGTAATTCCGTTCCGCAGTTTGGGCTGTAGCCGTGTCTAGAATTTCCTTTGGGAATTAACATGGAGAAAACACGTTTTGGGACCACCCTTTTTTCTCGGCCCCCGCTTGATTAATCACCCCAAAACTTTCAAGATAGGAGCGGACCGGAGCGGGCCATTAGTTTTGAAAATTTCACAAAGATTCGTCAATCGGCGCCAAAGTTATTGGAAATAGAATGTTGCGATTTTCCTATGGTAACTAGGTCCTAACTATAACTACCTACTGGCGACCGCCAGTAGGTAATATATATATATATATATATATATATATATATATATATATATATATATATATATACGTATATATAGATATATATATATGTAACCTGGTGGCGGGTGCCCCTAGGTAGATAGAGTTATGCTTTTCTATAGAAAGAACTTTTTTTGGTTTGCTGATAACTTTGGCCCCGTTTGACGAACCATCACAAAACGTTCTCAAAAAAAGTTCATCCTTCTCAGTTCTTTCCGGGAAAGTTAGATCTTGGTCCACAGATTGTGCTATTTGTAATTTAGTGTAAATCTGTTCAGTAGTTTTTGAGGAATTTAGGTTAAAAAATAATTGTATATTTTGGCAGTTGGGTCCACGAAAGTCCAGCGAGAGTCCCACAAGAGTGCAAATTCAAAAATGGAGCCCTGTGATTAGTCAAGAGGCCCATTTTTCCCTTGGGCCTTCACACTCTCACGGGAGCTAGAGCTTCCACTGAGCTCCGCAAGACTGAGCACTCTGATTGTCTGGTGGTTGGAATGTTGGAAATGAAATGGCCGCCATTACTGTTAACTGTGAAAATTGCAAGTGTTGTGGGTTTGAAGTAAAAAAGCTATATAAGAGGATAGCAGTAAGGTATGCTATCCCACTAGACTTGGAGAGGAGGTCTCTAAGGCATAACTACTGTGATGAAATAAATATATATTGATTTTTTTAAAATATTCGATCTCGCGGGACTATTACGGGATACTGAACAGTAAAAAGGAGTAGGTGAGTTCTCAATTCACTCCACTAGTAGAAATGCATAATGTGGACCTTATTATTGAAAGTAAGTGTGTAAGACATAAGTACTGTGATGAGTAGAAGATTATTTCTTTTTTAAAACAAATGTTGCGATCTAGCAAGACTTTCACAGGATCGTAAAAAATAGGAAGGAGTAGGTGATCTTTGAATAAGGAAGAGTTGTGAATAGAGTTAAGGTTCTTTCAAAGCCCTACTATGCACACCCATCATTACAGAGAGGGGTCTCAGCAGTGAGGACAAACAAACACTCAACACACCGACTACGCACATCCATCAACTGAGAGAGAGGTTTGAAAGGAGAGGCCAGTCCCTCACCACACCCTACTACACACATCAGTCATCAGAGAGAGAACTAAAAGGAGAGGCCTGTCCCTCCCAACCCCATATTATGTACACCTGTCATCTGAGAGAACGGTCTGAAAAGAGAGGCCAGTCCCTCCTACTAATCACACTCTTCATCTGAGAGAGTGCTCTGAAAGGAGAGGCCAGCCCCTTCCCACACCTTACTATGCACACCCATCATCTGAGAGCGAGGTCCGAAAGGAGAGTCCAGTCCATCCCTACATCCTACTATGCACACCCATCATTACAGAGAGAGGTTTCAGCAGAGATGTCAGTACCTTCCCACATCCTACTATGCACACTGTCATCTGAGAGAGAGGTTTGAAAGGAGAAGCCAGTCCCTCCCCACACCCTATTACATGCACCCATTGTTCGAACTGGGGGTCTCTAATTGGCAGAGGTAGGTGGTACCGTTCTCCAAGTAGGGACCCTTGCTTCTAGTCAGTGTAAGGGGGATACACACTTTAGATAACCCCTGCTCACCCCCTTGGTAGCTTGGCACGAGCAGACAGGCTTATCCCAAAGGCAACGTGTAAAGTATTTGTCCTCAAACCACACAGTAAGACAGTGATAACACCACAAATGGACACCACACCAGTTTAGAAAAATAAAGCATCTGGGGTTTGAGGTCCACTACTTATACCCCATTTTGTCTTTGTTCTTCTTTGTGCAAGGGTCTCTGAGCCCAGTCCAAACCAGTTCTGTCCTTACTGGTGCAGTTTGCCCACAGGGGTTGGAGACAGCATTGTGCAAGGGAGACAGGCCCTATTCAGGTGCAAGGAAAACTCCTCCCACTACTCTAAATGCAGTCAAGGTCTATTCAGCTCAGCTCTGAGCCATCCAGGAAGGGCCAGGTGCACCTCAAACCCTGCAGTGGCTGTCTACAGTGAATGCACATCCCCAGCCCGTCACTCCAAAACAGGCAAAGGCACATATAACAGATGCGTTATTAAATTCTGAGTTCAGAGAACCTCAACTTTATTCCTCTATCTTGTGCCAATGGGAAGTTATACTTGTAAGATGTTACAAAGTATCTCCCATGCTTTCCTATGGGACAGATAGCCTTTCAATAGTGAAAAACGAAATTGGCAGTATTTCACTATCAGGACATGCCACACACACGAGTACATGTCCTACCTTTCCCATACACTGCACCCTGCCCATTGGGGTAACTAGGGCCTACCTGAGGGATGTCTTAAATGTAAGAAAAGGGAAGGTTAGGGCCTGGAAAGTGGGTGCACTTGCCAGGTCAACATGGCAGTTTAAAACTGCGCACAGTCACTGCAGTGGCAAGCCTGAGATACCTTTTCAGGGCAACTCATGCGGGTGGCACAATCAGTGCTGCAGGCCCACTAGTAGTATTTGATTTACAGGCCCTGGCACACTCAGTGCACTTTACATGGGACTTACTTGTAAATTAAATATGCAAATCAGGGAGAAGCAATTGTAATAACAATTTACACAGGGAGGACTTGCACTTTGACACTGATCATCAGTGTTACAGTGCCCAAAGCATCTAAGCCAGCAAAATAAAAATCCAGCACAGCATAAAAGTCGGGGGAAACTACATCAGAGATGCCCATCATCTGAGAGAGATCTGAAAGAAGAGGCTATTCCCTCCCTACACCCATCTGAGAGAGAGGTCTGAAAAAAAGGCCAGTCCCTCCTCCCACCCTACTACGCACATCTGTTGTTGGACATGGCCCTTCTTAGGGGATTTGCCTAAAATATTTAGCTTTTTTCCTCCTGTTTCTTCCTGATTCTCTTTTCATGGCCTTAGGACTTTGGGCACTTTCCCACTGTAATGCAGTGTGAAAGCGTGCACACCCTTCCTACATATGCAACCTGATTGGTAGTGGTGCTGTACCTGTGAGTACTCTGTAAAGAGGTATACCAGATACCCAGGGCAAGTACTGAACTGGCTACTAGTGGGCTGCAGCACTGATTGTGCCACCCACAACAATAGCCTTTCAAACATTTCTCAAGCCTGACATTGTAGGCCTGTGTATGCGCAGCTGCACTTATGTTCAGGTTGGCATTTCTAACCCATTATCCAATGCTGATTGGGCTGTTCAATACCACTAGGTCACCACTAGGGTAAGCCTTGAGAGGTGGGACAAGTGATAGGGGAAAAACAGGGCAGGGCAGGTACACATGTGTGTTCCCTGCCCAGGTAGTGAATAATCCCCATGTGGGTTTTCCCTACCTAGGAGGTCTGCTCTTCCCATGCTCTTCCCATGGGTCAACATGGGGGAATTGCTGAATGACTTTTAAACTACAGTTTTAGCTTACAACATGGTGTAGCCTCATGTTTCCTTAAACATGTCTCAAGCCTGCCAGCGCAGGCCTGTGTGTGCGTGTTTGCAATTATGCTCAAGTTGGCATTTCTAAATCATTGGGCAATGCTGAGAGTGCCTTTCACTAACACTAGAGCACTGCTTGGGTGAGCCCTGGTGGGTGGAGCAAGTGATAGGTGAAAGGCAGGGCAGGTACACATGTGTGTTCCCTGCCAAGGGAGTGAAGAACCCCCATGTATGTTTTCAATACCTATGAGGTTTGCTCTCCTCATAGGTTAACATGGGGGTATCGCTGCGATTACTTTAAGCAGCAGTGGTGGCTTACAGTGTAGCAGCCTCATGTTTTTCACTATCATTGGATTCACAATGACAAACCCTCCCTTGTGGTAAAGGTGTATTTGTCATTGATAGCTTAGAAATGTCACTTCTAGAAAGTGGGCATTTCTCTATTTCTGTCTGCCTTTTAGTTTGGCTCCAGTCCACACTGGAGGCTGGGGGAGCACATCTGTGCATTCCCCAGAGACAGCCATAAATATTGGGCATGCAACTGAAACGACAGACCTCTGCCATTTGAGGACTTGGCTGGATACATTAAGGGGAGAGGTTTTGACACTTGGCCTCTGGGAAGTCATATCATGGCCCCATAAAAGATTAATATCTGCATTCCAAGGACTCAGGGCAGACAGGACTGAAAATTAGTGGAAACATCTGTGGTTCAAAGGGGAACCCTCTGAACCACGCTCAACTTTAAAGGCACACTACAGTATAACTACTGGTTCCACACTTCCGCAGGATAGAGATACATTTTAGGGGGACATGGGACCAGACATCCTGTACTGCCTGGTGCAGACTGCCAGAGGAATCTGCTGTGCACAAGACCTCCCCTGAGGGACCTACACAATCTCACCTGGAGAGCGGTGCCCTCTCAAGCACCTCTTTCGTCTGCTGGATCCTGACTGCAACGTAGTGTGAGCGTGGAACTATGTATTGTGCCTGGAGACCTAATTGCCTTGTGCATAGCCTCCGAGCCATGAGCGTATCTAAGGAGTGTGGCCCCTGCATCATGGGCCCTGAGCACATACAAGCATCTTGTTGGTAGTGAGTGCATTCACTGGCTGCGGGACCCAGTGTGGCCCGCTTTGTGGTCCGTGCTGCATCTGTCTTGTGGAACACGCTGACTGCATGCTCATTGCGTGCGGTGACTGATTTACAGGTTGCGACCCTCTGAGGGAGGGCGCATCCATAATCGTCCCTCATTCTACCTTGTGTGGTACTACTCAACTTGCACCTGTGTGTGTGGGACCCGATTATGTGGTGCGACTGAGATCTTTACGCAGCAGACGTTGTGCCTAATTTCCAGGAAGGTACGACAAACCCAACTTTTGGGTCATTGTGACCAGATTGTCTGGTGCGACTCGTATCATCAAGCACCAGATGTTGTGCCTCCTTTCCAGAGAGGTACGGAGAACCCGACTCATGGTTCATTGTGACCCGATTGTCTGGTGCGACTCGGATAAACGTGTATCAGATGTTGGATATCACTTCCTTGGAATACAGGGACAGATGCACCCCCATTCATTGAGTGTTCCGTTTTGCCCTCAGTGCGGCAAATCAACTGCCCTCTCCTCACCCGGTCCAACAACTTTGTGTTGCCAGGTAGCATTGCCCGGATCAGGCCTGGGTGGTGAGAGTAAGAGACTGGGCTGAGGAACACTTCCTGGATCAAACAGAAGCAGGTCGAAAGACTTTGTGACCCCCCCTGTGCTTCGCAGAGCTGGGTTGGTGCTGGAAGGTGACTTGAGGGGCCTATTGTTTGAACTGGGACAGCCTCAAGCCTGTTTCTGCTCTGCATAAAGTGGGTGAACTTCCCAAATGGTGGCCAACCCCCATTTGTCGACTGTTGCCTGGTTACCCGGATAGTTACTCAAAGCTGTCTCCCCTGGGCCCTTGACTAAGTGTGACTCCAGCCTTAAATTGGTATAGTAAGGGGTTGGGGTGTTTTGACTCTAACCTGTGGGCAGAGTAGTGTGGGGGTAACCGAGAGGTGTGGGAGGGATTGTGCCAGGAGGTCCACATTCATATTATCAACTGACCTGTTGGATATCATTTGCACCGTGTTACGGTACTGAATGTGTGTGTGTGTGTGCGAGTGTGCTTCATACGGACTTGCCGATATCCCATGCACCGCGTTATGGTGCTGTGTGAATGTGGGAGAGTGTGCTGCAAGCGAACAGCCTGCTAACAGTTGCACTGCATAGCAGTGTTGTTTTACTTGTTTGTTTCATTACCTAACAAATACTCCCTTTTGATATTGGTTTTACCCGTTCGGCCTTGGCCCACGGTGCTGCTGAAAAATGTTATAAATTCCTGTGTGTACACATTCCTGATATCGTTGTGACCTGAGGTGCACCCTTTAAATGTGTGAATTTGAATTGTGTTATTTGCCTGGATGGGCCCAGATCTGACAACATATTGCACTGCATAAGGGTGCTGGTGTAAAATCGGTTTTTTCCCAAGTGTGCATATTGCTGATGCCTGTTGAGCCTACATGTTTTACATACACATAGTAAACTCACAGCCATCATTACAGAGAGAGGTCTCAGTAGCAAGACCACTCCCTCCACACACCCTATTATGCACACCTGTCATCTGAGAGAGAGGTCTGAAATGAGAGGCCAGTCCCTCCCCACACCATACTACACACACCCGTCATCTGAGAGAGAGGTCTGAAAGGAGAGGCCAATCCCTCTCCACACCCTACTAGGGGTACCCGAAATCTCAGCGAAAGGTCTGAAAGGACAGGCCAGTCCCTCTCCACACCCTACTATGCACACCCATCATCTGAGAAAGAGGTCTGAATGAAGAGGCCAGTCCCTCCCTACACCCTACTACTCACACCCATCATGACGGAGAGATATATCAGCAGAGAGGCCAGTCCCTCCCCAAACCTCACTACATATGCCTGTCATCTGAGAGATGCAAAAGAAACAATGGATGGACGGAATGCTGGACAATGCAAACATTCACCCCCAGTCACAAAGATCTGGGTTAAATCCATCATTCTTTTGCTCACCACACCACCCCAGTTTGGACGCAACCATATGCAAATCAGTCTTGACCCTGTTCCTTGTGGGAACAGTCCAGCCCGAACTGCCAAGCCAGGCCCTCCCTGGACCGGAAACAAGCATCCTGGGACCGGTTTCAGGGCATCACCCTTCATCAGCCAGGCTAGCTTGAATCGAGTGGTGTAGTGAGCACGGGACCCACGTCTGGGCATACCCTTCCCACTTAGGGCGACATATGCAAAAGAAACAATGGATGGACGGAATGCTGGACAATGCAAACATTCACCCCCAGTCACAAAGATCTGGGTTAAATCCATCATTCTTTTGCTCACCACACCACCCCAGTTTGGACGCAACCATATGCAAATCAGTCTTGACCCTGTTCCTTGTGGGAACAGTCCAGCCCGAACTGCCAAGCCAGGCCCTCCCTGGACCGGAAACAAGCATCCTGGGACCGGTTTCAGGGCATCACCCTTCATCAGCCAGGCTAGCTTGAATCGAGTGGTGTAGTGAGCACGGGACCCACGTCTGGGCATACCCTTCCCACTTAGGGCGACATATGCAAAAGAAACAATGGATGGACGGAATGCTGGACAATGCAAACATTCACCCCCAGTCACAAAGATCTGGGTTAAATCCATCATTCTTTTGCTCACCACACCACCCCAGTTTGGACGCAACCATATGCAAATCAGTCTTGACCCTGTTCCTTGTGGGAACAGTCCAGCCCGAACTGCCAAGCCAGGCCCTCCCTGGACCGGAAACAAGCATCCTGGGACCGGTTTCAGGGCATCACCCTTCATCAGCCAGGCTAGCTTGAATCGAGTGGTGTAGTGAGCACGGGACCCACGTCTGGGCATACCCTTCCCACTTAGGGCGACATATGCAAAAGAAACAATGGATGGACGGAATGCTGGACAATGCAAACATTCACCCCCAGTCACAAAGATCTGGGTTAAATCCATCATTCTTTTGCTCACCACACCACCCCAGTTTGGACGCAACCATATGCAAATCAGTCTTGACCCTGTTCCTTGTGGGAACAGTCCAGCCCGAACTGCCAAGCCAGGCCCTCCCTGGACCGGAAACAAGCATCCTGGGACCGGTTTCAGGGCATCACCCTTCATCAGCCAGGCTAGCTTGAATCGAGTGGTGTAGTGAGCACGGGACCCACGTCTGGGCATACCCTTCCCACTTAGGGCGACATATGCAAAAGAAACAATGGATGGACGGAATGCTGGACAATGCAAACATTCACCCCCAGTCACAAAGATCTGGGTTAAATCCATCATTCTTTTGCTCACCACACCACCCCAGTTTGGACGCAACCATATGCAAATCAGTCTTGACCCTGTTCCTTGTGGGAACAGTCCAGCCCGAACTGCCAAGCCAGGCCCTCCCTGGACCGGAAACAAGCATCCTGGGACCGGTTTCAGGGCATCACCCTTCATCAGCCAGGCTAGCTTGAATCGAGTGGTGTAGTGAGCACGGGACCCACGTCTGGGCATACCCTTCCCACTTAGGGCGACATATGCAAAAGAAACAATGGATGGACGGAATGCTGGACAATGCAAACATTCACCCTCAGTCACAAAGATCTGGGTTAAATCCATCATTCTTTTGCTCACCACACCACCCCAGTTTGGACGCAACCATATGCAAATCAGTCTTGACCCTGTTCCTTGTGGGAACAGTCCAGCCCGAACTGCCAAGCCAGGCCCTCCCTGGACCGGAAACAAGCATCCTGGGACCGGTTTCAGGGCATCACCCTTCATCAGCCAGGCTAGCTTGAATCGAGTGGTGTAGTGAGCACGGGACCCACGTCTGGGCATACCCTTCCCACTTAGGGCGACATATGCAAAAGAAACAATGGATGGACGGAATGCTCACTTTACCACTGGATTCAAGCAAGCCTGGCTGATGACGGCTGGAATGCCAGAAACCGGTCCTAGGATGCTTGTTTCCGGTCCAGGGAAGACATGGCTTGGCAGTTCGTGCTGGACTGTTCCCATGAGGCACAGGGTCAGACTGATTTGCATATGGCCATGTCTGAACTGGGGTGGTGGAGTGAGCTAAAGAATGATGATGGATTAAACCCAGATCAGTTGACTGGGGGTGAGTGTTTGATTGGCTCAAGCGTTCCGTCCATCATCCCCTTTTGTATCGCTTTGTTCGCCCTAAGTTGGCGGGGGTATGCCCAGACGTGGGTCCCTTGCTCACTTTACCACTGGATTCAAGCAAGCCTGGCTGATGACGGCTGGAATGCCAGAAACCGGTCCTAGGATGCTTGTTTCCGGTCCAGGGAAGACATGGCTTGGCAGTTCGTGCTGGACTGTTCCCATGAGGCACAGGGTCAGACTGATTTGCATATGGCCATGTCTGAACTGGGGTGGTGGAGTGAGCTAAAGAATGATGATGGATTAAACCCAGATCAGTTGACTGGGGGTGAGTGTTTGATTGGCTCAAGCGTTCCGTCCATCATCCCCTTTTGTATCGCTTTGTCATCTGAGAGATAGTTTTGAAAGGAAAGGCAAGTCCCTCCCCACACCCTACTGTGTACACTCATCATTACAGAGAGAGGTCTCAGCAGAGAGGGCAGTCCCTCCACACACAATACTATGCACATCAGTCACCTGGGAGAGAGAGCTGAAAGGAGAAACTATTCGCTCCCCACACCCTACTATACACACCCACATTTTAGAGAGAGGTCTGAAAGAAGAGGCCAGTCCCTCCCCCACCCTACTATACACACTTGCCATCTGAAAGAGAGGTCTGAAAGGAGAGGACTGTTCCTCTCCACACCCTACATGCACACCCATCATTACAGAGAGAGGTTGTAGCAGAGAGGCCAGTCCTTCCACATACCCTACTACATACATCCGTCATCTGAGAGAGAAGTTTGAAAGGAGAGGGAAGTCCATCACCACATCCTACTATGCACACTCGTCATCTGAGAGAGAGGTATGAAAGGAGAGGGTGGTCACTCTATATATCCTACTATACATAACTGTAATCTGAGAGAGAGGTCTGAATGGGGAAGGCAGTTCCTCCTCACACCTTACTATAGACATCCATTATCCAAGAGAGGGGTGTAAGCGGAAAGGCTAGTCCCTTCCCACACACTACTATGCATACTTCTAGCACTGTGGAAGGGTGTTAGTAGAGAGACTAGAGTCTCCCTGTACCCTACTATGTACACCTGACGCACTGGGGAAAGCTGTTAGCAGTGAGGATAGATTATGTACATACCCTAGCATGTACATCCGTGAGGTCAGAGAGAGGTCTCAGGGGAGAGTCAGTCTCTCCCCTCACCCTACTATTCCCACCCATCATTACAGAGAGAGGTCTTAGCAGAGAAACCAGTTCCACCACACACCCTACAATGTATATCCTTGATCTGTTGAGAGGTCTCATTGGAAAGGCTAGTCTCTCTGCACAGATTACTATGCACACCCATCATCTGAGAGAGAGGTCTCAGCAGAGAGACCAGTTCCCTCATATGACCTACTATGTATACTTGTCATTTGAGAGAGAGGTTTGAAATGACACACCCTAGTATGCACACCCATTTTCCAAGAGAGGGGTCTCAGTGAAGAGGCTAGTCCCTCCCACATACTACTATTTGCCTACCATTATGTTGCGATCCCACGTGAGTCTCGCAAGAGCAGTGTGCAATATTCAGGGAGTGAAGCTTTCTGCATGAGGCTCGTGTGATACCGCTAGCATCTCACCCGACTGGCATGGAAAAGTACTGAGTTTGCCATGAGGTGTTTTACAATCCTGTGAGAGTCTTGCGAGGTCATATGGGGAGAAGTAGAAAAAAAGGGGCAGGTTATATTAAGATCAACCAATAATTAACATTGTCATTACATGATTGGAGAAATGCTGTGACGTGATTGGCTGCACAACCACAGATAGTTCAGATTATGCTTGGTTTTTTAGAGGTGAAGGAAGTGTCTTTCACTTTTGCTCAGCAGTTATGAATTCATTAGGAACTGAAAGAGAATGGTGTTGTCAGCTACATTTAAGAAACAACTCCAAGTTCAGGTGAGCAATAAAATACTTAATTGAACGTTCTTGAGAAGTGTCAGTAAGTGCCTTACTGTTGATAAACTTATTCTACACAATATTTACTGAGTGAAAAGCTGTTTGTAGAGGTGTAGATTTCTCAGTATAGTCTTTTAGAACTATACATTAGATTTTAGAGAGATGTCAGCAGGGATTGCAAGGTGGTGTTCAAATCTGTATATAGTTGTAAGTTAAGAAAGCACTGTTTTTCTAATTATAAACCATATAATGTGGAGTGTGTTAATAGAAGAGGTAATATTTTGTAAAACTCTACTACACTTATCTTTTAACCATATCAGAGGTTTCAGTGGAGAGATTGCTGTTTCTAAAGTGAAACACCCTGTACACTGTTAGCAACGGTATGTGAAGAGAAATATATTACTTTGTAAATCTTTATGGAATCAGCTTTTACCTTGTATATAGATGTTAATAGTTAAACTGCATGTAATGCAATGTAGGTGTGTTCACGTT
Source organism: Calotriton arnoldi (assembly GCA_963921515.1). NCBI lineage: Eukaryota > Metazoa > Chordata > Amphibia > Caudata > Salamandridae > Calotriton > Calotriton arnoldi. Next base: position 579,701 of record CAWUFW010004346.1, on the reverse strand, counting down.
TTGTTAGTTTGAACTGTATTTATGATATTTTGCATGATATTGATGAGTTCCTCAGACCATGTAATTTAACCATAGCAGGCATAAATTGTAAAACTCCTGGTTAAATGTATTGTACTGATTTTGCAAATGTTTGTAGGTAGCTCAATCATAGTTTTTATGGCATTCTTTAATTTATGTGTTAAAAAAAAAAAAAAAGATGCACTAGTTAAGTTAAGGCACTGTGGAATTTTTCAGGAGAAAGGAATTATAGGTTAATGGTACACTAGATATAAACAAGTGACTTTGGGTGTACAATGTAGAAAAAAATTAGAGAATGTAGTGATGAATCACTGTTATAATTTATGGAGCAGTATGTAACTGTTAAGTTTTTAGTTATTTTGTCTTTTGCAGGAGGAAAATGGAAAACAGATATTCTGAATTAGAGAACTACAATGTGACAAAATACCTGGAGGAGAAAAACAAAACTTTATCAACTTTTGAGTAAACAGGACACTCTGTGGAACGTCAGGAAAAAAACTATTAATTGGACAGGTGATTATGTTCCTATTGCCTAGGGGAGCATTTGTAGTCATGCACAAACTTGTCTTGCCTGTGATTTAAAATGTATCTGCTTACATAAGCAGTAAAAATGTGCCTTGATAAGGTAAGCAGGGTTAATGTCATGTTAAGCAGTAAGTACCTGACCAGGCATAGTCTCCAGGCTCAAAGAATGTGGAAGCACACGAAGAGCTCTCCAGTTCAGTTGCATGAGATAGCTTTGCTCAAGCTAGCCTTTGTGGATGCATAGACCTTAAGTGCCTCCACATGCCTATACTACTCATTCTGTACTGTTTGTGTCTACTCCCCCGGCAGAACTCCTTCTTGCAAAGTTTGTATGTCAAACAATTTGCTCAAACTTTTTGTCACCTGGCCTCATATTAAAAAAAAACCTGCCATACCAAAGATTGTTCGAGAGGCTGACGTGCTGCAACTACACCAGTTTGTTCACCACAATCTCATGAACACATTTTTCTATGGCAAAAAAAAGAAATGGAAAAGACCAGTAAATGATGTAATTTGAGATGTCATTAGTGATGTCATAATTATGTCATAGAACAGGCTGTTCATGGCAGCGGCACAAGTTATAGTTAGCTCTGCTAGTTATAACTCGTGAATTTTTTGTTTTTTTAGTTCAAAATGTTAATGTTGTCACTGAGAAATTCACATAACTATAACATTACTTTAACCTTTGTTTTTTTCAGTAAATATATATATATATATATATATACCGATTACATAGACCACTGGGGCTTGATTAAAAAATAATTAAGTGACAATTCTGGTGGTAGAATAAAAATAAGACGTTTGTATTACAACATATGGAGTATCAAGCAACAATATCAAATGTTCTGTATTTCCAAACTAAAGGTTGATGCTCGAAGTATTCTTTTTCAGTAGTTTGTATTGAAATGCACTCAAATTGGCATCATATATCAAAGCTGGTGTTCACAGCTGAGTATATTAGGGAGTGGGCATAGTAAATGTGACTGCTTTAGTGTGTATGCAATTGCTTAAGATAGTTTCCTTTTGCGTGGATTCAGCAAATGCAATCCTTTTCCTATAGTTTAAAAAGATGGTTTAAATTGCAGTTGAATTAGTGTACTATATTTATTTAGTGGGTACGTTTTTTAAGTAAATATATTGAATTGTAGGGTTTTAAGTATATTAAACTTACTTTTTGTTTTGCTTAATACATATTTGAGTTATGTATGTTTTGTATAAGATAAGTGAAACTTTTTAATATTGAAGTAGTTGTATTTGATTGTAGTGTGGTTTTTGTCTTGTAGGTAAAAAATGACAAGTGTTTTTGCTATATATTTTATTAACATATTTTTAATATTTGTTGAATACACTTTTTCATTTTTATATGTTATATATATGTACACTTCTTATAACATAAAAAATTAACAATATGCTGTAGCATTTTTTATTTCATATATATGTTAATATATATTAATTTGTACTATTATTTTATAATGGGTGTGTTATGGTACTTTTTAATATATAGGGGCCAATTCCGATCTCGGCCGGTAGGGCACCGAATCGGATTCGGCTTAACCGGATCCGATTCGGAGCCCTCTTTCCCGACCGATTCGAACGTGCGTCCGTGCGAGCGAGTACGATGCGAACGCACGCGAAATCGCCGACCGACTCGTTCGCGGGTCTGAACCGCTCCGACCGACTCGCACGGACACGACTCGCACCGCGCAATGGAGACGTTCCCCGGCCGGGCAGAGTACGATGCGCGCCTCGAGCAGTCCGACCGACTCGCGCCGTCCGGCTCCAAAGGGCAGTCAGAGCCGGACTTTGGGGGTCCGTGTCGGACCCCCCTGTATGCGTAGCCACGTGAGTCGCACACAGGGGGGACCCATGGGTCCCCCCTACCTGTGCATGTATGGCGCGAGTCGCATCGACGCGTACCCGCTGTAGGGGGCGCCCTTGTTCGCCTCGCACCTATTGAATCAATGGGAGCCCGCGTACACGTTGTACGACCGGCTCCCATTGACTTCAATGGGAGGCCGACCGAATCGAGTCCGATTGCATGCGTACGCATCGTACTCGTTCGGTCGGGCTGCTAGGGTCCGATTCGGTCGGAAATCTCTCCGGGTCCGGCTCGGTCGGAGTGATTTCTGGCCTGAATCGGAATCGGCCCCATAGTCTACATATAGATTGGTATTGGTTTGTAACATTGTGTAACATTTTTTATTTACTATGTACAATTTTTTCAAACATATATGTGTGTGTGTATTTTCATTAATTTTGATAGGCAAGTGGTCTTTTTAATTTTATTAGGCAACCATTTTTCCTGCTACCTCTATTTTGTATTTTAGTAACATCATTGTTAAGCAGTGCTAGTACCAATAAATCGCGGTTCCCTGCTGCTGCTCAAGTTTTAAGGTAATGCAAGTCGATGTTTTATTGTAGTGGATTGTGTTAGTTTCTAGTTAGCTTTTTGGTATACTGTATTGTAATGCAGTAAGTCTTACTGTAGTTTATGTAGTCTAGGTATTTGTAATAAAGGTTTAAGTTATGTTGATAATGTTTCCTATGTAGTGTTTGGAATGTGTTTGAGGTGTATGTTTTGTGACAGTGGATATGTTCTTTTGTTTTAGGTTTGTGAGACGCAGTAGAAAGTTTTTCTATTTTTGTATATACTTTTTTGTAGAAGGAAGTTTTTGGGCTATTTTTTAACGAATATTATTTTTACATTTTGTTTTATTTTTCAGTTTTCCTGATACAGTTTTTTAATTATTTTGTAAGCTTTTTTGGTATGTTTAAATTATGAAATATTGCTGTGATTTTATTTTTGGAGCTTTAATTTTTGCATTTGTTTGGGTTTACTTTTTCCTAATTTTTGTAGCTTCTTTTTATATTTTGGATGGGTAATGTTGTTGTTCTTTTAGTTATTCATTTGTTTGCAATATAAGATGTAATGTAATATTTTGTTTCTAATTCATGTGGAATTTGTAATGCATTGCATTATTATATGATTTTATTGCAATATGTTTCGATATATATATTTATTAATAAATTGTGTGTTATAATATTTTTATTTATCAGTCTTGTTTTATATTATTGTATTTCTTTTCTGGACAATAAATATAGATATTATTTGTAATATTTAGTAAAAATATTTTTGTTGTGCAGTACATGCTTTGTATTGAGTTCTATTGTTAGTGAGATGTTTAGTTTGGTTAGAGCTAAATTTTGAGGTAGTTTTGTCCTTTGTTAATTCAAAGAGTTGTATTTTAAATTGTGATATTTTGTACATCTCATTTATCCATTTAGATATTCTAGGTTTGTTTTGGCCTATTGACTGTTCTATTCTTAGCTGTTGATAGCTTTTTTCCTTTTGTGAGGATTCCTAGGAATCTGCACAAACTAGGGTGGCTTCGACCTAATGTGGCTTTGAAGGTGTTGTGCCATCTTTCCACTCCATTGCTTGCTTTGGAATGTTGGTCTAGTGTGCTGTCATAAACGTTCTACTATGGGATGTAGAATTTGGGTTAGTGGCTGTGGCCAGAATGCTGCAAATAAAGTAGTCCATGTGGGGACTTAGATTAGTTTTTGTTCATTTCGTTGGTAGTACGGGGAATCCATTAATATGTTGTATTAGTCAGCTACTTCTGACACTAGTACATAGGCTAGCTCTACTAACTTTTTAATTTCACAGGCAAACTAACTGTTTGTTGTATTTTCTACACTTAGGGCCTCATTACAATGTTGGGCGGAGTTTCCTCCGCCTGACATTGTCTCGGTCAAGGGACCGACCAACACCCGGTCGGCAGTCCCGACCTACTAATTAGGATACGCCGAACACTGTTCGGTCGCATGCCTATACTTTACAAAGAGAGCATGTATTCCGGCCAGAATACATGTTCCCATTGTAAAATAGGAGGTGCAGTTCATCCCTGCACCCTGTGGCAGGTACCTCAAGATACCTGCCATGGGGTGCAGGGACCAACAGGGGGCACCTGCCTCCAACCAGAGGCCGTGCACCCATGGGGGCCCTGCAGGGGGCCCCAAAAATCGAGTTTTGACAGCCTTTTTGTGTTGGAAAGGCCAGCACAGAAAGGCTGCCAAAATCCGACATCCTAATCCCTTGGGCGGAAAGAGCCGCTGTTGGGAATATTGACAGCATTCTGACTGGCGGGCGGGCTCTCTGAGCCAGTCAGAAACCAGTCGGAATGACCGGTTGGATTCCTTTCCGACTTCCTCTATTGTAATGAGCTGGGTGGAAAGGAATCCGACCGGCACATTACTATGCTGTCTGAAAGGCTCCAAACAACGGTCAGAGCCTTTTCCGACAGCATCGTAATCAGGCCCTCAGTGTAGATTTTTGGAGGCAGTCTCCGAAAGCTTTAATTAAAATGGCAATAGCAGCCTTATATGGCTGTGTGTGGGTAGATTTTGAGAATGGTTTGTATCGTTGCCTGCTTAAAAACTATAATTATTTTTTAGCTTAGTAGATGTTAGTTTGATTTTTTTTATTTTGTTTAGTAATTCAAAATATGTTGCACTTTGATTATTAGGCATTACAGCATAAATTAGAGGTATGTTGCTATTATGATATTCTCCTTGTATGGTGTATAGTTGTATGACTGGGGGTGGGCACAATTTGAAGGTGCCATCCATCATCTACATTGTACATTGTGTTAGTCTGACTAAATTATTTTGTGTTGCATGTATGATTGTTCTCCTATCATTATTTCTATTGTCATGCAGGGGATATGGTCCTCTATTTTTTTGTATTTGCTATCTTTTTAGTATGGGGATTGCTAGGAGTTGATTGTAATCTGCTGAGATAATTTAGGCAGGATGTCTTAAAAAAGAAATTGCCTGCTGCTTCCTGAGTGCTAGTGCTTTTTTCTCTGATGTCTTGGAAGAAGTCTATCTATGTTACATTTGCAGGGTGGTTGTGCTCTCTAATATTAATTACAATATAATTATTAGTTGAGGTCCTCCCATAACTAACCCTGGGCAGTGAACTCCGCTCCGCTCGCGGAGTTTGCTGAGTTTCCTGCATTACGCGTAGATCGCGGAGTTCCGAAAAACTCCGCTTCGCGTTGCGTAGCGGAGTTTTTTTCCTCGCTTGCGTTCGTCAACGTCAAGTTGGCGACCGCGAGCGAGGAAAATCAACCTCCCGGCGAGATTTTTCCTCGTTCACGATCGTCAACATCAAGTTGGCGAGCGCAAGCGTGGAAAATCAACATCCCGGCGAGATTTCTCAACGCGGTGGGCAGGTTTCTAATTGCGAGTGGTCGCGTATGCTCGCGACAGCTCGCGTTGAGAAACTGCCCTTCGCGTTCAGAAAGCTGCTGCTCGAGTAAAAATCTACTCGAGCGGCAGAAAAGGAAAACAGGGACCGCTTGCACTGTGCAAGGTGCCGATCGCAAGGATTGCACAGTGCGGACAAGCATCCGGCACTGTGCAATCACCGCGAACTGCATTTTTCTATTGTACTCCGCCGCTCGCGTAGCTCCGCGTAGTGCGGCAGAGTTTTTTTTGCACTTCGCGTAGTGCAGCGTAGTGCAACTCCGCGAACTCCGCCCAGGGTTACCCATAACAAGCATTAGCATATTTCGAGTTACCATTTTTGCTGCTGGTGGTTTCCTTGTTGTATGTGCATCCCATGTGATATAACAATTATTCGCCTTTCTGTGAGGTGATATATGCGGCTCTTCACTCCATTTAATCTGAGAATGGCAGAAGTATATACTCATTACTTTATGTTAAACATGTTATTTTACTTAGTACTAACATTGTGAAATGCATTATTATTTATTAATTTTTATACTTACATATTTGCTGTCCTTTTAACATGCTGTTTTTCCAGCTTGTGTTTACTTCAGTTGAGATGTGGGTCAGGTGGGGTGTCTTTTCCTGTTAGACAATATTTGTTTAATGTTGAGTTATGACATTGTTAATTTATTTTGGGGTATGGTTTGGGGTTAGTTTTAATTATAAGTTTTAAGGCTTGAGTTTTGAGATACTATGTATTACTTTTACTTACTTGTAAGTTCTGTTTGTCAAGCTTCACATCAAAATTAAGTTGGCGGTGTGGAAGATGGCTTTTTTTGCGATGTTGATGTGGAAGCTACAGTTTGCAGCTATAAGTGAAACAGTAAGTACTATTTATTTATGAACAAATAAGTTGGAAGCAATGTTTATAAGCTCTACTACAGTTTTAAGGTTATTTTACTTACTGGCAGTTATTTGTAGATATTTTTGTGAAGTGTTGATCCTAGGTTTTCTTCAGGAAATCTGGCAAAGTTTCATCTTCTTCAAGGGTGCAAACTGTAGTTGGTTTTTCTGGTAGTTTTTTGTAGTGGTGTTTTAATTAGATAAAGGCTTCTATGAGCAATTTTAGTTAGAGTTGTATGTTATTTATTTAGGAGTGTGAAGACTGAATGTTTTTAGTTTTTTTCTTTATTGGTGATTGCTAATTAGGGTTTCTTTACATATACATATGCATTCATATATACATATATTTTACATATGTTGTTATATTTATTTTTGTATACATTTATTTGTGTTCTATATAACGTTGTATTGGAATTCATGTTGTTTTTTACAAGTAATTATATTTTTTTAAGAATATAGGTTTAATAAAATGTATAGTAATGCTATTTTTGTACAGATTTTATATTGTTGTAGGAGTTTCTTAAAATATTTTTTATGGTACCATAATTTTTTATAAATTTTTTCTGATATTGTGCTGAACCAAATATGGTTTTCTTCGATATCTTATCACATAACCCTCTATACCAAACTCTGGGTCTACCTGAACCATTTAGGGCTTGGCAGACCAACAGTATGTCGGTGTCAGAGCCTACAATGGCTCCATCACCGACATACTCCTCCAACGGCCAACAGAGTACAGGCTGCCATAGGTAAGCCATCTGACAGTCTGCCCAGGTGGGCGTAGTGGGCGTAGCGGGGCTACGCGGAGTGCCACAGAGACGGAACCAATCTCCGCACACTCCGCGTAGCTCCGCTACGTGCCACCCGCCTCCCGCCCGCACTATTAAAACATTATAAATAAGAATTTAAAACACCTTACCTTATTGGCAGCGTCCCCGGGCTTCCCTCCTTCTCCATCGCGTCTTCTTCTGAAAAACTGCGCATGCGCGGGCGCCCGCGCATGCGCAGTTTTGAAGAAGAAGTCGCAATGGAAAAGGAGGGATGCCCGGGGACGCCGCCGATAAGGTAAGGTGTTTTAAATTCTTATTTATAATGTTTTAATAGTGCGGGCGGGAGGCCAACTCCGCTCCGCCCCGAGTGTGCGGAGATTTGCCTGTTCCACCTACTTTGCGGAACAGGCAAAATTCCACACATTCCGTGGGCGGAACGGAGTTGTCCGCCCACCCCTAATTTAGAGTGACAGTGGTTCCTGTCAGTGTGGAGAGCTGTCCTTGGGGACAACGGACATCTCTAAATTTGGTAGTGGATGGGATGTGCATTAGGGCAGTGGAGTAAAGTATATTAAACCGCCCGCCGTTCTGTAGATCAGGCCTTAAATGGCCTACCATCTTCTATGTACTTTGATTAATTCCTTTTAAGACTGAAGAGATGCCAGTCTTTATAATGTGTTTGCATATTATTTAATAACAAATTGAAATGTATTCAGAAATTTGGCCCTAAATATACATAACATAAATGGTTGTATGATGGTACCATGCATGCAATTACCACGCATGCTTTTTCAATGCCGTCTATACAACGCATGGGTCATTACCATGCATGCCTTTTCTACGAAAATGTTTTCAAACAATATGCCTTTACCACACTTGCCTTTATTACGAATATTTCATTGTAAAGGCATGGTTTGCAAAGGCATATATGTGGTTAACATTTGGCATGCATTGTAAAAGCATCAGGCAGTAGCATCTACTCAGCACGTTCAACCTGTTTAGTTAAGCCGAATGTGGCATATGCGCACTTGTCTGATTAATTCAGCGTCTGTCTATTTGTGGATACATTGGGTGCTCATTCATTACAGTTTGAGGCATTCTAGTTTACCACACAATCCCTCATACTGCCAATGCTGCATGCCAGTTTTTACTTCTGCCCTGGTGCACAGGCAACTACATTTCAGGCCAGCCCAGACGCACAGCTGCTAAATGACATGCCGGCTGTTTTATGTAAAATTAGACCCCTCACCTTTGTGTGCACTGTCATGTGCTTTAGAAATGAGTTTAACCAACTTCCTGCGTCATTGGAGTATGCTACGGGTTGTGACTGGTCATGTGACTCAGTTCGCTGCCATTTCATTCACTGGTCCTGTGGCTCAGTTCGGTGCATTTCATTCATTGAACTTGCTGATCATCTTCTTGGAACCTTCTGACCGGATTCTTCAAAAGGAAATGATGTGTATGTATGTAATTTGCACAGCGTAAATTGTACTTCTATTTACCACAAAGCCATTACCAGGCATGAGCCTTTATCATTCGTTGTAAAGGCATGCGTGGTAAATGCATATGCATGTTAAAGGCATGCGTGCTAATGGCATGCATGGTAAAGGCATATGCATAGTAATGGCTTTGTGGTAACAGTCACACATGGTTGTGACTGCATTTTAATGGCTGTTTCCCAAAATAAATAACTGTGAACAAATAAAACAGAGCTCACAATGTAGGAGGATGTTTACCTTTTCACTCTATACTCGTCATCTGCTGAAAACCACTGAATTGGCATTAGGCAGGTGGAATCTGTCCATGAAGCTTGAGCGCTGGTTCCTGGCATTTGGTTGCTTTTGGCAGTGGTTTCAATGAGTCCCCATGTCACCCATATGTAAAACTATATTTAAAACTGGAAAGCAGATCACATATCACCAGTTTCCAGTCTACAGGTAGAGTTCTTGGATTTCCACATTGACTGAATTGAGTTTGTTTTGTTCTGCTTGATACACATATCCCGAAGGAAATCAAAATAATGTGTCTCTACGTACAGAGATCAATCGATATATGGTTGCGCCAAGGTGTCCAAGGTGCAAGATATTTTTTGGGGCGGTCGCCAAGTAATGGTTCTCGTTATAGGTATCGTGTGTAATCAGATATTATGATTTTGGTTGTCAGATTTCCAGATGCTTTCTTTCTTTGCGCAAAGGTTCAAAGATGCCAGCAAGTGTATTGGTGTTGTGTGTTGCCCCGATTGCAGTCGCTCTGCTTCCGATTCCACGTGTGTGCTGAACAGCCTATATCTTGCACCTTGGACAGGGACTGTCACGTATGAGGTGCAACGATATATCGATTGATCTCTGTAAATAGAGACACATTATTTTGATATCCTTCGGGACGGAATTATAACCGAAACGGAGGACCCGATACACAGGAGTTTAGCCCTGAAGAAGTCGCGCTTTACTACCTTGAGAAGCGACGAATCACATGTTGGCTAAGGCTATGAATAACCATATACAAGAAGAGGATTAAACTGAATCAAAAGACCTAGCAGCAGATTGTTGTTATTATTGTACTGTCACAAATTTGTCTTTACACTGCAGCAAGTGCAAGGGATTGCTGTGTTTGTTGGTGGGGATCCACTTGAAGATCTTACGAAGCAGGCGGACTTGATGTTACCTTCCATACCCTATCCATGGGAATTTGGTGTACCTTAGACTTGCATCTGAGCATAATGTCTGCAGAGATCATGGGGGTAGCCAAATGTGTTGGTGATGACCCCCCAAAGTATTTTTTGAAACAGTTCTCTGATATTTAGCACTGACATTTTAGCTTTATAGCAGGTGGTGTGAAACCATTGCATTCATAGGTCATTCATATTAAATATTGCTGTTTTTTATGTCTACTACATATGTATTAAAGTATTGTTTGGACCCACAACCTTTGCTGCTTGCTTAGAGAAATATATGCTTGTGATCCTGAAATATGGATTTTGTGTTTCTGGATATATTGGCTGTCAATGATATTAACAGTGATGTGCAGTGTGCACAGGTTGTGATAAAAAGTATGAAAATGGATTACAAGAAGGCTTTACCTAGACATATTATTTGAATTTTGAATGTGTCTATTTACAACATATCTACAATAAATTGTGTTCATCATATTCCTTGTAGGATTCTAAAAAGTGAGGTAACTTGGATATTGGATTTGAAAGTTGAGATTGGCCAACAGTTGTTTAGAGTAACATTCCTAACAACAGTACATGGGTGGATTGTAAATATGTGGTCATCAGGTGTGTTAGGAGAATTGTCCAGACAATCACATAAGGATATGGCTTTTTGCATCTCCTGGAGGTTGGTTCTTTTGTATTGTTCTCAAATGGGCCTGATAAACGACCCCTCCTTCAGACTACTGGAGCAGCCTGAGTGGTAAGTAGGCATGGACGGTAAATTCAGCTCCACTCTCTGGGTTTGCAGAATTTGGGCACTCCACACTCTGTGGAGCAGCGTGGAGTTCCTGAATTTTGCCTTTCCGGGGCGCGAAGGAGAATTTTTTCCATTCGTGAGCTCAAGATTTGTTTTGGCGCTCGCAAGTGAGCGCCATGATAATCTCGGGCCACTAGCGAGTGTGGACGAGACTTCACTCCCGCTCGCACGGCTTCTGGCCACGACGGCGCCAATTAAGTGGCGATCGCGCCCATGAACGCACCGCTCAAGTAGCTTTTGTGCTTGAGGAGCAGCTGAGAGGCCTTTCGAGTGGATTTTCTTCTTGGAGTTATTGTTTTGTGCATGAAGCCTTTTTTTAAAACTTTTTTTTCCCAACTGGGAGGAAGTGCCCCAGAGGCTCTAACATCCTGTTCCTGTCCAGCAGGCTCCTCCCAGTGCTTTGTCTATCTCCTATGTATAACAAACAAGGGAACCCAAATAGAATAGGTCAGGGACCTTGGGAGCTAGGTTAGTACAAAGGACAGTGGTCCCTGAGTAAGGAAAACTTATTAAACAATGAATATAGTCTCAATCAGCACTATATTTTGGCGCATGTCCAGCCGGACAGAGGCAAGTTTAATATACACAATAGTTTGAATAAAATTAAGGAAATGTGAGAAAAATAACAGTGGGATACAAGCCTGTATCCAGAATCTCACAGATCAAAACTCACAAACAACATAGAAAAGCTCAGGCAGTTTACATGTGTTTCCAATGAATATACACGGATAATGAAACAACAATCATAAAAGGTCACCTTTACACATATTATAAATTAACAATCAGTGTATAAGGTTGACAACTGTGTCGACGACGTTTCGATCCTTATCAGTAAGATATTGGATCATCTTCAGGACTATGGATTAAAGTGCCTGAGAGCATATGCCTGTAAATTATTGTATTGACGAAACATTGGAAATAAGGAGGGAGAAAGAAAGAAAAAATAAAGGAATAATAAGTCACGGATAAGGATTGCATTTAGTTGCCAATAAAGGAACTCAGTAAGATGACGAAAGGATCTATTTTACGCGTGAAAAGACCTAGAGACCGAACAATAACAGTGATGCAGGAGTAGTGAGAAATCACGATGCAACATGCAAAGTTGTAGAACCCGACTATAGAAACATCAATTTGCCCTTAACACGACGTGTCTAAGGTAGAGGAATAAATTATCAACAGGTGCTGTCACCTGATAACATTGTATATGAGCGTATGCCTCTAATAGAATTAGGATGAGGTATTAAGGCATGCATGCGGTGCGCTTCTGGCTAATGTGAAGTACCTGCAGTTGCGCTTAAGGGTGGAAAGCTGGCACGTCCAGACTGGGGAGGAAAGGGGGCATAATGGACCTGAGGGGCAGAGAAGGAAAGCATTAAAGGATGGGATGAGATGAAAGGGGAGGGGATGCATGTGGCCTTCGTGACAAGTGTAGCTTACCCGGGTTAGAAAGTAGAGGCTACGTAATCCACAATGGGAAGGCGAGGCGGACGAGTCCTGCTCAGCAAGGATTCAATATATGGGATTGTGAGCCTGGAGGGGAACAATCGGTAAAGTTACGGGCGTGGCGGGAAAATATGGGGGCGAGGGGGAAGGGGAAAGTAGAGCGCACAGGGTCGGATAAACTCTAGTCTCCTAGTCACTTTTCATTTGGATTTGGAGCTGGAAGGATCACTTTCCTTGTCTGCTGCAGATATACAATTGGATTTAAGGACATAGTGTCAAGTTACCACTCACCTGAAAACCAGGTTGTTCGATTTGAGAGATGAGGCGACTGGCCCTACACCCCTAAAAGTCTGGGTCCCCCCAGATGCATTAAAAAAAAAACACCAAGGCAGAAACAGACCTCCAGGGGAAGGGGGAAAAGGGCTAAAATAAAAAAATAAAAAACACTGTTGTCTTCTTGCCCAAGGAACGTCTGTGGTACTACGAACAACCTCGATGTGGTACTTGTTCAATTAAAGAATTCTTGAGTTTTGGACATCTACAATACAATAAACAAAACAATGCTATAATACCTACTCGTGCTTAGTTTTGTATACACTTTTTATCTATAATGCACATTGTAGAACATTGTACCTTTCCCTCTACGATGTAGTCTTTACTCAAAAGAAGTTACTTCACTCTCTATCTTCTGAAGTATGCCAAGCACACTGATCTATATCTCAGGTGTCTGCAGCGAAATAGACAACATGAATTACCATTCAATTCACTGTACATATGACATTAGTAGACTATCCTTACAATTTATAACTGTCCTTACTGAGAAAATACTTCTTTCCTCTTTGTACCTCTTTGTGCCTCAATTGTCCACACAGAATGCAGAAAACAGTATGCAAAGTCACTGGGTAAGTATTTACAGTCACTTGAACCAACGTTCTTTTTTCTTTTGCGATGAAGAAAGAGTCTCTTAGTTCACGCGGTACATATCAATGAGCGTCTTTTGAATAAAAAAAAATCAAAGTACCTGCATAGCATTGTACATCCCTTCTGCGCGAAGGGCGCACTGTGGAAATGCCTTACTTGATTGGTTTTTTCTGTTTTAGAGCGAAGGTAGTTCCGGAAGCAATCAGGAGTCTCGTCTGTTGCCTGGAGACCGTGGAAAGCAGAAACGTTGTAGACGCGTCGGAAAGACAAAGAGGAGAGCCTGGGACACTTCGTTTTCAAATCAGGTAAGCGGGAACAGTCTGACGAGAGCAAGCGTGTCTCGTTGTTCTTGTGTGTCTTATATAGCTCTCGTAAGGGTTGGGCGCATGAGGGGTTTACACGTGTGCACGTTGCCAACTGTCACAATGATCTCAATTAATGACAGGCGGCAGTCACGTGTGCTTGAGGGAAACAACATTTTGCATATGCCAAAACCAAATCCCACTATAAAGTGGTTCTAAACTCATACTGGGCATAATTTTAGAGACGTAAACAAATAAGCAATAAAGAAATTCCATAAACATGTATTGAAATAAAGCACCATAAGGCATACAATGACTCCACCTAGTGGCCAAACTCAATACACAATATGGGTAACTCAACTTGTATATAATATGGGTAGCTCAATTTACAATATGGGTGCTGGCCATATTCAGGACACGCTTCCTAACACATAGGGCCCGATTCACAAAAGTAATCTGAGACAAAATCCTAACTTTACGACTTTCGGTATTCACAGAAGGCATTAACAAGAAGGTCAGCGTTAGGAGTATGGTTTGTTATTTGTTATTGTCACTGATTATGAGCAGGTGCATTGGCGGGTTTAGATAAGTCTTTAAGTTATTGCAACTAAACGTTGGTACGGTTCAGATCCAGTTCAGATTTCGGGGGGAGGGGAAGGGAGTAGGAGGGGGAGTTGCAGGAATAGAACAAGACGACCACAGTAAGATAGGCCTGAGGTTGGGATGTGGAGAGTTGAATGACGACAGTTGTGATTGGATTTGGTTGGTTTGGTTGTGAAGGGTTGTTTAGGCAGGGGGGAGGTAGGGTTTTAGGACAGTTACACAATGTATAGTGAGGACAGATTAGTCTCACTATAGGAGCCAAGGTTTTTGTGATCCTTTGTGCACCTGTTTCATTAAAGCAGCCTTTTGCACCTTTAAAAAGTAGTCAGTCATCCTTGGTTGCACCGTCCCACTCAATAGCGAAATTGGAGAATGAACTGCAACACAGATTTATCTAATTTTAAAACAATATGAACCATTTAGTGTTTACGGGTTCTATCGGCATCATCAACATGGCTTTGTTGAGTAACACTAATATCAGAATTCGATTTGAACAAAAATGGCCCATCATCTTTGGTTTAGTAGTGTAATTTCATTCCTTTACATTACTTAAATATTGGCATTGTTGGCTAAATGACAACATACTGTCACTGCCACCAAAGAACAGCATCACCGACATACAGTGCAATAAGAACAAATGTAAATTGTAATGCTGCAAATGCTCAGAAATAAAAGCAAACTTTTGGGAAAGGGATAAATGGTATTGGTATTTGTGCCAAAGAAAATAATAAGCCAGGAGCATCGTTCTCAGTTGAATCAGTATAATCTAAGCAAGCTAGCAATTTGTTACCGTTAGTAAATAGTTTGGTAATATAACATTTAGTGATGCATCATTTTATATGGAAGAAATTGTTGTATGTATAGCCAGTCTCCATTAGTTAATGTTGAATAGCTTCAAATACATTTCTGAGAAAATCAGTTTTATTTTGTTTAAGGGAGTCAATGAGTTGTATCACTTCGAAATTAGTCTAGGAATTTAATTTTAAGTAACTCTGGAACCAATTTTTCTAAGCATGACATGCAATCATGAAGTTTTAAAGTTCATTTGATTTAGAAATGCGAAGCATGAGTTGTGTATTGTTGTTGTTCCCCAGTTTGATTAATGTTATTTTTTCTTTTGTAGGGATATAATCTGTATGTGATCTTGTTTTGACAATGGATTCCTTATTATTTCTGAAACAGAAATCCCCAACTTAATATCATCATCATCATAAAATCTTTATTCAGTTGACAAGAACAACCATAAAAGAATAGAAAAGACAAATATAAAATCATCTCAGTGAAACATTTCCACACGAAAATGACAGTCAATAAAACAGAAAGCCCCAGTCGGCCAGAAAAGTACAAGAACTAATCGAGTCTCGATCTCCTAAACAACAATACAGCTAGTAAAAAAGCATGAAACAACAAACATAACAAATTCATTGGAGAGCATTTGCAGGTAAACCAAAGCTGGCCTTAATTGAGAAAAATTCAAGGACTTCAGCGGGGGGACTAAAAATAGCTTCCTTGACCTACTAAAATAGCAGCAAAACATAACAAAGTGTAGGGTGTCCAGCGGAGACTTATTGTCGCAACCACAGGGCACCCTACAATCGGGCAAAGCCCAGCCATATGGAGAGGCCAAAAGATGGTGAAGTGAGTTAAACCTGAGCCTGGCCAGGAGAAACCTATCTCGCTGATGGCGAACATGAGCTAGATAAGGTTCCATACCCTGAACAGTCTTCAAGAGCACGTGTCCCTGCACTGAGAGTTTCTGCCCCTCATGCTGCTCTCTATCCAGCAGGGCTTGATCCAAGAACAACCTCTTAACACTTCAAATTGAGAGAGGACAAATAATTTGGATCAGTCAAAATATCTGCTCCCCCAAGAGAGGCAAAGGATGCCTTCACATAGGCTATCCACGGGATTTTGTGCACCAGATCAAGTGCCTGAAAATCTGTAAGGATCAACCGGTTAAGCTTTCGTTCCTCCCTGGTCCACACTTTGATTCAGGACAGTAGGGCGCTGAGAGCCACTGTGTCCATCACTTGACCAAGCTCCGTGTGCATTGAAAATGAGGGTATGGAGTGTGGAATCTTCTCTACCTTGGTTTGGATCTTGCCCAAGTTTGCATACCCCCAGACCTTGCTTCCATACCATAGCTGGGACACACATTTCCCCTGATAAATTTTTAGGAGGACCCTCAGTGACCAGGAACCTAGCCTACATGCAAAACTTGAAACCGCCCCATAGTTTTAATAAACTGAGATCTTTTGCCCTCAATTAATGGCTTCCGGGTGTTTTTGGCATCTAATTGAAACCCTCGGATAGGGAAAGGCTGAGACTTTATCCACAGTGTGATTAGTCACATTAAAGGTCTTACTACTAGTGGACTTTGGACCGACAACCATAATGTAGGACAGGTGCAGATCCTCCATGAATGAAACAAACTTGATCAGGAGTAGATCCAGCCCCCGAGCCATGTGAGCCATTAGGACCACATCATCAGTGTATAACAAGACTGGGAGTTATCTAGCTCCAGCCCCAGGGCAGTCTGCCTGAACTGAGAGGAGAGCAGACTCTTGCCCATTCACATTTAAAGTGAACAGGAATGGGGCAAGTATGCACACATGGCGGACACCACTACTAGTGGGGAATGACAGGGTGCGAGCAGCACCCTGTGAGAAACATACTGAGGTGGAACTGTCAGAATGAAGGTTAGCTAGAAGGGACACAATATTTGGATCAACCCCCATCTTGAAGAGCAAGGCCCAGAGTTTGACACAGTTTACCCTGTCGAACGCGGACGCTAAGTCCATGAAAGCTAAATGCAAATATTCAGACCGGGCAACCCTGTATTCATTGATGATAAGATGGAGTTTAAGGCATTGGTCAGAGGTGGACCTACCAGACCTGAAACCATATTGGATAGCGCTCATGATGTTATTCGCCTCTGTTCACTCCGACAACCTGTTTAGAATTACCCTCCCCAAGGCCTTTATACCACGTCTATTAATGAGATGAGGCGGTAGCATTGGGGATTGTCCTTGTCACCCTTCTTAAAGACCAAGTAAATCACGGTTGTGGACCACAAGGGCATCGCCCCCTCCAGAGCGGCTGCATTCAAGACCTGGGTCAGAAGAGGCCCCCAAACCTCCACCTCGGCCCTGAACAGATCCGGGGAAATTCTGTCTGGGCCTGGGGCCTTGTTGTCGGACAATGCCATGATGCCCTGGGTAACTTCTTCCAAGGCAAAGACCACAGGGGCACTGGCTAAAACCTCTACAGCCATGTCATTATCCCCCCGCACCCTTCCTGATTGTAAACACCTTCAAAATGGTTGACCCATTGTTGTTAAAAATATAATGACATATTGCCGGTCCAGAGACTTCCCCAAAGCAAGGACTATTAGCCACTTTCAAAAAGAGTGAGCTTTCCCCACTCTCACACGCCTGGAATAGCTCCTCCCAAGCTAACTCCCGAAGAGTAGATTTATGAGTATCTGGGGCTTTCTTATTTTTGTAAACGAAGTAAGGCCTTTGTAGGTAATCAGTCCAGTAGCCAGTAGTGTAGATTATAACAAAAGGTTTATTCAGTCTCAGTTACATCAGTTCCAAGTAACTGATAAGATGGTTAGTATGCCCACCAGGAGCAGCATCTTGATGCTCAGCCGCACTCATTCCAACTGACCACCCATACAAACCATCATGAACATTCTGTTACATCACATACACACAGGCTGAGCAGCAGGGAACTAAGAGATAACAGGATACAACATATCTCCTCCCTTTATAGAAACAATGGAAAACGACAGGACGCTGGTTAGCAAAGACACATGCTCAATACATCCTGTAAATATATGCATCCACTCCTTAAATTGTAAATAAAGATCACATTACATAAACTGATACATCTTATAAATATATTCTCATCACCCTTTGCAGGACAAAGGAACCAATACACTCCCACTACCGCATATACTGCAGGACAAAAGAAGCGATGCTCTCCCACTACTGCACATATTACAGGACCAAAGAACTAACACGCTCCCCCTACTACACACCTTTCAGGACACCATTACTGCAACGTTGCAGGACAAAAGAAGTGACGCTTTTCCACTATTGCACATACTGCAGGACAAAGGAACTAACACACTTCCACTACTGCATACTTTGCAGGGCACCACTACTACAACATTGCAGGACAAAAGAAATGACGCTCTCCCACTACTGCACATACTGCAGGACAAAAGGAACTAGCACACTCCCACTACTGCATACCTTGCAGGACAAAGGAAGTGATGCTCTCCCACCACTGCACACATTGCAGGACCAAGGAACTAACGCACTCCCACTACTGCACACCTTGTAGAACACTACTACTGCAACCTTGCAGGACAAAAGAAGTGACGCTTTCCTACTACTGCACATACTGCAGAGCAGAGGAACTAACACACTCCCACTACTGCTCACCTTGCAGGACAAAATAAATGACCCTCTCCCACTACTGCACATATTACAGGACCAAGAAACTAACACTCTTCCAATACTGCACATTATAAGTATCTTACAACCATAGACATCCCCACTAGCAGGAAATCTTTGCTCAGGGTATCTTCCAACCCAACCCATTCTCAAACACAGGGAATTATGCAATGGGTATCGTCCAACCCACAAATCACACACAGTCTCAAAATAAGAACACACCCCTACACATAAAGAAATTTCACTGTGCACCTCAAAATGTTGTACACACTCCATACTGCAAAAGATTCACGCACTAATTAAAAAGTGCAACCACACCTGCTTACTACGCACATGGATCACACACCACAGCAGACAACAGCCCATTAAGCATGATAATCAATCAATACAACAAAACCAACATGTATAGGCATAGCATTAGAAATATGCATAGTGCCACATGACAATAGCTACCAATAACAGTCATGTGATTGGTGAGCGAACTCTTACCCGAGCCCACTGCCAAAATAGCACCAGTATGAGTTTGCCTCTGACCTTGGATCAGCGCTTGTGCAACAACTACTCTTGCAGACGGACCCTGAGCATGTCGGTCTTCCTCATGCTGACGTCCCAAAACCCTAGACTGACACAATCAGCATTGCTAAGATACGGCGCTGGAATCACTACACCGGGCACGGCCTCAACAACCAATGAACTGCTGTTAAAGGACGCCCTGACATCACAGCCGGATTGCACCCACAGAGCTACATTCAGAATGGCCGCAAACACATCACAGGAGCCGCTTCATGTAACAGCAGGATCATGCAGCTGGATTACTGCGTAACTGGTAAGATGGTAAGTATGCCCACCAGGAAGAGCATCCTGCTTGCTGCTCAGCCCCACTCATTCCAACTGGCCACTCATACAAACCATGCACTCATGAACATTCTATTACATCACATAAACACTGACTGAGCAGCAGGGAACTAACAGATAACAGGATACAACACTTGTAGACCCGCCTGCATCCTGCTAATATCAGTTCTTTCTCTTCTTACCAAGGTGATGTCAGTTGTAATTTGTTCTGTTTTGTCAATAGTCACCGAATCTTCTGCATAAAGCTCTCAAAGGTTTGGAGGTGGGAGGTGACATGTCAGCTGGTTATTCTTATGAGAATGCTACACACTTCATCCTTTGTCCAGCTCCTAACGTCCACTCGAGGGATCTAAAATAGAATCACTGACGTGGCAAGGAGCTGGGTGCAGAACATGGAACACATATGCAAAATATGAAACACATATGCAAAAGTAAACGCAACACATCTTCCCCCCTAAAACAAAACAAAAAGAATAAAGAAGGAAAACAAAAAAAAAACATATTGGATGAATACTTATTTACATGTGTCATCACAGATGAAGTCTGACATCTATTTTGGCTTGGTGCGTACACACTTGTCATGCCCCTCTGTGCGCTTGCCCTTTTCACCAACCACACCTCCAGAACACCCTTCCATACCTAGCTCCTCCACTGCAACGCCGCCATCTCCAAGGGCAGCACCCTCTACTCGTTCCCTCCTGTTTTCCGCCAGATCCTCATTATTGATATTGATGGCACAATCATTCAAACCAAAATGTGTACAAGTATCATCTGCACACACATCCCAATCCAAATGAGCATTCCGAGTAACATTATTATTGCAATTGCTTCTGTTCTCAGAATTTTCCACAGGACTCAAACCGTTGTGAAAAATAGCAACACGTCTCAAATTCCAAACCTTAACATCACTTAATTGAACAGCATTTCTCAAAACCTTAGTCACTTCCAGGGATTCAGAGAATTGACTCTCACCTTTCCTTACTTTCCAAGGTTTGTTATTCTTAACCCAGCATCCCACATTGATAGCAACTCCCTTTGAGCCACGCTTACGATCAAATGTCTCCTTATATTTCCTGTGCTTATTCACAATTCTGGATCTCGCAACTTCCATGGGCACCGTAGCCACAGGGGAGCTATAAAAATGCCTGGCCCCCCTAAATGCAACTGCCAGCATTTCAGAGATTGCTTTCAAAAAGAAAGCTTGCTCTGCAGTGCTTATGGGACTGGTGAGGTCATCCCACAGGCAGCAGTTCTAATAAAAAATAATCAGGAAACAGGCCTCACTTTTTGCACAAATGACTTTCGCTTTTGCTGAGGGTTTAGGAGAGAGAAAGAAACTACCTTCAGGGAAAGTCACTGCTAATGCCAGGGCCAGAAGCTTTGGGTCAGGGAAAGCAGCAACATTTTAAAGATTTTTCACAGGGTGGTAGGAGGAAGCAGATTTCTCCCGGGCCCTATCCACCACGCCCCCAAGTCTAACAGAAACAACATTTCTCTTCAGTCTGCAGCACCTATTGAGACTACAGCACCATAGGACACACTGGCCATGAATCAAGTTGAAGGTCAGGTCAGATTCTGATTCTGTTTATGGTTTAACACAGCAAAATAAAGTTTACCCATTCTTTGTGTTCGAAGCAGCTTTCATTTAATGAATTAATAGTCACACTCAGCCCAAAGTGCCTCTTGCTGGTATAAGGGGGCTGAGCAGGGTAGGTCTGGTCTGTCGGGCACTCTACCAGTAGCAGAAGGATTGGTCTGAAAGGTCAGGGGGTTGGCTATTTTTGGCAGTTTGTGGTCTGTTTTATGGTCTGGAAAGCATTTTTTTCACAGTTGATTTCAGTGATATTACCACAAACATTGCCTGCAGCAGGCACAAATGCATGCAGTCTCCAAAGCTGTCATAGAGCGTGCCTCTGTAAGCTCAAAACTGCTCTGATTTGCAAATGTGAGATTTTTCTAGCTATCTAATTCCCTAATGGGTCCACGTTTATGTTGATGTTCAACTCTATTTTCCATCACAGTCCCACTCTGGGGCTGAGAAGGGAGACAGAGAATCTGTCTTCTGTGATCCCATGACCGTGGGCTCAAAACTGTTAAAAGAGGAAAGCAGGTCTTGGAAAGTGAGTGGATGAAAGAGGAAGCAAACTTCTTTTGCATTATAATGAAAAAATCGATGAGTGAGATATGTTTCTTGTAGTGCTGCAGTGAATATGTTTCTAACCCCCTACCCATTCCAGCACCTCTTTGTTTGTGCCAGAAGAGATGAAACTACCTGACATGACTTCTTCTCTTTGAAGAAGGAATCCTCCACCCTCAGTCTAATTCCAACAGCTTATTGTAGTAGAGAAATATATGCTCTTACGTCTTTATAAGTGTGCAGAACTACAGGGTTTACAGGTATTAGTGAACTCAATGAAAATACAACTTTCCATATTTTTCAGAGGGCAGCATTAAGGGTGTGTGGATAGAAACAAGCAAAGCCAGTGCTTGCATTGGAAGGGGGAGGGACAGCAATGTCAGCTGCAGGAAATACAGATTATGGCCTGGTACCAGCCCTAAGCAGAAGTAAAGGTAGTGCCAAAGTCTGTATATTATATTGTAGTGATATAACACTTCATATCCTTATCTAGATGCTAAACAATGTGCATTTTTGTGTCTGCATGTGTGTCCGCTGATGTGTATGCTGGTGGGAAGGTGAGTGTGTGTGTGTGTGTGTGTTTGTCTGTGTGTTGGATATGGGGAGGGGAGGCTGTCTTTCTATTGACAACCTAAGACAGACATATGCTACCAGTTTTGTGAGCAAACCTCAAACTATTTCTTTCATTTTCAAATGATCAATGAAACAGCTCCTGCATGGCTATTTAGAAAATTAGCCTGATGTGGGGATAATCATAATGCTGCATGCATCACTTATGACATATACTAATCAATTGCTTGTTTTCGTTTTTGAATTCTCCCTTTTTTTTTAAAGGGTCTCCTTCTTAAAATGCTATTTCAGGTCTTTTTTTCAACGTATACTTCCCAATACACTTTATCATCCCTGATCCACTTTTTATATCACCAAATTTGCTCGTACATCTGTATCCCCTTGGTACTTTGAAGTGGACCTAGGATGATATAGGTAGTTTATAAGCAAACAATGCCATCAAGTGACTCACTAAGGCTAGTACAGTGACACAGTGGGGCCTACACTGAAACTAGGATGCTGACACAGTGGCACCAAGAATGACTCAGGGGCGATTACAATGAACCTCCAACACTGTCACTAGCACAGTGCCAAAGGAAAACCAACAATGACATGGAGACATTGATGTGGCCACCGTGACAAATAGGCACAGGGGAACTAGCAAATGGGCACCATCAGTAAGCTAATGAGACAGGCAAATCAACACTGACACTAGGGCACTGGAACAGGGGTACCGAAAGAGGACCATCAATACTAACATGGAAACAGTGACATTGGGACATGGACATTTATGCTGGGACACCGACATAGGGATGCCAGGGCTCGAGGATATTGACACTAAACAGTGGGATATAATATTAGACTGTGACATGATATACTGACACAAGGACACTGACTTTAAAACACATCATTAGTGTACCTGTAAATGCTGACAGAGGCTACTGATGCAAGGACACTGACATGAAAACACTGCCGTTGGCACACGGATACTAGAACACTGACCAGTGGCACCAACAATGGCATGGGGGTGTTGGCAATGTGGCACTGGAAGTCGTTCATTGACATGAGCCACAAATATTGACATGGGACACATTAGGACATTAACACACCTGCAACTCATTGATGCTGACACAAGGGCATTTTCACTGGGACAGTACCACTGGGAAAGAGATAATGGAGCACCAACATGGAGATTTTGACTTGGGGACTGTTAGACTTGGCTTTTTCAGCGGGTTTACCCCCCAGACATTTTGCTTTTTGGCCTCCTTTTTTTTACCTTGTTTTTGTTGGTTTTAGGACTCTGTACACTTTACCACTGCTATTCAATGCTAAAGTGTATATACTCTCCATGTAAATTGTGTTTATGGATTGGTGTTTCCATGATTGACTTATTTGGTTTACTACTAAGTCCCTAGTACAGTGCACTGTATGTGCCCAAGGCCTGTGAATCAAATGCTGCTATTGGGCCGGCAGGACTGATTGTGCCACCCACACAGGCAGCCTTTCAAAGGTGTCTCAGACCTGCCACTGCAGTGTCTGTGCGCAGTATTTACTGCCATTTCGACCTGGCAAGTTCACCCACTTGCCAGGCCCAAACCTTCCCTTTTCTTACATGTAAGGCACCCCTCAGGTAGGCCCAAGGTACCCCCATGGGCAGGGTGTAATATATGTGAAAGCAGTGGCGGCCGCCGAGGGAGTGCTGTGGGGGGGTAGTGGAGTCTGACATACGATGGACAGGAGTAAGATAAGTAATGAAATAAATAAAACAATTTACCTTGCGCGCGCTGCATCTCCGAGTTGGTGATGCAGCGCGTGCAAGGTAAATTGTTTTATTTATTTCATTACTTACCTTACTCCTGTCCATCGTATGTCAGACTCCACTACACCCCCACCCTGCCCGTCCCCCGCCCCGCCGCCCCGCAGCACTCCTTCGGCGAGCCGCCACTGTGTGAAAGGTAGGACATGTACTGGTGTGTTTTACATGTCCTGTTAATGAAAGACTGTGTATTTCGTTTTTCACTGTTGCAAGGCTGTCTGTCCCATATGCTGACATGGGAGTTGCTTTGTAACATCTTACAAGCATAACTTTACATGTGAACAAGATAGAGAAATGGAGTTTAGGCTTCCTGTCGTGTATTCGTTGTCTGAGTTTTAGACTGACAGGGGCTGGTTTGTGCATTCACACTAGACATACACATGGGGGGGTTGAGGTGTGTCCTGCCTTTCCTGGGTGACTCTTAGCCAGGCTGAATAGACCTGGCTGCATTTAGAGTAGTGGGAGGAGTTGTAGCTTGCACCTGAATGGACTGTCTCTGTCGTCCACAATGCTGTATCCACCTCCTGGATTTAGCATGACCTGAGCCAGGAAGAACTGAATTATGTATGCTAGTGGAACTTTGTTTGTGCTGACTTCAAAGGGAAATGTGGTATAAATATTGGGGCCCTGACCCCAGAACTTTAGATTACTGCTAGACTAAGGAACCTGCCAAGAAAAAGGGCTAGAAGAGCTGTGAGAAGAGACTACCACTTTGCTGTTTGCTTTGCTGGGTTGGCCTGCAGTTGCTCCTTCTGTCGTGCACAGGGAAAGGACTGGACTGTTCTTTCTGCATTCTAAGTATCTCCAAGGGATTATGAATTCTGCAAGTGCACACATTTTCATTTCAAATACATGCTTTTCAAATTTGTTATGCATATATTAAGTCACATAAGCAAAAGCTTCTAATTTAGCTTTCTGGGCTGCACACAGGAGAGCTACTTACAGTTAGCTGGAGAGCTAGCAGTAGCTCACAAGCTACTAGTTGGAGAAGCCTGGTCTGGAGTTTCCCCATTTTCTGATGAAAAACTATCCTATCTCACAGTTTAATGATGAATTTCTTTTAATGGTCAAGGATGGCCCTTCGATGACTGGTCTGTTACCACAGGGGACTATCATCTTTGAGGATGACTTTTCTGTGGACTCAACTACAAGAGTGGCGATGGCACTTAAGTGTGATTATTCAGCTTCGAATTTAGCTGCATAAGGTAATCAGACAGCTCAATCACTTATCCCAGTTTTCTGGGAACTGACAGAAGAGGTGCAGATGGACACCAATTGCACAACCTACTTTCGGAGATGGAACAGCAGGACATTTTTTGTCAGATATTTCATTTGATAAGTCTTTGTGCATCAGCAGATACTTCTGGATCTGTGGTGACTGGTCAACTGAACATTTTGGATGCGGTCCTTGAAGGCATCCTCAGAAATCACTTCTCCTCCATATTCCATTTACAGGGGTCTAGCACTTTGTTTCACAACTACAGCACCCATTTAAGAAGTTGGTTGAAAACAACTAATTGATTGTACTGGTGCAACAGCCCCGCAGGGATCAAGGTTTTGAATCCCACCAGTTATTTTGGGTCTTCTTTTTCTAGATGTGAGGTTTGGCCCTTTCGAGGTAGAGGCCTTGGTCAGTGGGCCCCTTTCTCCAGAAAATGTGGCTCTAGCCTGTTGCCAACTCTCCTTCTTTCCCTCAATAACATGACTATAAAAGGCAACTTCTGGTTCATCTAGGACTCGTGGGAGGGGGTCAATTGGGCTTCTTGAACTTCTGAAAATTCTTGGTCTTATATGACTGGATTTGTAACATTATAGAGTCATGTTTGGTTATCTGATACAATTCTTCTACACAATTCAGCTACCTGGTGCATGCAACATCATCAATAAATTAGACACAGAAGCTAATGAATCCTATTTGTGGCACAAAAACCTTCAAGGGCATTCTATTCTATGTTTCAATAAAAAATTATGAGCAATTTCCTTCTACATTTGCTATTCAATTCATTCAATATGGCGACTCTCTAGTACATTCCACCATCAGTTACTTCAGGGGACTTTCTGCACTTCATGGAACTTATGAATCCTTACCTTTGTGGGCCAATCCACCTGACGTCCTAAGTGTTCTTTTGACTTCAACACTATCATTGAGGAGTACCTCAGTTCGGTCTTTACTCCAAATCGAGGGTCTTTACAAAGATCTTGGCTGCTTTAGTGGTTATGGTCCCGTCCGAGGTTGTACTGGAATTTCCATACGTATGCTCGTTTCTAATTAGGACATCTTCTTATTCTAAGAGGTTGAAGATGTGTTGCTTGTATATGGGGTCCTTCAGACCCACAGATTCCTGTTCAACTTGGCCAAATCTCACTCGGTGCCTTCTCAGTGCACTTCATCGCTGATGTTGTTCATAAGGACGTGGGACACGTGTTCCTACCCTCTCCAAGGAGGCTGAAGGAGGTAGCTTCTATCAGTCCCGCTGGAGCTTTTTGAGGCTTCTGCTCTGGTACTGATTCAGGGCCCTATGACAGCCTGTCCGAAGGTGGTTGCTTTGGCATATCTTCATCTTAAGGCCCTAGTGTTACATCTCTTGGTCTATTGGTGCTTTTACTCAGAAGACTGCAAGCCTTGGTTCCAGTTACACCCCATGATTCACTACCAACTTCAGTGGTGGTTGATTCAGATCATCTGGACAGAGGGATTCTATTGGACCCTCCTCCTACTGTGGTCCTGACCACTGATGCCATCAGCAAGGGTTGAGAGTGAATTTAGAAACAGATTTAATACAGGAACTTCAGTCTCCAATGGATATCGGATAGTCCTCCAACTGGTGAGTGCTGGCTTCTGTTCATCGCGCCCTTCTTTACTTTGCTCCACTTCTTCAAATTCAGACAGTTTGCATCGGGACCTAGAATCAAGTGGCAGATACTATCCAGCTTAGTGATCCTGACACAGAACTTCAGGTTTTTTGGGTCAGACCACAATCTTCTTTAATTTGCAGCATTTTACCTCCTCAGTACCCCTTTGCCTCTCTCTCCTCCTGTATCAGACCATCAGAGAGCAGTTTGGTCATCTTTGACTGGCCCTGTTTGCTTCAGAACAGTTTGCTCTCCTTCCTCAGTTCTGCTCCTCACACGACTCTCTAAGGGTTGGGAGAGTCAATGCCCTGCTCCTCCTGTGGTCTCGGAATGTTAATATGCATATCCTCCCAGTCCCTTCTTGAGCAGAGTATTTTTCCAGAAGATCAAGTCCTCCTACTAACTCCCTTCAGAATAATGATGACCATTATTCCTCTGCTTCAGCAACTCTTAATCTTACCTCCTTTGATGCTTCCTATCAGTCCTTAACCCTTAAGGACATGTTGTCTTTCAGAGTCCATGCTTCTTCACCTTTAATTAGAGGTCGGTAGTTTGAAAGGTTGAACCTCCAGGCTATAAGTTATATGGTTCTTTGTGTTAAGCAGACCAGGCATTCTTATGCTCTTGTACACACAGGAAGAATGTTAAGGCTAGGTTTTCCACTGGGGCATGCAGGCTTCATTTGTACCTACTCAGGGTTCTTGCTTTTCTTCAGGATGGATTTTTGTGTTTCTTGTCGTCTCCACCTTTGATAGTCAGTGTGTAGCCATCCATGCTTTCAGAGCTTCAGATTCCCAGCAGATCACTCTTTGCGCCTCCAGGCTAAAGTTTCTTTAATCATTATCCAGTGGTTCACATCAGTGTTCCCCCCTGGTCCAATTCTTTGGGGAATTTTGGGTGGTCCCTTTGAACCTCTATATTGCATAGACCTAAAATATTTGCCTGATAAAGTCTTTTTCTTAGTAGCTATTTCTTGTGAACGTCTGCTGAAAGAGCTTAAAGTGTTGCTGTACTGTCCGACTGTTGGAAATGGCCCTTTTTGCAGGGTTATCCCCAAACCTTTTGCTTCTTCCTCATATTTTTTCCTGACCTGTTGTTGTTGGCTATAGGACTCTGGGCACTTTACCACTGCTAATCAGTGCTAAAGTGCATATGCTCTCTGTGTAAATTGTTATTATGATTAGTTATCCATGATTGGCATATTTGATTTACTGATCATCCCCTAGTAAAGTGCACTGAGTGTGCCAGGGCCTGTACATCAAATGCTACTAGTGGGCCTGCAGCACTATTTGTGCCTCCCACATGAGTAGCCCTGAAAAGATGTCTCAGGCCTGCCACTGCAGTGCCTGTACACAGTTTGTTAACTGCCATGTCGACCTGGCAAGTGCACCAACTTGCCAGGCCCTAACCTTCCCTTTTCTTACATGTTAGTCACCCTAAGGTAGGCCCAAGGTACCCCTGTGGGCAGGGTGCAGAGCATGTGAAAGGTGGGACATGCCCTGATGTGTGTGGCATGTCCTGATAGTGAAATACTGCCAATTTAATTTTTCACTATTGTAAGGCTATCTGCTCCCATAGGATAGATTGGGGAGTTTGCTTATTACATCTTATGAGCATAACTGCCCCTGGTAACCAGATGGGTAAATAAAGTTTAGTATACCTGAACTCAGAATGTTAAAATGCATCTTTTAGTGAGGGTGATTTTTACATTCTGTGTTTGAAAATACCACTTTTAGAAAGCAGGTATTTTCTTGCTTAGCCATCCAGTGTGCCTCTGCTAAGATGTGTATTGACTGTTTGGCTTTGGAGTGACAGGGGCTGGGGATGTGCAGTGGCTCCAGAGAGTCTGGATGAGTCAGCGCTAGGCTGAATAGGCCTAGTCTGCATTTGGAGTGGTGGGAGGAGTAGCACCTGCATCTGAATAGGGTTGTGCCTGCCTTCCACACTGATGGCTCTGCCCCCCTGTGGTGTGTCTGGAGCCAGGGCTCACACTGACAATGGAGGTTGTTGTGCACTTGCAAAGTGCCCCCCAAAACTGGTTTGGACTGGGCTCAAAGCCCTGGGCAAGGAGAGAACAAAGAGATTTACTGTATAAAAAGAGGGGCCCAGACCCCAGACTTTTAGATCATCCCTGGAATTCAAGAGGACCCTTTGCTGGAGAGACTGAGGAGAAGTACTGCCCCTTAGCTGTGTGCTGTGTGGGGTTGGCCTGCAGTTGCTGTTTCTGTCAAGGAAAGGAGAAGGACTTTGCTGTGTACTGTGTCCCCTGCTTGAAGGAGATCTCCAAGGGCCTGTGTGCGCTGGCCTCCTGTTCTGAAGTCTCAGGGACACAAAAACTTCACCCCCAGCTCCCCTGAACTCTGCTGCTGTGAATTCTGACCTACCAGGAGGTGCCTGTGCCAGTATTGGACCTCTGGAGGTTGTTGCTGCTGTTTGGGAGCTAGAAGAGAGAAGGAACTTGAAGAACTACAAAAACGACGCATCGCTCTTCTTGCGGCTGTTTTTCTGACGCATCCCCACGGCGTGAGAATTTCCACGCATCGCCGTGCCGCTATGAAAACCGATGCAGCGCCTGTCGCCGCTGCAAGAATCGAAGCATCGAGGGGTCGCGGCTCAAGAAAACCGATGCAGCGCTGCTCACCGCCGCTGCATCCATTACCGACGCATCCCGGATTTCCATGCATCGCACCTGTGCGACAAGTTTTCCCTACGCATCACCTGTGGACCGGAACCGTCACGAAGAATCGACGCATCACTTCCCCCTACAGACCGGATTCGATGCATCACTTCTTCTGCGTACAGCAGACCTGTCGCATCGCCTCCCCAAGGTCTCAGGAACTGACGCATCTCTTTGTTTTCAACGCTTCTTCACTCTGCGGCTGTTTGGCCTTGTGAATTTTGACACAACTACAGGTACTTTGTGTAAAAGTCACGCATGCATAGTTTTCTATTGTACAAGTTCTTGAAAGTCATATTTTTAACTGTGTATGTTTGATTTTTGTCGTTTTGGTCTTGTTAAGTTTAGATAAAGATATTTTATTTTTCTAAACTGGTGTGGTGTCCATTTGTGGTGTTTTCACTATGTTACTGTGAGTGTTGGTACAAATACTTTACACATTGCCTTTGGGATAAGCCTGTCTGCTCATGCCAAGCTACCAAGGGGGTGAGCAGTGGTTATCTAAAGTGTGTATCCCCCTTACCCTGACTAGAAGCTAGGGTCCCTATTTGGACAAAGGTACCTATCTCTGCCAACTAGAGACTCCCATTTCTAACACTGCCCTTTCTACATTTCTTCCCAGACAACATAGGGCCTGATTATGAGTGACTCATAATATTCTGAGCCATGTGTAAACTTCAATTTACACATGGGTTGGAATTGCGAGTTTGAAGATATTAAACACAATGCCTCAACTTTCATTACATTTCAGCAGGTCAAACCTGCCGTATTTTAACAGGGGAAAGCATATGGTATTTACCACAACATGCAGATTTTGGTGCGTTACACACCAAAATCTACATGTTATTCTTCATGAACGTACCTTGTGGTATCGTGTTTTATCAGGGGCGATAAATAATGCATTCACTGGTAACCAGGCCCACAGTGTTTCGACCCAGGTAGTGCTTTCTTCCCACTTCTGAGTTCCACTATTCATTAGATTTGGATTTGACAGTACTGTTCCTACATCTTCTTTGTAGGAAAAAGCTTGGATGCAAGCTCTTGATGTGTATAGAGCTTTATGTGTTTGCCTGGCTAGGACAGCTCCCTTTCACAAAGTAGTCTCTCTCTCTTTGTGGCTTTTTTCAGGTAACGGTCTGCATCCATTTGAAGCAACTCCTAACTGTTGGATTCATCTTACCACCTCTTCGGATTCTCAGAATTCTGAGGTTGCTCTTACAGGTACGGATAAGGGTCAGTCCAGCAGGGGGTGTGTCCACCTCTTGGTTGCCCTCTAAGGAGGATTTCATCAAGGACATCTATCATTCCACCTAGACTTCTCGACAAACCTGTAGGACTACTTACCAACTATAGGTGGCAGGAGTTATTTTTCTGATATTGTATCCCATTTATAGGCTTCTTTAGGCCTAGATTTAAGGCTTTCTGTTTGGTATTTACATATGCAGTGTTGCTGTGGTATATTTTTCCGAATTGCCTTTCTTAAATTTCCCTGTAATTTAGGCGTCAATGCTTGGGTACATCCAATTACCTTAAGACTGTGACAAAGATGACAATCAAGGAAATAATTATCTTGTTACTTACTGCTCAGCTTCCTTACTCCACATCCCAGTTCTGCGATTCATCCCTCCTGCACAGGGAGGGACTGGTTTGTATTTGGTACATGGGGGAGGTAGACTGCTGGCATCTTTTTATGTCATCTGTGGTGGAGCCTAAGATGCTCTGAGGCAACTCCAACTTTCACATTTTTTTGGGCAAATGGTTGTTAGGATATGCAAATCCTCTCTGCGTGACAAGGCAACTTACATTATCTTAGTCCTGTGACAAAAAAAGCTAGGACTCAGAGAAATAAAGGTTACTGGTAACCAGCCCATTCATCCAAACAGGCTAGTAGTAGGATAGTGACATCATATGTTCATAGACTTTGCATTCATTGTATGGATTCTGGTTGGAAAAAATACTGCTGCATGTTATTCAAATGTTATTAACGACAAACTACAATACCCAAACAACCGGCTCCTAACATCAGCAAAAAGGAGAAGCCTACTTTGAAAATATAATTTGTTTGTTTGGTTTTGGTAAACGAGCTTTAAAACAGCCCACTGGAGCTCCAAGGAGAAATATGGGAGTATTTATTGATACCCCCGCTGCTGCCTCCAAAAAATACCTCTGTTCAGTGCTGTCGTTTCAGCAAGCTTTGTCACCAAAATACAGCGGCACTAAATCAGTTTATGCATGGCAATTATTTATTTCACCTTATTTCGTTTTTATTGTACATTTCATTTATATATTTATGTGTGTACTTATTTATGTTGGGTGTATTTGTTTGATGTGTTTTAGTGCAGCACACATTTCCTTATGGACACTCCAGAACTTTTCGTTATACAGACTGTTGTGTGTTAATATCTCTCAAGTAATAATGTGATCTGGGTTTGTGTGGGTAAAGTGAGGTTTTGGTACAGCCAGTTTGGCCTTGATCACACCAGCTTTAAAGAGTTAGCATGGTGGAGAGTGCTGGGGATGGGCCAGAGAGGATACGGAGACCCATCTTTTGAGAAGCACAAGTCTGAGAGAGGGATGTGTAATGTCCTCATTTCTTTTTTGTCACCCCTGCATTTCAGCTATCACAGGCTTGCCAGCGGAAGTGATTGATGTAGCACCTTGAGAGTCAGATAATACAACTGCCGATCAATCCTGAGGACGTTACGCAAATGGCCAGTGCCTTGCTGCTGCAATTATAGAACCATCACCTTTCTTCAAACATGCACATCCCTGCACTTTTAACTCATAAACAGTCGAAAAATCTATCAGGATTCCAGACAGGATATATCGCTCCAGTCCCTTTTTCTTTTCGTACAGGACAAATCAATTCAGAACATAATTCTTTTTTATTTCACGTTTCTTGACCTATCTTTACTTGATTTGGACAGAGTGAGCGCTGCAGTGCATCAGTTATCACCTGCTCTCACACAGACACATCTGATGGAGAAAGAGCCAGTGAGCTACACACTGTGCCAGAGGACTCAGCCAAGCTTTAACAACATTGCACTTTTCGTTCCCACTGCCTTTGCTCAGAGCTACAGTGAACCATGGCAACAGTTCGCATATTATATGCACTTAGAGAAGCACTCCTGTACCTTAAAGGGGAGAGGATGTGGTGTAACGGCTAGAGCGGCCGACCTTGAAGCTGGGGAACCAGGGAGTATATTTACAAAGAAATGGTGCAGTGCTTAGCAATTTAGTTGCGCCACGCTGCATCATTTCAAAACGCAGGAGTGTGCCAAATTTACAAGAATACAGCTCAACCCTGTGTTTTCTCTTGCACTGGCACTAAAAAAGCTGCCTAGCGCCACCGCAGACACCCTTGTGCCATGGTGCAAGGGTACCTGCGTTGCAGGGATAATTGTTTATGTGCAGGAAGGGACATCTTCCTGCACATAAACAAACAATAATGGCAATTTTCTCCTAGAAAGAGCAAAAACAGAGGAGGAATAAAAGTATATCTCCTCGTTGCGCTGCTCTAACACCTGCTTTTCAATGGCGTTAGTTTTTTGCTCTGCCTCAGGTCTACACCTCCTTGTAAACCTGAGGCAGGGTCGTCAAAAAGCCTTTTCCCTTATATACCTTTCTCTGTCTTGCTACGGATCAAAGTCTGATGATGAAAAATACTTCCAGGTGCTGATGCTGGAGATATCAGTAATTCCTAGAAGTAGATTTACCCCAGGATAATAAGATGTCCCCAATGGATTCAGGCAGTACAGTCGAAATCAATGTTGTCTCATTAATTTCCACCGGTCAGTGGCTAATTCAAGACTTTTCCCACAAACAAAGATATCCAGGTTTGACTTGGGGTACGTGTCCCAGGAAGCACAAGATGTGATTCTGAACCCAGAATTACTTCAAGGGACATTATTTCCTCTTTAAGCATTCTTAATTTAACTGGTAGCAAGATGTACTGTTTGAACTATATAATCCGAGACACTCATTCTGGGAACTATAT
Organism: Calotriton arnoldi; assembly: GCA_963921515.1. Taxonomy (NCBI): domain Eukaryota; kingdom Metazoa; phylum Chordata; class Amphibia; order Caudata; family Salamandridae; genus Calotriton; species Calotriton arnoldi. Next base: position 546,158 of record CAWUFW010004346.1, on the reverse strand, counting down.
TGAAATAAATACGTTTTCACCTGGGATATCTTTTATGTCACGTATTCAAAACACGTAACTGCTTTCTTCCACAAATATGACGTCAATAAATGTTATTGCCCCCACTGATAACATATAACTGGTCTACAAAGTTTCAATTTCACAAGAGCATCCTGTCCCTTAGTGGTGACAATAGGGTTTGTTCCACTGCATTGAAACCAAGGAACTAAGCATTCACTGTTAGTGCAGCACGGCTGGTTATTTTCAGCGGGATCGGGATAGTCTGATAAAGTTTTATTATTGATTTTATATTAAGCACTGTTTTCCAAAATACATGAAAGAAAGTGCAACCCCATTATGCATTGACAGGAAGATGGCTTAGAGTGCACTCCAGAGAATAAACTGCCCCTGACCCTCAGAAGCATTAAGTCTATGCCCCTGTTCCGGAAGAAGAAGAAAACGTGGCTTTTCTCCAGCCCATAATCCCCCTCTTTGTCCCACTGTTACCTTTCGGCATCCAGCGCCAGGACACTCCTTGGAGTAGTAGTCGCACTCTACAAATACCCCCACATAGACATAGACATAGTGCATTCTTTCTTTTATTGGAATTTACTGTAGACTGATGTAGTGTCGCGCTCTAGTCGTGCGCAAGAGCGTAATGACGTAGAGCGCGGCCGCCATTTTGTGGGCGCGCATTGAGCGCCGATATCGGAGCGGTCCGGACGCTTTGCCCGGCGCTCTCCTGTAATTACAATAAAACTTCTCACAATGTATAAGAGTTCATGTCCTTAATTGGGGACACACTTAGAACAGTACAGTGGCGACAAGACTGGGACCTGAGGAAAAAAAGGGGCAACACAAGGACCCACCGGAGAGCACAGCAAGGGAGGCCACGAGGAACATTGGCCAAGGGAAGTCATACAGCAGGAGAGCGTGGCAGAGGACAGTACCACAGCAGGCAAGCAACCACGGGGCAGGTAGTCACAACCAGTGGGACACATACAGCCCACAATAAAGGAAGAAGGGATACAACCAAACCCCACGGCGAGCAGAGGGAAGGAACATATCATTAGGCACAACGTCACCCCGCTAGAAGCACCTATTGGACATCCAGGGCCCTGGCGGAACAAGCGCAGCACAGTGAAGGTGGTGCCTCAGAGCCCCAACAAGACCAACCACACCACAGAAGCACAAGTGCAATAAGATACTGCAGTGGGACAGAGAGGAAAGATCGAGGACACAAGAGAACCCAAGTTCACCTACAGACAGTCTATTACCATGCGAAGGAGAGAGGGACTTAGGGGTAGAAGGAAGAGGAGTCGAGCAGGAAGAGGATGACAGTCCCATCGCAGATGAACATCCGGAGAACAATGGCAAGACTCCCGAGAGAGAGAGCCCTAAGGGAACTGGAAAGAGACAGGCAAGCATAGCGGAGGACAGTGCGGAGAGTCCCACCTCTACTCCGGTAAGACGTACACGGGTAGGGAGAACAGTGGTAAAACCAGCCAAATACAGAGACTAGGAGAAATGAAGTAACTCATGCCTAGAGACTCAGAGACTCTTATCTATGTTGTTGTTGTTTACATAAAGAAGGGAGATATGTAGTGTCGCGCTCTAGTCATGCGCGAGAGCGTAATGACGTAGAGCGCGGCATTTTGTGGGCGCTCATTGAGCGCCGATATCGGAGCGGTCCGGACGCTTTTCCCGGCGCTCTCCTGTAATTACAATAAAACTTCTCACAACGTATAAGAGTTCATGTCCTTAATTGGGGACACACTTAGAACAGTACAACTGACAGCAACAAAACAGTTTTAAAACACAAAAACACAGTGGGTCTCCTGTATTACAAACTCTCGTGATACATAAGCTCTTACCATGTTTCCATGCAGGGACAGCATCGGATTAGTCTAGGTCAGGGACCTCCAACTAATCGATCTCGAGCTACCAGTAGCTCGCTGCCTGCCTCTCAGTAGCTTGCATATACTTGCCTGTCAGCTGGTTATTCAAATATGCAGCTGTCCTTTAGCTGAGGCAGAATTTTGAAACATTGTTCACCCTGTTCTGTGAAGCCTGGGAAGCTCACATTGCAGAGTACCCTCTTCTGAAAATGTTCTTTAATTCTCTTCCTTTCTCTGCTTCTTTCTTTTTCTCCTTCCTTTCGCTACTCTCCTTTATTAGTTTTCTTTTTCTTTTCCCTCTAGCCTTTTTTTGTCTTGATCCATGTTTTCTTCTTGCTTACTCTCTTGCATTCGCTCCTTTCTAGTTCTTTCTGTCTTTCTTCCTGCGTCTTTCTATCTTTACATATTCCGTCTGTCTTGCCTTTTTCTTTCCTTCTCGTTCTTGCTGTTGTTTCTCCTTTTAAAACATATTTCTTTCTTCTCCTTTCTTCCTCTACATTTCTCATTTCTCTTTCTGTGCTCCTTATTGATGTTTCTACTTTCTTTTATCTTTTCTTTTACTTTCTTCTTTTCTTTCTATACTTAATCCTCTTTATTTTCTTCTTTCTCACCGTTCAGTCATTCCATTTTGTGTTTTTCTTCTTTTTTCACGCCTTTCTTTTCTTTCGCTTTTTTCTGCTGCTTTTTCTTTATTTGATCTGCTTCCTTCCTTCTCTTCCTTAAATTCCCCTTTTCTTTGTTTTTGACTTATTTTTCTTTCATCTGTCATTTCATTTTTCAGCTGTTTTCTTTTTCTTTTTTCCTCTCATTCCATTTTTCTGCTTAATTCTTTCTTTTTTCCACTGTTTTTATTTTCTTTTCTTTATACCTTTCTATTTATTTTTTCTTTTATCTGCTCCTTTCTTTTATTCCTTTTTTGTGCCTGTATTCTCTTTTTCCCTTCTGCTCTTGTTCCTCCTTTTACTTTCTAATGTCTTTTCTTTTCTTTTCCTTGCTTCCTCTCCTTCTGTCTCTTTTCCTCTCACTTCCTTCTTTATCCCTTTCTTGTTGAATTTCTATCTTTTCTCTCATTCCTTTCTTTAGGCGCTTAACTTTTATTGACCTCACAGGTAACCCTGTTTGTGATATGACTATTGTGACAACGCTGTTAGCTCACTGGGGTGCAATTTGTGTTACTTGTTAATTATGTTATGTTAATTAATTTTGTAATGCGCGTAGCTACCCAAAAAGGGTTTCCCAGCGCAGACCGAGAGGAACCAACAAATAAAAAAATTAAAAAAGAGTAAGTACTATTGGTTAAACAGCCAAGCTTTCACTAATTTACGAAATTTTAAGTGAAGTGTTTCTTTGCGGATCGCTATGGGAAGAGAGTTCCACAAGAGAGGACCAAGATAGGAAAAGAACGGCCTCCCATTCTTGTGAGTTTGATCCTGGGAACCATGAATAATTCCTGTGTCGTAGAGCGTAACAGTCGAGAGGGCTGATAATGGCTAACCAGTTTTTGCAGGTATTGAGGGGCAGTCCCAATCTTAATCTTAAACATATAATCCAGGGCTTTAAACTTAGTCCGACTTTCCACTCTAAGCCAATGTAAATCTTTCAAAGCATTGGAGATTGAGGTCATTCTAGGGATTTTATAAAGTAACCTAGCGGCAGAATTCTGCACCACTTGGAGCTTGCGTAGCACATCTTTATTTGCTCCCAAAAGAAGAATATTTCCATAGTCCAGTCTAGATGTAACAAGAGCCTGGACTACCGTCCTTTGAGTAGCATTGGGAAGCATCCAAATGATTTTCTTCAACCATTTTAAAATGGTGAAGCAGGTGGCTGCAGTTTTTACCGCATGTTGTTTCATGGATAATTTATTATCCATAATGAATCCCAAATTACGGGCTTGAACGGTGGGCGAGGGTAAGGGTCCCATTTCGCTGGGCCAATGTTGGGGGCCCCAAAGGTCCTGATCTTTTCCAAAAATAAGGACCTCCGTTTTTTCACCATTTAGCTTGAGCAAATTAGCTCTCATCCAAGATGCAATGTTGCTCAAGCCCATTTGGAGAGTTGAGGGGCCTTGCACATTTCCCGCAGAAAGGGAAAAAATTATTTGGGTGTCATCAGCGTAAGAAAAAAGAGACAACCCAGCCTCCTCTGCAATTGCAGCCAAAGGTTGTAAATAGATATTGAACAGAAGGGGACTTAAAATTGATCCCTGAGGTACCCCATAGGGAGAAAAAAGAGTTTTAGAAGAAGCACTTGATGAAAAAACTTGGAAGGTTCGTTTAGATAAAAATGAAGTCAGCCAACCGAGTGCTGTTCCGGTAATGCCAAGTGACTGCAAAGATTTTATTAGCACGGTATGAGAAACCGTGTCAAATGCGGCGCTCAAATCCAACAAAATGAGGGCCACCGTGTCACCAATATCTAAATGTTGGCGCAGCATTTCGGTAACGCCAAGGAGAGTCGTTTCAGTCGAGAAGCCCGCTCTGAAACCAGACTGGGAGTGGTGTAAAAAGTTCGAAGATTCAATAAATTTGGATAGTTGCAAATTAACATGTTTTTCCAAAATTTTGGAAAAAATAGGAAGTAGGGAAATGGGTCTGAAATTAGATGACTGATCAGGATCAGCATTAGCCTTCTTCAATAATGGGAGGACCATAGCATGTTTCCAATCAGGCGGGACCAAGGCCTCTTGAAGTGAGGCATTAAGTAGTTCCATAACAATTTCCAGTGAGGGCTGCTCAAGTTGTAAAAGTATAGGGGCAGGAAGAAGATCACAGGGGGATCCTGATTTGATACTGCCTAAAATTTTTTTGAAAGAAGTAATATCAAGGGGCACCCATTTTTCCAATTTCGTCGGGGGTACCACTGTAAAAATGGATTTAAAAGGGGAAGCTAACTGAATCGGCACCAAAGGCCCAGTTTTATCCAGTGTCTGATATATTTGCTCTACTTTACTTATAAAAAAATTGGCAAGAGTATTACATTGAAATTCATTTAGAATAGGAGAAGTGGGCTGCGTATCCGAGCCAGCCAATTTTTTCACCATTGAAAATAAAGTGCGAGAGCAATTTTGTGCATTGGAAATAGAAGAGGAGACATGATCCGCTCGAGCCAGTTTACATAGAACATGATATTGTTTTAGAGCAATTTTATATATAATTTTAGAATCAGGGGAGTAGTCTCTCCTCCAGGATCTTTCCAAGGCTTTACTTGAATTGCGATGCTTAAGTTGTGATGTTGGGAAGTAGCTCAAGAAAGATTCTGATGACCAGAAGAAACTCTCAATACAGGAAAGGTTGGAGGTCCCTAGTCTTGGCGATTAGTCCACCGGGGCAGGAAAGCATAGGAGTTCATATCAGAATATTTCGCTCAATGTCCTCAGCAAGACTTACGTGCATGCCATATTCTCTGCAAGCTGCACCACCAGAGAGGGAGGTGTCAATAAGGCATGCACAGCAGCAGCACATAATGCTGTTTATTAACGGCGCAGAAATTAGGGTGTAATAATCCGTCTCCCAGGCGGATACAATTCCTTATGACTATTTTAGGTTGCTCCCTCACTAACGGCTAATATAGAGGCAAATGGGTGGGGTGGGTGGGGCGTGTATCCTTAGCTCTCGTGCCAGCTTCCTGCCAAAAGAAAGCATCTTTCAGCCAGCGCCACATCCTGGGAGCCACCCCATGCCCTGATGCGCCACTCTTTTCTTACCCAGCAGTAGCAGCATCGCCACTTACTTGCGAACCCCGGGAGCGATGTCCTTAACAAAACCAAGAGATGCCACCTTCGGTGCCCTAGAGACACAAATGCCCTCAGTGCAGCTGAATATATCCCACCAAAACCAGGCCACCCTTGGACAAAACCATGGCAAGTGTAGAAAATCAGCTTCCTTCCCACCACATCTGGCCAAGAGGAGTTATCCAAAAAACCTATTTTATGCATCTGGGGCGGTGTACAATAGATTTAGTGGCGGTCTTTAACATGGATTAAGCACAGCCTCTAATTAGGGGACATGCGGTCGTCCGGGTGCAGCAAAAGCTCCAGTGCTCATCAGAAATGTCCTCACCAACTGTGGTCTGCTACAGGGTCAGTGACCTTGGTGTCCCCACGGGGGCCTTGGCCGGCATGCCTGTGTACAGTTGGCTAATCAGTTGCCTAGACGGTGGCGAGATGAGCTAAACGAGATGGATTGCAATTTCCGCGGGAAGTGACTGTAAATCTCCCCCAGTATGCCTAGAAGAGTGCACTCCATTCTGCTCATAATGTCCTGCCCAGCCCCGGGCGTAGTGGGCTTAGCGGGGCTACGCGGACGGCCACGGAGTTGAGAACAAACTCCGTGGAGCTCCGCTACGCCACCCGCCTCCCACCCCCCCTATTAACAATTGCTTAAAACTGAAATAAAACTAATGACTTATTGAAGGACTGTTTTTACTTAGAAGTAGTGCACCACTCCAATCTTCTTTGGTTTCTCTCTCTGCCCAGCAGTAGGCACCCACCGACGGCAGGTGCTGGAGTTGTGTGTGCACACTCATCAGGATATAGTTTCAATCACTAAGGGAACGTAGCAGGAAGTGCGGTTATTGTGTCCGCCGTTGTTTGCAACTTTTTCACAGTTTTTGGACCAACCAGCACACCTGCGTATTCCGTAAAGAAATGTCTAAACTCATCGATAAAAGAGAAGAGATGGCACAGGACCTTTTTGGGAAAGGGTTTAGTGCGGCGGCTGCTGCACCACCCACAGAACAACGTAAAATTGGACTACGGTCATGTTTTTTGAGATTGGAAAAAGTCAAGAAACAAGAAATGGCTCGCTGGTGGGATGGCATAACCCTCCAGCAATATATGGACAATGACAAGATCCCCCGGGGCCTCAGAATTCTTATTTTTCCAACATTTGAGGACCTAAGTGGGGACCTCTTGGAAGAATGGGAGCACAATCTCAAGGGAGCCTCATTTACAATGATGAAAATTCTGGTAAAACATGCTAGTGAGAAAGGCCAGAAACTACAGGCAGAAATTGATGAAATAGAAAAACAGATAGAATCTATGGATTGTAAGGACCTAGTGGAGAAAAATTATGTAATTCTTAACAGAGTCATTGAGGAATACCAACAATATCTTAGAGATAAAAAGATGGGAAAGATTAAAAGGGATGACCGTGATTACCGGGATGGCAGAATCTATACATTCGCTAGAAAATACGATAATCCTATTAACAATGAAGACAGGAAAAGGGTCAGGGAAGTAAGCTTAGAAACCAAATCAGTTAGCAGCAGTTCACTGGCCTCAAATGAAAGTACCACATCAAGCACAGCACAGCCGTTAATCCCTTTAGGAGCGGGTACCTCCAATTTCCAAAGGGAACTGGAGAGACTTCGCATAGGCGAGAAACTGGCAAAAAAGAACACAAGAAAACAAGGAGAGGAGGGTGGTCAGGGCGGAAGAACAGACAGTCATGCAATGTCACTCCGTCCCAAAAAGAACAAACAGTGAATACTATGCCAGAGCGGACTGGGGTCCCCACCACGGGGGGGGTCACTAGTTTAAATATCACGACAGTGCAGAATTCAGATCTACAGATCATCAATCTTTCAAACAGGCTGCTTAATGAACATGAATGTAATGTTTTGAAAAAGGGACTAGGATTCTGTCCCACTCAATATGGGGACTTAGTCGATGTTAATATTGATTTGTATAAATTTCTCAGAACACTGAAATTAAAAGAATTTTTTGCACAGCAATCGGTTAAACCTGTCATGAATGTTTTACACACCTCACCCACACACCGTACAATTGGGGACATACGGGGAGTACAAACATTGTTGGCCATTGAGTATGATGAAACACCTGACATGCAGACCATACTAGATGAATTGGACATTAAGGAAAATTACAACAGGGACACGGGTCTCAAATGTAAGTCCAAGTTCGTCCCACCAGGTGGATATCATGCCAACATTGAGAAGTTTGGCGATCTCATTTCACAGGAGCTCAGGAAGCTCGAAGGCTCCAACAAGTACAAGCCCCATCCCACCCCCAATCTATCCCGCCATGAAAGAGAAGCGTTACAGGGATTACAGAATGATACTAATATTGTAATCAGGGAGGCGGACAAAGGAGGGAACGTGGTAATCATGACCCTACAGGACTACATGGGGGAAATCTCACGACAACTGAGTGACCCACAATGTTACGAACCCATCCAACATAACCCCATTCAAGCATTACAAACTACCATCAATGCAAGGCTTATGGAATGGAGGGAGGAGTGCCTAATTACTATGAGTGAATATAGATATCTATACGTTGAGAATGCACGTTTTCCATGTATCTATATTTTACCTAAGATACACAAGGGGGCCTTTTTCCGCCAGGTAGACCAATCATCTCTGGAGTAGGGTCCCCAACAGAGCGATTATCTGAGTTCGTTGACCTATCGCTACAGAAACATGTGATTAACCTACCAGCGTACATTAAAGACAGCAAGGAGATTCTGGTTAAATTTGAAGGGTTCCTGTGGTCAGAGGAGCTCAGATTTGTCACTTTTGACGTGGTGGGACTTTACACATGCATCCATAAGAATTTAGGTATGCAGGCCATACGGCATTATTTAGACACTGAAGGGGCGGATTATTACGCCTACAATAACATGATTATGGACATGATAGAATTGATCCTCACCAATAACTATTTCAAACATGATGAAAGGTGGTATCACCAACTACAGGGGACCGCCATGGGTTCGAGATTCGCGCCGTCGTACGCGGGGCTCTTCATGGGCTGGTACGAGAAGGAACATGCTTGGGCCAGACGTGCCTCCCCTTGGACCAAACATATTGTATACTGGGGGAGGTACATAGACGATATAATCTGTCTATGGTCTGGTACGGAGGCACTCCTTAATGAATACCTTGAATACCTTAATGACAACACGTTTAATGTCCAATTAACTATGCAACACCATCAGGAACACATAGAGTTTTTGGATATTTTTTTCTTTGTGAAGGACTGGGTGGTTCACAGTTCAATATAGCACACATACCTCCTGCAACAGCGTTCTCCATGCGGAAAGTGCCCATGCGAAATCAGTCATTTCTAACATCCCTTATGGGGAAATGGTTAGGGCCAGACGCATATGTAGCGAAGATGAGGGCTTCAGAAAGAATGTATCTGACATTAAACAACGTTTCAAAACAAGGGGATATGACCAAAGGGTATTGGACAGAGTAGAGCGAAGAGCCCTGGCCCTCCCCAGAGCAGATACATTCATCAATAAGCACCCACAAGGGGCAGAGAAACAGCGCAATAAAGAGCACTGGAAGGACAGGATAGCCTTTTATACTAACTACACGGTACATAGTGATCGGATCTTTAAGGCCTTTAGAAAACATTGGCACTTACTGGTCGAGATCCCAACACTACGTCCCCTTATCAATGACCACCCCTCACTGATTTTTAGAAGAGGGCGGACCCTGAAGAGCTCCCTTTGTCCGAGCTACATTACAGCCAGCAAGGCAACCACTAATACATGGCTGCCATGCCCACCGGCGGGTTTTTACACCTGCGCCAATTGCAATGTTTGTTGTCTGGGATCAAATAAGTGCAAAGAACTGAGTTACAATTCTAACCACACATACAAAATCAAACATCACATAAACTGCAACACACAGTTTGTGATTTACATATTGGAATGCCCTTGTGGTATTATTTATGTGGGCAGCACAGTTCGCAATCTTAAAACCAGAATTCAAGAACATCGGAGGGCGCTTATTAAAGGGGATGACAGGTATCCCATGACTGAACACTACCGCTTAACACACACCGGTCCTATTAAATTCAGTTTCTTTGGCATTGACCACATCCCACCTAACAACCGAGGTGGTAATAGAGAACTGTCATTGAGAAGGGCGGAGGCTAAATGGATTTGTAGGCTCGATTCAGTCAAGAGGGGACACAACACTGACCATGAGTTTCACTACTTTCTGAGCTAGAGGTCCCCGCCACCGACCCCTGTGGGTTGGAGTCATTAATGATTGAGTTTATATCGACACATTAATGATTGAATTTATATATAGATCCACGCCCTGTTCATTTTCCTTCACCTTCATTTTCTTTCACCTTCTTTCTGATTCTTACTTTCCCCTTATCGAGTTTCATCTTTCGCTGCATTTTTGTATCGCCAATATGTATTTTACCCTCCATGGGCATTGTTCCACAACAATGGACAACAAACGGCTGGGTTTTAGCCGTAGCCTGTAGTATTTTAGACTCGGTGCTTATATTTAGGCCCTTTTTATCCTAGGGCACGTTATACTTTGACGTGTGGTACTTTGGGGTCTTTTTCTATCCTTAGACACGTTTGGTTCTGATGATTTGGCTCGCACTACTTTTACACCGGGTGTGTAGTCATTTGTTTGCTCTTTCCCCGTGGAAACAATTTCCGACGCTGCCGTTTCCAGCACCCTGTTGGCCAAGGCCCGACTTGTACTGACGCTGCCACCCCAGCAGACAAGCAACCTGGTCATGGATGCATCAGTTACTGTTTAGCCACTATAGGCCCTTACTGCTCGGCCATACTTATCGCTTGCTCCCCTGTGACACGTACGCCGATTATGCTTCCCGCGCAATCCAGTATATAATTACAGGGTTTACTTTCGGCATCTTCATACCCACTTTCAGAGCCGACGGCAGCTCACAGCTTTCTCAGGTATTATTCGCTCTTTTAAGTGATCCTACCCTCAGAGACTATACTGTCTCACCCAACATAGTTTTATCGGCCCCTCTATCGCCGCTCTTATGGCATCTTTGGCTTCCTTTTTACTTACTTTTTGCTTATTCTATATTTTTTATTTTTCACTGTTCCCACGGCGCCCTTGTAAGACAGTTGCATGGATCTCCAAGGGGGTTCGTTTTTTAAATCTTTTCTTATCTTGTGTTTCTACGTGTAATGTCACCCACTGCGCCATTACGGCTCCTCCGCCTGATAGCCGCATGGATTTCGAATGGGGACCCTTTTATAATTTCTTACTCCTTTCTTTTACTCAGGCCCATTATGGGCTAGAACGCGGGTTGTCAAAGGTATTTTTCCTTTGATATGGCCTTTCATTGCGCCCGAACGGCGCCCCAGCCCGGCAGTTCTTTTGATTACTTACGGGGCTCCCGACATGTCTTTATTCCCTGTTAAAGGTGTTTTTTCCCTTTGATATGTCCTTCATTGCGCCCGAATGGCGCCCAGCCCGGCCCCCTTTCTTCAGTGGTTACTCCTTACCGTGGCGCGCATCCGCCACTCTCGCCACATCTCCGTCTTTTAATACTTCCATGTTTCATATTAGTGTATACATCTTCGTTATGTAGAGTTTAAACGTATTTATTTTCTTTGCAGATCGTGTGATTGTTGGCCCTTATCAAGGAGGCCTACACAGACACATCATTTTGTGCAGATCTGTTTTACCTATTGTTTGACATGACTTCAAGATTCGGTTAGAGCTTGCATCTAGCACTTCACAGGGGATATTTGGTATTGCCCTTCCCCTACTTTTCTACTGCAATTTATGGTATGTATATGCCACCGCTTATTTATTTCTAAGCATAATTATTATCTGATTAATTTTCCTAGTGCCTTTTGTGACGGTTATCATAGGGATTCGCATGGTCAGTGGGTGTGGGTTTTTCTAGGATTGCGTTATATACTCCATTTTGTTGGCCCATGCCCTGCTTAGGCGAGAGACCCACAATAAGAAGGATTTCCACACTTATAATACACTAGGATTGGGGCAGTGTCTGAGGACACCAGTCCAAGTACATTTTTGGACCTGGATCTACTGTTGTGCCTAAGCTGGGGCACTCAACCAAGCATATAATTTGTAATCACATAGTGCGTGTCCATGATGGGGTACGACCGTGTCATATACACATAGGCGGATCATCTTTCTCCACTACACGTAGAATCACATAATCTTCATCTTTTGTGCAGATATGTTTTTAATTAGTTCTAATGTAATATAGTAGCGATATAGCACCGTATTAGAGTATTTGTTTGTCACACTGTTTTCAATGTTCACACATGGCAATATTAGTTTCTATGTCCGTTCTCTTTATATTTTGTTTTTACTCGCTCTTGCTCTCGCTAGTCCTCTTACCCTCTATTCCCATGTCTCACTTTCATGATATTTTTTCACTCTACCTTTTTTCTTTCATTTTGGTTTGATTAGTCTTGTGCCAATTATTTTATATATTGTGTGTTTGTACATATATTTATGTGTGTCTCATATTGTAATTCACAGCCCTGAAGAAGTTCATTCCTTATGAACGAAACGCGTTAGCTGGTGTATATCTTTCATTGTTGGATGTATATGAAAAATAAAGGATCTACTGAGAAAAGATATCAAGACTAAATGACTTATTGAAGGACTGTTTTTACTTAGAAGTAGTGCACCACTCCAATCTTCTTTGGTTTCTCTCTCTGCCCAGCAGTAGGCACCCACCGACGGCAGGTGCTGGAGTTGTGTGTGCACACTCATCAGGATATAGTTTCAATCACTAAGGGAACGTAGCAGGAAGTGCGGTTATTGTGTCCGCCGTTGTTTGCAACTTTTTCACATTCTTCTTGGAAGTTGTTGTCTTATTGCCAGGGTTGCATGAATTTCAAAGGCATTTCTGCAACACGAACATTAAGAATTGTAGAAAAAATTCTTAAAGATGTACCGCTTTCAGCTACCTTTCACTTTTCCTCTGTATGGTTGTACATAGGGCTTTATTTTTTTTTCAAGATTCAGGGGCATATTAGCAAGACCGGCGATAAAATTATCGCCGTTTTAGCGGCAGGAAACTGCCGCTAAAACGGCGATAATGGGCTTGCTAATATGCGTTATAGAATTCCAATAGAAGCCCAGGTTAGATGTCCTTCACATCTAACCTGGGCTTCTATTGGAATTCTATAACGCATATTAGCAAGCCCATTATCGCCGTTTTAGCGGCAGTTTCCTGCCGCTAAAACGGCGATAATTTTATCGCCGGTCTTGCTAATATGCCCCACAGTATTCCGAACACTTCAAATAAAGGCCCAGTCAAACCATGCCGCAGGGATGTGTGCCTAGTGGTGGCATGTATCCTGGTTACTCTTCAGACCTTCTTGCTTTACGTCAGTAGTGTCCGTGTCTCCTAATATTAGGTACCCTTGTTAATATGACATCATCAGTGCTATCAATATATGCGTCATTTGTGGTGCATAATTTAGAAAACTCTTGAAAGAATCTATGCCAAAGTAATGTCTCCAGTTGCTTGCAAAAGGGCATTTTTATAGTCTATTTTAATGACGTTGTGGGAAGACATGACTTCGAGCTGCTTTCGGCCACCCACAGCTTGTTAACTATCACTTAATTGAATCGCCCTGTGCACTTTTATCAATTAAATGAATGCTGCTCTGATAGCAATTTCTCCTGATTGCAAGAGCAGTCTTATCCCCGCAGTGCATGCTTTCACCGGCGGCCCTGTTATCTTTATGCAATTTAACTAGCATTCGAACCTATTCATATTATGTAGAGGGAAAGCTAGTCGCCAACTTAAAATGCCCGCAGTACTTTCTCTCCTATTTGGATTCCGCAAAGGGTAGCTTTCTCATCTAGTTGCATGATGTAAGAGAGAACCTTGAATGTTATATATGGCTTTCACACAAAGCCTGTAGTGTGATGAATTCTGAATGCAGTTAGTCACTGTTAAGATTTAACAAGAGTGGAAAAACAAAAGTTGTTTTTCCACTGTTGCTATATCATAAGGTGAAGCACTTTCTTCCCCTGCATTCTCCCACCATACCGTCAGGTACTGCCCGTGCAGGTAAAAGTGGGGCAAGTAAAAGTGGTGGGGTGGGGAGTCGACAGATGATGAAAAGGGAAACTTAAATAAAGAAAAACGAAACCACTTACCTTGCGCTCGCCGCATCACCGGCGAGTGCATGGTAAGTGGATTTCGATTTTTTAAATTGAATTTTTTCTTGTTGTCGTCTGTCGACCCACCCACCCTGCCCTCCCGCCCCCCACCCCCTGCTTTTACCTGCACGGGCCGCGGCTGCTTACCTTGGGTCTATAGAGACCATGGAAAGTGATTGGATGGTGACTGATGGTCTCATCTGTCTTTATCTGCTTCTCTCGGGTCTCCACAGAGAGGAGGAAGGACGCATGCAGCACTCTCCACTCATAATCCATCATATCTCTCCGTGAGTGGGAGTCTCGGCGGACCAACAGTGACAGGAAAATTTCAAGCCACACTGACAGGGTTCTCAGAGACTCTGTCAGCGTGGCACCAGATAGCTGAAATGCACAGCTGTGAACGGGGTGGGAGAGGTAAGGGACAGAGGGAGACATGGGTGTGTGACAGGAGGCTAGGTATTATTTTTAGGTCTCGCCTAGCGACGCAGCGTAAAGCGCTGTCGCTAGCGAGATCTATTGTTGTCGACTTGAGTTTGGAAGGGGGACAGGACATGTCCACGCGTACGGCACGGCCTGGACAGGAGATGTGCACGCGTATGGTGCGAGCAGGAGTTGTAATAACGCCGCAAGCCGTACGCGTGCACATCAACTGTCTGTGCCGAAGCTTAACATACAGGAGATGTGCACGCGTACGGCTCGTGGCGTTATCACAACTCCTGCTCGCACCATACGCGTGCACATCTGCTGTCCAGGCGCGGCGCGCTTGCATGCATTATCAGCTGGTATTTAACCACCTGCAGGCTCCCGCTCAACCCCACTCACCGGCTCTTGTGGGGACTCTGCGCTGCTCCCCGGCTGGTCTCCTTGATGGCAGGGGGGACTCGCCTCTTCACCCGGTCACTCTTTGTGGCGCATCAACACGCGGCGCTACGTCTTGCTCACAGGAGCCCCGCCTGAAATCCTGCTCCGGCCGCATCATGCGGCATTCACGAAGGCGGGGTGGGCTCCCGCCGGACTTCCTCTACTGCTTGCCAGTGCGGGGTGGGCTCCCGCCTCGCTTCTCCGACATGCGGGCTGCAACACGCGGGCTCCCTCAGCTCACGGGAGCCCCGGACACTTCTGGCCGCGCGCTCCATGCCCCGCCCATGTCCCAGGCAAGGTTGCCTGACTTCCGGGTCGCGCTGAGAGCGGCCCGGAGAAGGCTTCCAGAACAGCTCGGGCTGCGGCGGCGAAACGCGGGGTGGGCTCCCGCCTCATCCTTTTACTTTGTTACTTCGGTTGTTACATGCTACGTCTTATTTAGTCTGTAAGCACTATTTTCTTTAATGAGTTTCTCCTTCTGCAGGCCCGACATGCTTTCCTGCAGCATTGAGGCGCCATGCCCGCTTTCACTCTCCAAGCAATAGGTCTCCATTTACAAGAGTTTGAGCTATTGGCATTGTTAATGATGATGCCTTTTATTTATGTGTTAGTTATCAAGACAGATAAATAAAGGGCATTGCCATTTACAATGCCAATAGCTTAAACTCTTGCTAATGCGAGACCTATTGCATTGCAAATGCTTGTTTATATCTGGGCACAGAGATACAAGGGGAGAGTAAATGGATTATCTATAGAGACAGTGTTGGGGGTGGGTGGCAGAACACCAGCTACATTTTTGAATATCTGAGAGGGAAGGGAAGGATAATGCTAAGAGTGGTTTGGAATGATGAGAGTTTTTTTTTTTTAAACTCAGGTGGGGAACGTAGTCATGGCAAGAGGATTGTGGGAGTTATTGCCAGGGCACCAGGAGTAAAACGGGACAGGGGAATGAACCAGGTCGGCCATGCTTTGTATTGCTCTTCCATGACCCCTCTATGCCCATACAGCTGGAGAGATAAGAGGGAGAAGAAATGAGAGCAATACATAACAAAATTCTATCTGCTTGCAGACTGTAGCATTATCCTCTAGACACATGCTATTAGAAGTAATACAGCGAAAACACTACAAATGGACGCCACACCAATTTAGAAAAATAAGTAATCTTTATCTAAACCAAACAAGACCAAAACAACAAAAATCCAACATACAATAATCAAAATAAGCACTTTGTAAGAATAACCTCAAAAATGCAGTTCCTTGAAGTAGGTAGCTCCACCCGGGGCTACCGCAGTGCTGAAAACAACCAAATGTAACAGTTTCGGTCAACTGCGTCAGTGCGGACCGGCGTTGGTGTCAAAAAACTTGTAAACAGTACCTTCAGTTCGGGCCAACCGCGTCAGTACGGGCCAGTTGCGGCAACCATCGCGGTTGCAGTGTTAAGTGTAGCGGTTCAGCGTGCGGTGCCCTTAGGTCGCGGTGTAGGCAGCGGCTCGGTAACGGTCGTCCAGCAGCGTCGGTGAGACTGGAGCGGTGGTGCAAAGTAGGGCGGTGCTCATTGTGGTGCTGACAGGTCACAGTGCAGGCGGCTGTGCCGGTCGATGGGAGCTTGCAGCGGCATCGTCGGTGAGACCAGAGAGGCGGAGTAAACTGAGGCGATGCAGAATGCGGTGCCCACAGGTAGCGGTGCAAGCATCAGCTCGGTGGCGGTGGTCATCGTCTTCGGTGAGACCAGGGTTGCGGTGCGAAGTGCGGTGGTGCCCTTTGCATTGTCTTCAGATCACAGAGGTGGTAGCAGTGTTGGTGATGGTGTCGGTCTGCTGTTTCCCTCTGTGGCAACTGGAATGCACAGTCCCAGAGGCGGAACCCAGAGCAAGGCGAAGTCTTTGCTGTTCCTGAGACTTCATGAACAGGGGGCAAGCTCTACTTCAAGCCCTTGGAGACACTCAGCAGAAAAAGTCACAGAAAGTTCAATCCAATCCTTTTCTCTGCCCAAGACAGAAGCAGCTACTGCAGGCCAACACAGCAAATCACACAGCAAAGTGGTAGTCTCTCCTCACAGCTTTCCCAGCTCTTCTTCTTGGCAGGTTCCTTGATCCAAGTGAGTTCCAAAGTGGGGGGCGTGGCTTGCCGTGCTGCGGAATGGCCGCTTTGTAAGCGAGCTCCGCCGGCCGGGATTTAATCCTTAACTTATCCGCTCATAACTAGAGCTATAGCCTGCACTTTTCGCTTACCTGGAAGCGGAACTGTAGTGGCACCGATCGATGTGCCAACTGTCCGCTGGGGAGGTGTGCATGCGGACTCACGAGCCCCGATCTGAGGTGAGCAGCTGGCCTGGAGCTGGAGGCGGTGGTGCGACGCGGCACGCCTAAGTAATTGAGCCCGGGGCCCTGGAGGTGTCGGAGCGGACATACCCACAGAGCGGCTCCTGGTGCCTGAAGGGAGACCGGGTGGAAGGGACGGAGTGAATTAGACCGGTAGCTGCTCCGGCGTCCCCGTGAACGGTGCTACTGTCCCGCACCGTGATATCCGGGCCCTCGAGTGGGACGCGAGTGGGACGCGAGGTGCATCGGACGGAAGGGCGCCATCTTAAGAAGCAGAAGAAGATCGCCAGGCAAGACCGCCGCGACGAGGTTGAGTGTCGCCTATGTGAGGAGGTATTTATGCGGATAACCCGAGTGGCTGCATAATAGTGCCTACGCGGGTAGCGGCCTTAATGGTGTTACGCGAGGAACTGCACACACCGCGCATTCTGTTTAGTTTGCGCAGGCCGACAAGGGGGGCACATTGGTGGCACTGAGGCATGTACTGTGGCGGGGACACCTCCACCATCTTGTGGCCCATCTGAGTGCATTGCCCTGAGGTCTTGCTATTTTAAAGCTACTGGATTGTGGGACGCGGCGCTAGATTGGATGGGCTGCATTAAGTGCACACAGAAGCGGTGAGGCTGGGTCGTTCTGTGAGGCGTGCTGTGGTGGACTTCTCAATTTGGCCTTATACCATATGCCCGTCCTGGTGCTGCAATATCGGCGAAAGATCTACTCTACCCCTGATTTGGCTGGGTGAGAGGGACCGAGTGGGGGCTGGTGGAGATCCGAAAGCAGCCAGCTCGGGGCCTGGCGCTGTGAAGTGGCGAGAGGACACGTGTGGCTAGTGGAGGAAGCGGCGCAACTGGGAGTAGATATTTTCAGTCCCCTGCATCACGACAGTGGCGCGAGGTCGCCAGCTGCAACATGGGCAAGCAGGATGCCAAGCATCCTAAAATCAGCTTTGACCAGCGTCGCTCGACCAGGCAGATGGAGTCGGATTCAGAATCAGCAACTGGTGGGTCCTCGGAAGGACCGGTTGGCGATCAAGGGGAAGACATCCGCTCGCTTATGCTGGAAATGCGCTCTAGCCTTCGCACGATAGATGCCAAGTTAGATACACTGTCGGCCCAAATGGACTCTGTGAAATCCCAGATCGGAGTACATGAACACAGATTGGATGTGCTAGAGAACAAACAGACGGAATTCCATGAATTCCAAGTGGAGACGAAAGAGCAAATATCAAGCATGGAAAGAATATTGGGTGTGATACGTGAAAAAAACGAGGATTTGGAGGCGAGATCACGCCGCAATAATCTCCGAATCACGGGAATACCAGAGACGACAGCGATTACCAAAATGGAAACGTACGTTGCTGATCTGCTGCGGGACCTCTTCGCTGCGCACCTCTCGCCTGTCTTTGCGGTGGAACGGGCCCACCGGACCTTGGGTCCAAGGCCACCAGTTGGGGCACCTCCGAGACCTATTCTGACACGGATAATGAACTATCAAGATCGCGAAACCATACTGCGGCAGGCACGCTCAATGGGGGAGATCACTCATCAGGGAAACAGGATTGCCTTTTTCCCAGATTTCACTCCTGCGGTACAGGCGGCAAGACGAGAGTTCCTTCCGGCCAAGCGGATTTTGCTACAGGGGCAGATTCCTTATTCACTGTTATACCCGGCGAAACTCAAGGTATCCTACGATGGAACTACACACTTCTTTACAGATGCCAAGTCAGCCCTAAAGTTCGCGAAACATGTGGGTGGTCGACCGAGAAAGAACAGTCCCAGAACGGAGGAGGCGACGGAGAACCGGGCGAGCGATAATGACTGAGACACGTGAGATCTGTCCTCTAAGATACCACTAAGTTTGCCCTGGGACAATCCTGATTGGGCTAGGAGAGAACGCTGGTGGACTCAGATGCATGCATAACTCTATTGTTTGGCTATTATAATTTATTTTGCTTACTGCAGGGGGCTTACATCAGAGAGAACCACTTATCCATAAACACCTGATTTGGGGTATACAATTGATGTTCAGCTGGACTTTAGCTCCATGTTTCAATGTGGGGAGATGTGGGGACATTCGTTAGTTGAAGGTGTCAACTTATGGGCTAAGATGCACTTAATTTTTGACTGATTGTCACTGGGAGGTTTCGGGAGATCAGCATGGGGGGCCCCTCCCTGTGGACGGGTACGGGAAGGTCTTCCATTGAATGTACGCACCATCCCATCTCACATTTATCTCGTACCAAAACTATTATCCTGATGGGCGGAAGGGAGGCAATGCGGGGAGGTTCGTATGGAGGAGCAGAGGATGGAGAAACGTGTGTTTCTATCTCACATTCTGGCTGGCAGACTGATCGGATGTCATACATTTACTGTTTTAATATAACGCAGACTTGACTCTAGGCAGTTTCTCGGCCACCCTGCTGAGGTAGGGTAGATGGCCGGTATGCACTCACCCCCATGGGAGATTTCCCGAACTTATGTTCTATTGTATTTGTTTGCGGGGGTATTCTTCAACCTGATTGGGGGGTTGGTGTGGGCGGGGGGGATGGATTGGGGGTTTATTTAGTGTATTAGTGGTGTGTGGTTATACTATTGCGGGACAAGTGTTGTGGGACGTGTGTGGGTCAGGTGCGCTGCGGGCGGAAGGATGGAACATAGTATACTTTGCAGTGTGACACATGGCTAGCGTAAATTGCCTGACATGGAATATAAGAGGATTAAATGACAGTAGGAAAGCTAGGCTGGTACATGCATATCTTACAAGACACAACATAGATATATGCATGTTACAGGAGACGCATCTGCATACTCGCATCTCCTCTAAACTCACGCAGAAGAGATGGGGATTTATATACACATCGGTCTACTCTAACTATTCACGTGGGGTAGCAATATTGATAAGGCGTGGACTAGACTGGAGGGAGAAAGAGGTACATACAGACACCGATGGACGCTTCATTATTTTACTGGGCTCTCTGGGGGGTGTCTCCTTGGCGATGGTAGCGATATATGGCCCAAATGTTGATTCTCCGTGGTTTTTTCAGGATGTGTGGGCAAGGGTTGAGGCAACTGGCTGCACCATGGTTCTTTGGGGGGGGATTTCAATGTAGTCATAAATGATGACTTGGATAGACAAGGTACAGCGAGGACACATAACCCGGCGGCTAGTAAACTGCTAAATAATATACTTGATGATGGGGATTTGGTTGATCTATGGCGTAGGCAACACCCATTAACTAGAGAGGGCACGTGCTTCTCAGAACACCGTAGGGCCTGGTCCCGAATAGATTATTGGATTTCAACTAAAGATGTGGCTGGTTGGGTACTGGAGGCGTCGTACCTTCCAAGAACGTTGTCTGATCATGAACCATGTTTGTTAAAAATTGCACTCCCTGATACTAGACGGCAGCCATTCTCCTGGAGGCTATCGCCCCACGCACTGTTAGACGTGGCATTCCGAGAGGAAGTCCGTACAGATATTACAGATTATTTCACTATTAACACCGGAACAGTTGATTCTATGGCCTCCTTATGGGAGGCGTTCAAAGTGGTCATTAGAGGCCAGTGTATTTCTAGACAGGCAGGGGTGCTTAAAGCCATAAGAACCACTTTGGACAACATAGAGAAGCACATACATGACCTAGAAACACGTTTATACTCTGAAGACACACCCGCACTGCTAGCTCAGTTGAAGGCCAAACTGTTGGAATATGATGAGGAGGCACAGAGGGAGGTGAAGTTCCTCGGGAAATACGCCGAGGCACGCAGGTATGGGGAAGGAGACAGACCTGGACAGACACTGGCAGGTATGCTTAAAAAACCAAGAGCTGCCGTATATGTTCCTGAGCTGAAAGCCAAGACTGGTGGAACGGCTAGGGGCCCAGTGGAGGTACTTAAAGAGTTCTCCGCCTTCTATACCCATCTTTATACAGCCACGCAAACCGAATGCCCGGAGGGCATGCAGGAATTTCTTGACTCCCTCGCATTGGTCTGGTTTAACGACAAACACAGGGAATACATGCACTTACCCTTTACAGTGGAAGATGTCTCAGCAGTAATAAAGAGCCTGCCATTGGATAAGGCCCCCGGTTTGGACGGTCTGACAACTGCCTTCTATAAGGCATATGTATCTGAACTGGCACCTAAACTTCTAGCGGTATATGAGGAGGCTCATGAAACAGGGATATTGCCGCAAACAATGCGGGAGGCCATGCTGGTAACTCTGCTGAAGCCGGGAAAACCAGAGCATGATCTTGATTCCTATAGACCGTTGTCGCTACTAAATGTAGATGTTAAAATCCTAGCAAAACTGATTTCGAACAGGCTGCAACCCATGCTTCTAATGATAGCTCTACCGGACCAATCGGGCTTTATACCTGGCAGATCCACCTCGCACAATTTAAGAACAATTTTCTCGGTCCTCCATTACCTACACCAAGATGTACAGGCGGCGGCAGTCTTCCTAGACGCGACGAAAGCGTTTGATTCGCTAGAGTGGCCATATCTGTTTAGAATTCTTGAGCGAATGGGATTTGGTCCTCTGTTTATACGTTGGATTAGGCTGTTATACACTGGACCCTCGGCTAGAGTCCGTGCAAATGGCTTGATATCTGATCCATTTACAATTACGAGAGGCACAAGACAGGGTTGCCCACTGTCCCCATTGCTATTTGCCATCGCGATGGAACCCCTGGCTGCGCGCATAAGACAACACCACACAGACAAAGGGATAGGGTTTAGCGCCAGAAGCCTCTTGATATCAATGTATGCAGATGATGACACCCTCTATATCACTAACCCTGCGCAAAACTTAGACAAGGTCCTACGGGAGTTTATCAAATTTGGGGGGTTGGCTGGTGTATCTATTAATTGGGGTAAGTCGGTGGTATTCCCACTCACGGACAATACTCTGGCGGTAAACTCTGAGTTCCCGATACAATGGGAAGACGACAAGGTGAAGTATCTGGGAATCTGGATTAGTAGGGATGTGCAAGAGGTGTGGAACCTAAACTATGGCAGGGCCATTGCGTGGTTGGAGGAGAAGGTTACACTGTGGACCAAATTGCCACTGTCGTTGGCGGGGAAGATCGCATTGGTTAAAATGGTGGTGCTACCCAAATTTTTATATCTTTTTGTAAATTTGCCAATAATACTCACACAGCCATTTTTTAATACACTAAGATCACTACTGATCTCGCTGGTGTGGTCCGGGGGGCAGGCTCGAGTCTCGTGGGACCTATTATCTCTACCGCTTAAGCAGGGTGGTCTGGGGGCCCCGGATATGAAACTTTACGCCCTGTGCGCACAGGCACAGTTCTTGCATTATTGGGTTCACCCTGCGCCATTTCAGTCACACGTGGCTGTAGAATTGGATGCGGTTGCACCGATTCCCTTACGGGTGGCGGTGTACCAACCCTACAAAAGACCCACGGAGGGCATAGACTCCTCTGAGACGCTGAGATGGGCTTGAGATGGGCTAAAAAGGAGAGCCGGAGACCAGGTGCTATATGCCCCCTCTATCCCGTTGGCGCAGAATCCAATGCTGCCGAATATTAAAGGCGAATTAAATAACAGAATTGCTCAGAAAATGTCACTCCATGCCTTTGCAGATCTCTATCCAGGGGGGGGGGGTTCGTGATCCCCCGACGGCAACGGAGGGTCAGGTGGTACCGTTTGGCGAAACATTTTTATATCACAAAATCAGAGCTGCATGTCGGGCGCTACATAGTGGATTCCCTACCCAACCGCGCACTTTGGCAACCCTGGAAAATCTGTTGCGCACACCATCTCCACGTAGGCTCATCACTAGGCTCTACACGCATATGCAACGAGATGCCCCTGTGATAGTGCCTAGTGCCTTACATAAATGGAATATGGAATTGGAACCTCCCATGACCGAGGACCAATGGACGTATTGTTGCACTCAGTTGACTGAACTATCCCCGAACTATAAATTACGTCTGATCCACATCAAATATTTACACCGGTATTACAGAACACCTCTTAGCCTACAAAAGATGGGACTCAGGGAGGATAGCGGCTGTTGGCGGTGAGGGACATTAGAGGCTTCCTTTTTACATATGGCATGGGAATGTCCTAGACTAGCAGAATACTGGACATGTATTTTCAGGTCCATTAATCAAATCCTGGGGCTGGAGCTCATACCCTCCCCAATGGTGGGACTGTTGGGGTATGTAAAAGACACACATGTCAAGAAACGCAAGCTACATGCCCTTCTGTTACTGTTTGCGAAACGTCAAATAGCAATGTACTGGGGTAGAAAGAGAAAACCCAGTATTAAAGAATGGATTAGAGAGGTCACATTTTGTCAAATACAGCTCTCTACCTTTTGGGAGTTAATGCCACCCACGTCCAGGCCACGAGAGATTTGGGAATCATTTCTGGAATGGGTTCGGGAGAGGACGCGTTTGGTTGAAGATGCAGGTGAGATGGCACAGACTGAAGTTGTTTAATTCCATTGCTGAATGTAGCAGATTAAGGAATAAGTAGGAAATGGGGATTGGTATAAATTACCTACTGTAATAGTTTAATATCACGCTGTGCCCTTGGTTAACTCTGCATATCTAGAACTCGCACACAGCGACCAAATGTGATTATGTAATGTATATCTTGTGAGATGCCACACATGTATGTTCTACACTGCCACGACTATTTAACCACTATACACCGTGTTGTTGTTTTGTTGTAATAACTAATGCGCATTGTATCTTTACGAAACAGCTCAATAAAGGAAAATTATAAATAAAAATAAATAAATTAAAAAATTAAAAAAATTAATAAATAGGTCATCTTCTCAAAAAAAAAAAAAAAAAAAAGTGAGTTCTAAAGTTCTGGGGTCTGGGCCCCAATATTTATACTGCATTTATCTTTGTTCCACAAACCAGCAGGGGCACATAGGATGGCTAAGCATGAAAATATACACTTTCTAAAAGCGGTATTTTCAAACCCATAATATAATTTACTAAAAGATGCATTTTTATATTCTGAGTTCAGGCATACTAAACTCCAAGTTTCTATCTTGTCCCAATGGGAAGGTATACTTATAAGATGTTATAAATATACTCCCATTCTATCCTATGAGACAGATAGCCTTTCCATAGTGAAAAATGAAATACGTTGTATTTCACCATCAGGACATGTCACACACACAAGTACATGTCCTACTTTTCTCATTCACTGCACCCTGCCCACAGGGGTACCTTGGGCCTACCTTAGGGGTGACTCACATGTAATAAAAGGGAAGGTTAGGGCTTGGCAAGTGGGTGCACTTGCCAAGTCGACATGGCAGTAAAAACTGTGTGCAGACACTGCAGTGGCAGGTCTGAGATACCTTTACAGGGCTATTTCTGTGGGTGGCACAATCAGTGCTACAAGCCCACTAGTAGTATTTGATTTACAGGCCCTGGGCACACATAGTGCACAGTACTAGGGACTTTGGAGTAAATCAAATAAGCCAATCATGGAAACACCAATCCATAATCACAATTTGCATAGGGAGCACTTGCACTTTGGCACTCATCAGCAGTGGCAGAGTGCCCAAAGCATCTAGAACATCAAAACGAAAGCCAGTGCACAGCAAAAATACAGGAGGCAGAGGCAAAAAGACAGGGGAAAATCACGCCAAGGATGCCAGGTCTAACAGAAGGAGTATCTTTTTTGGAACATCCCAGGTTTACCAGTTCTGGTAATCTGGGAATGCATCAAAAACCATGGGAGTTGTACGGGAATACCCACACAGCTCTCATGGAATGCCTTCCTAGGACAGAGTGAGGCAATGCAGCTATTTGTGCTGCGTTGCTTTACTCCAGTTTTATGAAGCGACTCAGGGCCACGCAAAGTGACCTGCATGGCTTCATAAATCACAGGTAAGGGTTGTGTCGCTCTTGAACCAGGTTCTGTAGTGCAAGGGCGAAGCAAACCGACTCATAAATAGGCCCCTAAATACAGTGGGTCTGATTTACAAGGTAAGTTAAACTTTTGAGTAAGTTACACTTTATAATAAGTTTACTATTTTTGGTATTCCAATACTCCAAGTGTAAACCTACTACAAAAGTGTAAATTACATGTCTCCACCCCCAGAGTAAAGCACTTGGCTTACTCTAGTGTGAGTGGGGGATGTCCCTTTATACCCACTCAACCCTCTCTTAATCTGTTTTACTCCTCCCTAATCCCATCTCCTTTAATACTAAGTCTGCCCCTTTTCACACCCACTCGTCTCCCATCCACATTTGCAACTAAAATCTATACTTACATGTACAGAGACTCTGCAGAAGGAGCAGAGAACTCCGCACATATCAGTATAGGCAAAATGCAGACTTTGTAGTATGTTTTGTAGTACGTTTTGTAGTGCAGATTTTGGATCAGCCGTATAGTCTTCAGAGTAGGTTTGTCTCTTGGCTGCACTCTGCCTGAGCTTTCTAATCACATACGAGGTGGTTGTTAGTTAGTTGCATCATGCAAAGTTGGCCTTCTAACATTGTTGCATGATTCCATGTAATTGCGCTGTCTTTGTTCTGGTCTGCATACTGCCAAGGTTAGTCTTGCCACCTAGTTGCATGTGACACGGGGCAGCATGCTCAGCTGCACATTATGTAAAGAAGCTGTTTCACCGCGTGTCATATTGCTTGATGTAGAATTGCAACCTATGTACATGCTGTAAGGAGTAGCATTGCCATCTAGTGCTTAGGGACGCTTTGTTGTTGCATTTTCTATTTGAACTGAGGGGAGTGGAAACCTAATTGCTGTTGCCCGGTTTGCTTTGCTGACCGTATTCTGTTGCCTGGTTGCTGTGCTGCCCGTATTTTGGAAGCGGGGACTCCCTGTCCCAGAAGGCATAGCAGGAGCGAGGAGGCGGATACCCCCACGCATGCTGATAAGCACAGCTGCCCTCCCGTGGCGCGGGATGCATGCAAGCCGCGCCCGGGTGAAGCCCGGGCCAAGGGCGGGCCCGTCCGAGCCCGAAAGAGGCTGGGCTGGGCCACCTCTCTTGGACTGCAGAGTCGAGGACTGAGACTGGATCCAGTGTGCTTAGAGTGCTGAGAGTGTTGCAGTCCAGCAGCCTCTTCCAGGGTGTGGATGACAAGCAAGTGCTCCTCGCCCAACAGCTCCTTGGACCTTGTTACCACCACCTGAGCAGGTAGGAGGACGAACATTGCCGGCTTGGCTTAAGACAGGAAAGGGCTGGATCTGCCTGGTCGCTCGCGACACAGCGATATATTTTTATAGTGAGTTAGCGAGTTAACATCCACCATTCCCGGTGACCCCATTTTTGTTGCTATCTCCCTCCACCTGGTGAAAATGGGAAAACGTATGAGGATGGCGACAGGTGCACCGGTGCCACAAGGCACTACCACGGACGCATTCCTTGTAAGAGCAGTGGGGATTATTGACAAGGAGATCGAGCTTGCCGTACCTTGTCCTCAATCCAGCTTACTCAATAATGTAAGGGTCAGTATAGCTCAGCCTGATGGTCCTGCAGGGCCTGCAGAGCTAGATCCGGGCTCTCTCCTTCCTTGTTCAAGTTTCATCTGGACAGGGGCAGATGTAGGATCTGGCCTGGGTGGAGAGGTGACCACATCCATAGGGCTGGACTGAGCACCTTGCCCGGTCACTCGGGGCACCAGTGACAAGGGTGTGGATCCCACCCCCGCGTCAAGGAGTACCGGGGTGAGGAGAGGACTTGGAATTGGACTAGAGAAGGGAGTCAAAAGGAAAGGCCCCTCGTCGGCGTGCAAAGCAAAACGCCCCAGGGCACAGGGGTCGGTGCAAGAGGTAACCAACATGCCATCTAAGGGTGAGCTGGTGGTAATAATGGAAGGCTGGCTGGAGTCACTACTGGCAAGCATGGACCTTAAACTAGACGCCATTTTGCAACGCTTGGCCGCCATTAAATCGGAGCTCCTAAAGCTGCAACAGGGCATGCCAGCAGAGGCCAGAGCAACCCTGAGCAGGCCAGTAGGAGTGCCTGGCCCTCGAGTGGACAGTGCCAGAGCACATCACCACGGGCCCAACGGGATCAATGGAACCAATGGTCAGGGGACTCTACCAACTTGGAGAGACTTGCACGGAAGAGAATCTTTTCCCTCCAGGCCGCCGATGGACTCAAATCCCACAAAGGCTAACTCTTTGGCTGTAATAGCAGATACGGAAAACCCCTGCCCCCTGCCCCCAAGCCCAGACCTGTCCCAGGCTAGCAAACACCTCACGGGGAGAATCGTTGAGTGGGGAAGGGGCTTGTCAAGAGATCTGGGCATCAGTGCATACGGGTACAAGCCAGACGCAGAGGTTACCGGTTCTAGACCTACCCCCGGAGTCAACCCCATATGTAGTGATCCTTGGAAATGTCCCGCTACTACTACCCCAGGGTGGCACTGAAGTGTTTGACCAACTAAAGAACAAAGTTCTACATTGGTTGTCTTGCAACACGATCTTAGGTTTCATCAATATGGTACGAAGAGTCTCGTGGATCGGAAGGTCCAACAAACATATGGGAGGAGACTGCGTTGTAATCAATTTTAATAGGCCTCACCTGGTAGACAGGGTCCTGCACACAGTCGCACAGAACAATTCCCGTGGCCCGCTTCATCCGTAGGAGCCCTTCCCCTGGGCCATTTCTACAATACTCTGAGTAGAGTAAGACCACTTGGGGAAGGGAATGACCTGATTCACCTGGTTCTTCCTTTGCTCCGGCAGCCTTTTAGACAGCCGACGATTCATGATATCCCCCTCTTCAATCGATTTGCTCCTCTGGATACCTTGGACTCCTGTGATTGACTTACTGATAAGGTCCCGGTACAGTCATCACCATCATTCAACACCGTGACTTTGTCAGGTTCTATTGGGACTAGAGAAGGAAAGGCATGTAAACTTGTGTCTTGGAATATTGCTGGGATAACAAGCAAGCTTAGTGATCCTATTTGGTGTGCTTTCATAAATGTTTTTGATGTAATATGTCTCCAGGAGACATGGGTCAATACTAACAGCTTCTTTTTTGAGGGCTAAAGACCTTTTCTGTGCCCGTCACTCCATCAAGGGCGGGAAGACACAAGGGCAGTTTGACTATCTTTGTCTCCTTGGCCGTCCATTGTCGCATGAAAGTGTTGCCAACGGACAATCCCTGTTTACAGGCTTTGTTATTTTCACAGGGGTCCGATAAGCTATTGTTATTGAACTTTTATAATGCCATTGTTGCTGCCCCAGACGTCTGTACCATTTCTAGGCTAGGTTTGTTTTTAAGCAGCATGACATCGAAGTATAATCACAACGGATTCCTTCTGATTGCTGGAGACTTTAATCTTCACTTATGCAGGGACCCTTCTGTGTTAAATCCGCCCAATTCAGGATTTCCGCAGTGGGCTGAAATGCATGTAGAGCATACCAAGCAGGGAGAATCACTTAACACTCTAGTGGAAAAATTTGACTTGACTATGGCAACGTGCTGGGTGGTTCGGAGTGGGAGGTCTCTTGTTCCAACCTTCTGAGGGAGGGGGTGTGCATCCTATATTGATTAGTTAGTTGGTTCCAGTCAGGGAAAGCCAGGATGAAAAGTGTAATGGCGCCCCTCAAGGCTATAGACCAGGGCAGAAGGCTAAGGTGGGCCCAGATTACTCCAGAACCTTTCCACAAGTCCCTCGCAGTGAGGTGTAAAGGGCAACTTGATATTTGACCATAGTGGCATGAAGCGCCAGGGATTATCCTTGATGCCTTTGTGCTTATCTCTTGTGCTATTGGGGATCTCCTAAAGGCAAACACAAGGAGATGATGGACGGAGCGCTGACATTTTTCAGACACTCACACCCAGTCACAGATCTGGGTTGAATCCATCATCATTCTTTAGCTCACTTCACCACCTCAGTTCAGACCGAGCCATATGGAAATCAGTCTTGACCCTGTGCCTCATGGGAACAGTCCAGCCCGAACTGCCAAGCCAGGTCTTCCCGGAACCAGAAACAAGCATCCTGGGACCGGTTTCTGGGTAACACCCTTCATCAGCCAGGCTTGCTTGAATCCAGTGGCAAAGTGAGCAAGGGTCCCACGTCTGGGCATACCCTGCCAACTTAGGGCAAACAAAGCAAATCCCGAAACCGGTCCCAGGATGCTTGTTTCCTGTCCAGGGAAGACATGGCTTGGCAGTTCGGGCTGGACTGTTCCCATGAGACACAGGGTCAAGACTGATTTGCATAAAGCTGTGTCTGAACTGGGGTGGCGAAGTGAGCTAAAGAACGATGATGGAGTTAACCCAGATCTGCGACTGGGGGTGAGTGTCTGAAAAGTTTCAGCGCTCCATCCACCAACTACTTATGTTTGCTTTGTTCGCCCTAAGCTGGCAGGGTATGCCCAGACGTGGGTCCCCTACTCACTTTGCCACTGGATTCAAGCTAGCCTGGCTGATGAGGGCTGTTAGCCCGAAACCGGTCCCAGGATGCTTGCTTCCGGTCCAGGGAAGTCATGGCTTGGAAATTCGGGCTGGACTGTTCCCATGAGGCACAGATCAAGACTGATTTGCATATAGCTGTTTCTGAACTGGGGAGGCGAAGTGAGCTAAAGAACGATGATGGAGTTAACCCAGATCTGCGACTGGGGTGAGTGTCTGAAAAGTTTCAGCGCTCCGTCCACCATCTCCTTGTGTTTGCTGCGATCTCCTAAAGGCACCATCTAGGTGCCCGAACGAGCGTGTCCCGAGATGGTTTGACCGTAAATGTTCCAGAGCAGCAAGGGAATTGAGGGGAGCATTAGGCATTAAACCCGGGGACCCATCTCTAGTTAAAGCCTGTCGAGGTCAATAAAAGGCAGAACTAGTAAGGCACAAGGCCGATCTGAGGGATGAGGCTTGGTCCAAGCTGGCCGAGGTTAGTACCCTAAAAAACAGTGAAACGTTTTGGAACATAGTTATTAGCCCATTTTTGGTAGGAGATGATGGCCAGGCACTCAACACACATAACTAGGCTAGTGGATTGCCGGGGGCAGGAAAGTCGGCCCTTGTCATCCATGCCAAAGAGGTCACAAAAGGTATCGAGGGACTGTCTAGAAACAAGGCCCCTTGACCTGATGGCATACCCGACTTCTTTTTATCTAACCCTCAGCTGTGGGTGCCAGTCAACACCTCTACTATCAACACAGCTATTAGAGAACCCCCACCCACCTCCTGGGCCATACCCACCATTGTACCGATTTTTAAGAAAGGCAACAGGAACAGTACTTTTTGTTATAGGCCCATATCACTGTTGGACTCAATGGTAAAGGTGGTGGGCCACATCTTATTGGATAGGCATATGAAAATAACATACTAGTAGATATTCAATATGGCTTTCGCCCTGGGAGGTCAACAGTGGACCAATGTCTTAATCTGTACATGGTTTTAAACAAATACACGGTCGCGTGTGCAGGCAGGATTTACTTGGCCTTCATGGACCTGCCGTCGGCCTTTGACCAGGTGAACAGAAGAAAATTATGGGAGACCCTTCTGTGTATGGGAGTATACAACAACATCATTGGTTTTTTACAGGAGCTCCACAGGGACACCAAAGCTGTGGTTCGTTATACCAACAATGTCAAAGTGACCAGGCAGTTCCCAATCCAGAGAGGGGTACATCAGGGTTGTGTATTGGCTCTCTTTTTATTTAATTTATATATTAACAGTTTAGAGAAAGATCTGACAGCCACTCACGCGGATGTTCCCCAGGTGGGCCGACGGGGTCTGCCGGTATTACTGTATGCGGATGACGCGGTTCTCATGGCCTGGACCTCGAGGGGGTTGCAAACTTTTCTTAACTCCTTCATTGCCTTTATGGAAGACCGGGACCTGTTAGTTAATAATTCCAAGTCATACGTGATGCAGATAGGTCACAGGCCAACCAAATCCTTCAATTTTATGGTAGGGACCATCCCTGTCCCCAAGACCAGTGTCTTCTCCTATTTAGGAATTATGTTGGATGCCAACTTAAACTGGAGCCCTCTAAAAAAAAGTAAACAGGGGGGCCACCTATACGTGCTAATGCAGCCATTTTAAATTTTGCTTCCTGTCTAGGCAAAAAACCTATAGGCACCCTCTTGCAGATTTATAGATCTAGGTGTGTTTCTCAGGCAGCATACGGTAGTGAGATCTGGGGTTATGCCCCACATGAGGAACTTCAACTAATGGAAAACAGGTTTTTGAGACGACTAATATGTGTCCCTCAGGGTACCTCTACTTATATTGTTCACAACGAATTGGGTGTGCCCTATCTGACAGATTTGTTGTCTTTCCGCCCTTTATATTATTGGCTTAAAATTTAGTCGAGTGACGGGACCACCCTCAATAAAGAGATACTAAGGGACTGTCTAGGCCTGGACAGTGCTCACCATATTCCCTGGTTCAATTATGTATGAGAAGGACTCAGGAAACTAGGTAGACCAGACCTCCTTTGCACCCCTGACATCGTTTGGAGAAAAAACTGGCCTTGGGTAAAAGAGTCCTTTTTTAGACTGCGGGCTACGGAAAGGGAAGAATTCGAGCTAAGGAAGCCCAGCGTACATAGACAGAGCCTCCTGAAAACGGTCCCTTCTACGGAACCTTATCTTTTAGGACTTTTCAGTTTACATGACTGTTTATTTATTGACTACACTTCGCCTTGATTTATTCCATCTTCTTCTTGCTCACCCTAGAGGGAGCAAGAAAGGCGAGATCTTGCTGCCCTGTGGCTGCGACGGCACGTCTCCACGGGACATGCTCCATTTTTTAATGTTTTGTAGCAATTATGAGGTGCCCAGGAAGACCTTTCTAATCCCTATTTTAAAACAAGCCAATTTTAAACAAGCAAGACTTGCTTTTACCTTTTTATTAATGCTTTCAGGGAGCGCTGTATGGCATGTTCTTAGCTTTTTAAAGGCTGCAGTGAGGCTCAGAGCAACCTGTGATTAATCATCAGGGGTGGGGGAAAAATGGATATGAAGCCATTTCGTACCCCTTTTAACCTATTTTATTGTAGTTTTTATGTGTATTGTGATGTACTCTTGACTTTTATGGTTTTCTTTACAAAAGCCGAATAAAGTTTTCATTGATTGATTGATTGATATTTGAACTGAGTGGTATTGAGAACATAACAGTGATATGTAGGCAGTGTAATGAAGAATTAGTTTCAGTACTACAATTTGTCATGCAGTATATGCTAGACAAACACTTTTGAACCTAAGGAGCTGAAGTACAAAAATAGTAAGCAAGTGTAGGTGCATGTCTAAAACGTGTCCAAAGACTTGCTGGAGAGGGGTAAATGGATATATTAAAAAAAAATACTGGAATAAGCAATACTCCTGATTTGTTACTCTTATATACTCAAATTATTTGTTAGTGCACACCATTCAACAAAACTGAGCAGACATTTTCAATAACTTTTTGATTTGTCTAGGTTATTTGTAGTGCGTTAACAAGTGTAGATGTTGATAAAATACACCAACCAAAGTGAATATGTGCTACCAAGTGCCTTTCTGGAGTAATGAGCTGGTTGCATCTTCTCGTTTTTTGGTCAATTAACGAGAGGAGCACATATTTAATATGTATTACATTTCATTTATTGAGGCACTACTAAAGTCAAGAAATAATTATTTCTAATTTTCTAAACTGTTGTCTCTGTTTGATAGCATTCTTTGTGAATACTTCTGAGTTTTAAACTACACATTTCAGCTTATTCAATTACTTTGCAGGCCTTCTTCATGTTAGAAACACTGGGCTAGATTAGTGATTAAATACTGCATGTAGTTCCATTTTTGCTATTATTGAATTCATCAGTGTTGTGCTGGTATTTATTTTGTTTTCTACTAGTGATTTATTGTATATAGTAAAATCATTAATATGCAAGAGAAGCACAACTTTTCTTAATCAAGTGCAAGATTACAAACCTTGTTTGGTCACACGAGTGCAAGATGATCGTTTGGTATCTCTTTATTAATAGATTGGGCCTGGATGGACTAATCACAGATCATTTTGTTTGCTTAGGTTTACTTATTTGTTTACTGATGCAGAAAAAATGGCAGGCATGCTACTGTGTAAATTGCAACATATGTAGCCCACAAAACATATGCCTGTCAGTTCTAACCATACAACATATTATATGTGCAGTTGCAAATGTATTTTTTCTAATTTTTCCTTGCTGGGGACAATCCCTTCCCATAGGAAGAGATTCCTTATCATGCACACCCTGACAAAACTTGGTACTTGAGGCACTTTACATCCTGATTGTGTCACTTACAACACCTCAAAATAGGAATAGGCATAATTGGTAAATATGCAGAAATGCATTGCAAATACATGCGGAGGCTTACCATTTAATGATTTTTAGACAACTGCTGAATTGGCAATATCAGCTTCAATGCACTCCAAGTGTGACAGCCATTTCCACCCTATCACACCAGCCATGTGAGGGATTATCCCAGGCCTGGGCGGTGAACTCCGCTCCGCTCGCGGAGTTTTTGGAACTCCGCGTTACGCGGAGCTCGCGGAGATCCGAACAACTCCGCCCCGCGTAGCGTAGCGGAGTTTTTTCCTCGCTCGCGTTCGTCAACGTCAAGTTGGTGAGCGCGAGCAAGGAAAATCCACCTCCCGGTGAGATGTTTCCTCGTTCGCGATCGTCAACATCAAGTTGGCGAGCGCGAGCGTGGAAAATAAACCTCCCGGCGAGATTTCTCAATGCATGGGGGTCAGGTTTCTCATTGCGAGTGGTCCCGTATGCTCGCGACCGCTCGCGTTGAGAAACTGCCCGTTTGCGTTGAGAAAGCTGCCGTTCGAGTAAAAATCTATTCAAGCGGCAGAAAGGAAAGCAGCGCCCGCTTGCACTGTGCATGGTGCCGTTCGCGATGATTGCACAGTGCGGACAAGCATCCGGCACTGAAAATCACAGCGAACTGCATTTTTCTATCACACTCCGCCGCTTGCGGAGCTCCCGCGTAGCGCGGCAGAGTTTTTTTTTCACTTCGCAGAGTTTCGCGTAGCGCAACTCCGCAAACTCCGCCCAGGGTTAGATTATCCAGTCATAAATGTTGCCTATGGCCATAAAAATAATCAGAGTCTGATTTTGTGAATCAGAACTTGTGGTTGGAGGTCAGAATCTACTTTTTGAGTTCAAAATACTGATATCCACAACAATTGTTTTGGAGGCTCCACATTGCACACAAACTGTTAGATTTGAGGAGGCTAGAAAATTGACTAAACCTGTATTGCAATAAGCCTCCACACTGACTGGAAAAGCATTTGAAAATTTAAGGGGCCTGTTTATGGGGAAGTCATGCAGTGCAGTGCAGCAAATCACTTTGCTGTACTGCGTGAGGGGGCAAGGGCAGAAATGCACCATATTTAAGGCAATACAGCGCATTCCTGTCTTTTCCCCTGCCCTGGTGCCCTTTTGGCTGTCTAGTTTCAACACAGGCACATTTGCACCATGGTGCAAGGGTGCCTGTGTTGCATGCAGGATTGTTTTTGTGCAGGATGGGGCAAATAACCTGCATAAATACAGTTGTGGAATGCTTATTCATGTATTTTTGCTCGAGAATGCAACACACAGGAAGAGGAAGAAAGAAGAAGACATAGGGATATTTCTCCTCGTTGCAACTCCTCTGGGAAGGTGTAAGATTTTGGCACATTTCCAGGTTTACAAGTTCTTGTAAACTGGGAATACATCAAAAACCATGGGAGTTGCGTGGGAACATCCATGCAACGTCCATGGAACACCCTGAGTAACACCAGGCAGCGATTTGCCCTGCATTGTGTTACTCCAGATTTTGGATCCACTCAGAGCCATGCAAAGTGGCTTTGCAGGGCTTAAAAAATCTCTGTTACGGTTTGTGTCGCTCTTGCACCACGTTGCGTGGTGCAAGAGTGACACAAACAGCCTTATAAATGGGCCCCTGAATGTTGAGTGGGAACAAGGAAGCGAAAAAATATTTGGAGATCATCACTTCATTTGCGCCACACAAAATACGTCTATAAAGTAATAGTTTTTATATAGTCATTTTTTTTACTAAGTTTATTCAAAATGGGACCAACAAATGAGTTAGCTTTAATTTCCCAGCATTTTTTTCAATGTTGTAAAATCATTGACTTAATCTTTGGAATATTTAACTTTCTGTATAATGCAATAGTTGGTTCTATAGGGATCGATTCATACGTAACAGCTATTGAAAGTAATAGCTGTTTCGTGGTGCTGGCCAGTTA
Source organism: Calotriton arnoldi (assembly GCA_963921515.1). Taxonomy (NCBI): domain Eukaryota; kingdom Metazoa; phylum Chordata; class Amphibia; order Caudata; family Salamandridae; genus Calotriton; species Calotriton arnoldi. The sequence continues at coordinate 510,979 of CAWUFW010004346.1, read as the reverse complement.
TTTTCACAACTTCTAGGATGGGCAATGAGGCTCACTCATCGAAAAAATGAAACTAGGGGTTTTCCTGGTACCCTTTCCTTTAAATCCTATGTGCTGTCACTATTTTGCCTTAAAAGTTCAATACAGCAAACTATTTATTTGCCTTGAACTTCATTGCCAGCTCAAGCTTACCACTGGCTGCATATTTTAATTTGTCATTCTATTATTGTAGAAAGTTAATCAACCTCAAGAAAAACACACGTTAATAACAGGCGGCACTTATGAAATTGGCATAATGCGCTGCTTTTTAAGATGCTTAACGGGTCAGTGTGCATTTTCTAGGTCATAAAGTTTCTCTAAGATTATAGGACAAATCCAATGCTTTCCAATTCAGCCTCCCTAACGCTTAGTCATATAAATAAGCAGGAGAAGACTGAAATTATTTTCAGATTTATGAACACCTCCAGTTCCAGTGACAGCACACGTAAAACATTATACAGCTGGGACAGCAAAGGCTTATGTTTTCAGTACAGGTAGCCTTTCCACAGTTGACTTGACAAGTTGGTTCTCCTATCACTGATTAGGTTTCCACATGGCCGGATTTTATTGATAATTCAAAAATAAATGTCATGCAAGCTCTAGGTAGATGTTCTCAAAGCAGCCACATCCACTACTCTGTTAACTGCAATACTCTTTCACAGAGTATAAAAAGCTCTCTACCTACTCTGGAGACATTAGTGACATAAAAGCAGGCACTCTAGACCGAGCATGCAACTGAATCCTTTGTTGGCACTCTCCTTAATGAACTATCTACACCTAAATTTGGCGAAAGAATTCTCAAGAATATTATTGACAGCAGTGGAAGAGGCAGGGAGTGATTCAAGAAGTGGGTATGAACGAGGAAGAGGAACAGAGACCAGAGAGTAGCAGTGATGGGAAAGAGTGGCAGTGATGGAAGAAAGGGGCAAGTAGGAGATAGGTGGATGTTGTTTTAGCAAAGGGAAAGTAATTGAAGAGGTCAACAATGAGATGGCAAAGGGGTGTGCAAACGTCTCATAATTTACTTTTCCGTAATTACGCAAACATTTTTGGGGAAAATTACATACAATTACATGTAATTATGTAATTATGCTTAATGCAAATCTGTCATTTATTACTATATTTTAGCGTAAAATGTGCTGAGCCAAATTTTGATGCGAGGATGCATGTCACTAAAAATATGGCAAGAAAAACACAAGTGGTGTGAATAATAGCCGCTTGTGTCCTGGTCGTTCATGTTATTCTTGAGTGCTCATGGAAAAATGTTGCAGCAAATGGCATGTAAATATACGATGTTGCAAAATTTTGGGCATTTCGCGTAATAAGCATGATGACAAATTCCCAAATTTATGTGATTATACCAGCATATTTTAATTTCGCCCATCCCTACTGGTGTTTGGTGATAAAGGTGGGCGGTAGCAGAAGATAGGAGAAAAGACAGGAGAGAGAGGCAGTGGTAGAAAGTAGGGGAGACATTCCAATCATTGAACATTATTTGGCTACATAATGGTTTTAAGTCGGAATTCTAGCCCTGTTAGCAAATGTAAAATACTCTATCAAATATAGTTGAGCCCCTCTATAGGCACACTGTCACGGAAGCACCTATTGGCAAACACTGTGTTTCTCTGGTTGCCACCTTTGTCAGAGAACAATAAAGGCTATATGTTCATGTTTTGACGTTCTAGAAGGGCCAGGAACTGATAATAAACTAGCAGTTTGTGCAAAATACTATGGGGTCGATTCCGATCTCGGCCGGTAGGGCACCGAATCGGATTCGGCTTAACCGGATCCGATTCGGAGCCCTATTTCCCGACCGATTCGTACGTGCTTCCGGGCGAGCGAGTATGATGCGTGCGCTCGCGAAATCGCCGACCGACTCGTTCGCAGGACCCGATCGCTCCGACCGACTCGCACGGGGACGACGCGCACCGCGCAATGGAGACGTTCCCCGGCCGGGTAAGTACGATGCGCACCTCGACCGCTCCGACCGACTCGCGCAGTCCGGCTCCAAGGAGCTGTCGGAGCCGCACTTTGGGGGTCCGTGTCGGACCCCCCTGGAAGCGTAGCTGCGCGAGTCGCACACAGGGGGGACCCATGGGTCCCCCCTACACGTGCATGTACGGCGCGACCCGCATCGACGCGAACACGCTGTAGGGGGCGCCCTTGTTCGCGTCATGCCCATTGAGTCAATGGGAGCCCGTGTACGCGTCGTACGACTGGCTCCCATTGACTTCAATGGGAGTCCGACCGAATCGAGTCCGATAGCATACGTGCGCATCGTACTCGTTCGGTCGGACTGCTAGAGTCCGATTCGGTCGGAAATCTCTCCGGGTCCGGCTCGGTCGGAGAGATTTCCGGCCTGAATCGGAATCGGCCCCTAAGTATTCTTTTTAAAACATCAATTCTGCCTTTATTTTCTTGATAAAACATTTTGGAATAGTCTACACATTTAGATTCTTGTATTTATTGTAGTCAGTTCAAATTTCAACAAGCATTGGCATAGCCAATAGGTCTCGCCTTTGGGACCTTATAAGTGTTTAGTTATCCAGCACAATATCCTTGGTGCAACAACATCAACTGTTGCATGGCTAAACACTTATAAGGTCCCAAAGGCGAGACCTATTGGGTATGCCAATGCTTGTTTATTCTTTGCATAGGAGGAGAAGCACATGGGGGGAAAAAGCAATGCAAGGGAGGAGAAACACATGAGTGTGAACACAACATGGAGAGGGTGAAGGAGGATCACATGGGCGAGAGAGAGAAACAAGGCATGGCAGAGAAGGGAAGAAAAGTACATCAGGGAGACAGCTGGAAAACACATGCACTGTCATGAACTGCTTAGCTAAAAGAAATACGGTGACTGAAAAGAAAATAGTGGAAAGGCACAAGTACTGCAGGCCGTTCACTGAGAAGGAGTAAACATATGAAAAGGAAGGAAAGCCCATACTAGCTTATGAATAAGAGACAAGTAAATGAAAGTAACAATAAAGCCAAACAACGGTAAGCAATGCGTACCAAGCCAACCACTGTAAGCAGACAAGTCTTTTTTGCAGAAAGACAGTTTGTGCTGCCCAGTAGGCGAGGCCTTACAAGGACACCCCACACTGACAGCAACCAGAACTCCACTGCCAAAACAGTGCATCTGCCACATGGTAGCAAACCACAATCTAAATACTATAAAAACAGAAGGCCCTGACACCAGCGGCAAGCCAGGGCAACTACTGGTATAAGAAAGGGGATCTTGAACACTAGAAGCAAGCTAGAACCCAAGTGCCACAAAAAAAAGGATTCGAGGGGATATTTAAACATATGGTTAAGATGTGATTCCATGAATGAGGGGGGGTCTCAGAGGCCCCTCAATATATTTTTCACAGCGTCCCACTCGTTTTAAGGTACAGGACTGCTCATAACAATGATAATTTGCAAGTTTGAGGCCGCACCATAATGAGGCAGGACTGGATCAGCATCTCATTTAAAAGCTACAGCTTATAGCAGATATTTTTATGGTGAGATCCTGCTCAAATCGTCGACAGTTTGGGACCAATGGAGGTCATGGTGAGGGCACAGGAAGACCCCTTTCAGACAGGAATAAGTTACTTTGAGAGCTTGGATTAGTGTAGTATTGCTTACAGGTAAACGTAATCGCCCATAGACAATCCTGCATTGTTGGCAAATGATCGAATAGCACCACAGGGATGTGGTGATTTCGAAACATTGGATCAAGTGAAGATTCAAACCTTGGTTTCCCGGTTCTGGTGTTTGGAGCTTGACTGTTAGACAAGATCTCCCAAATGACCCTCTCAAAGGATCCCTAATGTCCACCAGCAAGCCTTCAAAACTAAATGAATCTTTCAGAAATTCACAGAGCCAAAGCTGCATTTGACAATTCTGCTATTACTTGCATTATAAGTAATACAGGAAATATGCAAAGGATGCAACATATATAGGTAACTGTCAACCTAACTGAGAAAGGAGCTGAACGGACTACAATACTACGAAAATAAGTCACAAAGGCCTGAGAAAAACCCAGGGTAGACAAGCGATCTTATTATGTGTACTCGGCTATGGAACTTCGCTACGAAAGGTGCCATGGTGCGGGAAGGAAGAGCGCGCGCACGTGCCACACTAACCTTGCGCCCGAAGACCTGACGGACTGCTGTGGTCCTTTGGCCGGCATGGTTCCTGAAGAAAAGGCACAAACAACACGGTCAGGATAAGCTGCCATGGGTTACGGCTAAAAGGCTTTAACAATTGTACTGAAGGAGCTCAAAAATATTCTTACCTCTCCGTGATCGGCTAGAGCAGGAAAAGAGAGAACGGGGTTTCCGAGGTCGCTCACCAGGGGCAGTGTGCGGTAAGACGTGCACCGGAAGCCCACAAGTGTGTGAACGTAGTAAACAGACAAGAAAACAAGCATTTGAAGGCACGCGCGGGGAGGAGGGGGGGCGACGCGAGTGGTGCGCGCGCCTCGCGCTGAAAGTTAAATAAAAAAAATAAAAAATTGAAGCTGACGTCGCGCGCGCTTGTGCGCTTGCGAGCAGCAGGCGTGACCACACGCTCGTGCACCATGGCCTTTTGCTCGCGCGTAACCGCCCGAAAAAGGCCACGACGCACGAGCGTGTGGTCAGCTTCTGAAACCCCCTTACATAAAGTCTCGCCAGAGCAGCGCTTGCGTGCTACTCGAGGCTCGACCTAAAAAGGGACCAAATATCGGATTTTAATGATTTTCCTTATTTTGTACCTGGCCTTGGCATGAAAATACCAACGTGGTTGGTAAAATGCTAGCCAGGTGTATGCCTGCAATGTCTGCACCACACTGACCAGCATGGAAAATCTGGTGAATTTCCAAGGACTGATAGGATGTCCATTAGAGTCAGCTGCTGTCTTGCCTGGGCGTATTGAACACAAGTTTAATCACGAGATGAGTGGTTCTGCCCTCGTTGTATTGTAGCTGCAGAATAAAAAGAAAGCTCGAATAAAGAAAAAAATAACTATAGGTGCTTTCACTGTAGGCAATGCTCTTCCTCTGGTCCATTGTTCATAGCCCTGCCCTGTGTCATGCAACACAAGAAACTTACCAATAAGATAATTCATTGAACACCTACCCCTATCCAGCCACAGCAGTCTAATACCTTCTTTAGGCCTTTCCCCATCCTCTCAAAACTGTAGAGAAAAAAACTAATATTTGTGCTCGAGGATGGAGACAAGCAGGCCCAGCACACAAAAAAGCATAAAGGGCTGGGGCTTCCAAGCCAAGCATCCAGCTCGTTACCCAACACCAAAAGGTGTCAAAACAGATGTAAAAAAATATATTTCTGCCTCCCTCTGTGACATTGCCCAATTCCTAGTCCAATAGTCCACAACTGTAGGAAACTTTTAAATCATGTTGATGAATGAAGAAAGTGCTTATCGGTCCACTAGCTATTGGCTAAACAATAGATAATGGAGCCTGTTCACAAACTGCATTTTAGTAAGTCTAGTACTACCTGGTATCCACAAACCAACTTGGGGAGGTTGCAACTCTACCTCTCCTATCTTTTTCTGTGTGGAGATCTCCACCCCTACTAATAATACAAACAATGTTAACTTCAGAATAGTTTTTATTAAATGTAATATATTAAAACTGATAGCATTTTAAATCTAAATTAAGTTATTAATGCTGTAACTTTTTTTTACATTTGTTTTAAATTTAAATTGGAGGCGAAGCAGGGGAGCAGAGCACACAGTGGATCGCAGACAGGGACGGACCTTTGATAAATGTGTGACTACAAGGCCTCCCTCATGCCCCCGCTGGGAGCAGAAACCCTGTTAATGTGGGGGTAATCCCGCTTAGAAACAGCGGCAAGTATTAGACTTGTTCCTAATTTTTTTTTCTAAAATCACACATGCAAGTTGCATGCCCACTTTTCACTCACGTCTTTGGGGGAAGTGACTTCATTGCATCCCACCCTGACGAAAGCCCAAGACCGTTTTTAGGCCACTAGGAAGGGCTGAAACATGTTGGTGTTTTAGTTAGGGTCATAGGGCCGTTACATACTTTGACCCTACTATTTTGTTTTTAAACCTTCCCTCCCACTCCACTAATAGAGGATACTTTAGGAGTGGGGGAGGAATTTTATCTTTAAAGTTACGCCAAGTCTTCACAAGTGCTCCCTGAAATATGGTTGAGCCTACCCCGACCTTTAGGAGTTGGGGTGAGCTCGATGGTGAAGCGTGTCACAATTAGAGTGAGTGAGGGCTATATTAAGAAAAGGGTCTCTTTCCCTTCCCACCCATGAATGTGGGTCGGCATAAGACTGGCGTGAAAATCCTTGATGTCCCTTCCCCTTCTACATCTCTCTCTAGAAGGAACCAGCCTGGCTCCAGAAGGGATACTCTTTTGTCTTTAGTTAAATTTAAACTAAGCATACAAAACGAATTTACATTAATATTTAACACAATAATATTTTTGCTAATTTTTTTAACCTTTTTAACAAACTTTTTTAATTTTCCCAATACTTTACCATAGGGAGATCCCTGCTAGTTACAACATTCATAGCTTAATTTGAAATTGAATTATTTTGAATCTATTAAATCTAATTAAACTAAATTTTCTGAAATTGAAATTATTAAAATCAATTCCAACCTAAAGGAAAAAGCATATATTTTTATTTTATATTATTAAAGTGATGCATTGAATTAAATAAAATAATCTAATTATATTTTAATGAAAATTATATTACATTAATTTTTAAATCACAAAAATATGTTAATCTAAATTACAATGTATGTTTTATTTTGAGATTTTTCAAAAAACAATTAACATTAAATTAATGTATATTTTAACTATTTAAATAATTAAATTAAATTTAGCATTATTCCTGTAGGGTTCTATCTTAAGTCCCTAACTCCTTTATATGCTATTGGAAGGTGTTGCAGCATCAGAGTTTAACCCTGTGTGATTCTCCACTCAAGGTAGCTCCTTTTTGGCTGTAGAAATTTCACACTCGTAAATTTGACTCCTCCCCATGTGAGGTGGTGGAGACATACAAGTCTATGCTTTTGAGTAACTTTACACTCGGATTTGGTGACTAGCCTAAAGTAGTAAAGTTAGTCAGACGTGTAAGAGTATATTTGCTAGTAGTATATTTACATGTGTAGATTTTCCTTTGTGAATAGGCCCCAATGTGTCCCAGGTCTCTTAGCTGTGTAAATTTTCTTCCCCTGACCCTAATTCTCATTGTATCACCCAACTTCAGAAAATAAACACAAAAATTAGAAAATGATATGTGAATCTCCATGCCTTCAATGCCCAAAAATATACTACACATGAAAATAGCTTCCAATGTGTCCACTAAAAGGGAGTAGTATTTGATACAACCCAAAGGAGAGATGACATTTCCTTACACCAGATTTAACCAATGCCAGCAAAGAAGCAGAACATGAAGTGGAAATGGTATGCTGTAAGTACAGTGTTGTGCATCCAGTGGCGCACTGCTGTAATGCCCTGAGGAATGCCAAGGACCCATGTCAGGCCAGTAGTATAGGGCAGAAACATGGTGGTGTTTTAACATTTGGGCCATAGGATCACAACATCTTGTTGCCCCATATAATTATAGTTATATCCTTCCCATTGTCCCCACCAATAAAGGAATACTTTGGGGTGGATGAGGAAATGTTATCTAATAGTACATAACCCCCCCAAAAAAAATTCTTCAAAAACTCACTGGTTTCACGTTGAACTGTAGCTATTCAGCAATACACTCCAGGACCTTATGGGAACAATTTATCTGTGAAGTTTGGGTTTGGGGATGGTGGGAAGGAACGCCGACCTTCCTCCTCTTTACTACCTTTAGTTGCTTTTCAGTTTTAGGGTATTGGGTGACAGGCACTCTGCCAGTTTGTGATGGGCAGTTTTAAGTCCAGAGAGCAGGGAAGCAGGGAGGGGGTTGTTGGAAACGGGATTTGGGAGGGGGGTTGTTTTATCGTTATTTGTATTCATCGACACATGATGTGTGTTAAGGTTGTGATCTCGGCAAACTTTATAATCTGTATGACCAAGGCTCTAGACGACACTTACAAATATGACGCATACCCAGTGGGATAAAAGTGCAAGAATCCTGAGCTGGAATGTTAACGGGCTGGGAGACAAGGTTAAACGCAGTATAGTTCTCCAATATATTAGGAAGCAAGCCCCCGACATCGTCCTGCTCCAGGAGACGCACCTGATAGGTAGTTCATGTAAAGCACTGTGTAGATCTGGATATAAGTTGGTGGCACAAGAAGGGTTCACCACAAGCTCCAGAGGCGTGGGTATAATGTTGAAAAACACCTTCCCGCTCACTATAGACCGTACTTGGACGGACGACAGGGGCCGCTACGTGGGTATTACGGGGTTCTGGGAAGGACGCACTATCACACTGGTCTCCATCTATGTTCCCCCTGGCCTCCAAACTACCACATTTCAGGACCTGCGTACCGCTCTCCTCTCACTACCTGAGGGGGTGTTATTGCTGGGAGGAGACTTTAATTCCGTGGGGTCGGGGGCGCTGGATCGCCACCCACCGCGGGAACTGGGGCCATCGCATAGAAGGCTGCCAGATTTTCTCGACACCATGGGTCTAGTAGATGGCTGGCGCACTTATAACCCTGACAGAATGCAACACACTTTTCACTCGGGGGCTCATGGCAGCTTATCCAGATTAGACTATATTCTGATCCCCGCCCCCCAAATCTCACTCATCCACGAAATTAGGCACCTGGCTAGGGGCATTTCTGATCACTCACCGGTTTGGGTCCATGTACTCCTTGATCAAGCCCGGGTGGGTAGTGTCGTCCCTATTAACCCCTGGCATCTTCGCAACCCCAAAATCCATCAAGAAATCACCAAGACAATGGATACATACTTTGCCGAAAACCTGGATACGGTGGACTCCTCCCAGACACTATGGGAAGCATTTAAGACAGTGATTAGGGGAGAGGCCTTGTCCCTGATATCAGGACAAAAGAAAGAAAGGCATAGAGAAATTGCAAGTATAGAGGACGAGATCTATCACTTAGAGAGAGAGATGGAGATGACAGTCTCACCTGACTTAGCCCACTTATTGCGACTTAAACAAGATGAATACAAGGCACTACTGACTGAACGAACGAAAATGCTAGGAAGAGAGACACTTGGTAGGATCTATGATCTCGGGGATAAAGCTGGGAAACTATTAGCCTGGCTTGATAAACGCGAATGGGCGAATAGGTTGGTCCCAGTCCTCCACGATGCTAATAACATTGACGTAACGGATCCCCAAGACATAGCAGACTGCTTTGCCAGGCACTTTAACTTAATATACACCGCAGTGGCGTCTTACACTGAGGACGAATCCTTCGAACTACTTCGTGACATCAAACTTCCCACTCTTTCCTTAGAAGATCAGCGTCTTCTAGATAGCCCCCTGACTGCAGATGAGATAGCCCAAGCAATCAGATCGCTACAATCAGGAAAAGCTCTTGGCCCGAACGGCATCCCAATTGAACTGTACAAACTCAGCCCTGACAAATTGTCCATTCATCTCAAGAGCATGTTTGAGGAAAGTAGAGAATCAGGAGTGCTCCCAACTGACCAACGTATAGCCACCATAGTAACCATACACAAGGAAGGTAAGCCCAAAACGGACTGCGCCTCCTACAGGCCGATTTCCCTCCTCAATGACGAACCCAAGATCCTTGCTAAAGTCCTCGCCACCCGTCTCATTAACGTAATTTCGGAATTGGTACACCCGGACCAGTCCGGCTTCATTCCGCATAGGAACACAGCATTGAACCTACGTGCCCACGGTGTTTTAGGCAGAGTGGACACGATTCTTGAGCCGGCTGTCCTCGTGTCTCTAGATGCCACCATGGCATTCGACACTATAGAATGGCCTTACCTTATTGCGGTCCTCCGAAAGTTAGGGTTCGGCCAGGAATTCATGCGATGGGTCCGTCTTTTATATTCGGAACCAATGGCGCAAGTCGTGGTGAATAACAAAAAGTCAGATTCCTTTGTCCTAAGCCGGGGCACCCGTCAGGGGTGTCCACTCTCTCCCCTTTTTTTTGCATTGGCGCTGGAACCATTGGCTGCATGGATCCGCCAAAACCCAGTTATTCGAGGCATGCGGTGGTCACCAGACTGGGAAGACCGCATCTCGCTCTATGCGGACGATATACTACTTTATTTAACGGAGCCCAAAAAGTCTCTAATAGCAGTTCTTGACATCTTAGCCGTGTTCGGTAAATATTCCGGTTTCAGGATTAACTGGTCTAAATCCCACCTCTATGTCCTTCGGGGGGGCCCTCCTGCTTTACCCCGAAACTGCCCCATCCAAATTAGCACCACCGGGTTCAAATACCTGGGTATATTTCTCTCCCGAGATCCTGTACTCCGCTATGAAAATAATCTTCTCCTCCATTGCTTCGCTTACGGCGAGACATTGCCAGTTGGAAATCCCTTCCCCTCTCCCTACTGGGCAAAGCGGCTCTTTTTAAAATGATGTCCCTACCCCGCTTTCTCTACGTCTTGCAGAACACACTTGATCCAGTCCCCTCGAAATATTTCAAAGAAATTGAATGCCTCCAGAGGGACCTGCTCTGGAACGGGCCTCCCCGTATAGCACTGAATACGCTCACGCTACAGTGGTACGATGGTGGCATCAGTCTACCTAACATTAAAAATATTACTGGGCAGCACATCTGGCAGCCATTAACCACAGCACATACGGAGATCTTGCCAACCCGGGCTATCAGATGGATAAGTGGCTCCTCCCTGGAGGGAACTATAACCGATCCCTCTACGCGAAACCAAACAGATCCAAGCTCACAGGGCCCACTGGACACACTGTTAAGGTATGGCACGCAGCAAATAAATCCCTGGGGTGGGAGGGTAAATTAACATTGGCCACCCCCTTATGGGACTCCGCAAAACTTGGCAACCTATGGTCCTCGAAAGGATTTGCTAAATGGGACCTGATCGGCATATCACAAGTCAAAGATCTGTGGAAACAGGGTGGAGTAAAACCCTTTGCTGCCCTTCAGACTCAGTACAAACTTGCAGATGCCGAGCTCTTTCGATATAATCAGATTAGCCACGCGCTACACTCTCTCATCCCTAGAGGCACATCCCTTCCCGACTCATCCCCTTTAGAGGACAGAATATTAGACGGCCATGTTCCTGACAAGACCATTTCGTTAATTTACAATAAATTAATACACCACATGGACGATCCTCTTTTAGCTTTGAAGGGAAATGGGTAACTGATGGGATGGAATTGGACGATGAGGACTGGCAGGAAGCGATCTCCTCGCCCCGGGTGGTGGCCATTTCGGCCCGACTACGGCTTGTCCAACTTAAAATCCTGCACAGAGTATATATGACCGGCCCTCGGTTGGTGATGATGGGGAGAGCCGAAACAGGGGACTGTCGCAGGAAATGTGGCCTCACGGGCACGTTCATGCATATTATGTGGGAATGCACCCTAATCCAAAGGTACTGGAAAGAGGTACACGAAACGATGAGCACGGTACTGACTGTCCTTATTAGTCCAGAGGCACGTAGATGCCTACTAAACATATGGGAGCCGACTGATCTTAACGCTCACCAAATACAATGGGCAACTTTGGGCTTCATGCTGGCGAAAAGAAATATAGCTCAGGCCTGGGGGGCGGCAGCACCTCCTACTTTGGCTACATGGGAAAACAATATGGACTGGTGCATGTTCAGAGAAAAGACAGTGTTTACAGCCCGAGGCTGCCCCCGAAAATGGGCCCGCATCTGGTCACAGTGGAACGCTTACCGTGGTGATATTTGCATTCCCCCACAAACTGTTGAGCTTGATGATTCACTTCCCCCCAACCTTGAATACCTTCACTGCATGTAATTCGCTATTGTACTGCCTTGCTTGTCATGCGTATTTCTATACTGTATTGATTTCAATGCTGATATGCCGATGTTTGTTTAATAAAAAGTTGAATAAAAAAAAAAAACTCACTGGTTGAGCCCACCCTGATCTTTAGGAGTCAGGCAGAGCCAGATGATGAAGCATTCCACTACTAGAGTCGATGAGGGTTGTATAAAAAAGGTTTTCCTTTTTCCTGCCACCGAGTGTGGTGGAGCAGGGGTGTAACTTATTTTCCTTTCTTACCATACTGCCACCCCTAAGAGGAGCATACTACACAGGTTACTGCATATTTAGTAGGGAGCGCGTATCCCCTTACCTTTCATTTACAGAATGACCTCTCCACCCTACCGGGTCCAGGAGTTCCACTCCTGCTCCTAAGTGTTTAAACATTGTTGTGCATCGCCTGTGCATCTCTATCATCCTTATGAACAGTAAGTTCAAGTTTATTTTAAGACCCTCGGTCATAGACCTTTGGTGCATGACCTATATAAACAAGAATATTGTGCTTCATTATAACCCCTCAGATGAAACAACAACCTCGAAAAGATTAAAAAGAAAGACAAAAGGGGTGCGATGACCTCTCCAAACAGGAAAGAAAGGGAGGTACATATACATAAAAATATATATGCAAAGACGCACATTAGAACATGCGTATCATATAAAATAGGCCAAGCAGCCTATAAAATGTATTGAGTAGTTAGGTAACATACCTTAGCAAAGCCAATAGGTCTGGCCTTGGAAAGCTGGTGCGCTGGATACATTTATTATTGCAAGTATATTCCACAAAAACAAATAAAAAAGGATGCATGACACCACCTAAATCTGGCTGTCATATCCTTGCAACCAAAGGTTTACAATTAAAAACATTTACTAACAGTGGCCATGTTACCAGTGATTTCTTTTTTTAAATAACGAGTCTTTCAGTTGTATTATTCCTTTTATTATTATTATTTGTGAAGGAGACAAGAATAAATTACCACCCAACTACCTACTTAATTAGCAAGCAGTCACAATGTTACAATGCCTCTTGAACACGTCATAACAGCAATTTTAAAAAGGAGATGGACATTAAATCACTATCTTATTGCCACCCAAATTGCAAGCAAATTAAAAGCTGGTATTTAAACTAAATATAAAAAATAAAATGAAAACCACTTTGAACCAGATTTGTCACTGAAGAGAAAGAAACTATTTTTAGGTATGTGTGATTAATGCCCACAGGTTTTGTTCAGTCACTCAAAGAGAAGTGACCATAAAGGTAGAGAGGGCTGACCCATTGCCCCATGCTGTATGCTGTAGTGGGAGAAAGCAAAATGTGAATGAAAATTTAACAGACCCATGGATGAAGCCCAATAACAAAAAGCCACAGTTTCTATGTATATTATGTATATTTTTTGGAAAAACAATAGTCCGCTGAAGGAGCTAATGTTGCCTTAAAGGCCAGAAATAGACGGCGTAAAGCTAGGTGAAAGGACATACAGGGTAATTTAAACACTAGTGAGCATCCCAAGCAGCATGCTAGATCAAAGGAGGCCCAGGTCTTCTGCAGTGGCAAGATCTCAATGATGAAAGTGCATGTGCATCTGATGCACTAACAGATACACTTTTGTCACTGTTCATTGTCAAGTGGGTGGCCATGTATATTTAGCCCACTTGGCAGTATATTTTGTTTTTCAGAAACAAGCTCTTAAAACAGGGATTTGTTTCAGAAAAGTAAAATAATATTGTACCTTATGCATTTTGAGTTTTTGTCCTGAGCATCAGGACCAGTGTTCCCTGTAAGGCCCACGCGCGCGCACTCTTACTTCCCCGAGCGCGCAAAGTAAATTGTGAAGCGTGCACACTTCACAATTCACACAAGAGACCGTTTGCAGCTGCTTTTAATAACATGAGCTGCTTTTAATAACATGAGCTGCATTAAAAAGGGTCACTTGCACGTTGAGAACCGCAGGGAGAAGCGGAGGCAATATAGTGTGGCAAAGCAGTGTTCACTGTGGAAGAGGCAAGGGTGGGGTGGGGGGAGCTGCAGAGAGTCACAAGCAGGGCTGGCCGTGATCACTTGACTAGGACTGTGCCCTGGGCTTAAAGACACTTTGATGTTTGTTGTGGGGGTGGGGGTCATTGAAATGAGCCGGCAAAAGGTGAGAGGAAGATGGGAGTGGGCAGGGGGTTGAAGGGGTGCTAACAATTATGCTGAAGTACATTAAGGGCTGGTCACAAGGTGCCCACATGCCACTTGTTTCATAAGTTTTGCTGAAATTGTCGGCGACTACAGGGATATCCAGGCAGCAGTGGCATCTCTTATTAATGTATTTTTTTACTGCCATGCATCAATTGGCATTATTCGAAGGCCTGGTAATAATGTTATATTTAAAGTGCTCTGTGCATTGTTCGTGTTTATAACGGGACACCTGATGCTTGTGGATAAAGATCAGCCTGAAATGTCCTAGTGTATCAGTGCACAGGCCCATTTTACAAGCCGAGCCCTGAAATGCTTGCTATTAATCATGCAGCAAACATCACCTAAAATAAGATAAAGCCTGAAGGAAGTGACCCGAAAAGGGTCACCCGGGTTTCCTACAACCACCTTATAGCCTTCCCCAAAATGAAGAGTCGGTCAGACAGTAGAGAATACAAAACAATCGTTTATTACCAATACTCTGCAGAGGAGTCCAATCTGACCTGCACCCTAAGATGTCTGCCAAGGGACTGGCCCCCCAACAGTCGGCAACGCATAATCATTCCTCCCAAAGGTCTCCTAACCACGCCCACAATGGAAAGTTACCGGCTTAGGCCGAACATGAACAAAGGAGGCACAGAGGGATGGACTACCTCCTGCCAGATGGGTACATGTTATCAATATCTCAAGATTGCCGTGCTGGGTTTCGGCGGCTCCTAACGTGGGAGCCGAGCTACACACAAAGGTAGGTATGCGAGGGCAAAATGGCCTATTCCTTAGTAAGTCAGAAGGCAACCTTGAGCAAGAGAGAAAATAATAACTGAATTCAACGTTCTGCTGAGGCAAGCAATACGAACAGTGAGGCCTGGTACAGACACAGCCTAATTGGGATTACGAAATACTAATGGCAGCAATGTGAGGAAAATGTGTTTTTTTGACAAATTTTGAGGTTTGCAAGGGATTCTGGGTAACAGAACCTGGTGAGAGCCACACAAGTCAGCCCATCCTGGATTCCCCTGGGTGTTTAGTTTTCAAAAATATATAGGTTTGCTAGGTTTCCTTAGGTGCCGGCAGAGCTAGGGTTCAAAATCTACAGCTAGGCACTTTGCAAAAAAAAGGGTCAACTTTCATTGTAAAAATGTGGTGTGTCCACGTTGCGTTTTGGGCCGTTACCTGTCGCGGGCACTGGGCCTACCCACACAAGTGAGGTACCATTTTTCTCGGAAGACTTTGGGGAATGCGTGGTGGGTGGAAGTTTGTGGATCCATGCAGATCCCAGAACTTTCCATCACAGAAATGTGAGGAAAATGTGTTTTTTTAACTAAGTTTGAGGTTTGCAAGGGATTCTGGGTAACAGAACCTAGAGAGAGCCACACAAGTCACCCCATCCTGGATTCCCCTCAGTGTCTTGTTTTCAAAAATATATAGGTTTGCTATGTTTCCCTAGGTGCCGGCTGCGCTAGGACCCAAAATCCACAGGTAGGCACATTCCGAAAAAAAAGTCAGTGCCTAGTGGGCTTTCTGCCGCCCTGGGGAGGGGGGAAATCAGGGGCTATTGCCCTGATATGCCCCCGAGGGGGGCAGAAAGACTGTGGATATTCTTTTGGGGGGTCAGGGGCATTGGGATGCCCATTCTGGTCAGCCCCCACCCCTGCGTATAAAAAAGTCAGCATAATCGCTGGTGCATAGTGGGCTTTCTGCCCCCCCCGGGGGCAGATCAGTGGCTACTGCCCCCATCTGCCTCCTGGGAGGAGAAGAAAGACTGTGGCATCTTTTTTGGGGTGGGTGGGGGCATTGGCATGTCCATTCTTGGCAGCCCCCACCCCGAACTTTGGCGGAAAACAATCCCTGGTGGCTAGTGGGCTTGCTGCCCCCCCTGGGGGTGCAGATAAGGTGCTATTGCCCCATCTGCCTCCCAGGGGGGTGCAGAAAGACTGTAGCATTTTTTTTTTGGGTGGGGGCATTGACATGCCCATTCTGGGCAGCCCCCACCACTACCTATATAAAACAAAATCCCTGGTGGTTAGTGGGCTTTCTGCCCTCCCCCGGGGGGCAGATCAGGGGCTGTTGCCCCCATCTGCCTCCTGGGGAGGCAGAAAGTCTTTTGTTTTTTTTGGGGGGTAGGGTGGGGGCATGTTACACACATTCGCTACTGTCTCCTCAACCACACCAGACTTAATCAAATCCTATATTATTTGCAACAAAGCCCTTTCTCCTGCTTGTGAAATCTTATACTGGGGAGTACGTGGCAATACAGCATTATCCTTAACCGTAATAGAGACTGCAGGGACATAAGGTCCCTGCTGATCTACAGGAACTGGAACCGGTCCCTTACCCTGCCCCTGGCTGTCCTAGCTGTGGGACATCCCCGTCACTTCATCCATGTCATAGTCGTCATGATAGTACTGCCTTCCCCGATGGTCGTCAAAATAGTTCTTACTCTGCTGATCATACGATGCATCCTCAAACTGACCCTCTCTGCGGCCACCTCCTCCACTACAACGTCCTCTGAAACCCCTACCTCTCGGGGCCTCAAATTTCTGCAGCAACTCCGGACACTAACTTCGCCAATGCCCCTCCTTTTTACAGTACGCACATTGGTTGTACCCTACGGGCGCACCCGATGTACTGTTCCGATCAGACCGGGATCCCCGCAGAGCGGGACCCGAACCCCTTCCTCTACTGTTCCCCCTTGCCACCTGCTGCATCAACACTCTCGTCTTCAACTCCTTTGACTTTTTTTCCACCTTTTCTTTGTTCTCATTCTCCCTATGCTCGTAGTACTGTGCCATATTCAATATTACTGACGGGGAGGAGGTGGTCCAAGTACTTTCCGCTGCCTGCAATCTAGTCGCAATCTCAGGAAGCAAATTAGTGACAAACCGGTTGACGAACAGACGAACACCACCCTCCAGCGATAGATCCTGACCACTAAAATCCAGAAAGACCCCTTCAAACCTAGGGGTCTATTACGATGGCGGTCGGATGTCCACCACCGGGCCGGCGGTGGCGCCCGCCGGACCGGCGGAGGACATCCGCCCACGATCGCAACCAAGAAAACCGTCGGTCAAATTAGGATGGCGGTGGTGACCGCGGCGGTGGTAAATTCTAACCGCCGCTTTTCCGCCGGTTGCCATCCGCACTCCTGCCTGGCGGATGGAGCAGGACCGGGATAATGGCGGCGGTGCAGAGCAGGCTCCGCCGGCAGGATTATGATGCCGGCGGTAGCCAGCCTTTCCTCAGCGGTCAAACCGCCATGGAAAGGCATGCGGAGATCGTCTTCCGGAGGCCCGTTGTGGGCCCCAAATGTGTTGGGGGGGAGGTGCTACATTTCCCTGTACCAGGTGGCAGGCACTGTGCAGTGCCTGCCACGCAGTGCAGGGAAATGCAGGACATGCTCCTTTCGGTATCGCGGCGGTGCTGCGGGCAGCAGCAACCGCCGCAATGTTAAGGCCCGCGATCAGACCGCTGCGGTTGGATTTCGAGCGCGGGTCATCGTAATTCGACCGGCGGTGATGTCGCGGTCCATGCAGGTGGTCATTTCCCGCTACCATGGCGGTCGGGGAGGTTTCCCGACCGCCATCGTAATAGGCCCCCTAGTAAAGAAATCGGACACACTTTCATCCTTCTTCTGATGACATGCAGTCAACGTGTCCCAATCCACTCGTCTTGGCTGGATAAGGGAGTGCATGTAAGTGATAATACGTTCCGGCAAGGCCAATAACTCTGCTTTCGGCTTCTCACTGGGCTTGCGCTCCTTATCCCATGCCCTAATCTCATCCCATGTTCCACCCAATTCCACCACATGGTCCTGCATATGCACCTGTCTCCATATATCCACCGGTACCAACAGACCGAAAAACAACTCTATATCAGCTAATGTCATCACTGTGGAGGAGGACGCCTCCATCAATTCTTTATAGTACGCTGTCAGATTTTTCTGAGTGTCCGGTAACTGCCCTTTTAGGGATATTACCTCACTCCTCTTCCAAGGAGTGTAGATCCACTGTTCCTGGAAATGGGCCGCCACTCGTGGGCGAGTAACAATATTATTCCCATCTCGCAACTCTGGTATTTTTGGGTGGAAAATGGGATGAACTTCCCTCATGGGGAACTGTGACACTGTTGTCGGGACCTTCTGAAGCAATCTACCCCGATAACCCACCAATGTCGTCACATTACTGAAAAACCTAATTTGGGGCCATATCTGTAGTATATACCCTGTCCCGAATGTCATAAATTATCTGCGGTACAATACCCTTGAAACACTGTTCCCACAATCCTATCAGCGTGGCCGACATATGCTTAAGAGCAGGTTGCTGTATAAACGGCTCTTAATCTTTCATCACACTACACACATCTTCCACACTATAAATTGGATTCCGGGCCCACTGTGCAGCCTGGTCAGCCACCATTCTCTTTTCCTCATCACCCACAGCAGAGCGCACCAACACTTTATCCATGCGTTCACGTGCCGCAGCCCAATTCACTTCATGCACTCCACGCACAGGCATCTTGGCATTCCGCGATGTCTGAGGTAACACACCCAAAGGGGAAAGAGCAGATGAAGTAACAGGTACCATCACGCTCAAAGACTGTGCCACAGGAGTAAGAGGAGGTATGACCACGGGCAGGGGGTCGGGAGACAGAGTAGAGGAACAGACGGCACCCGCCCCTGTAACTGGCGAGAGTGGGGAAGAAGCGGGCGGGCCGAGGCCGAAGCAGTAGTGCTAGAAACAGAAAGAACAGGAATAACAGAACCAGAGGCCGAAGACCGAGGTGTCGGAATTACGGGATATAGTCGTTCGGGGGCATAGGGAGGTGGGGGTCGGGAATCCAACAACTCCTCAATGAAGACATCACCTTCCTCCCTAGCCACATAACACTTATCACTCTGCAAGCGAAACTTCCTGTCCGCACACTCTATGCCTTTCTCGATCTTTTCTCTATCATAAGCTATTGCCTTCTGCGTTATCGTTTGCGTCTGCCCCCTCCGGGCTTGCTTCTCTGCTCTCATACGTCGTTGCTTCGCTTCCTTCTGCCATATTCTCAGAGAATCAAACATCGACTGTCTGCTCTTTTTGGCAAACAATTTGTCCTGCAAGTAATTCAATTTTTGCTCATCAAATGTGCCAGTAAGCAGCCACTGTAGGTCGACATTGTCCCTCGTATATTTATTCCACAAAGTGCTAAACATAATAGGGCCAATGCCATGCTTGACGTTTACATCAAAATTTGGGGTACCCTCTGGAGGCGCCGGCTGCCTCTCTTCCAATCGAGCTTCAGTGGAACAACACCGACATCCAAAACACCCTAACTTACTTAGACAAGGCATCTTAATATAAGACACATACACTGTCCCCAACGGACAAACAGAACACCAACCAACAACTGATCCAAGAACCAAGTCCAACCGGTCCAAAACCGCACAAGACAGTCCGCAGACTGTACCAAGACAAGAAGACAGGCTCAAGCCCCAGACCTTTTCAAGAATAAGCTGAATTTCCAGTTGGCCTGGCAGATTGTTCGCAAACAGCCACAAACCTTTTCATAAATGGGCCGAATTTCCAGTTGGCCTGGTAGACCGTTCACAAACACTCTGTGTCTTTCAAGGGTCCCCAAACCCACCAAGATCAAGACAAGACAGTCCCAAGACTATACCAGACACAGCCCGTAGGCTCGTGCCGTTCAACCATGGCGCCACATTTTCCAAGAATTCAAGTCACTCACCTGGTGCACTCAGGTCGAGCAATATTTTTCTCCACTGCCGACTCTTCGGACCAAACGGTCAAATCCAAGGTTCCGCCTTCTCAGGACTCCGGCCGACGACCACTAGACGAGGAGTCGCCCGATCAGCCGGGCGGGGCAGCCAAGAGAACCGGGCTCTTATCGTGTGGGGATCCCCGATCAGCCTGACCGACTGGACACCACCCCGACCCTACAACCCGATTACGGGCAAGTCGGGTCACCTTGCGGAGTCCATGTTCGGGCGCCAACTGAAGGAAGTGACCCGAAAAGGGTCAACCGGGTTTCCTACAACCACCTTATAGCCTTCCCCAAAATGAAGAGTCGGTCAGACAGTAGAGAATACAAAACAATTGTTTATTACCAATACTCTGCAGAGGAGTCCAATCTGACCTGCACCCTAGGATGTCTGCCGAGGGACTAGCCCCCCAACAGTCGGCAACGCATAATCATTCCTCCCAAAGGTCTCCTAACCACGCCCACAATGGAAAGTTACCGGCTTAGGCCGAACATGAACAAAGGAGGCACAGAGGGATGGACTACCACCTGCCAGATGGGCACATGTTATCACTATCTCAAGGTTGCCGTGCTGGGTTTCGGCGGCTCCTAACGTGGGAGCCGAGCTACACACAAAGATAGGTATGCGAGGGCAAAATGGCCTATTCATTAGTAAGTCAGAAGGCAACCTTGAGCAAGAGAGAAAATAATAACTGAAAACAGCGTTCTGCTGAGGCAAGCAATACGAACAGTAAGGCCTGGTACAGACACAGCCTAATTGGGATTACGAAATACAAAATGGAGTCACACTTGTTAACTGAAGCCCGCACATAGCATGGATAACTCAGTGGGTTACATGACATGAATACGAATGGTGTCTCATTTAGCCGCACACTGCTAACCTAATATAGTGTAAAACGAGTATATAACGAGAATGGGATTTTCAAATCTAACAAGCCGCATCAAAATACAAAAATGCACCTTTCTTTAACACGCTGAAGCGTTGGCTTTAATTTGTCACATTATATCACTACACACCACTGATTAAAAGTACATTTTTATAAATAGAACCATTCTTTCCCTTCCCGTGTAGCAATGTCATTTGTGAACTGAGGAAAGTAAGTTGTCATGTGCACCCTGTATGTGGCCCACATTCTTGTATAGAGAGCAACATTATAGTCTACTAAATCAAAAAATATATTTGTATGCCTCTTATACTGAACTCACCTATTTAAATGTGCTTTCATATACGATAATGTAAACGATGGCATATTGCTGAAATTAACTGTTTCCCTAAGGTCACACAATTTAGTTATATGAGAAAGCCGGGATCAATCCCAGGTTTTCTAGTTTCACTTTGTACAAATCAGCCAATAAATGTGTGTTTGAACTGTGAAATGCAGCAATAATCAGCATTCAGTGGGCCCCTCTGGCCCTGGGCTCGGGTGTCATTACACCTGCTGCACCAATGGAAGCTACACATCTGCACAAAACTAATTACAGCATTTTCTTTTAGAGGCACCAGCTCACTGTTTCCATGTAGTGGGCATGCACTGATGTTAGTACCAGGGAAGTAGGTACCATTGGTGCGGCAGGTGCAGTGGCACCAGGGACCTTAAACCATGTAAATATATGTATTTTCCTATCCCAACAAAAGTCAGCAGGGCCATTTTCTTTGCTTGATTCAGAGCCCATGGCATCATTTCTTTGCTACTGGCTACCTGGTCTTTCTAAGATATGCACAAACCTTAGCTACGTGATACTGCTAGCAAGGATGGAGGACTGTATTTTTTGACAGAGAAGTGGATTTGCTCAGGACCTCGCACAGATAACAAATAAAATTATTATAAGTAACTTCAGCACCACTGTGTCTGAGCAGGTGTGAAACCTTTTCCTGCCTCATCTTGGTTCATGCAGACTTGTCTTGACCTGAAATAAAGCTTTCCATTTGTTTAATTTACAAACACAGTTTGCTTTTATACAACTAGAAGTAATAATAATCACTGTACAGTACATACAATAATAAATCCACGATTTGGAAATGCACACCACACACATTCTTACATCAACAGTCAACCCATTGCCAGCCCATTTTGCACAAATAATGCTTAGATGCATGGATGCTTCATGTATTATTTCATTGTGCATTACCTGAGAGGATGAGGTTTTACAAATGTTGTGTATTTGCAATTTATATATGAAAGTGCATATTGTGAACTGAGTCGCAGCCATGTGTGCTTAATTGAGTAGAAACAGTGGGTGTGTGATTATGATGGGACATGATTAAGAGCTTTGTAGTTAAGGCAGAATGCAGTGCCAGTTTCTCACAGAGCCTGTTAGTGAGTTCTAAAGCTGTTCAGACTACATGCACCTTCAGTTTTGGCTCATGTACAAACCATAGAGAGTGGTGGTCATATATATGTTAATTGCAACTGTGTAAAATGGGTGGAAGAGTTGCAAAACTTTCCAACTAAGACACCACCAAAGAGAAACAAAATTGCAGGTGAGTGGGTGTGTGATGTATGTGTGTGTGTGCGTGTGGGTGTGTGTGTGTGTGTGTGTGTGTGTGTGTGTGTTTGGGGGGGTGTTGAAGTAGAGGAGGTGAAATGAAGTATGTTCAGGAGAGAGTGAAAAAACAGTGCACAAGAAGAAAGAGATGACATTTAAGATATGCATATTGAAGATTTCAGAAAGCTGTGGGGACAAAAGGATATGTGTTAAGTGCAGATATGTTCAGTTCACATTATCTTAACAAAATCATTGCTACTCATTTGTTTGATACAGCTAATACGCATTGACAAAGCCTATTGGTCTGGCTTGTTTCAGTCTTAGATCCCATTGTTGTGTTATGCCTGATGTAGTCACTGAAAAATCCTATTGTTATGGGATCCAGAACCTGGTGTGATATTGAAGAATGGTTCTTGGGGTTACAATCTGATGCTGCATATTCAGTGCAATGAAACAATGAGGTGTCAGGTTTTAGGGTTGGAAAAGACACACAATTGATGGACGGAATGTAGAACAAATCAAAACATTCACCCCCAGTCAAGAGATCTGGGTTAAATCCATCATTCTTTTGCTCACCATGCCACCCCAGTTTAGACCTGGCCAAATGCAAATCAGTCTTGACCCTGTGCCTCATGGGAACAGTCCAGTCCGAACTGCCAAGCCAGGTCCTGCCTGGACCGGAAACAAGCATCCTAGAACCGGTTTTGGGGTTTCACAGTCTGCTACCCAATTCCTATGGTGTCAAAGTTTGTCTTCCTTATTTTGCTGTGCTGTCATCTGTTGTACTACGAATACATTCAAATCAAATTCAACTGTTAACGAAATAATCTCTTTTTAATTTGAAAGAGTCTTTATCATAGTTTCTCATGCCACTTGCTGATTCATTTCATGTGGTATATTCTAAAGGATTGTATCTGCCTCAACCCTCCCTATGAATTTCCATTTTTGCATAGCTCTACCTCTCGTGCAGCATGAATGCCAGGGAAAAGCTGCATCACAGAAGGACTAACATACAATGCGGAACCTCTTTAGCGCAACAAATGCTAATAAAGAAACATGTGAGTACATGCCTGTTTGGCCTAAAGTGGAAATACAGGTAACTCTTGCATGCATGGTCAGTTTCTTGGGGCACATAGCCTTGGCTGCAGTGCACAGAGACGTTACATTGCCGCACACAGAGGAAATAAATTAGAGGGAACATTGATCAGGACCACAGTTTTTTTTCCCTGTCCTGGTCCACAATACAATAGCAGACCAGGGCTTGAAAATTCACTAGCAAACAAGGCAGAACTACCACCATTGTGATCCAACAGTCACTTGAAAAATGGGACACCGATTCAAGGGTGTCTGATGGCGATGCTGGTTGAGGCTCTGTTGTCGGAAACCCACCAGTTTCTTTTCATCTAGAGTTTGCTCAGATTTGAGACTCATGCTCACTATGCCATACGACACAGACTGCATCCTGCTGACGAGCCCCAAATCAACCTAAGTCAGTCTGGAGTTGCTAGTGTCCCAGCTCAGTGGGCATCTAGTCTGGCATTTCAGGCTGGACTGTTGCTATTGAAGCAGACATCAGGGATGGTTTGTATGTGGCCATGTCCGGTCTAAGGTGGCATACTGAATATAAATCAATGGACTTCACTGTGGCCCAGATTGATTACCAGTGGTGGCTGAGAATAATTCAAACAATTCACGCATCACTTTAATTTTTTTCTATATTCCAAGATTGGAAAAGTGGAATAACTGGCTCAGTGGGACCGATGCAGAGCCAATTTATGGCTCCATCAAACTTTATTGCTTTTTCCCACTCCATGAAACTCTAAATGAACCACTCACCCAGAATCTTTACATAAACTAGAAAATAATTTGTATTACAACAATAATGAGGCACTTAAACAATAACAAAATGCCTATTTACCTATAAAATCTGAAAAGTCATCAACTGATAAGATTGTAGAAAAGGGGGAGGGTTTCACATATGTTGGCCATTGCTAGTTTCATAGGGTAGAGGAGATCAGTACATCTTAAGGCAAGCTGTTTGCCCTCAGTCAATGCTAATGTGATATCTAGAGAATGCAGTTCCCCAATTTGAACACACCTCAGAAATGTCAGATTCCCTTGGTTCCCTTGGTGTCCTTTTCCTTTATCCAAAATAGGATGTTGTTTTATAGTGCCTCCCATTTTTCTTTTGACATGCTATTAGAGGTATTCATAAGTATGATATTACTCTTATCACAAATTAGGTTTTTAGTTAGGCCATGTTTCTGAATGGTAATTCCTTTTTCAATCTCACAGTTTGGTCCCTATATTTTTCCACTGTCACATGTGTTGACTACTGAAGCTGCTAGATTCGCCTCACTATAAATCATAGTAATGTTCCCTTGTAAGAAAGTCAATATTGATTGGGTTGAAGAAATTAAATTAATGCAAAAAGTTTGGACAGTGACTTTGGAAAGGAATTTGCCTTGGGTGCAGATATTTCTGGGGTGTATACTAACCAAAATTCCACCCCCTTGTATATTTATTGGTCCTCACCAATTCCAAACTTTATGCTTGAAATTTTGGGGACTGATATGAGTTCATGGATGCTTTCTGAAGCTATTATTGGACCTACTTCATCTCTTCAATTTTGAAGTCTGTGACCACTACATCAACATAAGTCCTTATGGATAAAACCCTCTAGTGGCCCTGGCCACTATCACACAATACAATCTAGCTGTGGCATATTGCTGACTCTCCTGCATGACTAGGAGGCCTACTAGACTAATATCTTGTGTACTACATTTCTACACTCGTTGGATGGGATGTCCATCTTGAGTCACGCTAAATTCTTCCAGTAGTAAAATACAGGGTGTAACAGACAAGGAGCATGAAACAAAGGAGTACCATTTGATGAGGATCTCTGTATTATTAGCTCTCCCATATTTTGAAACAATAGCGTCTGCATTTTTCCCTCACAATTTTCCAAGTAGGAACTTTATTCTACCAGGGAAGTTCTTTTACTCCTGCTGCCAATCCTACTCCCCTACCCCTCAAACTACACTTATGCATGTCGAGGTTAAGGAGCAAATCAAATCTAGGACTTCTGTTCAATTCAATGTTAAACTTTGTAAAACACATCCCAAGTTGTGCTCTCTTGGTTTTCTAAGGGTCCCAGTTGTTTAAAACTCTTATGCTCTGGGTCACTTGATGCATCAGGGACAAAGTTGCAGCATTGGGTATAAATCTGTTTTGGGCCTATGTCCTATTATGTGGTGTTGATTGGGGTTGCATATCTTCTAACACTTATGCTTTCTTCTCGATTCTTGCATTGTGAAAATATTAGCAACTACAGTCATCATGTCCACAGGCTTAAGTGTTGGCTTGGGTTATATTCAGTGAGTTGAATTCGGGAGGTGATTTTCAGGTGGACAGCACCTTTTGACTACCCTTGTCATCGAGGGTGCATTCTTATATACCTCACAAGACAAGTCAACTGGATGTCCCAGGGTATTGCTATATTATTTGTGCCCTAGAACAATTAATACAACAATTACCAATGAGTTGGTGGGATTTTTTATGCTGATCTCAGAGAGTGGATCTCAAAAGTATTGCCAGATGGCTGCTGGAATGGGTTTCAGCACTGAAGGGGAGCGCTTAGGAAGCCTGATGACGATGATGAATATATATGAATTGTATACTGATTACCACGGAGGACGTCTGCTTCTGGAGCAAAAAGAGAGAAACAGACCAAGCGCAGCAAATTACAAAGGCTTTCAGGTGTGGAGGTAGAGCATTCCTATGTTTTGGTGCGAGAAAGGAAAAGGCCCGACTACCCAAGCAGGCGTCATTGGTTTGAAGAACAGTGGCCATAGAGGCCCCAGAAGAGCACACTGTTTGTTTGGCAGCAGATTGAGTAATGTCAGCATTAATTAAGGCAGCTCCACCATTATAAAGAACACAGTGGCAGATGAACTTAGATTTTAAAATCAGCAGTTTTTCCTGTGGAAGCCAAGGAATGGCTTTACACAGAACAGAAATAGGACAGTGCAGAAAAAGCTTTAGTAACTGTCTAATGGCAAGGTTATAGATCATTTGGATATGCTGAATCAGACATTTTCAGAGACCTGAGTAAAACGCTTTATAGTACTCAAGCAAAGAGAGAATGATTGCTGAACGACAAATGTATGAGTATCAGGCAGAAGAAGTGGAACAATATTGCACAGAATTGATAAACAGAAACAGCAGGACGAAGATAGAGCATTCATTTGGCTAACAGTGGAAAGGGGGACATCAACAATGCAATGATGATGAGGGGGTCTGAGGGAATAGGTGCTAATTCCAACTCTGCAGGCCACCACAGAGGGGACCAGATTGAAGAAGTGCCACCAAATAGCAGCACGTTGGTCTTCTCTCAGTTCAATTTCTGTATGTTGTTCTTCATCCAAGCTGCAACAGTGGCAAGACGTGAGGCAGTTTAGTGCACGTTTAGGGGTAGCCTGGTCATCTAAAGAAACAACTGTCTTTGTATCATCCATGTAGGACATTAAAGAGAAGCTGTTGGGGCAGATGAGATTGGCTTGCAGGGTGAGGTATCTATTAAAAAGAGTAGGACTCATAAAAGATCCCTTAGGGTTTTGGAGATGATTAGTAGAAAGAGAGAACAATACTCTGAATGCATCGTTCAGTAAAAGACGAAAACCAAGCAAGTACAAGGTCAAGGACAGCCAGTGCATTCAAAAGATGTAAACGTATGGAGGGGGAAATGGTATTGAACATGGCACCTATATCCAACAGGATCAGTGCCATGCTCCCTCTCGTATTCAGCATCATCCTAGTACAGTCAGCCATTACTAGAAGAGCCATCTCTGCTTGAGTCAGGCCAATACTCTTTCTATAAAAATAGATAGCTGATTATTCCCTTCTCTTTCCAACATTGAAGGAAACACCTTACATCCTTCATATCTAGTACTCCGCAAAGAGTAAAAAAGGACAAGTGACAAACCTCAGTTCATTTCAAGGTGGCAATTTGACACTCACTGCTCCTAGCGAACGAACAGGGAAATCTACACTTTGCAGGCTACTACTTCTCACAGATTCTCACCATCTCAGAGCCATATGACCCAGTACTACATGCACCACTGGAGGCACCATTCGTGTCTCCGACTGTCCCCGCCAACTGTACCCACTGCTGTCCTTCGTATTCCAGAGAAAGTGACCTAAAACCTATGACTGGAGCATTCGTGGAGCATGAATGATGCTCAGGTTGGGCCAGCAGCAGTCACAGCCAAAACCAGGCACCATTCAGCAAGATAGATGTCAAAGGATTAAGATAAACAACAGCTGTGTGGCCGACGCTGTTGCAGTTGTCTGCCCCCTGTCTAGTTTCACAACCACCAGCCCTCTAAGTATGAGAATAAGGGATGTACGAGAACTGAACTTCGCAATAGTATTGTGTGATTATTCTTATGAACTCTCTGCAGGTCAGAAAAAGTTACATATCCTTTAGTGAAAAAAATGTTAGAAATGCCATTTGCAGAGAAGAAAAAAGTGTATTCGAAATATGAGCTCCACTGCATCATTTAACCTACTAAATATAACCTAATCATACATTTTTACCTCTATAACCACGACTTAGTTGGTGAATTTTCCCAGACCAACAAACTTGACAATTTGTGTAATTTGTTACCCATAGACTTTCAAGAAACGATGTCCCACAGCTTCACACATCGCTACATTTTACCTGGCTGCATGCTGCCAGTGGCAGTCAGATATGACTCAGAAGAACTCATACAAAATCACAGCATGCAGCTAAGTGCAAGGCTGCCGCTGTGAAACTGCAATTAGGCATCGCGGCTCCCCCTCACATGGTGCAGCTAGTTAAAAAGGCTAACCTTGGATGTAAACAATGAGGCATCAAGATGCTATTATATATGCTTCCAAATTTAGATTTGTCATCTTGAATTTCAGTTTTAAATCTCAGCTTCAATGTGCATTTTAGTTGTTTGTATAGTCAATTATTTTTACCTCTATTTGCGGTATAATTGTTTGGTTGTGTGTCGCTTGGAGTGCTTTGGAGGATCGTTGTATTCTTAAGTTAAATGCTCCAAATGGAGCCATTAGGTTTTTTTATAATGATTTTGGCACCTGCGTAAGACCGTTGAGCAAGAAAATTTTCATTGCATAAATGTCTTCGATATAAGTGAATGCAGCTTGCTTTTGTTTAGTTACACCCTTAAATCCCAACTCTTATTATTATAATTTTTTGGCTGCCAGTTTTAAGTTTTAAGAACCAGTATATGTTACGTTCTTTCATTTTCTTTTTAAGTTTGTCTGCAGACAGCTTTATCTGTCTCGCACACATCATATCATTACAAAACATAACATGTACTAAAGATGGAGAAAGGAGCTTTAAGTAATTATTCTTCCCCAATTGGCTTGTTTGGTTGAGTAACATTTAGGCACTGACTTCCTGGAGTGTCTGTCACGTTTCTGAGATCAACCAAGTGCATTTCATGGTTGAGTATATTTTCAGCAGTTCTTTCCTGGCTTACATTGGAGATGGGTATGGTGAATCCTTGCTTTTTTTGCTTGCAGTATGATATTTTTGTTTTCTTTCTGCAAAAAAAGTTGTTTTTTAATATGGTGTGCTCCATGTTCTTAGCATTGGTAGTGATGGTGCGTTGATACTTACTCCTTAATCTTATAGAAAAGTCATTGAAGATTTTTCCCCATTGGTCGTATGAACCTTTGTTGGTTGACGTGAAGCACTGTCAGGGAGTAGATTGCAGACCACAAACTTGAGCGACCCTCCATCCTGCTGCGTGATAAACAGAAGGCCTCCTTTGACCATTATTTCTCCCAGTTTGTTGCTAGGTTTGTCCCTGCAGGGCTCACCATCGACAGTCTAATACAAACAATAAGCCTTTCTCTAGATAACGGGAAGCATGATAACGTGCCTGCAAATGAATAAACAGCACACCGTGCATGGCTAAACACATTTCAATTGAGCCCTGTAGTCAGGTCAAGTTAACTCAAAGAAGAAGAACTTTTGGTTACATAATTATACATACATGTATAAAGAAAACAAATGTTAAACATGGATACGCAAACATTAGATCAATTAATCCATCCAAATATGTTTATGCAGGGATTCCTAATAACTATAATAATCACATTCTATCAGTTGATTTAAATATATCACGCATGTTAATGAAATTGAGTCACACATATGAATATTTAAATGTATAATTATAATGCATAAAGGGTGCAGCCTAAATTATGCTGCTCCAATCCCCCCTCTGATGTCTATGATGGCCATTACAGTATTACATGACTCTTATCTCATGAGACCAGCTCAAAACCTTGATTTTTTCAACATTGTACGTCTTGTGTTTTCCAGATGTTTCATCTCATCATAGAACCAACATTGAATCTCTTCTAACTCTTCATCCCTTCTCTTTCTCTTTATTCCCCTTTTGTGTTGCTTTTCCCATTTTGTTTTTATACACAAGTGACCCTTACAGATGACAAACAAACAGATTGCACAAATGACTATAAGGGGTCTCACAATGGTGACTAGCATTCCGCTCCCTAATTTCCCAAACCACTTGCCTACAGCAGCAAACTCATTTCCAATCACCTTCCAAGCACCCGTAGCATTCAACCCCTCCAAATCTTCCTTTAAATCTGTAATGTTCTTAATGAACTTTTTTATCTCCTCACTCTCGTCAGGAATATAGGTACAATATTGTTGGACTTTCAACATCTTACAGACTCCGCTCTTCTTTATGAGAAGGATATCTAACGCTAGTCGGTTCTGCATCATCATAGACCTTATAGCTATAATTTCAGTGTTCATAGCTAGCAATGAATTTGCTGTATTTGTGGCTAGCTTATCAATTATGGTGGACAACTTTCTAATCTTGAGATCATTCAAAACCACTTCAACAGAAGGAATCATTGCACCAAATATATCTCCCACTGTTTCAGAAGCACTACTGCTCCATTTCGGCCTAGCATTGACCCCTACCCCGGGTCCTTCAGATGATCTACATGATAAATCTTCTGGAAGACTATAGCTAAACAGCATATGCCATACAAATGTAAAATATGCATGCTCTCCACAAATATAATAAACTCCTGGAATAACAGTATGCTGTCCTTCCATAAATAGAGGCCAATTACCTTCTTATTCAAAAATGTATTCACAATGCCTCCTTACCATCCATTTCGTGTGAATGGCAGATTTACTCCGAAGCACACATAATTTTCCTTTGTGTTTCCAATCTAAGTTTAATTCAAGCGTAACTCTTGACTCCAAGGGGCTCATTACGATGTTGGGCGGAAACCCTCCTCCCTACAGTCGGAATCTCCTCGACCGCGTTGGAGCCCTTCCGACCGATACATTCTGACTGCCTGATTACGATGTTTGCGGTCAGAACGTAAACCGCACGGTCATTCCGAATCAGTTCCGGCCGACTCGCAGAGTATCCCTGTTGGTCGGAACCGGATCGTACAACCCTATGGACAGCGTTTCTGCACTCGGGATTACTACGTCACTTCCCAACAGCCTTTCGGTGTCAGCCTGTCCGAGATGGAAAGTCTGTCGGAAAGTGACTTTGGGGGCCCTTGGCAGGGCCCCCTAGGTTATGTGACCTACGGTTGATGGCCGAGGGGGTACCTAAGGGACCCCCCTGTAAAACTCTGCGCTGTGTGACAGACACCATGGGGTGCCTGCGAAAGGGTGCATGGTTTTCCACACACCCCCCATTTCCCAATAGGAGTTTGTGTTATGAACGGTTGTCGGGCGTAACACGAGCTCCCTTAGGAAACAATGGGAATTGGACCGAACACTGTTCCTATGGGAGCATCGTAATCCGGGGGTCGGAACCGTCAACCACAAGTCGGTCGGTCTCGATTCCGAGTCGGTGTCGGGCGGAGGCTTTCCGTCCGACATCGTAATGAGCCCCTTAATGTTCTAATCCCTCTTTAGCCCACTTATTGTTGAACTTTTGATCTTGACCTTTTCTCCATCTTGCATCCATCGCCCTTCTTCTGTCATCCACTGAATCTAAAAATCTCTTCTCAACTTCAAATAAGGAGCAACTCAAATTATTCCTAGGAGCATAAGCAGTATCTAGTCTTGCAAAGGGTTTAAAAACTTTCAGCTGTGCCCATTTCTTTAGCATTTGGATGGAGTTTCAAGGGACTTCAGAAAGAACTAAATCATATTTAAAAAAAATAATACTGATAAAGCCCCTGTTCATTTAGAAGACTTAACAGAAGACTGCAAGTAATACCATATGTGAGGAGAATGTGGTGGTATGTAATCCCCTCCACTGCTGAGGCGGGCAACTGCATGCAAACGTAGCAGTCTTTAGCATCCATGGTATTAATATATTCATAAAGCAACTTAAAATAGTAATTTGAGGAAAAATCTCCCTTTGCGAATCTAAATATAATCCTTTCAAATCACATGTGTGTAAACTACTGTCAGTGGGAACAGGCGCTCTAAAGATAGATTTAAGCCTTGGTTTAATTGATTTGGGAGGGGTAGGCAAATTTAATCCTAAAAGCAAAAATATTAGCCCTTCAACAATAGCTATTAACACACCGACTAATATAAACCTATGTCTATTATGGTTATTAGTTTCCATGACTTCACTAAAATCACACCGTTGAGTAGAAAACAGCAGCAAACGGTTTCTCTCTGTACGTTTCTACCTGTGCAAATGGGAAAGTCAAGTTCATGAATTGTATGATAAACTTATTCACAAAGTCTTTGTGAGTCTTCCCTGACCCTACTCCATCTTCCTCAAAAATTATATCCTTACGCTCCTTCTGCAGCCTAGGGATTCTTCTTAATTCTTTTCAAGCAAAGTAAATTTTTTTGTCTCTAATGAAAATAAAGGTCAAAGTTCAGTTAAGAGACCATGCAAGCTGCAGCTCTAGTCAGTTTGGTCAATGGTAGAAGCAGCTCAAAAGGACGTTCAGTGACAAACTCAGATTCATCGAGTTGTAGCTGACACCTCACTATTATCGTCCAAACGACAAAATCCCTTGTCACTGTCATTTGTCACAAAATGTGTCCACTCAGGTGTTGAGTAGCACCAACAAGGTCCTCTGGTTCTTTTTGAACTTCTTAGCATAGACTGTTCGTCTTCACTGACACTCAATTCAGAATCCTCAGTATCCTCTGGGAGAGTATGAGGTACACGTTCTGCAGCCAAATTTAGTCTCCCGCCTCTTGCCTTCTCTGCCAGGCGTCCCCACCTCCCTCTCGCATGGTTGCACCAATAGGCCTTTAGTCACGATCCAGGTGGGGCTTAATTTGCACTATAGGCCAAGACTCTCTTTCTAACTAACTACATACTACTGTGTTCATATATCTTATGAGCGACATTGCGCTTTCTACGATGATATTATATGATGCGTCATGAGTCATTGTACATACTACTGTGACATTGTATCTTACGAGTGACAAATGCTGTAAAGCGCTCCGATACCTTTGGGTCTGGCTAGCGCTATATAAAACTCTTAAATAAATAAATAAACTAGACCTTAGATGCCAATATATTAAGATCCCCCTTCAGGCACAAGGTCAGCTGTGGCAGGTTCTCAGACTGCCACAATCTCTGAGGCTATTGTTTGTTCTCTATGCTTCACTCAGTCTCTTCTCAGTGCCCTTTAGTTGATGTCTGCAGTTCAGGAAGAGGCACTGTCACATCATCAAGGGAGCTTTCTACTCTCCGAGGAGGGGCAGCATGTACCCAACTGGGGAGACCCCTCATTTAATGGCAGCGTTTATTACAAGGATCATTCCGAAGGGTCCTCTCCATCGAGGTTCCAGATACATTTTTCAAACATGTTTCTCACTAAAACCTGTCTCCAGGACTAAGGTCATGGCAGTGCTCCTGGTGCAGGGGTCGGTGGCAGCTCCAAACTGGTGGGGCACAGAATGGACCAGATCAGATATGCAATATCAAGCATCATATCATCAGTAATGTTTACAAGCGCATTGCCAGGCTGTGCAGGCAGTCTCATTGCCTGACCCATGATGATTTCCTCCAATCAGGAAAGCTACAAAGACTCAGCAACACCAAAGATAGAGCATACGGCCATTTCAAATATGTCCACACACACACTTTAGCTAGCCTGGATTTCAGCGGGCCGTTGACCTGCTTCACAATTACACAAGCCTTAGGTTGTCGGGCAGTGTCTGTGAGTGCAGTTTTAAAACTGCCATGTTGACCTGGCAAGTGCACCCTCTTGCCAGGCCCTAACGTTACCTTTTACTACATGTAATTCACCCCTAAGGTAGGCCCAAGGTACTCCTATGGGCAGGGTGCAGTGTATGTGAAAGGTAGGGCATGTACTGGTGTGGTCTACATGTCCTGATAGTGAAATACTGCCAATTTTCTTTTTCAATATTGCAAGGACTAGCTATCGCATAGGCTATCATTGGAGCTACCTTGTAACATTTTACAAGAGTAACTTTCAATTGGGAACAGCTAGAGATTTGGAGTTTGGGCTCTCTGAGTACAGAATTTAAAAACACATCTTTTAGTGAAGGTGGTTTTTAAATTGTGTGTTTGAAAATGCTACTTTTTGAAAGTGGGTCTTTTCTTGTTGCCTGCCTGTGGAATCAACGTCTAGTTTGGACTGACAGGGGTCTGTTTGTGCACTCGCCCTAGACAGTCACACAAAGGGAGTTGAGGTGTGCCCTGCATATCCTTATTGCCCATCACCAGGCTGATGGGCCTTTCTGAGCTAGAGTGGTGGAAGGAGTTGTCACTGACATCTGAATAAGGCTGTGCCTGACATCTCACAATGCTGTCTCCACCCCCCTGGAGTGTGTCTGGAGCCAAAACAGGGCAAGGCAAGAACTTGTGCACTACAAAGGCTATCCTTTGAAAAATGCCTACTTCAAAGTCTAAAAGGGGTATACGTATTAGACCTAAAACCCCACATTTTTCAAACTCTTCTGGATCAAGAGGAGACTCTGCCAAGGAGAAGAGCTGAAGAGCTGTAAGGATGAGTATTCCCCCTTTGCTGTGTGTTGCTTTGCTGGGTTGGCCTGCAATTGCTGCTTCTGCTTTGGAGAGGAAAAGGACTGGACTTTGCTGACTATCCTGCTTGTGAAGTTTCTCCAAGGGCTTATGTGTGCTTGCTTCCTGTTAAGAAGTCTCAGGGCTATTATATCCTTCACCTGCAGCAGCCCTGAACTCCACTTCTGGGAGTTCTAACCTGCCACGTGGTGCCAACTCCAGTTCTGGGCCACTGGAGGTGTTTGCTGTGCTACAAGCCTCAAGAAAAGGATTGCCAACACCGTCACCAAAACTGCTGCTTGCACCAACGCTGTGTCACCGCTCCCTGGATGAGCGCAGCATCGCCCTTGATGACAACGCAGCCCCAACGCCTGCTGACGCCCGCCCTGCAGCAACTCCGACCTCATCACTGAGCCCGCTGCCGGCACCCGGACTGAGGGCACCATCCGTAGAGCGCATGAAGCACCACCCCTACACCTGTCGACACCAGTGCTTCCCTCGCACCTTCACAGAGTCGATAACTGACGTGGGTGACTTCCCAAACTCATTGGCACCGTACTGTCGTACAGACCTGACACCTCGCCACCGACACTGCTTCACCTCACCTGCACAGCAAGCACTTCATTCCTCACCTCCCCTGTGACATTAAGGACTCAATGCCTCGCCTCCCCTGTTGCAGTAAGGAACTGATGCCACCTCGGCCCATTGAGGCCTGACATCCGTGATGCCATGCAACGTCTTTTGACTTCATCATTTTCCAAGTTACTGTTACTTGGAGGTCTGTGTGACTCCATGGCCAGGCGGCACACCTCTCGGTCAGTGCAGTACCGTGTATTCATGCCTCTCACGACATTAAGATAGCCCCGGTTGGAGCTATTGTCTTCTAAGAGCTTTATTTTTACCTTAAACCTTTTAAAAGTGATATTTTGAGTTATGTATGTTGGAATTTTGTTGTTTTGGTCTTGTTTGGTTTAGATTAAGAGTGTTTATTTTTCGAAAATGGTGTGGTGTCCATTTGTAGTGTTTTCACTGTGTTAATCTATGTGGTATGTACAAATATTTTGCACATTGCCTCTGAGTTAGGTCTGACTGCTCGTGCCAAGCTACCAAGGGGGTGAGAAGCATTTATCTTGGGTGTGTAACTCCCTTACCCTGACTAGAAGGAAGGCTCCTTACTTGGACAGGGTGCAAGCCACTAGGAACTAGAGGCCCCCATTTCTAACAGTTAAGGTGACAATGCCCCAGCCTCTTACAATAATGACAAAATTTGATTTCTTTAAAGTTGCCACATCAATTCCAGTACTTGGGTCAATAGGGAAACCATGACCTCTACCTTGTGGAGCACCAGTTCCACCCTGCATCGTAGGTCCTCTTTGTTTATACATATCACCTTGCGCACCACCAGCGTTTCCTGTATAGCATTGATTCTGACTTCCCCTTTGTGATGTCTTCATCTGGGCCAGCATAAATGTTTCCTTTAATCTCTTCTCTTTCATGTCCAATTCATCACTGCAATATTTTGCAGACCTCAAAATCTCATAAATTGACTTATTTGGCCAACAGATTAAATGCTGCTGGATCACCAAACTAATCTCAGGCCTCAATCCTGTCACAAACCGAGACACAAAACTTCCCATATCCTTGGCTTCAGGATTTTTCATCCCACTATGCTGCATAAACACTTGCAACAATCTCTCATAAAAAGCATGGACAGTTCATTCATGCTCTTGAGTTGTTCGGTCAATCTTAACTCAAATATTCTTTTGCCGGCACTTTCCCTTTCAAAAAGGTGGTCATCTGTTGGTACTTTTTTTGCTTCATTAAGAGTGATCGGGCATGAGATATTGGGTATCTTTGAAGTTCCTTCTCTGGCCACTGTATAGCCACTTTGCATTCTACCCATACGTCACTCAGTACCACAGTGTCAAAGAGGGTATTCAAATCCACCCACAGCACCTACGAAATGTTTACAAATCAATCAACTTGTGTGTAACACAACAATGGGTTCTCTCTCAACTTAGGAAAATCGTTCATAAAGGTGGCAAGATCACCTCTGCTCTAATGTACGTGGATGTAACCTCCACCTGGCACTTCCATTAACAGGAAATTTGAAGTCTCCTCCTCACCTAATGAAGAAGGACGTGGCTCCCCTTTACTCCCTGTGGTAGATACTACCTTCAGCTTCTTCTGGTCTTTATTTTTAGTGCACCTGCCTTCCCACTTATCTAACTCACTCTACTTCCGCATACTACAAATCAGTTCCTTAAGTTGTAACTTCATCCCTGATGTCCTCATACTGGTTATATCACTTTCATCAGAACATACGCAATAACTCTTCTGTAAGGATTTTGCCCTATTTAAATCTATTTCATACACTTGGGTTAATTCAGAAATCTTATCATGAGCTTGTCCTGCACGCCTAGTAACATCCTTGCACATGTATATAAGTTTGTTTTCTTGGTAAGTATCTAAGAGAGAAAGGTCCAGATTTCCTAATATCTTCTCATCCAATTATAATTTTAATCTGGCCACATTTTTTGTGTGCAGTTTTATATAGCGCAAACTTAACCCAAGGGTATTGGAGCACTTTCCATGAACACCAGTTACTGTACACAAGGACACATTCATTTTTGGTAGGCACAGGGGGATTAAGTGATTTGCCCAGAATCATAGGATGCTGAGCTGACGCTGAGTCTCAAACCTGTTTCCCCAAACCCAAAGTCAGCAGCTCTGGTCGTTACGCCACATTCTCTCCCCAGCCACATCCACTGAAGTCTTCCTCCCCAGGGACTGGACTAGCCTGCTCAATTTCTAGCCTTCACACCCCGAGGGAACCCATTGAAAAATCTGATCAAATCGTCCAATTCTTGTGAATTAACACCGTTTTGGATTCCAGAGGTATTGGATGTCACCTCTCCTCTGGGGCTACTGCTTGAAACACACTGGAGTCAATTCCATATGGACATGCGAGAATTTTGTGATACCAGGGTAGGTTCTTCTATGGGAGTGAGTCCTGTCTTATTCATCGCTGATGGTGCAGGAACAACATAAAGTGGAGCAATCTTAGTCAGGACCAAAGGAGTCCTTCCATTCTCTCCCATCCTGGGCAGCAGGAACAGGATTGACATTTTCTCCAGTAGGGACCGTCAAGGCATGTGTTGTGACCCAGTCAACTCAGGTTTATATAAAGGAATTGCAGGACCAATAGTAACAGGGACAGTTATTGCATCTGGCATGTTGGAAACAGGAGAGTTCACATGGGAACGAATCCCCAAAGTCTCCCTCATAGTGATCCGATTTACTTTTAAGGGGGCTGTGTAACTCCCCCAATTTTATACCTCTGACAGCACTACCCATCCTTTCAGATGGGACCACATTATAAGGTGGTAGACGGGTTGACAACAGCACATTCAAAAAGTAATCACTAGGATCACTAACACTACCTTCGCCTGAGTCCTCCGTATTCTCAATTTTGTACTGTTTTTTCCTCTACTTCACTTTCTGAGGTTCCTTGCTCATCAATGCAGGGTATAGTCTGGTTCTCTCAATTATTTTGTCTCACAATTTTTGTTGTTCCGCATCCCACTCAGTTTCAACACAGCTGTGGATTGGCCTCCTAAATTACCCATAGATCCTCTCTTTTTCTTCAGCATGGGTCGCAGTTCCCAAGCATTAAGCACCTCCTACTGTGCAGGTTTAGGGGTGGCTTCATTTTATACAATACCCTTCTCAGATTTTCAATAGTTCTCAGATTAAATGTGCCATAGCAAGGAAACCCCAAAACACCCTCATTTTCGGGGATCTAATGCTACTGGCTCAGCCAAATGAATGTGTGGAGCCCCAGATTTTTAGCCTTATAATGGCCTGCCATTCCTTCCGGCAGCACCTCTTCTCCTTCCCGAACAGGAACCCTCACATCTCCCCATATCAAATCTCTGATAGCCCTGAAACATTTCACTTGCATCAACATTACCAACAATCACAAATAGGAAATGTATTTCAAATCAGGAAATAATCTCTTTTAACCACAACTCTAGCTTGGTGATAAAAAACTATCTCAGTGCAGCACCTCTTGTTCTATCCTATCCATTTCCTGTATATGATGAAAACAACCAATAACAGCACGGACATCAACAATCAAATCCCAGCGCAATACCCTATAATATACTTTTCATTCCTCGTAGTGGTTCAACCTCCTTTGCAATTTTCACGAGCGGACCTTTTCCCTCAACGCTAAGCAAGCATAATAAACAAGACACTAAACACATTTTATCAAAACTTGTCTATTCCACTAAAGAATTCAAAGTTTTTCATTCACACAAGAAATGGTTTGGAGTGACAATTTCCGACTTACCCAAACACACACGATAAAACCTTGACCAGCGGGAATCACCCTGACTGATGCAGTCTCTCCTTTGTGCAACAGGTTCCACTGCACCAATCAGGATTTACTCACACAAATATGTCCCTGTCTCAACTGTGCTGTTGATGGTACTTCACGACTGACATGACAAAACTTAGCAGACAAATTACAACACCATGTATTCTCACCTATCCCGGGATCTTGGGCTATGAACAGCCTGATTATGACTTCAACTGCTCAGCATTAAGCGCATTCACATCTACACAACAACTAAAACATCATTGCATCACATCACACATTATTAACAAGATACCGCAAGCTTGACAACTCAATTACAATGCACGATACTATTAATACTCACTCCTCCACCACTACAACTCTTTTCCATACCGCTGGAATGCTGCTGATCCTCAGAACTGAGACATGGGCTTTAAGCTAGAACTGGGCTTGGGAAAATATAAAGCTCCTACAGGAGTATTCTAGCTCCCTTTTGCTTCAGTAACCAACCATCTGATGTGCTACTATCTGATGGCACGGTGATACTTACACCAAAATCGTTTAGTAAAGTCATCTAAGATTTTTCCACCATTTGGTGTATGGACCTTTGTTAGTTGACGTGAAGCGATGTAATGGAGAAGACACTAGAAATACATTTCCAATAGGTGAAGCCAATGTGAATCCACCATAAGGGCCAGGAATCACTAATTATGTTTCAATGAATTTAATTTTAAGATATTTATTTGGTATTCCGCCCACGTAATTGGCAGAATTTTGGCCACTCCGCGTTACTCTTTAATACATACTTCAAGCCAAATTCTGCCAATCACCACGCCGTGGAATTTTTCTCCTGTGATGCTCTAGAATATCCGAGCTGGAGCGCTAGATTTGTGATCCCCTTGTGTGATTTTCCAACACAGGCGTTCACCAGCTTTCACGAGCGGTCACAGTCAGATGGCTGCCGCTCGAGCAGATTTTCTACTCGAGCGGCAGCAAGTTAAACTCAAATTGCTGCACTCTCTTGTGCAATGCATGGTGCCATTCACACTGATTTTCAGTGATGCTTGCACTACCAGTGCTAAATTGCAGCACAAGCAGTGTGAGCTGCATTTTTTCTGCCCGTTGGCGGAATTACGCATTATCTCACTGGGCTTTTCTGTAACTCTGCGGAATAACGCGGAGTGAAACTCCTCGAGTTCTTCCCACCCCTAATATTTATCAATCCACTATATAAACAAGTAGATACAGCAGTACGACTTGTGGGCTGAAATGTCTCAGTAGGTTAAGTAGTATTAATATAAGATACAGAATAGTAACAGCCACAACAATGATAAAAAAAAATTGTCGCAAATAGGTGTTCCATAAAGAAACTTCCCTTCTCTCTTCTAAACATTTATCAAATACAAGATTGTCTAACGAGGATTTCTACTTAGGAAGCATGGAAGGTGTCAGCACAGCATTGACCTCTGTCGAAGTCTTGGAAAAGGGAAGGAAAAATTTAGCATAAAGCTTCAACCTTCATGAAAAACACCAATTAAAATAACAGGAGCTTAAAAAACATCCATATCTCTTCTTACACCACCAGGAACCAACCAAATTGTTAGCTGAGGGAGCATCCGCATCCTCCCTTAAGTTTCCCATCTCATCGAAACTGGGACTGCAGACCAAAACCTTGAGCGTCCCTCGCCCTGCTACATGATAAACAGAAGGCCTTCTTTCACCATTATTTCTCCCAATTCGCTACTAGGTTCCTCCCTGTAGTCCTCACTATTGACAGTCTAGTACAAACAATACGCCTTTT
Source organism: Calotriton arnoldi (assembly GCA_963921515.1). Classification (NCBI taxonomy): domain Eukaryota; kingdom Metazoa; phylum Chordata; class Amphibia; order Caudata; family Salamandridae; genus Calotriton; species Calotriton arnoldi. The sequence goes on along the minus strand of CAWUFW010004346.1, from coordinate 470,436 downwards.
GCAAACTTGTGAGAAGCATGATAACGCGCCTGCAAACGAAAAACAGCATACGGGAAGGCTGCACACATTTCCATTGAGGCCTACAGTCAGGCTTAGTTAAAGAAGAATAACTTTTGCTTACATAATTATACATACACATGCATGTATAATGAAAACAAATGTTAAATATGGACAAGCAAATATGGTTGCATAAATCAATTAATCAATTCAAATATGTTTATGCACGGATTCCTAATAACTAATAGGATTACATTCTATTAGTTGAGTTAAATACATCACACACCTTAATGAAATTGAGTCACATTGTATATGAATGTTGCATATGAATATAAAAATGTATAATTATAATACAGAAAGGGTGAAGCCTAAAGTACGCTGCTTTAGTAGCGTGAGGTGTTTGGAAGAACACAAGTATTTTTAGTGTTTGAATCTGCAGCTTTCGATTTCTTACATAGCGAGGCAAAGTGACAAAATATATTGCTCATCACTGAACAGACATGCGTCTTCTACGAAGGACTCCATATGATGACGAAGTGATCTTAGTTCAGGAGATGCTCCTTGTAATGAAGAGAAAGCACTCTCATCCTTTCATCAATGATGATTTTTATGTTTAATTTATTTTTGAATTTCCTGTGCTTCACTATTTGTGCCACGTGCTTCTGGGACAATGTCTTCTTCATTCAGGGATTCCGACGCGTCTCTGCTGCCACTTGGGTTTGACATGCAGAGCACCCATTTCTTGCAGCTGCCACCAGGATGCGCTGTTTCAGCTTTTTCTGGTGCCAGCTTGTCTCCTGGGCCAGGCTTTCCCTTCAGTCAGAGTACCTTGCGGCTTCTAGGCTGCTCCCCAAGATACTCATTTAACATGCTGAGTGCCCAGCGATTTAATAACATATGGTGTCCTAAAGTGACGAATTGACGTGTACATCCAGAAGAGGCAAGGTATAGGCCAACTTTCATTTACACTCCTTCATTAAGATGTGTTGGCTGTTAGAGCATGTGCACAAGCGCAACATTTGTATAATGCTGCGCTCGTGCCTTCACCAAATAATGCTAGTCTTGTAACAGACGAACAAGTGTGACATTTGTATAATGCCAGGCTTGTGCCATCATTAAATGATGCAAAGATTGTCTCAACTGTTGATGTTGTTTATGTTCAAGGTAGCAGGAGCATGAGATAGAATGTGAAGAGAGCTTAAGAGGGAGCGGGGAAAAAGCGTTGGGCATGGTAGGCTTGGACTGATGTATTGACCTTCGCTTGAAGAGTAAAGCTGTATACCTTTATAACGTGATGTCTCCGTGGAATTTCTTTCTGCACCTTCAAGGTTTTTCTGACACTAGCGACAAGGATGGGGTATAGCCCACTCACGACGTTGAGTGAAATATTGTCGACACAGCGTGGTGCATAGGGAGCAGCGAGCCAATTGAAGGGACACGCTCAATGTGAAGGTTTGGTGACACATGCCTGGGGACACAGTAGAGGCTTGCTTGGCAATTGGTCTAAGCTGGCAATTAGTGTCCCCTGGCAATTGGTCCCAACCATGTGGATCTCCAATGGAATTGGGCAAATGGCTGTCAGCCATATGGCAATTGGATTAGCCACCCATAAGCCCATTGAAAAACCAGGATGTCCCTGATTTTGCAGTTTGGTTACATGGCAATCAGATTGGCTGTGTGCATCGTTATTGGATGAGCATGGAGCCTCGTAAATGTAAGTCCTGTGTGGCCGCATATTAATTCTGATGTGGTTGGAAAACGGCATTTGTGAGATCGCCAATTACATTGGACATCTGTGGTGCATTGCTGTATTGCTGTATTGCGCAAGTTGAGGTAATGGCATGCTGCACTCGTGATGTCACGAAGTTCCTGTTGGATGCAAAGCTATTTCAAGAGATCACATCAAGGTTGTAGTGAACTCTGTATTTCAGAACATCATGGATTCTATGTTGTATGACAAGGACTCAGTACGGACGCATCACAAAGTACGGTGATGCGCACACCTGCATGTAATGTATGACAACGGTGACTACTTTCGTTGTTTTACAAGATATTTAAAGTATAATACGAGTATTATCATCATTTAACAACTATACCTTGTAGTTCTATTTGGATTATGTCAAGGATTGTACCACCACCTTAATTTCTTGCTATGCCTGGTGTACCACCTATGGACTGGGAAGCATGGGAGGTGGTATTTGTAGCGTAAGTTGAAGTTCTGGATGAGGATGATTGTGTGCAGAGAGGAAACTAGCCCTGTTAAATCACTGCTTAGGGGATTTTTATTTGAAGGGATGTAAGAGCCTACCTGTTTTAATTAATCCAGGCAATGTTGATGTGTACCAGTATGCTTCCAAGCTGATGTGTATGAGGCATGGAAAAAAAACTAACATTGCCATGGAAAGTTTACAATTCTACTCTAGAAAACGAGGAGTGGATGAGTCCATAGAAGAGTACGTATCTGCATTGAGATCATTAGCTTTAGCTTGCGACTTTGAGCATAAAACCTATTAACAATTTCTTAGGGACCAGATTTTAATGAGAACCAATAACCAAAACATTAACCCCGCGTGGCGTACTCCGTTCTGCCAGCGGAGTTTGCGGTGTTTTACCAACTCCGTGCTCCGCTGGGAACGGGAAGTTGGGGTAAAACTCTGACTCTGTGGCAGAGCGGAGTACGCCCCTCAGCCCCTGCAGAAAAAGGGTCAAAAAACCCACTTACCTTCTCTCCGCTGTCTGTGGGCCGCCCTCCTTCCCGCCGTGGTGTCTCCTCCTTGCTGCCGTCGTCCTCCCCTACGTTTTACGTCTTGCATGAACTGCGCATGCGCAGTCCACGCAAGATGTGAAACGTAGGGGGTTGTGGCAGGCAAAGCGAGGAGGATGACGGCGGCAAGGAGGAGACACCACGGCGAGGAGAAGGGTTGGCACGCAGACGGCGGAAAGAAGGTAAGTGGGGTTATTGACCCTTTTTTAAAAACATTTTGTGGGACTGGGCGAGGGCGGAGTATTTTTTTGACTCCGTGGAACTCCGCGGAGTGCCACTCCGCATACTCCGCCGAGGCTTACAAAAAATTCAAGAAACGTTATGGACAAGTACTGATATGTCTTTTAATGCGGCAATTGATATTGCTAAAGCCATTGAACATTCTGAGAAATTTGTACAGGAGATTAGAGGTAGTCTAGATAACGATAACCATGTGGTGATGAGAAATAGGGGGGACAAATTCAAAAAATCCACTTTGCAAAAAAAGATTTTAAGAAGTGGCAGTATTATGTTGCAGGTGTGGTAGTGGATCGCATTTAGGCAACTCCAAATATTGTCTAGCTGCAGTTAAAGTGTATTCCAAATGTAATAAGAAAGGGCACTTTAATAGGGTGGGTGTAGATCTAAGACAAGGAAAGTGAACCTTGTACAAAACAGTGATGACAGGGTAACTGATGGTGACAATATTGATCAAGATCCCAGTACTATTTTAAGTATACATGAAGTAAAAGTGAACAGGGAATTTCTGTCTTGCACTATCTCCATATTTGGGGAAAATGTCACGCTTTTAGTAGACTCTTGTGCGTGGTACACCATTATTGGTCAAGGAGAGGTGAGCAAACAAAATTTTACTGTCACCAGATGTGTCGTCTGGTGAGTATACAGGACAAAAAAATCAATTTGTTTGGGTATTTCTTGGCAGATCTTGGGTTCTCTGGATGCTGTACCCATGGGAAAGTGTATGTGGCAAGGAATGGGCAACCATTTTTGGATTTGCTGCCCACCAAGAGGAAATGTGGATTAGCTTAGATCCCAGGACAAATCCCCCTGTTCACATTATTGACAATACAGAAAACTCTTGCAAGGAAAAAAATGTCCACAACTGGAGAAATTTGTGGAAAAATTGAAAAAAAAATGTTTGTGCCGTTTACAGGGTAAATTGGAGGAGTATTGTTTATTTAAAAATTGCAATAAGCTAAGTAAGAATGCTGTAGCCACACAAGCTTAGGGTCAGGACTGTGCCCCATCTTATAGAGGACAACTTAAAGACATGTTGAAAGGTTTGAGTAAAGAAGGTATAATTGAACCTGTGGACACCTCTCCTTCGGTATCACCTGTTGTGATCGCAAGTAAGGCCTCAGGTGAATTGAGGTTATGTGTTGACTTGTGCAGTCCTAATAGTGTTATTTGGCTTAACTCTCATGCCCTTCCCAACCTGAATGAAATGGTCACAACACTAGCAGGATTGAAGGTATTTTCGACATTGGACCTAGCAAGTGCTTACCACCAGGTCAAGCTCGAGGATGAGTCAAAAACTTTAACGGCATTCATTACACTGGAAGATTTGTTTAGGTAATGCTGTATGCCTTTTGGTCTGGCAAGTGCTCTATCTGTTTTCCAGAGATTAATGAAGGAAACGTTAGAAGGCATAACTGGTGCAATTGCCTTTCAGGACGATATTTTCGTTTTTGGGCAGAAAGCAGAAGATCATGATGACAATTTGAAGAATGTTTTGTCCGCTTTATCAGCCAAAGGACTCACTTTAAGATTAGACAAATGCAAGTTTAGGAAACATGAGGATCGGGGATCAAACCTAAATGCAGTCAGGTGGAAAATATCACAAAAGCTCTGATTCCTTTGAGCAAAGAACAGTTAATTGCATTGCTTGGGTTAACTGAATTTTACGCTAAATTTATTCTGAACTATGATACCAAGGTGGACCCTTTAAGGTGCCTACTCCCCCCCCCAAAAATGCAAAGTTTGAGTGGAATGTTATTATGACTTCAGCTTTTATTGAATTGAAACGTTTAATAGTTGAAGCCCCTTGTCTCAAGCCATTCGTGGTTAGGAAGGAGTGTGGTGTTGTGGTTGATGCAAGTAGCTGTGGATTTGGAGGAGTACTAATGCAAAAGGATAATGGAAGAGAATGGATTGTATCATACACCTCAAGAGCATTGCGTGAAGCAAAGAGACATTACTCTAAAAGAGAAGGAGTTTACTGGTGTGCGTTTGGGGTTTTAGAAATTTCTTGTGGGGTACCCAATTCACATTAAAAACTGACCACAAACCATTAGTGTACATGATGTCACCTGGAGGGGGTCGCACAATGACTGCAAGACTGGCTAGACTGGCGTCTATATTGCAGGCATTTCAGTATAGAGTAGAGTATGTGACAGGAAAGAACAATATACATGCTGACTGCATGTCGAGGTTACCCTTACCCGGGGAGGGTCCCATTGGCCAAGATATGGATGAATGTGAAGTGGCTTTCACATTGCATGATATTAACTTAATTGGTTTTTGAACATCCTGTGGTTCAAGAAGCCAGGTGGGGTGAAGAGATGGAAAAGGATCGCGAATTGAATCATGTGATCAAGTTCATCAAAAAGGTTTGGCCTGACAGCAGGTTCCGAGGGAGTTAATAGGGTTCTTCAAAGTGCGTGAAGAATTGGCTATTGAAACTGGAAATGTGGTATCAGGTGATAAATTCATATCACCTTTTGCCCTCAGGAAGTTTGTCATTCATAGTGCTCATGAAGGGCATATGGGACTTTCGAGCACTAGGTGACGGGTTAGGGAAAACGTTTGGTGGTCTGGTATAAATCGTATGGTGGAACATCAAGTGAGAGTATGTTGTGAATGTGCTTCTAGTGACAAGTCTGCCAAAGCACTCATTCTAGATTCCCAACCTGTTGAGTTTCCAGAGGGAACTTGGAGAAAATTAGGAGTGGATATAGTTAGTCCATTTACAATTTTGCCCAGACAAATAGCCTTTGGCACAGTCATGGTTGTCTATGTTTCCAATTGGCCTGAAATCAAAATGGTGAGGGAAGTTACATCAGAAAGTGTTGCAGAGTTTCTAGACAAGGTGTTCTTTAGGGAAGGAATTCCCCAAGAGGTTTTAACCGACAATATGCCTCAGTTTGTTAGCAGCTATATCCAAAATTATCTAGAGAGATGTGATATTGTGCACAAAAAGATTTCAGTTTTCCATCCCAAGTCAAATGGGCAAGTGGGAAGGTTCAATAGCGTGGTAAAGGAAGCTATTCAGTTGTCTGTTAAGGGTGGTTTGGACAAGAGGAAGGTGTTGCAGTCTATGTTAATTGTATTCAGAATGTCTTTGAATTCTGTGACATCTGTGATTAATGTCGAATTGCTATGGGGCGCAAGCAAGACCCTCCAGGATATTGCGGCATAAGTTTGCAAATTTTACGGCGAAAAAATTAACATTTTGCAGCACTAAAATGGAAATTCTGCGGCACTCTATTTTACTCATAATCTTTCCTTTTCAGCCTTAAATCAATGGAAACTGTTTCAGAACTTTGAAACAGGCATTTTTAAAGTGTTTGAGAGTGTTTGTTATCTTCACATTTTGTATTGCCAGAGTATTACTTATCACGGGACCAGATTTCGGGTCCCAGATTGTTTGAAAAGCTATCATCAAACGTGAATGGCTAGTTTCATCTGCAGTAGGACTTTATTAGGGTCTAATGTAGTAGCTGTAGAATGGGAAGCACAATCACATACAGATTACCGAATCCTTTTTGAAGCATTAAGATTATGGACTTCTGTAGGATATTGGTGATGGGCACCCCTAATGCCCTTATCTGCCAACTGTGCATACTTCCTTTGTTGGTACAATGAATGATTAACAATTGTGATTGCTCTCCATAGAATTCTGCATATGTTTGCAACTATTTGTGTTACATTTTTGGGAGTTCCAGTTAAAAGAATTGCATGAAATTATTTTAACTAACGTACCAAAGAATAAATCATGGAAGCAGTGTGCCATGTGAGTGCTTTGTAGTTTAACAAGTTAAGCGTTCGCTGCTGAGATCTGATGATACCTGCAGGTCAGATATTCTTACTATATCAGTGTTAACTCAGCGTTAAGTACTTTCAAGGTGGATGAATTGAATACCATTAAATCTGGTGCTGCATTGCAATTTTACAACCTTTAAAAGAGCAAAATACTGTTTAGGCTTATTTTTAATTATCTGAATTATCTGAAAAGGAGCATTTGTAATTGACAAGCACAGGATTTGTCATATAAGCGAGCAAAAATGGCTTTGAAATTTGGGTAATTCATAACTTGAGAATTCATTTTAGAGTGTGCATGATTGTTGCAGTTCTTTCGGCAGTGCTTTATTTTAAAACGGTTCAGAAGAGTTTTCAAACTTGACGAATTGTTCAAAACCAGCACAGACATCTCTCGAAATAGAAAGGTTTCTTCCAAGATGTTGTAGAATTGTTTAAATTTGTACACAAAATCCTTACAGAAGTTAGAGTACAGGATATTTTCTCCTCCACTCCACGACGTATTGGTAATTTCCATACGCTCCGAAGCACAATGGGGACAGAAATGGCCTTGTTTTAATCTGGCAAGACTAATATAGTTAACAAAAAATGCCGTCACTATGAATACATTCAGTGACAGCCAAAGAAAACAAAACACAAAAAAGAGTGAACAAAGGGATCATGAGAGGACCGCCTTCCTATAGTAATCGCTTCACTGACTGATGTCTGAAACGAGAAGCTTTAGAACGCATACTACTTACTACACTTGGTGGGCGGCCTTTCAAATGTGCCTGCTGCAGCCAGCTGTTATCATCTGTGCACCTCTCAGGAGGACGTCGACCTTGCCGCCATAAATTGCTGCTGCTCGCTCTCTCCGATAGGCTTCTTCTGCAGCCTCAAGGTTTTGTTTTGAACTCTTCTGGGGGAGTCAGGAGTCTGCTGCTCTCTTGTAGAGCTGAGGAGCCAGAAGGAAGGCTGCGTCATTAGTGAACATGCCTTGCTGGAAGCAGACATGGTGCACCCCTCTCCCATCCCCCCAGCAAATACACAGAATTAGAGTGAGATCATAACATAACTGAGGACCTGCAAGCAGGCCCCTACCAGCAATGGTTCGAGCAAGAGGCACCTGTGGGGCTGAAGAGGTGAGGGTGTGGCACACCATCAGGACTCAAAAACGCAGACAGGTCTGGCTGCCCGGGTGGCCCCAAAGGCATGATTCTTATGATGAGCATGGCAAGATAAAAAACCATGCTGCCGCTCCCCCCCCTCCCCCGTCACTCCCCTCCCTGTGTCTGCCAAGTTGCTGATCCAATGAATCTCCTTTCTCTGTGCACAGTCATAGGGGTAGACCAGCCTCCTGTCGGAAAACAAGGCAAGACATCATCCAGATCCATGAGCAGTGGTGGCTCCTCCGTTACACTACAGCAGAGGAGCATCCCCCCACTGCTTTTCATCAGTGAAAAAAAAGGAAAAATAAAAAGGATAATAACTCTATTTTATATCATCTTATTTTTCCCTGCTGAGGCAGTTTTGTGGGGCCGGGCTGCTCTGCTCACAGAGGAGCAGGGGGAGGAGTGGTGGGCACTCTAAGTACGCATGACTGTTTGGAGGCCATCTTGGACCGGCCAAACAGTCATGTGCACTTAGCATGCTCTCCACCAGGCTATTACAGCCTGGTTGGAGAACATGCACAGGCCCATAGTCCCTGTCTGAGTGCTGAACCACGATTCTCAGACCAATCATGATGCTGTTAACAGTAGCATCGTGATTGGCTTTGGGGAGCCTGTGTGCTTCCTGCTTCCATTCCTGCTGGACACAGAGAGGCGAGTAAGAGGGACGCAGTGGTGAGGTAAGTTTATTTTTATCTACACACCCAACCCCCCCCGCCCGCCACCCCTGATCCAAGCCAGCCACTACTGTCCATGAGTGCCACAGGCAAAGCCACATTTCACTGACATGAGACCCATAGCCACAGCGCATCCATCCCTGACTTGTCTGCTTGCAGAAGCCATGCTGCTAAGTTCAGCTAGAGGCAGTTTATTAAGACCAGAAAATAGCTGGTCTTAAAATTGGTGCAAATACTTGGGTCCACATATAAGATGTTTGGGTGAGGACAGCGCTGGAAGGAATATTGCTGCGCTGCGCCAAAACAAAAGGTCAGAAATGCACCCTATCAATAACATAGGGCACATTCCTGGGCCTCATTCATGAAAAGTGTTGCATTGCTGCAACAAAACAGTGTTGCAACACTTTTCACTGCACCCTCTTGTGACACCATGGATGCGCCGTATTTAATGTACGGCGCTCCATGTCACAATCAATGACAGATACGTCTGGAATCCTGACGTATATGTCAGCGCTAAAGTCACACATTGCTGCAGTTGTGTGGCAAGCATGACACAACTCCACCAATGCATGGGGCCAGCCTATCCCTATGGCACTGTGTCACCCTTATGCTTGCCATGCTGCAGGCTTAAGGTTTTGACACAGTTGCATCCTAGAATTGTCGCATTGAAATCTGAGAGACTTCACTGCGCCACTCCTACGAGGCTTTGTTGCGTGGGAACGCCCACCCTGCATACATCATACCTGATGCAGGTATAATGTGGCACAGGGCTTCACAAGGTCTCGCATATGCCTAGATGCGTCACTTTGTAAATACTGCGCAACGTGGTGCAAGATTCACGCTGCAAGTAGGGGGCTCAGTGATGAACCCTGTCGGAGAGGAAGGGTGGGAGTCTGATCCTTTGGCTTCTTCCGGTGAGGAATGATCAGATCCAGTCCAGGGCTGTTCCTTCTATGCCTGCGTCGTGTAGTCTGGCAACTAGTGTGCGGTGGGAGATGGTGGAGATGGTGTCGAAGGCCGCTGATAGGTCGAGTAGGATGAGGGCTGCGGAGTGGCCTTGGTCCAGGAGGGTGCGGATGTCGTCTGTGGCGGCGAGTAGGGTGGTCTCTGTGCTGTGGTTGCTTCGGAATCCGGATTGGGACGGGTCAAGGACGGCGTTCTCTTCAATGAATCGTGTCTGTTTCCTGTTGACTGTTTTCTCTGCAACTTTGGCTGCGAAGGGGAGGAGCGAGATGGGCCGATAGTTCTTGAGGTCAGTGGGGTCAGCTGTGGGCTTCTTGAGCAGGGGTCTGACTTCTGCGCGCTTCCAGTCATCTGGGAAGGTGCCTGTTTTGAAGGTGGTGTTGATGGTGCATTGTAGTTCAGGTGCGATGGCGGCCGCGGCTCTGTGGTAGATGTGAGGGGGCAGGGGTCGGTGGGGGCCCCCGAGTGGATGCTTTTCATGGTCGAGGCGGTGTCATCGGCCATGATCGGTGTCCAGTTGGAGATGGTGGGCTGGCTGGTGTTTCTGGCGTGCGGGGTGCCACCTGTGGTGCCTGGTGGATGGTCGATGAAGTTGTCGTAGAGGTTTTTGATCTTGAGGTGGAAATAGGTTCCAAGCTTGTCGCAGAGGTCTTGGGTTGGGGTGATGTCTGTGGCTTCGCTGCGTGGGTTGGTGAATTCTTGAATGACACTGAAAAGTTCCTTGGAGTTGGTGGAGTTGGCCAGGATTTTGTTGTGGATGAAGTTCCTCTTGGTGGCTCTGATCTGGTTATGGTAGTCCGTCATGGCATCCTTGTAGGTGGTGTGGTTTTCGGTTGTCTTGGTGTCTCTCCAGTTCTTCTCCAGGCGTCTGCAGGTGCGTCTGGCTTCTTGGAGAGCGGTGGTGAACCAGGCGGCTTTCCTGGGGCGTTGTCTGTCGGGGTTGCGTAGCGGGTCGAGCTCGTCTGCGCAGTTGGAGATCCAGGTGTGGAGTTCTCTGGCTGCGTCATTTGCGTCATTTGCGTCGGGTGCCCAGGTGTGGTTGTCTCAGGTGAGGGTGGAGTTAAGTTGCTCATCGGTAACCTTGCTCCAGCTCAATCGTGGTGGGCGTGGGGCTAGTTTGGGTGCCTTGGGTTTGTTGATGGCGAAGTGTACGCAGTGGTGGTCGGTCCATGGCGGCTGCGTTGTGTGGCTGAATTGGACGCTGTTTCCTGCCGTGAAGATGGGGTCGAGGGTGTGTCCTGCTCTGTGGGTCGGTGTGTTGACGAGTTATTTAAGTCCGATGCTGGCAAGGTTGTCACGAAGAATAGTGGAGTTGGGGTCACTGGGGTTGTCGAGGTGGAAGTTTAGGTCTCCAATGAGTATGTCGTTTGTTGAGGCGATGGCGTGGGGTGCGATGAAGTCGGTGATGGTGGTGGCGAAGGGTGTTCGGGGCCGGGGAGTCTGTAGACAAGGTTTCCTCGGAGTGTGGCTTTGGGGGTGGTCTGGATCTGGAAGTGGAGGTGTTCGGCGGAGGGGAAGGTTTAGCTGGCGGTGGTGAGGCGGAGGGTGCTCTTGTGGGCGATGGCGAGGCCCCCTCCTGGGTGGTTGGGGCGGTCTTTCCTCTGGATCTTGTATCCGTCTGGGATGGCGGTGCTGATGTCGGGGGCGGAGGATGCGTTGGTCCAGGTCTCTGTGAAGAAGGCGATGTCGGGCGAGAGAGAGTCGAGTAGGTTCCAGATTTCCATGGCGTGTTTGTGTACGGAGCGTACATTGAGGAGGATGCATTTTAGGGTGTCGCCGGTGCTGGCGTCGGCGGTGTTGGAGGACGGGGTGGCGGTGAGGGTCTGGCGGCAGTAGAGGCAGGAGAACTGGCTGTGGGTCGTGTTCGGCAAGGCCTGTTGGCATTCTCTAAGTCTTTCAGGGTGAGTGCGAGGAGGGTGGTGGTGTTGTAGCGATGGGTAGTGAAAGGTCCAGGGTTCCTGGCGCTGGTCGCGGTCGGGTCGCGGACAGGCGCAGACGGGCTTGCCTTTGGCGTGCCTTCGGCGCGACTGCACAGCGGCCGCCATTAAGTAGGGGAGGTGGGAGGGAGGAGAGGCTGGGAGGTGGCAGCGGGGGAATTTTGGGGGGGAATTCCAGGGGGGAGGGGCCGCAGGGGCAGTAGCAGCAAAAGGCAAAAGGAACAGGCAGGCACGAGAAAATAAAAACAGTGGTGGAATTAGAGGAAGACACAGATGGGCACAATAACAGTGGCACAACAGCGAAAAAATGAAGAAAAAAAACGGCTGAGAAAGGTTACGGTGGTTGCAGGCAGTCTGGTCCCAGTTGGAGCGGGCAGCAGGCGCAGGAGCGGGCAGCAGCCTCGAACCTCCCAAGGAGGAGGCCGGGGTCTGTCAGCAAGAGACGGCACAGCGGAGCTGCAGGGAGAGAGTGGACCTAGACCGAGGGTCTGACCTCCTGGTCAGAGGAACCAGCAGCAGCAGATGGGGACAGCAGCAGCAGTTACCAGACGGCGCTGCGCTGTGGGAAGAGCAAGTACACTAAGGGATAGTCCCCCGTACACCCAAGAGCTCACTACCAGGGGGCAAGGAAAGGCAGCACCACCCGGTTGCCTCTTCTGATCTAACAGTGGCATCAAGATTCTGTGTTCCCCGGTTTCCAAGCGTGTAACGGCAGATCAAGCTGCATACCCAAGGGCCTGGGCCCGAACCGGCACCCGCTGCCAACAATGGCCGATCTCAGCAACTTGAGATAGTTAGTGGGGACCCCCACCATTCTTGTGCGGTGTCCTCGGCAATGTGCATCCTCCACAGTGCAAGGATTGCTCACGGTACAGTGTGCGCTACCCACCGGTGCTAGGCCTGGGCCTGACATGGCCCCCAGGCTTCCTCTGCTCCCCGTCCCACCTTCTCCTCACCTGGACATCGACACTGGTGCACACTCTATCTGAATCTGTGACTCAGCCAGCAGGAGGCTCAGCCAGGTGGGATGTCACAAGCCTGGGTACAGCAGTCGCCGCCAGCTCCGCTGGGGAACCACCGATGCAGGTGATGCAACAGGGCCCCCTAAAACAAGAAGTTGCAGTGCTCCCGTCCTCAGGGGCCTCACCCTCCACAGCATCCGGGCAGTGCCACATCCTCCAGCCTGTGGTGCAGAGAAGCGCGGCCCACCATTGGAAATCCCCTGCATGCACCCCAGTGTAGTGGTGGCACGTGTTATGTGATGCAGATTTCCCTACGTTGGTGCGCATGAGCGCCTCTACCGATCACAGCTCCAAGGGGCGCCAGGGGGTCCTCTCTCACAGGTCAGCAATGTGTCTCCGTGCGACCTGCCAGACTTCACCACTAGGTAAGGGCTAATGCCGATGCCTCAATGTCTACCACCATGGCCCAAGGGCTTGGTTCCGACGCAGCCCGTCTCCACTGTCAAGCCGCAGCAACTCTACAGCAGCTCTGCCTCCCACTCCGGGGCTCAGACACAGGCCCAGCAAGGCCTCCGGGCCCGGGGGACTGTCCACGCTTCCAGGATTAAGCTGCCATGGTGTCGCAAGGAAAGCGCTATGTAAAGTGATGCATCACTGGTTTTCCCCAACGATGCACCTCTTTACATGAATGGAGCCCTGAATCTGCATCTCCTCTTCCCCTGGGACTCTGGGTGGTCAACCTGGGTGTTTGGAAGTTCGGGGGGGGGGGGGTGTTTACCTGTACTGAACTTGGCCCTGGCTGCTCCATTCTGCATTCCATTGTTTTTATTTTCCTTTTATCATTGGTGGTCAACTTATAGGCTAGTTTTGCCTCTAGAGGCAGAAAAGTGACATTGGGCTGACTAACATGAGGTTTTTTTTGCTGGTAATTGGCTTTTTGGCACTTTTCTCTCGCTAGCGGCAAAAAGCTTATCGCCTTGACGTGGGTAGCTGATACTATCGCCCTGTAGCGACGTATTGTACATAGGTCGGTAATAGGGCGATAGTTTTCAGTGATAGGCAGCGTTACGAAAATTGCCGCTAACTAACGCTAATGCTAGTTAGCGGCAATTCTTGTAAATATACCCCTTGATGTCTCCATGGAATTTATTTCTGCACCTTCAGGATTTTTTTTACATACAGACGATGTGACACTCCACCACGACCCGAAGATGCCAACATCAGAGCCTCTCTTTCCACCTTCCACACCAGCACTGCAAACATTAAAGAACACCCATTATTCATAATAGTCCACAGATACCAGACACATACTACTTGGAGTCGGGAAAAGACTCCAAGCACAAGACACCATGTACCTTTCTGCTACGGGAAGAATTAAACAGGTGAAATAGTAACAAAAATATGCTAATGATAAAGTTATCTCAACCCACGGTCATAGAGAATAACCATAATCTGCACTGGTACATTACAGGTAAAACTTGACAACATACAACCAGAACTAATGTAAGCTCTTTCATCCTGCAGAGTACACCCTGCAGCAATATCCATCATGACTTCTACAGCTTGATACAACTTTAAGACAATAAATCCAGCTACACACATCTCCCACACAGTGCAACACAGACACAAATAGTTAGAAAGGTAGATGAAAATGTATCCCTTATTGTTGAAAACCATAATGTAGGGACGTGTTCAACTCATACTAACACAGGAAACACAGCAACAGGTTTCCCACTCTATGCCACAGAGCACAACCGCCATGCCACTTATTGGGGCACCAACTCTCCAAACATGAAAATTCTGCAATGGCCACCCCAACCATTTCAGTATGAAACTTCCAAAAAACACAGCAGAACAGGAATTGCAAAAGGTGTCTTTCTCACTCCTCGCACAGCACAATCGGCATAGCACCGAGTGAAGTACATTTTGTCCACATGACTTGGCACTTCAACGGACATCTACTGCACTCTCCGCGGAATGAGTAAATTAACCCTACCTGTGTACTGCATAACAAAATATGAATAAACTTTTAACAGTTTTCCCACAAAAAGGTGTGTGGTCTGTTTTTGTTGATGATGCAACTGAATTTTGTCACAAAAGTATGTGTGTAGACATGTCAGATGACAGAAGGGCTAGAGGTGGAAACGCTAAAGAACATGGGCATACCAAGCAAACACAAGAAAAAAACAGGGCTCCAAGAAATCCTTCAAGAGTCTCTATACCCTGTATTCGCATGGAGGTTATCCCATCCTGTGGATGCACAGCCTCCATCCACCCACAACATTGTACTAGTTTGTTTAACTCAGCAATAACAGAGGAAACATAAGTACAAACATAATTAAATGCATGTATCTGCACTTGACTGCTACGATAGTTGTGTGCATCACCTTGACCATGCAAATAAAAAGAAGACCTGAACACGCATATCAGGGCATATTCAAACGACTTCAAACCAGCAAACACCCTTTCACTCAACACAAACGAATGAGGATGATAACACAGCAGAAATCACAAGTGACTTCTATCGACGTTCCAAGGACATTCTGTAGCAGTGATATCAGGAACGTCCAGTTACACAAGAAGTTGCCAAATCTCCAAATAAATGATGCCAACAGAAGCATCTTATTTCAGAATATATTGTTACACACTAGCAATTTTCACTAACAACATTCAGTTGATCCAAAACAATATATGAAATAGTTCTATTACCAACTAATAATTGCCCCCCTTGGCAGATATAAATTACCCCAAAATGTTGATATCACAATCCTTAAATTGTAGGTCCTTAGCCCTTTGGAGTGCAATACTAACAAAGTACCATGGGTGTCCCCTCTGGTAACACCAGAGGGGACAACCATGAGGACTTGAAATAAGGCCCTTCTGAGTGCCTCGTGTGCTCACAACACTGATCATCTAGTGTAGAAAAAACATCCAAAGCATTTAGAAGGCCTGCTCTTCACCCACACTAGCTGCACAAACATGAGGGTCGGAACAAAACTATAATATATACTATACTATACTATATTATACCATACTATACTATGCTATATACTATAATAATCACAATAAGTCTTTCTACCTTTTCCACACCTCTTCCTTTGTCTAAGTCCTAGAAGCCAAACCTTATAGTTACCTGAATGACAATGGCATTAAGACTTCCTACTCCCCCCCCCCCCCTTCAGTGTACAAAGGCCTGGGACCAAAACATTACAAAGTACTAAAGAGAATGCAGAGGTGCACATCAATTATTAACAACCGACCCACAGGTGTACACCTTGTGAGCTCTCATGTTGGCAATCACACACTTTGAGATGAATCAAAGTGAATCCACAAGACAAAGCTACATGAACGAACGGACAAATTCAGATTTTCCACAGCTGGGGTGGGTAGAAAATCATGATTTTATTAAAGACACGGAGGCTGATATTATGCATTCCTCTTTAATTGCAGACTCACAGCAGCAATGTCACAATGTAAATAACTTAGAACAAGAATCCATTAACATTCTAATCTCCATATAATTCCCTGTGTGGCAGCCATCTTCCTTCTTTTGCTACAAACAAACTTAAATGTCAAACTTTAAATAACTCGTAAACCACTGGAACCACTTCTTCTTCTATATAATTTCATGTTTACTTTCTGAACTTCCCTCCTGTAAATAAATCAGACATATATTATAGTGTGGGAATTAATAGGGTGGGATAATATTAGCCTCTGTGTCTTTAATAAAATCATGATTTTCTACCCAACCCAGCTGTGGAAAATCTAAATTTTATGGCAAGGCACGGAGGCCAATAATATGCATGTTTAAAGCCTTGCCATAATATTCCTTACTGTACAATCCACAGGTTTAAAATAATGTTTCTTAAATATTGATTCGGATGACCAAGCTGCAGCCGCTAAAATTCCAGTCAATCCACCACCTAACAAGGATGCTTTGGAAGCCATAGCACCTCTAGCAGTATGCGCTCCAAATTTAGTGATATCTATTCCTGCTTTTTTCATTACCTCTCTTACCCACTTAGCCAGAGTAGGTGTAGTCACTGCTTTGTAAGGTCTCCTGAAAGAAATTATCAATTGCGAGTTCGTCCCATCTCTTAAACTCACTGTCCTTCTTTCATATTCTCGCAAACATTTCGCCACACACAACTTTCTACAATCATCCAAGTTTGGGTAAAAAAAAGTTCGGGACATTGTCTTTGTTCTCTTACTAACATTGAAACAAACTCCTTCAGTCAAATATCTACGTCCTGAGAGCTCCAGGGCCTTAACATCTGAGACCCTCCTAAACGAGATAAGGCAAAGAAGTATAACCAATTTCAAAAAGAGCCTTTTTAAATCTAGAAACTTGTTTTCTGACCAACTTGCAACTTTTGCAACACCACATCCAGGTCCCACAAAGATGAATATCTAGCCCCTGGAGGACCATTAATCTTATACTCCTTAAGAGTCTTCTCACTACATCCTGTTGACCTACTGGAATACTATCTATCAACTCATGGCCAGCAGAAATTGCTGACCTGCTAATGTTCACCGAACTGCAAGACCTTCCATCTAAGAAAATCTCCATTAGATAATTAACCACATCAACCATAGGTGCTGATATGGGATCCAAGTCCCTCGAAACACACCAACAAACCAACTTTCTCCAGGCCAATATATATGCCTTTGAGGTTCCTGGAGCCCAGGATTCCTTAATGAGTTTTGAAGCCTCCAGCGATAATCCTGACACCTGCCATGCTCTCCCGAAATCAACCAAGCCATCAATCGCAGTTGTCCTTGCAGAACCAACTCGTGCCTGTCTCCACCTGTACCCATTAACAGATCTGGGAACTTTGGAAAAAAAACTGGGTTCGCTATCAACATCTCCATGACATCCGGGTACCACACTTGGGATGGCCAAAAGGGAGCAACCAAAACAACTTCCGCCTTGTCCCTTTTTACCTTCAATAATACCCTCTGAATCAGAGCAAAGGGAGGGAATGCATATCCCTGAATTTTGCTCCAATTCTGAAGAAACACATCTACTGCTTCTGCTTCTGGGTCCAGCCTCGAACTGTAAAATCGTACTATCTGGGCATTCACTCTGTTGGCAAACAGATCTACCATGAACGGACCTCACCTGTTGTTTATCGAATCGAATACCTCCTTGCTCAGTTTCCAATTGCTGAAATCCTTCAACTGCCTCGAATTTCAATCTGCTATTGTATTGTTCATTCCTGGAATGTACTGAGCTTGAATCATAATGTTCCTGCTCAGATAAAAGGGCCAAAAATCCCTCTCTAGCTCTGCCAAGGCTTTGGACCGAGGACCCCCCAACGTGTTGACATAACGCACTGCAGAGATGTTGCCCATCCTTAAAAGTATACAAGTCATTCGATCCCTGATGGAAATTTTTATTGCAAAGGAACCTGCCAATAACTCCAGATAATGTATGTGCATCTGTCTTTCCTGATCTGTCCATTTCCCCCCTGTTGTCAATGAGCCACACCTTGCTTCCCAGCCCTGAAGACTGGCATCCAATTCTATCACTACATCTGGTATAGGCCCAAAAATCGCCCTTCCATTCAATGCTTCCAAATTTTCCAACCACCAGCTTTATTCTTCTCTTGTTTCCACGTCTAACTGTTCTTTCTATGAGTATACCCCTCCTCTGTGTAAGAACCTGGTCTTCAATCTCTAAAGAGCTCGATAATGTAGGGGAGCTGGAAAAACCGCCTGAATGGAAGCTGACAATAGACCTAATACCCTCGCTATTTGTCTCAAGGTCATCCACTCGCATACTAGCATTCTCCAAATTTCCTTGCAAATTTTCTTTACCTTCTCCATTGGCAACCTCAATGTACGATCCAACGTCCAAATCTGAAAACCCCAAAACACAGTTTCCTGTGTGGGTTTCAGGCATGATTTTTTCCTGTTTATTATAAAGCCTAGATCCTCTAATACATGTACTGCCAACATCGTGTGTTCCTCTGCTAACTCCCTGTTCTGTGACATAATTAAAATATTGTCCAGGTACACTATCAGACGCACTCCTCTCAACCGTAACCAAGTGGCTGTAGGTCTCATCACCTTTGTGAAACACCAAGGGGCTGATGTGAGTCCAAAAGGGAGACTCTTGAATCTCCACATAGTCCCTTTCTATAGAAACTTTAGATAATTACTTTGTTCTAAACATACTGGCACTGTTCGGTATGCATCTTTCAAATCCAATCGTGTCAACCAGTCTCCCTTACTCAGAAGATCACTCAACATATGGATCCCTTCCATTTTGAAGTGATTGTATTGTACCCACTCGTTTAATTCTTTTAAATTTATCACCGGTCTAATACCCTTGTCCTTTTTCTCTACAAGAAAGAGGTTGCTTACAAATACTACTGAAACATTGCTCTTTCTATTGCTCCTTTCTTCTCTAACTCTTGTACTTCCATATCTTCCATTTTTTTCCCTTTTTGAAAAATGCAACACCCGTGGGGATCTTAACTGAACTGGGTTCTCTACAAAATCTATCCGATATCCCCTGACCATTTGTAAAACCCATGGATCCGAGGTTATTTCTTTCAATCTGTCTAAAAAAATGGGCGAGTCTGCCATCCAACTTTTGCACAATACACAAAGGTTCTTTTCTCAAACATACCTTGTTGTCTTGTCCTTCTTTCTCCTCTACATCTTCTTGATAGACTTAAAGTCAGGCTCTCCCTTAGACCCTGTCCCTCCCACCATCCTTCACCAGATTTGCGAGGCCGTGTCACCAGTCATACTTGACGTGATTAATACTTCTCTCAAGACAGGTATAGTGCCATCCCTATGGAAACATGCCAGGGTCAAAGCACTTTTGAAGAAACCCAATCTTGACCCTGAAGACTGGGCTAATTACCGACCCATTTCTTTATTACCAGGATTAAGTAAACTTGCAGAGAAGCACACTAATTCGGTCTTATCAACCTTCTTAGAAAATAATAATCGCCTCCATCCTACTCAAACTGGTTTTAGACCTCGACAGGGTACTGAAACTGCCCTCATTACCGTAGTTGAAGAAACTAGGAAGATGCTTGATGTTGGAGGCTGCGCAGCTTTGATTTTATTAGATCTTAGCGCAGCCTTCGACACGGTAAGTCATCATCTGATGATCCAAAGACTTAGGGAAGTTGGAGTGGCCGGATTAGCACTAAAATGGCTACAATCCTTCCTGTAAAATAGGGTCTTTACAGTCTTTGAAGAAGAATCATCCTCAAAACAAATACCTTTGAAATGTGGGGTTCCTAAGGGATCCTCCCTTAGCCCCACCATGTTCAATATATACCTGCGGTCATTGGAAGAAACAGTACACCCTTTTGGCATACAGATCGTCACATATGCTGACGATAACCAATTGATTGTTTCTCTGACCCAACAATCCCAACAAGGCCATAATCTAGCTGCCTGCCTTGAGAAGGTCTTCAATTGGATGAATAATTCATTTTTAAAACTTAATGGAGCAAAGACTGAACTTATGCTTCTGGGGAAGTCTGCCCTTCTAAACATTGATCTCTTTTGGCCCAGCTGCCTAGGCCCACCCCCTGTTCCAAAGCGGCAAATTAGAAGCCTAGGGGTCTGGCTTGATTCCAACTTAGACTTCAATGAACAAGCACGTAAAGTAGCGGCCTGATGCTACAGCCTTTTAAGAATGGTTCGGAGGATACTCCCTTTACTACCTTTCGCTGCCAGACGATTGCTAGTCCAAGCTCTTATTCTATCACGGCTGGACTATGCTAATGCTGTTTACCTGGGAGCCCCTCAGTCCACTACTAAAAGACTTCAAACAGTGCAGAATTGTGCGGCTCGCATGCTGTTAAATATCCCTAGACGCACTTCGGCTAAATCTGCTCTTACTACTCTGCACTGGCTCCCTGTCTGCCGGAGAATTCAATTCAAAGCTATGTGCATTGTACACAAAGCACTTTCTGAGAACGGCTCCCTCCTGATTCGTTCATGGATTCAACCTTACTGTCCCAACAGACCCCTTAGATCGGAGAACAAAGGCCTTATTGTAGTTCCCAAGATTAAACGTTCTCGGAGTGGAGGCCGACTGATCACATATAACGCAGCCAGGTTTTGGAATAATCTTCCCCTCCACATACGGTCCGAACCTAACTACCTTAAGTTCAGAAAACTATTGAAAACTTCTCCTTTTCTTTGATCATCTCATAGCATAACTGATGTCATAGCGCTGGGATGCCTTCGGGTAACCACGCGCTCTAGAAATGTTCCTTCATTCATTCATTCATTCATTCATTCATCTTCCTCTTCCCCTCTGTCTCTGGAGGTAAAAACCAATGGTATTAAATCCGAAGTTCTGGTAGCCAATGGGTCTATAACCACGCGAGAAGGTACTTCTCGTGATTCCCAATCCATGGCCGGGGAATTGACCCTGCATTCTCTCGGTCCCTCCAAAAACCTTCCTAATGTCCTTCTGGACCTTTTGAATAGAATTGAATGCCCCAGAGTAGCAGGACATCTCCTTAACGAACTCATCTCCAAAAAGGAGCCCATTTGCCTCTTGACCTGACTCTTTGCCTTCCATTTCTGCCAACTTAGGGTCTATGTTCATTAGCAGACTTTTCCTATGCTCTGCACATAGCGCAGCATTTGTGTTCCCTAATAGGCACACTGCTCTTTGGACCCATTGACGCAATTCCAATACATCCACAGCCGTCTATTGTAGGTATGCCTCTTCGCATAAATCAAAAAATGTGTTAATGGGCCAAAAACATCGAGTAGTCGATCCTGACAACCTTTTAGACCTTTATGGAGACCACATCTGGGGTCTCTACCAGACTTATTTAAGAAAGTTAGCATTTTAGCATCTAGCGTATACGCCACCATGTCAGCTAGAGAAGGTCTTGGGCATTCAAAACGGAGTCTAGTTCTCACCTCTTTAGGCATCTCGCGCCTAATCCAGAACTCAATGTGTTCCGCTACATGTTTAGCAGGTACCCACTGAAGAGAGAGCGAATGTTCGATCGTATGTGGGTCAAACATGAAGTCCCCTGATCCCATTCATCCTTCTGTCCTTTCTCCTTTTTAATCCTTTTC
Organism: Calotriton arnoldi; assembly: GCA_963921515.1. Taxonomy (NCBI): domain Eukaryota; kingdom Metazoa; phylum Chordata; class Amphibia; order Caudata; family Salamandridae; genus Calotriton; species Calotriton arnoldi. The sequence goes on along the minus strand of CAWUFW010004346.1, from coordinate 448,875 downwards.
TTTTCATTCTCTTCCTCCTCTGAATCATTAAAGTCGGATGAGCAAGATATCCCAATGTCTTCACTACTGGAAGACTCATCACAGATAATTGATCTATGCTCCTTTGTGGCCTTTATAGCCTTTCCATCCAACTTTTTTAAAGTTGTCCTTCTCTCGCCTTTCTGATTAAAGGCCCCTTTATTCCTACTCACTTTCTCTTTGCGGACATGCTTCCGCTTCTGGGTCGCTTTTCGGCCACTTCCACCAGCCATACTACCACCTGCTACTTCTTCTACCGACCAAAATTGCTCATCCTCATTTTCATTTAAAAATCTCCCATCAATTTTTCCCATGCAATCATCTATTTTTCTCCCCAGCTGTATTTCCAATGCAGAGACAGCCTTGTTGACACAATACTGAACTCTGTCCTCCACACTCCTCTCAACTGTATTTCTATCTTCCATATTCTCAACCTATTCTTACCAAGCAATATATTCAAGTATTCAGAAAATAACCTTTACTAATATACTGCTATCTCTAGATAATAAAAACCTTTTTCAATCTAATCTCCTTTAAATGTTTTAATCAATAAGTCCCAAAAACGCTGGACTACAAAGACCAACTGTCTCCTCCTCACTTTGATGATGTGTGAAGAAAAACGACCTTTCTTTTTCCCAAAAGATGGCCGCCAACAATACTAAGCTATCAATTTGTTTTTGCTGATCCAAGATGGCCACCACGTCACTTGACGCTAGTATGGGAACTCTATTGGGCCAAAAGAGGTACACTGTTTAAGCGCAAGCTTCAGGTAGGCAACCAGCCTCTTTAATTTAAATTGTTCCAAACGAACCTCTCCGCTTATGACTCTGATCCTACTGGAGTTAAAGCGGAGAAGACGCCTCGACGATCGCGCTCACTTTCGCCTCCCCTCCTACTCCCCTCCCGGTCATATCCTCAATCGTACTCGGGATCAGAGACGGGAGGGGTAGAGACGATGTGTGATCCTCACTCTAAAACAGTCTATTGTGAAAAGCATTTGAGCCTCTTCAATCAAAAGGATTAATGTTTTAAACTCAATTAGATAAATACATGACTTGCATTATTTTTTAAAACGCTGTCTTAAAATATCTTAATTATACGAAGCGCTCGTAACAGTAATTCCGCCCTGGAACAGGTTTACTTTTAATGAGATCTTATTTTCACTAAATCTAGTTAATAAATTTAGCACTATATGTGTCATACTTTCTCCTCAATCAAACTACTACTTAAACCCAAAGGTCATACCAGCAGTCAGCTTACACAGAACGTCAAAATCCAAGCATACACAGAACATCAAAAGAGCTATTAAAAATATGATATATCTGTGCTGTGAGCAGCAACAAAGAAGGATGATGGCTGCCACACAGGGAATTATGTGAAGATTAGAATGTTAATGGATTCTTGTTATAAGTTCTTTACATTGTGACGTTGTTGCTGTTAGTTTGCAATTAAAGAGGAATGCATAATATTGGCCTCTGTGCCTTGCCATAAAATCAAATGACTTCCTCATAACAACACTCACAGTTGCAGGAAAAAGCAAGTAATACACGCTGGTAGGTACTTTACGAAGACATCCCTCTTGGGAAATATTGTCTGATAGGTGAAGTTGAAAATCAAATTATCACTTCATCAGCTGTTAAAAACATCATTCATTATTGCAAGGATCTGAATATATCATTGTTAAACCATACTCCAAATGAGAGCAAACCAGTACAGGGGAAATTGAAATTTTGGGATTAACTTATTTGATATCAAATAGTTGTATAAGAATCAATCCTGGTCATTTATAATATAAAAACTAGTAGCACATGAATATGACATCTAATCAATACTACCCATCACCGTACTTTTAACAAAGAGGAAACAAAGTCTGATGCCGGTGTTGGCGCTTTTCTTTGAGCAAATTTCGGGGCCCATAAAGTGCTATTGGATGAATCGAAGTTCACATATAAGGCTGGTCAACAAATCAATATATTCAATAAATGTGCAGCACATTATGCTTAGCAAGAAAGACAGAAAATAATTAAGTTTCAAATCATAAAGGTTTATTAAATGTTCAAATGTTTACAGAAGGCAAAAAAACGAGATTAGTATCACTTAATGATCACAATGCGTATGCTCGATTATTATGTAATTCTAAGTTAAATCAAAAATGTATATATTATAGGATGAATCAGCATGCCTCAAAGGGAAGGGCAGAGAAAAGTCAGCTCTCTCATTAAGAGAGTACTCTAAATTTCCTACTCCGCTCTACTCTAAGCTGCATCAAAAACCAATCTCACTCACTCCACTTATTCTGACTCCAATCTACACTGGCTTAAATCACATAATTCTAACATTTGCCACACCTACACACTGTTCCCATAAAATGATCAGACCAAGTTAAAGTTAAATGATACAATTATGTGTGTGTTAGCTTCTCAGGGCCTTCCACAATACAACTTCTCTCAGTCTCCTTCAAACTTACATTATCTTTAATAGATTGAGACACAGAGACCAGCCTGTACTCTGCAGGCTCCTTCATGAATGTGCTACTCATTAAAACATTCCATGATTATCAAGAGAAAAGAAAACATGTTACAAGGGAAAGAAAGGCATTCACATGTCACAAAGCAATGATGGCAACCCATTTTTGTCATTTTCAAAGCAGGCTTCATTGGCTATGGTCAATCTAAATGTAAATGCACATGTTTTCTCTACAAATAACATTTGTGTGTTTGTATGTTAACATCGCATTCAGGGGAACCTTTTAATATATGAAATAAAAGTTCACCAGGGGTGTGCCCATGGCCAACTAAACTGCACGTTGAGCCGAGCCACTATTCAATCCTTCTATTTTTAATCCATTCTATGTTTTTTACCACTAATGCTGTTTGTTTGTGCTAAAATCGCACACAATAATAATTTGATTTCGAATTACATACCTGAATCGAACAAAAGAGTCTCGTACAAAAAATTAAATGCACTGGCAGGGAGGTTGTATGACAGAACCCCAAAAGCATGTACCCTGCACGCCTTTACAACGCAGTCAGTAGCTGGTGTGCAATGTTACCACACAATTACCTTAGCACACAAGTCGTTACAACGACTTGCTTCAAGTGCGCTAGACATTGGAATAGTTTAAAATTACTATTCCAACTCCAGTCTATGCAACAGTAGGGAAGGTGTTGGACTTAAAAATCCTACAGCAGTCCAACAACGTGCGCCTAGAGCAAGTCGTTGTAACGCCTTGCGTGGTAAAGTAACACGTGTTAACATCGCATACTTGGTACTGACTTTGTTGTAAAGGTTGGTCGTTGCAAAGACTGCAGGGTAAAAGTGTTTCACGGCAGGAACAGCTGAGCATGCAGACATGCAACAAATCTGAAAAGAAATAATATCCGTATCACACACATATGCCAAGTACAACAACTCTAAGTGAATAAAAAAGAGTTACCAATCGATTCTCCCCATCCCCAATACTTCTTGAAACATGGAACCCTTTGCACGGGGCCAATGAACAATCATGGTTTAGAAACAGGTGATTGCACACTCCTCTCCTGTAGTCACTTTCACCAATTCTCGGAGTTCTTGACCATCAAGTGGCATGGTAGCATTTCTGCTCCTTTCACTGGCTGCAGCTAGCAGTGATGCGTCAATATTATAGTTGATTTAGTGGCATAGTGACTGCAGCTTCAGTCCAGTGACACAATCCATAGACAGCTGCAGCAGCTTACGATTTCCAAGTTGCATCCACATATTCACACCCTTGCCTCTGTGCGGTAAGAGCTTATGTTGGTAGGCATTTCACAGTAGATCAGACAACATAAAGGCCACTTCAGCCAGAGAGGGGTTATTGAGAGGAGCTGCCTCTGTGAAGGATGTAGAGACGAGGTGATCACGGCCATGTGGCCACTACATCACATCCCTAATGTGCATGTGCAAAAGGATTTTTTGAAATCCCCTTTCCTTTTTGTAGTGAGAAGCCCACCAGCCTCCCCTGATACAGAACCTGAGGGGTATGCATGCTTTTGGGAGTAGGTATGGTCAGTATGATTGGAGTTGCTGTGTGTATTTTGATTTGGTAGATGTCTCTGGTTCTGGTAGATGTCTCTGGAGGTAGATGGAAAGCGGGAGCTCAGAACAAGGCGGGGGAGAGATGGGAAGGTAAGACGTTAAGGAGTTTGGAGAATGACACAATAGAAAGACATGATTGAAGATGGAGTTGGGGAGTGTTATTATCAAAATGTAGGTATAGGAGTTCTCAGTACGTATGTCAAAGTGGGTAATATTAAATAGTGCCCTTGCCCCATCTTTGATTTTTGACGCATCTAAGGTACTTTGTGCGAAAAAGAATGCATCCATTGATTTCTATGGACTAAACTTGCTTAATCTTTTAAAAGTGATGTGTATGTTGGATCTTTGCAATTTTGTTACCATTTTTTCCAGATAAATAGTGGCTATTTTTATAAACTGGTGTGAGCTCCTTTTGTAGTGTTTTCACTGTGTTACTGTGTGTGTACGTACAAATGCTTTACACATTGCCTCTGAGATAAGTCCGATTGCTCATGCCAAGCTACCAAGGGGGTGAATAGGGGTTATCTTAGCTGTGTGACTCCCTTACCCTGACCACAATGTGGGTTCCTAACTTGGGCAGGGTGCAAACCACTGACAACTAGAGAGCCTATTTCTAACAGATGGGTTTCGAGAATGATGTTAGTAATATTAGGTTATTAGAGTATGAGCTAAACCAAAGGAAATTATGAGCTCTGCTTGCTTCCAATAAAGCGGCATTTTCTACATAAAGCTGTGTCAGGAGTGGTTTCACTGTCATATCTTAGCATCCAGAAAGCCAATCCTTAGTAAATGCAATGCATCATAGTACCGCACACCAGGAAGTTCGAACACAAAGAAGCACACTCTGATATGACCTTCGATGATTCAAGGCCAGTAGTGGGGTGTTGCAGGAGCACTTCCTTCATAATAACTAATTTCTTACAGTACTAACAAGTATGTCATTCCACCCTTGTTGCCACCATGGAATACAATAATCAATGTAGACATAAGGACTTCACCTGGAAGCTATTCTTTCTTTTTTAGAAGCCAAGATCTTTTTTGGGTTCCTATCACCACAGCCTGATTGCATCAGCTGACTTCCTTTTGTGGGCTGAGTGCTAGATTGCTGCTACTTTCTGCTGTGTGACTTAAGAATCTCCTTACTTTGACACTGCTTAATGTGTGCAGGTGTGTTAAGGAAGTCATTTTTGGTAACCAAGATTTATATTTTTCATATGTTTTAATAACTAAATCACTGCTCCTAGTACAACTTAGTCTGCTTTGACTCAGCAGCAGTATGGAGTAGCCCCAGACCTCCTGATCAAGAGGTTCATGGGACATTGAGATGACAGGCAAATGCATTTCAAGGCAGTTTACTTGCTCTGGGAGACTGTAAGAAGCACTGGTGGAGCTATGCTCTTTTCATGAGAATAACTTTCCTCCATTTTTATTCATTATCATCAGGCATGGTGGCTTCTTAAATTAATTGCTAAGCAAGATACCAGGTGGTGCAAGAAACACGTGCAGACATCAGCTTAATCAACAAGCTTTATGTTGTGGCATCAGGTTTTATGCTCATTCCAGTAAAAGCCTCACTAGGGGCTATCTTACAGAAAAGGACCCAGGGATAGAGAAGGGCATGTGCACTTGATTTGTGCACCCCAGGTCACTTTCATATTACAGAAGGGGCCCCAAGCACTGTGCAGCCCTGCTTTAATACTGATAGCACTGGCATACGTGTAACGCAAGCACTATTGTGAGAGGGCATTCTCTCATTTACATGGGGAGTAGCCCCATGCACATGAGGGTGTTAGAAATGGGATTTCTGGTTGGCTAGGGCATGCGCCTAAGCCAGGCAGAAACCACCACTCTAGTCAGGGCAAGGGAGTTACACACTGAAGATAAGCCATGCTCACCCCCTTGGTAGCTTGGCAGAGCCGTCAGGCTTATCCCAGAGGCAATGTGTAAAGCATTTGCGCAACACACTCACACAGCCGCGACATACTAGGCACACCACTAAAGAAACTTCACACAAGGTTATATAAAAATAGCCTTTGTGTTATTCATAAAACACATTAGAACACCATCACATATATACACTGTGCCACCAGGCACTTGTCATGACTTCACAGGTATTATATACACCAATGGGCCTACCGGGCCGCTGTCATAACATTGCATACATCACAAGGCCAATCGGGCCACGGTCATGACCATTACAGTTGGAGATACCCAATAACTATTGGTATGATTGCCCTTAGCACAAGACATTATGCATAATCATACTTAGTAGTGCACCATTGTAAACATTTGCAGCAGGGCACATACCATTACCACTGCACACATGGGCGCCCCTTCCTGATAAGGGCCCGGTATGAGCACCAGCAACACATCCGAATTCCAGGGCACCATGTGAGGCAATTAGAGGGGGCAGGAACACTTTACAACATCACAAGCGCACCTGTGCTCTTATCTCCCCGGCATCCAGGGGTTGTGGCTTCCGCCCCGCACAGGTATTCCCACACAAATATGCCTCAAGAGGCAGCCACCCTCAATCGTGCGGCGCAGCTGCCAGACCACAAGCAGCGTTCCCCTCAAGACCATGTGGGAATGTGGTGCTGCCAAAAAGAAACTGTTCCTCCCAGTCGGACCAGCTCCGCAGGAGACTATTCATCAGCCCGATGCCTCCACTGGATCTTCGCCGGGGGAAGGAGTGGGACTCCGCTTGGTCCACTCCCCCCTCGTTCTAAACCCTTCACAGGTCAACCGCAACAGCTCCCTGTGAGGCAGGAGCAGGACCCGGAGCGGAGTCTCCGGCGGTTTCGCTCTCGGAGGGTGGCCCCACCCACAACCAGGCTTCACCTCTGCCTCGCTTCCGGGTGCTTTGCGGGCTTCCGGCTGGGCGGCCTCTCCTCCCACGTCTGTAGGGAATCCCCGGCTGGGAGTCCGTGCTGATTCTTTGCTTCCTTGTAGCCCGGGGCCATGTAGCAGAGCCTCAGCTGCAGAACCAAACATCTGGCAACAGAGGAGCGTGCAGCGCTGCCCCCTCCCCTTGCAAAGGGAAAAAAGCGCTCTTCAGTTTTCTACCCGCGCAGCTCCGGCACAATGACCCTCTCAGGCACCAGAGGTAGAGCGCTCACCACACACTGGATTCAGAGGGCAACAGCCAATAAAGCGCTTAGCCTGTCTCCCACCTGAAGACACAAACAGGGAGCAGGCAGAGCTCTTCTCGGAAATTCACAAGGGTAGAGCTGGGCACAGGCAGGCCAGCACGCAGGGCCTCCCAGCAGAGGGCAGCCCCTCCAACCACCTAGCAGGCAGCAGCTGAGTCCCACGGAGGTTCCTCTTGGCAGTGTGCTCTTCAGATCTAAGTAAGTTCCAAAAGTTCACCAGACATGGGTCACAGCCCCAGTACTTATACCAGTAACTGTCTTTGTCCTCCCCTGGCCCAGGGCTCTGAGCCCAGTCCAAACCAGTTCTGGGGGGCACTTTGCAAGTGCACAACACTCCCCATTGTAAGTGTAGGCCCTGACCCCAGACACACCATAGGGGGCGGAGCTATCATTGTGGAAGGCTGGCACAGCCCTATTCAGGTGCAGGTGCTACTCCTCCCACCACTCCAAATGCAGACCAGGCCTATTCAGCCTAGCGCTGACTAATCCAGAGTCTGGAACCACTGCACCTCCCCAGCCCCTGTCACTCCAAGGCCAGACAGTCAAAACACAACAGGCAGGCACAAAGACACATAGCACACAGAAATGTCCACTTCTAAAAGTGGCATTTCTAAAATAGCAATAATAAATCCGCTAACACCAATACGCAGCATTTATCACATTATTCCAAACATACCAAACTTGATCATGCAACCCCTCTCATGTCAGGAATTACCACTGAAGCACATATCAGGGAATCCCCAATGCATTCCTATGAGAGGGCAGCCTCACAGCAGTGAGAAACCAAATAGGCTGTTTGTCACTACCAGGACATGCCACACAGGTAAGGCACATGTCCTACCTTTTACCTATACCGCACCCTGTCCATAGGGCTAGCTAGGGCCTAGCTTAGGGGTGACTGATATGTGGTAAAAGGGGAGTCACAGACGTGGCAACCACTTTATGTGCCACGTCACAGCGGCAGTAAACTGCGCGCGCAGGCCCTGCAGTGGCAGAGGCCTGAGACAGGTTTGAAAGGCTACTTTGGTGGGTGGCGCAAGCACCGCTGCAAGCCCACCAGTAGCATTTAATTTACTGGCCCTGGGTATATGAGATACCACTGTACAAGGGACTGACAGGTAAATTCAATATGCCAAACAGGTATAGACCAATCTTACCAGTTTACCATATAGAGCACATGCACTTTAGCACTGAACAGCAGTGATAAAGTGCCCAGAGTCATAAAACCACCACCAACAGGTCAGACAAAATACAGGAGGAAGGCAAAAAGTTATGGGATGATCCTGCAAAAAGGGCCAAGTCCAACCGAGGGAATCACTTTGCCTCTGCACCAGCATCATATTACGGATGCAAGTGCAGAGGCAAACATGCTCTTATGAGGTGCACTGATATTGCAACACTAAAAGATGGTGCACTGTGAGTGTGAACTCTGAGAGCTGCGCTCTCGATGTGATAAAAGGGGGGTCCCATGGACCCCCTGACAACGCCCTAGAGGCGGGTGCAGTCACTCACTGCAAGTGGATTTCTAATCCCTTTTCCATGTGGAGGTGGGTTGCCGCTGCATTATGAAACACGGAGTGGTTTTGTAGCAGCCGCTCCATGTTTCACTTGAATGTGCTGCCTTCAGGGCAACACGACATCTTGACTGCTCTGAGGGCAACACATTCATCATATTAAGGCTCACTTTCCCTGTTAGGAAAGTGAGCACTATCACTAATACGGACCCAGGAGGCAGTCTTTTTTACTCACTTCATCTTACTCCTGGTCTTCAGAGTCAAAACAGTAACCAGACGAAATGTAGCACTGCCTGCAGTGACATCACACACACTAGATATCTCTCACAGACACACACACACACACACACACATACACGTACGCAGACACACAAATGGTGGAAACATAAGATACCACGGAATATCCATCTGAAATTTCACTGAACAGAACACTGCAACCTTAAATATTTACCGAATACATAATGATTGCATATGGTGCACCCCAAACACTAGAAAGAGAAAGGCATGCAGGGATCGGATTTGCTTAATTATTCTTTGGCATATAAATTTGGCATTCACATACTATTTTGATTAAAGAGCTGCTGAAATATTCTTTGGCATCTTGAAGAGAAATTGGAGAACAGCAAACATCAGATTGGGTACACCTGGGAATACTAATTGAGAGCAGAAATAAGGCTGGAGAAGAACATTAGGTCTTTCATATTTGATAAATCAAGAGTGTTCATTAAGGGTCGCTGGCAATCGAGGAGCATCTCAAATGAGAAATATGAGACTGCAAAAATGATAAAAAGAGGAAATAATGTAGGACTTTGATCAACATATGCACTTTGAAAACGACTCTGTTTTTTTCCAGGCACACCGGCTTTTAAGAAAACACAAGAGGGGACGCTGCTCCACGGGTGCAAAAACACAACATTATTTAAAGACAAATGTAGGCGTCTAACAGCTGTGTTTAGTTTTCCTCTGCGTTTCAGTGCAGATCTAGATTAGTGTTTCTCTTTATTACCATTAATGCATCCTGTACATTTGAAATGATGCAATATGGGTATCCAGGACTGGTTTTAGCTTTAGTGGCACTCGGCACGACAATCTTTTTTGGAGCCCCTCTTCCACAATCACCTCCTTCTCCATGATCTCCTCACTGCCACCCTCCAGCAGGGCTCCTCATCTATCCATGCGCCCTCTCTCACATGCGGTTCATTTGTTTTATAGCACTACTCTTAACAGTGTAGGGTGTCAGAGCATATTACATCATACACACAAACAAGGAATCATACTTGTATAAACCAATCTATAGAAAATTTATCATAAAGACAATGAGGATTACACTATGTAGGATTCACATGTCATCCAAACTGGTAGGCAGCATATTTTGAGAGTGTTTGGTCTGGAGAAGCACAAACTCTGGAGTTAAATCGCACCACAGTGGTTGGGGTTGGCTTTACTAATAAGAATGTATTTCTACCCAAACTAACTCGATTTAGCAACATTAGGATAATAGACTGGGGGAAAACAGAAGGTTCCAACCCTATGACTTGCATTTTCCATGCAGCTCTTTGATGACAGTTCATAGGTCACTGTGCTATATTAGGATGGTAGCTTATGAATTGTAAGTAACAAAAGGATCTCAGTGACAAAAGCAGTAACCCACTGAGCTCCCCACAAAATACAGTTTTTTAATCTGCTTAGTACATGTTCTTTGCAGAAGGCATATTAACCCTCTGAGCTACTTTATGATGAGTCAAAACTCCCACTAGACAAACCCCAAAACTCTTCAGCAGGAACATTAAATCACCAATGTTATTTTGACATTTTTACTATTGCCTGAAAACTGTGGGACACACAAAGATCTCTGCAGCAGGTGCTTTTAAAAGCATAACTTATTTCTACACATCACCCCAGAGATTAGCGCCAGGTCCGGCTTCACCAGTCACACCACTGTAGAGTCAACCCTGTGTGTAGAACCATCGGAGTTATGTGATTTTGTGAGAGTAGCGTTCTCTGCATAAATATGGATGTTCCGCACTGATGCATAATCCACCATCTTCTGCATAGTTTGCAGAATTTAGTCAAACAATGCATGTTGCTCAAACAGATAAAAATTTACTCAAACATTGCCACATGATTTGTCATGCAGTGACAGGCCTTTGCGGCTCAGAGGCAGGTCACTTTCAGTTGCTGATTGCTGTACTTAAGTAGTAAACTGATATGAACGAAGGGAAACCTTCGCCCAGAGAGCGTTAGCATTTGTAAAAATTACACAACAGTGCTGCTGCTACAGAATTTGTCTTTTCTTGACTCATAACTTAGTCATAATTAGGTCCTTCCCTTACCTTAATTGCCACATAATTCCAGAGGCTCTGCCTAAATGTCATGTCTTGTTTTTGGCTACAGAAAACAGTGGCCGTGCATTTGTGCTCATAGATGTCCTTTAGGTATCGCCAGGGGTCACAAATGTGAGCCCTGGCTTGCCCCATCCGAACTCTGGCACTGTCTTTGTGACCACTGGCCTCAGAGGTGGCAAGATCAGTGCGAAGAACACAGGGCTGCTGTGCATTCCTTATTTTCTTCCAACGTTTCTTATTATACTTCTAGTGATGAATATTTGTTTGTTCACTATTAGTATAATAAAACATGGAGCCCGCTTAGCTTGGATGGAACCCTTGGAGGCAGCTGAGGTACGAAATAATGCTTTTAAATGGATGTTATGTGTGCGCTTGCCGGTGAGATGCATGAGGTGCATGTGTATCTGTGAGCATGTGTGCCTGTATGTATAAGCATATGTATGTGAGTGAAAGTGAGAGAGAGTCAGTGACAGGTGGTGAGAAATTTTGTGTGTGATTGAGTCAGTGAGAATAAGAATGACTGCATGAGAATAGGAATGAGCGTAAAGGGGTGTAGGGGAGTGTAAGTGAGAGCATGTGAGTGAGAATGAATGAGTGTAAGTTAATGTGAGGAGGAAGGTGATGTTATGCTTTCAAGTTTGTTGTTGGCACTGGCATATTAAAGATAATTATTGCTTTATAGAGACACCCAAGGCAAAATACATGTTCTGGCATACTTGAGGCAATACTTATAATGACAGGCACCTGTGATAAGATGCTGGCTCTGGCATAATGGGCACCCATTGTAAAATACTAGTGCTGGCATACTAGCGGAGATTCTTGGCATATGGGGCAACCGAGGAAAAATACTGGCATACTTGAGAACAATTCTTGCCATGTGGAAACCAATGGCAACATGCTGACACTAGCACACTGGAGGTAATTCTTGGTATAAAAGTAGCTACCTGAGATATGGCAGTTTGGCAACCATGACAAAATGCTGGTTACGACTTACTGAGGTAACTTTTAACTTTAGTGTCACCTATGGTATAGGGACACTAGAAATTGGGTTGTTGTTTGACTGGTGTGTGAGCTCTGGTCAAGCAGCAACTGCAATCCTTGTCAAGGTGAGGCAAAAGCCAACACCAAATAAACCTGTGCTCAACTCTCTGGTAGCTTTGCACAGAGCAGTCAGGCTTAACTTAGAGGCAATGTGTAAAGTATTTGTGCAACACTTCAAACAGTAATAAAGTGAAAAACACCGCACAAAAGCATTCCCATGAGAAGTTGAAAAATAGAGTTATTTTGAATAAACAAAACAAGAACAAAAGGATAAAAATCCAATCAGTAAAACAGGAAATATGCAAGGTTGAAGATTTCAGTGAAAATAGCACCAAAAAAGCACAAAGACCCATCTGTGGATATCTGGTTGTGCCGGACCTGGACAAAGCCACATGTTCAAGCCAACTGTCGTGGAGCATGGGCCAGCTACAGGGACCCTGTTCGGCCAGCTGAACAAAGTACCTTAAATCCTGGTTTGCGGACCGTTGTGAGGTTCCGCATTGAGGATGCTTTACTCAGTCGAAGCAATGCGTTGGTTCAGAGATGTGGCAAGGCTGTGGTGTGAGGTCCTGCATCGTCATCAGGGATCCCGTCGACGGGGCTTGCGATGCAAAATCCTGTGTCAAGGATGCATTGTGCAGTTGGGGTGATGTGTCGGTTTCAAGGAGCTGTGAGGCTGCGATGTGGAGTCTTGCATCATCGTCAAGGCTGCAGTCGACGATGGGAGCGTGGGCCTATGCGAAGTATGTGATCCCCATAGAATGGGGAGTTTTCTCAAAACATCTTATGAGTATTACTGCCCATGAGAACAAGATAGAAAAATAAAGTTTGATATGCCTGAACTCAGAATGTTAAGATGCATCTTTTAGTGAGGGTGAGTTTTACATTCTGGGCTTGAAAATACCACTTTTAGATAGTAGGTATTTTCTTGCCTAACCATCCAGTGTGCCTCTGCTAGGTTGTGTATTGACTGTCTAGCTTCGGAGTGACAGGGGCTGGGGATGTGCATTCTGTTCAGACAGCCACTTGGGGGGTGGGGGGGTGAGGTATATCCTGCCTTTCCAGGGTGAGTCAGGGCTGGGATGAATAGACCTCAGATGCATTCAGAGAAGGGGGAGGAGATTTCTTTCACACCTGAATGTGCCTGGTCTGCCAAGGACAATGCTGTCTCCACCTCCTGCCAGGAAGCTGCACCAGACAGGACAGAACTGGTTTTGGCTGGGCAAAGAGCTTCTCTCCCACAGAGAACAAAGAGATTTACTGAATAAAAAGAGGGGCCTGACCCCAGACTTTTAGATCATTCTGGGAATCAAGAGGAACCTTTGCCAAGGAGAAGAACTGGATAAACTGAGGAGAAGTACTGCTCCTTTGCTGTGTGCTGTCTGGGGCTGGCCTGCAGTGGCTGTTTCTGCCAAGGAAAGGAGAAAGGACTTTGCTGGGTACTGTGTCCCCTGCTTGAAGATCTCCAAGGCCTTGAAAGAAGAGCAGGCCTCCTGTTCTGAAGTCTCAGGGACACAAAGCCTTCACCACCAGCTCCCCTGAACTTCCTTGCTGGGAGTTCTGATCTGCTAAGAGGTGCGTGCTGCTGCTGTTGTGGACCTCTGGAGGCTGTTTGCCACTGGGAGCTGGAAAAGTAACGTAACTGCGAGAAGCGCAACGCATCCGTACCTGTTTCTGACGCATCGCCGAAGTAACCGATTCAGCGCCTGCTCGTGGCTCGAGAAATCTCCGCACGCTGCATCGAGTGCACCGTTCTATGAAGGCTGAGATCACTTCACTGATTCCGATGCAGGCCCTGCTGTGCGGCTGCAAGAACCAACGCATCATGGGACCGCGGATGAAGAAATCAACACAAGTGCAGTTGCCTCCACCGCAATGAGAACCGACGCATCCCCAATCCTCACGCATCGCATCTGGGTGCCACGCTGGCAAGAACACCAGGGTCGCAGTAAGAAACCGACTCATCACCTCCCCTCTCAGGAAGAAACCCGGCGCATCACCTTCCCTTCAGTAAGGAACCGACGCATCACCGCCCCTGCGAGGCAGTAAGGCACCGATGCATCACCTTCCCTGGGCATAAGGAACCGACGCATCACCTTCCCTGCGACAGTTTTTGTTTATGTGCGCAACGCATCCAAGGTACTTTGTGTGAAAAGTGTCGCATTTGCAATTTGCTTTGAACAGAACTATTTTTATCATTTAAAAGTCATATCTTTATTATTGTATTGTGGATTTTTGTCGTTTTGGTCTTGTTTGGTTTACATAAAGATTACTTATTTTTCTAAACTGGTGTGGTGTCCATTTGTAGTGTTTTCACTGTATTACTGTATGCGTTCACAAATGCTTTATACACTACCTCTGAGATAAGCCTGTCTGCTCGCGCCAAGCTACCAAGAGGGTAAGCAGGGGTTATTTTAGAAGTGTATCCCCCTTACCCTAACTAGGAAGAAGGGTCCCTACTTGGACAACGGTGCAAGCCATTACCAACTAGAGACCCCATTTCTAACATAGGCACAGCAGTCCTTCTTCCTGGCAGAGTATACACAAGTCCAGAAGTGCACTGAAGAGTTGGTGGAGGAGGACCAGTATTTATACCCAGTTGAGCCTTGAAGTGAGGAGAACTTCTAGAGGCATGCATTTGAAGTGCACAGGTTCCCTGCTTTCCTTGTCCTGGCTCCTGACTATCTACAGGGGTATGCAGTCATTTGTGTGGAGGCTGAACACTGCCTATTTAAGTGTATCTGGGGCTGTGCTCAGCTCCTCCTGGCCCATTCAGGCACACCTAAGCTCCCCATTGTGTATGCCTATCTAGGAGGAATACACAAAGTCCAACTGTGAACTACACCTAGACATTTGACGTAGAGACAGGCTGTAGGCACTAAATGGTTAAGGCAGGAAAAGGCCAGGTTTCAAAAAGTGGCATTTTCAAAATTGTAATTTAAAATCCGACATAACCATAGGATAGGATTTTTTATTACAATTCCAAAGACACCAAACATGAAATGGTTACCTGCACCCATTTACAAATTACAGCTTATTAAATGTAAAAAGATAACTCAAATGGTGTACTATGTGAGAAGGAGGCCTTGCAGTAGTAAAAAACAAATGAATGGGCTTTTCACTACCAGGACATGTAAAACCTAAAAGTACTCTGCCCTCTTGGCTTTCCAGGGTATGTCGTCAGGTTGACTTATATTTATTAAAAAGGAAGGTTTGGGCCTGGCAAAAGGTTTCTTTTGCCAGGCTGAAATGGCAGCCTGAAACTGCACACACAGTGTGCAATGGCAGGTCTGAGATATGTTTAAAGTTCTACTTAAGTGGGTGGCACAATCAATGATGCAGGCCCACTCAAAGCACTTAATTTACAGGCCCTTAGCACAGGTAGTGCCAATTTACTAGGGCCTTAAAAGTAAATTATATAGGCCAATTGGGTAAATTGGGTATAAGCCAGTTCTACCATGTTTTCAGGAGTGAGCACAAGCACTTTAGCACTGGTTAGCAGTGACAAAGTGTGCAGAATCCTAAAGCAACCAAAAACAAAGTCAGCAAACAGGAGAGATGAAGGCAAAAAGTTAGGTAGTAAACCACCCCAAGGATATGAGGTCCAAGAGACACCATAAATGCGAAAATTCTGTCACTGGCATACTTTATGAAATTTTTTATATAAGGGGCCATCCATGCTATATTGGGCCACCCATAAAAAGTGGGTAGCCCTTGCACACTGGAGGCCATTTTTGACATATGGGGCACACATAGCGCATTTTGAAAAAAAGAATGGGGTTAATTCCTGGAAATTGACAGGTTTCATTAGTTTGGCACACCACAAAAGGATTTGAATATATATTTTTTTAAAACATCTTTTTATTATAATAATCATGCTCATTAGACAATATGAATATTGGTCGTACAGTCCAAACATCATCACACATTTGGTACATTAATTATCCCCGGGAGTAGCCTAACATAACATAAAATGAATCTGAATTCTACATCGTTGCCCCCCCTTTTGTATATGTTCTGGGATAGTCATGTCTCTGCTGTGGAATAAACTTAATCAGAATCCCCCTGGTACTTCATGGCCCCTGATTTGTTCCTCTGTAATTCTTCCTTGGGAACCATATTTTTTCCAATTTTTTGGGACAACCTCTGGCCTTATAAATTACTTCCTCTGCCCTCTGGCACCAATCCATATCTGCCTCCCACTCCGCCACTGTCAGGGGGTGAATAGCCCCCCATTTCCTTGCTATATTTCTCTTTGCCCCCACTGATGCCAGTGCCAGCCATATCCTAGTGTGTCTTGTGCATTCTTCCTCACCTTGAGTCATCAATATTAGCCACTTTGCGCTCATTGGTACCCTCGTCCCCAGGGCCCCAGCTATTTTATCTGTCAACCCCTTCCAGTATCTTTGTATCGCCTGACAGTCCCAGAGGATATGGTAGAAGGATCCCTCCTTTATGCAGCCTCTTGCACACAGGGGTGTCTCTGCCCTTCCCAGTTTGTGCAACAGAGTGGATGAGTATTACGAGCGGTGCAGGACTTTTTGTTGTTTTAGCCTGAATCTGGCTCGAATAGCTATGTCCTGGGGGCTTTGCAGGGCGTCCACCCATTCCTCGTCGTCTATGGCCCCCACGTCCTCCACCCAATATCTGTTGAAGCTGTTCCATCGGGTCTGGGGAATTATTCATTAATTTCCGGTAGATCACCGATATTCCTTTTCCAGGGATGGGGTCGGCCATCAGTCTATCTTCTAGGGGGGGAAAAACAGGGAGGTGGGTACCTTCCCTGATATGTCTCCTAATCTGGAAATAGCAAAATCTCTGCGTAGGGGAGAGTTCAAACTGCTGGCTAAGAGTCTCGAATGAGAGCAGGGAATCATTTCTCCATACATCTCCCAGGTGTTCAATCCCTATCCTTTCCCACTGAGAAAACCCCTGCAATCCAGATACCTCCTTCAACTGTTCACTGTGCCATAGTGGGCTCATTGCCGTCAATTTGGAGTGCCAACCCAGGTATCGACTGGCCTCTGTCCAGCTTCTCACCATTGACTCGGTATGAACCAGCAATCCCAGTTTCCTTGCGCCCACGTAGAGGATAATTTTGTGATTGCCAGCAGGCATAGCTGCTCGATCAACCCTGTAGGCTGGCTCATTCCGGTCTGTGTATACCCAGTCACGAATTATTAGGAGCTGTGAGGCCCAGTAGTAATTTCTAATATCTGGGATTGCCAGTCCCCCATCGCATATGCCTCTTTCTAACTTGTTCAGGGCTGTGCGTGGCGCTCCCCCCTGCCAAAGCAGTGATCTGAGTTTGTGGGCAATTTGTTTAAAGAAGATTTGTGGGACCCGAAACGGTGTATTTTGTAAGGCGTATAGTAATCTGGGGCGGGACATCATCTTGTGTAGTGCCACCCTGCCCATGAGCGACAAGGGAAGGGTGCGCCAGTGTGCTACATCTGCCGAAAGACAGAGTTATGGGGGTGAGGTTTTGCTGTAAAAATAATTGCTCGTCTCTGGTTATGTGAATACCTAGGTACTTAAATCCCTCTGGAATTATTGGAACCGCACAGCTCAACTGCAGCCTCAGTGGGGGCCCCGATAGAGGGAATATTAATGATTTGTCCCAACTTATTTTGTATCCCGCATTGCTCCCGAACAGGTCAAAAATATGCAGAATGTGCATAATGGAGGCATAAGGTCTGGAAAAATAAAGGACAATATCGTTTGCGTAGAGGGAGATCCATTCCTCCCAGCCGTCAGACGAGGGAATGCCCCACATCAGCGGGTCTCCACGTATCCATACTGCCAAAAGCTAGTCAAAGCAAAGAGGAGGGGTGACAGTGGGCAACCCTGCCTAGTGCCTCTGCCAAGTGATGTGATCCAGGAGATCGCACTATTGACCTGCACCCTGGCTAGTGGGGCCGGTTATAGCATTTTCACCCAGGCACAAAACCTCGGCCAAAACCCCATCTGCCTAAAACGGTGAATAAATATGGCCATTCTATACTATCAAACGCCATAGATGCATCCAAAGCCATCAGTGCAGTCTGGTGAGTTGAAAGTTCTCTAGTCATGTGCAGGACTCCATACATCCTGCGCAGGTTGAGTCTGGGGCTCCTTCTTGGCATGAAGCCTGACTGGCTATGTGTATAATGCCTGGGAGGACCGCTGTAAGTCTCGCAGCTAGGACCTTCAAAAGGAACTTGGCCTCGACGTTTAGGAGAGAGATTGGTCTATAGGAGCCACACTCCTCAGGAGGCTTACCCGTTTTGTGGATGACTACAATTGTAGCCTTTCTTTGGTCTTCTGGGAGGTATCCCTCCTTTGCTGTCGCTCAGAACATCTCCAACATTGGCCCTGAAATTTTACTGGAAAGCCCCTTGCATAACTCTATTGGCAGACCGTTAGGTCCTGAGGTATTCCCGGACTACAGTGAACCCAGGGCCACTGCTATCTCTTCTTCTGTCAGTTCAGCATCCAGGTTGTCCCTGGCCACTTCAAATAGCATTGGAACTGTGAATTTGCTCAAAAGCTCCTCACAGTCTGTGTACGACCTATTACTCCTGGGCTTGTAAAGTTCCTCATAATAAGAGGTGCAGGTATTCGCTATCGCTTTACTCATCGTCTGTAGAATGCCCTCCCGGTCCCTGACTCCAGCCACCCAAGACCTGTCCCTATTCCTCCTATCCAACCAGGCCAACAGCTTGGACGCCTTGTCACCGACCTCGTACAGTCGGCGCTGCGTGGCACGAACCTGCATACGAGCCGTTTCATCAGCCTAGTTCCTCAGGTCCTGTTGCCGCATCGCTAGTCTGTGCTGGGCTTCAGCGTTACTGTCCCTTGACACCTTTCTTTCCGGCCTCAAGATGTCCTGCTATATCGTCTTGCATGCCAAATGTGTCTCCTTTTTCTTCCCACCTATCAAGGCCTGGGCCTGTCCCCGAATTATTGTTTTGAATACCTCCCAAAGAATGCACGGGGAGGAGATGGAGCCCGTATTTTCTTTAAAGTATAACTCTGTTACCGCATTCAGTTTATCTTTGATGTCTTTGTCTTTCAAGAACCAGGGCTCTAGTTTAGGATACCGATTGATTTGAACTGACGGCCCCTCCAATGCCACCTCCACTGGCGAGTGGTTCGATATGCCTTGCGCCAGGTGTTCCGCACCCAGGAAACTCCCCACTTGATCGTGACGCGTTAGGAGATAGTCAATGCGGGAGGGGGCGCTCAGTGGTATGTGTATTGTTTCAAGAGAGGGTTCTGAATTCTCCACAGGTCTATTAGGCCTAGTGCGAAAGCAAAGTCAGGGAGGACCCCCTCCCCAGCCTGGTTTTCGGCTGAAGTCAACCGGTCCATTTCGGGGTTCATCACATCGTTCATGTCCCCCCCACCAGGAGAATTCCAGGGGGTAATTTTAGAAGTTGAGTGCTGAACTGTGGCAGGACCGTTGTATGCAGTCTGGGTGGAACGTATAGAGAGCAGAGGTTTATGGATCGGCCTTCCCAGGTGTCTGATAGGGCCACGTGGCACCCTAATGTGTCAGCCCATATTTTCTGTATCGTTAGTGGCACTAGTTTCTTCACTAGGATGCCCACCCCCGGGAGTTGGATGTAAAACCTGAGTGGGCTATTAGCTTGTATCCGAATCAGTCTAGACCCTTGTACTGGTTCCCCTTCAAGTGCGTCTCTTGCATCAGTACAATAACGGGGAGATGTCGTTTAATGTGCTGCAGGACCAGGGTACGTTTAATTTTGTTCCCCAGTCCGTTCACATTCCATGACCATATACGCAGAGTTGCTTGTTTAGAGGATCCCATTGGTGATCGTTAGATCCCTCCCATTCTCCCCACTCACTGGGGTTAAGGCAGTTAGTGTTCGCACTATACTTTTGCTGTTAGATTTATGAGCATAACTGTTCAACCAAACAATACAAACATTGAAAAACCCAATTACCCCCCTCCCTGCATCCCTGATTAGTGAGAGAAAGTCCCAACACCACCCCATTCTGCAGAGTGCCTGTCACCCAAAACTGTGCATTAAGCAATTGGAGGCGGTTCCCCACCGACCTGCGTTTCAAAATTTTTGATAAACTCATCTCAAACTTATGACACCCGGCCATTGTGAAAATAAGCCAACTATAGCTAAAACATCTCGGGCCCACTGCTCCTAGAGCACTTTGTCTCATTCTATCTCCTGTTGAGCCCAACTGATATACCCCCTGCTCAATGAGACTGTAGGTTGTTGTATATCCTTTATCAGTCTCCACCCCCATCCATCTCTGGTTCTAACTGGAGGGCCGGAGACGCACGGGCACTTCCTTTCTGTGGACTGGTCCTTAGTCAGTTTCTTCTGATTTGTCTCCCTGCAGGCCACTCTCCATCCCTCCAGCCAGTCCCACTCTTCCTCCAGCATCGCAAAGAAGAGCTGCCTCCCCTCCATCAGAACCTTGAGTGTTGCCGGGAAAAGCATCATGTATTTAAGATTTTTGTCTCTCACGGCTTTCTTGACTGCGTCAAATGATCGTCGTTGGCGCTGTACCTGGAGGGTAAGGTATGGAAACAATCGGATCATTGAATTCTCATATTGTAGATCACCATGTGAGTGTGCCGCTTGCAGAATTGCGTCGCGATCCCGGAAGTTCAGTATTCTCACAATATTAGTGCGTGGGGGGGCTCCCGGGTGCGGCGGCCCTAAAGATCTGTGCGGCCGATCAACCGAGAAGCAGCTGGACAGGCGCTTGGGCCGGAGGATCTGAAGGATCAGATCTTCCAGGAATAGATCTGCGGACTGGCCCTCCGCCCCCTCCGGGACCCCACCACGCAGATGTTGTTTCGCCTGGCCCTTCTCTCCTGGTCCTCAATGCGGGCCATCATGTCCTTTTGTTGTTTTGTGAGGCACGCCACCTGTTCTTCCAGTCCTTTGGTTTTGCTTTGAATGCCTCCTATGTTCATTTCTGCCTCGGAGACTTTGTCAGCCATCTTGCGTAAGTCAGCCCGCAATAGGTTCACCTCCTCCATGACCATGTCTAACTTTGGTTCAAGGGTGCCCTGCAGCTCTCTTATCACTTTCATTATGTCTTTCAATGATGGCTCTGATGTAGAGTCCCTTCCCACAGCTCCAGGGGAATCATAGAGCTGAGACTCGCCCCCCCCCCCGGGTGTCCAATTGCCACTGTGTATTTTTCGATTTGATTCCATTGGCCCACAGGCATGCCTTTAGTAAGGACCATCGTATGTGCTCACCTCCAGCCGGTATCAGATCCGGGCATGTCGGTCGGGCATAGAGGCCACCCCAGCGCACTTAATCTAAGTTAGCACGCCGGTCCAGATCACCACCCCTTGGGCCGAGTTCCACTTCCAAGGCCCCGGTGTGTTGGCTCTTTAAGTCTATGACCTACGGGGCCTGCCGGACTACTGCGGTCTACTGGTTGGGGGCCCAGACTACCCCACTCTTCATTCTACTGGCCCTTCAGTGCCCATCACCAAGGGGAGTCCTCCGCATTTTTTAGTGATCTTGTTTTTATTATTTAAATCCACCCCTCTCAGGTGGTGTGCCGCTCCGCTCTTCTTACCGGTCAGGCCGCTGGGCCGCAACTCTGCATTTTTTGCAGCGGTCCTGCTCCCAGAGGTTCCGGTCAGGGGGAAAACCGCAGCCGCTATGTTCCATCGCTTCTCGACCACAGCTCCTCCCCATTTTCCTGTGACTCAGGGCCCCCTCAGATGCTCCACTTCGGGATGGGGGTGGCAGGTCCCGACCACCAGCCTTCCTTTCGGCGAATTACCCCTGTTGCCACTCCGGGTCTCTGGCCTCGTCCAGCTCCTGCGGGGAACCCTCTGGGTTAGGCTGCGCCCCAGCTGCCGCGCCCCCACCGGTCCGACTGCTGATCTGCAGTCCGATGTCCCTTCACTTGAGCCATGCCCCTCACGGGGGTGCAGAGATCATCGCCTCCCTCAACTGGTTCCGGGCCGGATACACCAGAGCTACACTCTTTCCCTACCCATCACTAAGTCTCTCCAGGGGAATCAGGGTCAGTCTCTGCCCTCCTGGGCTGCTTACGTTATAGGCCCTCTGGATCGATGTCTCTCCCGGATGATCCTAAGCCCCGGCGGATACTTTTCCCCGTGCCCGAAGACTCTGTCAAGGTGGCCACATAAACTGCACGTTGGCCTGCAGATAATATCGGATGTTTACCGGGGGCTACGCACTGTCGGCTAGCAGAGCTCGCTCAGTGCGTGGCCATCTTGGTCAGCGGCAAACCACACCCCCGGATTTGAATATTTATTGAGTGTCTGTTGGAAATGACCATCTTTTGTGTGGTGTTCCCTCTAATCTTTGCCTTCTTTGACTGAAACTGTTTTTGTTGGTCATAAGATTTGGCGCACTTTACTCCTGCTAACCATTAGTAAAGTGCTTGTGCTCTCGATTTTAAACATGGTAAAATTGGCATACACCTAATTGGTGCATTTAATTTATTAATAAATCCCTAACATATGGTACTACAGGTACCGAAGGCCTGTAAATTAAATGCTACAAGTGGACTGCAGCACCATTTGTGCCGCCCACTAAAGTAGCACTGTAAAATAAGTCAACAGCCTGCCCTGGCTGTCTGTGTGTACAGTTTTTAACTGCCATTACGACATGGCAAAATAAACCTTTTGCTAGGCCTAAACTTTCCTTTATAATACTTATAAGTCAGCGATAAGAGAAGCCCTAAATACCCATAGGGCAGGGTGCATGATGTTAAAAAATTAGAACATGTGTACTTATGTTTTACATTTCCTGGCAGGGAAAAACCTCCTAAGACTTTTTTCACTGCAAGTAGGCTGGCTCTCCCATGAATAGCACTGGGTTACATTATAACTCCTTATAATGCATAACCTCAATTTGGTACTATCTAGAAAAATGATTCAAGGACTCATTGTAATAGGAATTTAAAATCCAACCAAATGGCAAAGTCGGATTTTAAATTTTACTTTTTTAAAATGCCACTTTTAGAAAGTTGGCATTTTCCTTCCTAAACCAAATGTGCTTTTCTTAGTGTTTGAGTTACCTGACTATTAATGGCTCTTCAGACAGTACAGCCGCGGCCCGTGCAGGTAAGAGCAGTGGGGTCCGGTGGGGGGGGGTGTTTCGACGGACAATGACGAGGGAAAAATAATTATTTATTTAATTTTCCCTCGTCATCATCTGTCGAACTACCCCCCCACCGCCCCACCGTTCTTACCTACACGGACCTAGGCTGAGACAGTAGGCAAAGGATCTGGGTGTGCGGAGTTGTGGGTCTTCCTTACAAGACGGCTGGGGTGAACTGTGCCCCTGCCCTGATCACACTTCAAAGGGGCCTGCCCTGGCCCACACAGAAGAACCTGACACCAGGCTTGATCATTTCTTTGTTTCACTAGCCAGGCTGCAGCTACCCCTGGAGGAAATGGAGGAACTAACTAGAAACTGTTTTAGGGTTAGATAAAGGGGTGCCTCCCACCTACGGCTAGCACTGGGCATAAAACTGGTAATTTCAGAACCTAAAACCAGGACACTCCTGAACCTGCGAAGACTCAGACAAAGAACTGCCCTGCTGTCTAAGACATGAAGGAACACTGGACCTGCTTGCTTTGAACCGAGAACCCCAGAAGTGACTTCAAAAATCATTTTGATGACTTTCCGTGTGAAATTCAGGGATACAACAAGTTCCAGAGTCCTTTCCTGCTTTACAGCTGACCAGACCCAACAGGACCTGACGTGGTCCCCTTTTCTGACCTCTCTGGGAGTGAGTCCTGACCCCCAAGTATCGTCCTCAAGGTACTGGGGCCTTGGCTGAAGTCAGAATGCACTTCTTACTGCCTAATTGAAAGTTTCACCAGATCTGACTCTGAGTCCAAAAGAGCAATGCAGCTCATCGCTGAATGTGTCACTTGATCCAATACTGAGTGATGCAGAGCCCCACAGAGCCACACAGCTCCCAACTGGAAGCTACAATGGATCCAACACAGTGTGACGAGAATCCCATAGATCCGTGCCTCACTTTCCTCACATTGAAGCCAGAAGGTAAAACTTTCAGTGGGACAAACCTGAACCTGTATCTGGCCTGCTCTCCATTGCGGTTGGCCTGAACTGTGACTTTGTCTTGGCCCAGAGTGACCAGATACCGGCAGCTGGCACTATTTTATCCTTAAACATTAACAATTCATGACTCCAGTTCTAATAATTGGATTTTTAGTTGTTTGGTGTCATTTTATTCATTGAGATGTACTCAATCTTTCTATATCAGCTTGCGATTGATCTTGTGTCGTGTTTTCACTGTATTACTGTTTGAGTACTGCATAAATACTTTATACATTGCCTCTAAGTTAAGCCTGATTGCTTGTGTGCCAAACTACTTCAGGTTTAAGCACAGGTTTATTTAGTGACTTTTGGGCTTCACGCTGACGCGGATTGTGATTGTTCTTTGAAGTGAGCTCACACCCCATTCAACCTTCAACAATTAATCTCCTATTTCTACCACTTTAAAAATGACAGAAGTCTTCCTTAGCTGCACAGACCAGGCATCCCACCCTAGAGTGTGGCTAGCCTTCTGGGCGAGTACACCTCCTGCATACCGAATGTCCTGCCTTTCCGGGAGCAAATCTGCCTGGGGCAAGGGGAGGCTGTTAAGTGTTAACTCCTTTGGGAGGCATCTCAGATGCGTATCAGAGGCGGTGTGGCCTTTGAAGCTCACCACCTTAATGTGTCACTTCACTAGCCATCCTGAGGCTGCTCACACCTTTGTTTCTGACTCCTGGAGCATTCACACTGCCTGGAAGGAGGTCGGACTCCTGTCTTGGTGGCAACAAGCGCGAGCTGTCAGCCAGAGCACAGAGAAGCTGGGGCAACCAGGCAGGAAACCTCTAAGGTAGCCGCCTAGGTGCATGACACATTGTCCTAGACACAAGATTAATTTCAGGGGTGAGAAGACACATTGTTTGATACCACACATGACATATTTAGAAGCTACCAACCCTGGGTTTGCCCAGGTGCCAGCCCATGTTATCCTACGGACCTCCTATCACGTATAGTGTACTTTAATGCACAAGGCCACTATAGGGACATAAAAGCTAGCACTTACATGCCCACACCTTTAATATAAGGCACCCTGCCTCCTGGGATCAGGAGGCCTTCCTTAGCGGTGACCGACATATATTAAAGCTGTGGAATGACTTTGCCACACATGTGAAGGCAAAATTGAAATAGAGCAATTTACACTGTTCCTGCAGTCTGCAATGGCAGGCCTGCTGTCAGTAGTTTACTCGGGACACTCAGGGTGGCACAACCAGTGCTGCAAGCCCTGGGAACCTCTTTACCACCCATGCCCTGGGTACCACTGGTACCATATACTAGGGACTTATAAGGGGGGTAAAATCCTTGTCAACTGGTGATGCAAATTTACACAACAGTTTTAGGGAGAGAGCACTAGCACTGGGGCCTGGTTAGCAGGATTCAGTGCACTGTCAGAGTCGAAAACTAGCATCTAATATTCCAAATGCGGGCAAAAAGTGGGGATATATTAGAAATGGGGGTATCTAGTTGGCAGTGGTATGCACCCTGTCCAAGGGTCCCATCCGTCTAATCAGGGTAAGGGAGTTACACACCCAAGATAACCCCTACCCAACCCCTTGGTAGCTTGGCACAAGCAGTCAGGCTTATCTCAGAGGCAATGTGTAAAGCATTCCTACAAAGTACACACAGTGAAAACACTCCAAATAGACACCACACCAGTTTAGCAAAATATACAATCTTTATCTAAAGCGAACAAGACCAAAATGACAAAAATCCAACATTCATAACTCAGAATATCACTTTTTAAAGGTTTAAGCACTTTTGTCCCTAGAACTCT
This sequence comes from Calotriton arnoldi, assembly GCA_963921515.1. Lineage (NCBI taxonomy): Eukaryota > Metazoa > Chordata > Amphibia > Caudata > Salamandridae > Calotriton > Calotriton arnoldi. Next base: position 422,883 of record CAWUFW010004346.1, on the reverse strand, counting down.
ATGGGTGTGGTGATTTTACACAAAATATCTTTGATGCGTCAAAATCCACAAGGAAAAACAGCTGCAGAGGAAGGAAGAGTCTAAAAACAAAGTGATGCATCGGTTCCTGAGTCCCTGGGGAAGCGATGCAGCCATTCTGCTGCACGCAGGTGAAGTGTTGCATCGGTTGCGGACTGTAAGGGGAAGTAATGCGTCAAAATCTGAAGACAGTTCTGGTCTGCGGTAGACCTGGGCGGAGTTCGCAGAGTTTTGCTACGCGGAACTCCGCGAAGTTACAAAACAAATCCGCGAAGTTCCGCGAGTGGCGGAGTGCAGTGCGAACTGCAGTTTGTGCTGGTATTCCTGCCGCTCGGGTAGAAATTCTACTTGAGCAGCAGCTCGCGCTCGCAAACTTATTGTTCGCGATCGCGAACTTACCGTTCGGGATCGCGAGCGGGGAAAAAACTCTGCTGCACATCGCGAAGCGGAGTTTTCTGCACTCCGCGAGCTCCGCGGAGTACGGAGTGCAGAAAACTGCGCAAACTTTGCGAACTGAGTGAATTTCACCGTCCAGGCCTAGTCTGCGGGTGATGCGGTGGAAAGCTTGGCGCAGAGTTGTGATGTGTGGAAATCCAGACGCGCTAGAGGTCGATGTGGCAGTGGCAAACAGGCACTCTGTCGATTCTTTCAGCCGTGGACTGGTGATGCATCGATTCTTTCAGCCGCACAGCGGGCCTGCATTGGAGTCCGTCAGATGGTCTCAGACTTTGGAGATGTGCTGCGCTGGATTTGGGCTGCGGCGGTTCTTTGAGCCGCAAACAGGAGCTGAGTCAATTTCTTTGGCCACACGGTGTCAGTGCATGGAAGTTTCTCTCCCATATGGCAGTGCTAAGTGGGAAAAACAGGTGCGGGAAGGACGATGCGTCGAATTTTGCAGTCTATTGCAGCAGAAACCACCTCCAAGGGTCCAGAACTGGATTTGGCAGCACTTGGCAGGTGAGAGCTCCCAGCAGTGGAGTTCAGGGATGCTGCCGGTCAAGACTTTGATGGCCCTAAAACTTCCAACAGGAGGCAAACACACACAAGCCCTTGGAGAACCTTGGAAAAGCAGGATTCAAAAAGTAAAGTCCAGTTCTTTCACTGCCCATAGACATAGGCAGCAACTGCAGGCCAACCCATCAAAGCAGCACACAACAAAGGGACAGTAAATGTTAAGGCTTATTCTGCAATAGCCAGTAAAATATCCGGAACCACTTTGGTTTGTGCAGGAAGAATTCAGATAAGAAACATCCTGTAAGTAATACTGGTTCTCCTTTAAGAGCAAAATTCGTATGCTAGTAATAATTTACTAAACGGTCAAGGACCTTATGACAGCGCTTCAACTATTCTTCTTGGAAGAGTCCTCAATCCAAAAGCGTTCTAAAAGTTTGGGGTTATAGGTCCAATTCTTATACCCCTTTTGGCCTTTGAAGTAGGCATACTTCAAAGGAAAGCCTTTGTTGTTCACATTATCCTGCCTTGCCCTGTCTTGACTCCAGACGCACTACAAGGAGGTGGAGACAGCATCGTGAAAGGCCAGGCACAGTTCTATTCAGGTGTCAGTGACAGCTACTCCCACCACTCTAGCTCAGGGAGGCCCATCAGCCTGGTGACGTGCCATCAGGATATACAGGGCACACCTCAGCTCCATTTATGTGACTGCCTAGGCCAGTGAATACACAAACAACCCAGCTGTCAGTCTAAACAAGACATTGATTCCACAGGCAGGCAGAGACACAGAAGGGTAAAGCAAGAAAATGCCCACTTTCTAAAAGTGGTATTTTCAAACATAGAATTTAAAAAACAACTTCACTAAAAGAAGTATTTTTCAATCCGGAGTTCAGGGAACCCAAAATCCAAATCTCCATCTTTTCCCAATTGAAAGTTACACTTGTAAGATGCTACAAGGCAGCTCCAATGATAACCTACGGGAGGGATAGTTCTTGCAATAGTGAAACACGAAATTGGCAGTATTTCACTATCAGGGCATGTAAAACACACCAGTACATGTCCTACCTTTCACATACACTGCACCCCACCCATGGGGCTTTCTTGGGCCTACCTTAGAGAGTGCCTTACTAGTAAGAAAAGGGAAGGTTTGGGCCTGGCAAGTGGGTGTACTTGCCAGGTCGACATGGCAGTTTAAAACTGCACTCACAAACACTGCAATGGCAGGTCAGAGACAAGTTTACAGGGCTACTCAGATAGGTGGCACAACCAGTGCTGCATGCCTACCAGTAGCATTTGATTTACAGGCGCTGGGCACACACAGTGCCCTTTGCAACGGACTTACCAGTGAATCATATATGCCACGAATGGATAAGAAATCATAAATACATTTTACTCAGGGAGCACTTGCACTTTAGCACTGATAAGCAGTGGTAAAGTGCCAACAGTACATAAACCAGCGAAAAATAAAGTCCAGCATTCCATCAGAAATACAGGGGGTAGAGGCAAAAAGAGGGGAAACCATGCGCAGGATGCCAGGTCTAACAGGGGACATTTTCAAAATGCCCTGTGTTCTTTCACAGTGCAAGTATTATACCTTACAGCTTTCAAAGATCAAGTCAGCACTATAATATAGGAGGTATCTTAACTAGACGTGTGTGTGTGTTTTGTTGTTGTTATACTAATCATGCAGTTATTATGGTACTTCAACAATGCCAATTGTTGTGATTAGTGTCATGTGACATGCCTTCCAGGAAAAAAATCAGGGTCAAGGATCACATAATGTGACTTCCTCTAATGTCATTAAGGTCAAAATGTGATGTATCTTTTGTTATCCCTGGCATTTTGGTTAAAGGATACCAATGTCTGTGCAAACGTAATTGTGTACAGATATAGACTGGTCATTAATCGGCTGCAATGTGCCATTTGACAAACATTCTGTAGGTCCAGGCTGTCTCTGGTTTAGGGTTCTTTCATTGCAAGTGCTCACTTTCCTACTTCTAGCATCACTAAAGCATAACATGCACTATTACTGTGCTGCAGTTCCTCCCTCCGAGTTACTATGTAATCAATAGCTGCACGCTCACATGTTCTTGTGCACTGCTCTGATTCACAGTGTGCAGCACTGCATGACAGACATCCTACCATTTCTACTTGAGGCACCCAGAACAAGCTGCTCAGCATTGTCCATGCATGTGTGTGTGGGAGTGATAAATACTGCGTGTTTGTGCGTGTGTGTCTGTGTAGGTGTCGATATGTGTGCGTGTGTGCCTGTGTGTGTGGAAATTTAAATGGAGAACTATGTTCTATGCCTTCGGCAAATGCAGCATCTGTGTGTGTGTATCTGTAGTATTGTGAATGGAAAATAATCTTAATCAGCAAGTGCAGCGTTTGTTTTAGGATGAGGATGACTTCCTTACATTGAGAAGTTAATAGTGAGTGCTGCCGGGCCCAGTTTGTACAAGGTTACATTAGACGTGGGTCACAGTGGTTGCTGTCCATGTTCCCAACTAACATTGCAAGGTAAACAGGCTTCTGCCGCCTGAGAGCTGTAATTCCTCCACATCCACATTGATGGCAGCGGTGCAGCATTTGTAAGGGTGTAATACATACCTGACATTTGCAATTTTACGCGGTGCCAATAGTGGCACTTATTAGTAAAGAAAGTTTAGAATTTAATTTTTCTATTTTCCCCTCTTGACAGGCTACAACAGAATGATTCACACATACAATTTTCCAGTCACATGGGTCTCTAGCATGGTGTCACCAGGGCCGGACTGGTCGTAGTGGGCACCGGGCATTTCCCAGGTGGGCCGCCAGGGTGGAGGCCTGTTTTAGACCCCTGGGTGGCCGTTTTTGTTACAGGGGGCCGGTTTCATCAGCCCACTGTAACAAAAGCACTGCAGTGTTTTCCACGCGCATCCCGCCCCCCTTTACCCCCCCACCCCAGAGGCCGGTCGGACTCAATTGCCAGGGCCGGTTTGCGTTCCCAGTCCGGCCCTAGGTGTCATACTAATTGTTGCACTTGGTATATGTGAGAAGTTGGCCTGGTATATGCTGTCCCCTAATTAAAGTGGGCACCTTGCACCAGTCCAAACGACCCTTATTGATGATTAGGTTAAAGACAACCTTTATAGAAAGCTATCCTAGTGGTAGCTATGGAGAGCAGCCTTCAGGCTAAGTCTTGAAGGAATGTAAAGCAGCTTGTTTTACCAGTATATAACCTCTTGAATGACCAAATGAAAGGAGAACCACACAAGGTATATATAAAATATAGGTATTTATTACTAAACACTCTCTACTAACCTCTTTATGAGATTAGAGAACAAGGCACACAATATTACAGTACTAGAACGACAGTAAATAGCACAATACACAGTGGGCTCCAGGGGGAGACCAAACCATATATTAAGAAAGTGGTATAACAACCACGACTTGACTAGACACAGTGCCTGGAGCATGTAGAATCACTGGGACCCCAAGGAACCACACAAGGTAGTGACACAGGGGACCCACGGAGGACGGGTGCAGTGTGGGAACACAGACGCGTGCTCCGTACAACTCTATGGGAAAGTCGCGGTTGGAAATTTAGAGTTTAAGGACACTTCGGAGAGGACTTCAAGCAAACCCAGTTAAACTTAGAAGGTTCTAAGGCCAGCACCCTTGTGAGTACCGAGGTACCCATGTTACCTAGCCCAGGGAAGCCGGGTGCATAGGGGTCCAGTGGTGTCGGAAACCCTCGTCGTTTTCAATGGTGTGATGCGAAGAAGTGCTGCTGCCGTGGAGAAGAAAAGTGTCCAGTGTGACCCAAGCCTGGATCAGAAATGAGAAGAACCTGAAAGCAGAGGGGACAAAGTCTGGGTCACTTCACGTGACCAGGAGCGGAGCAATCGAATGCCCACCGATGTCAGGTGCTTCAGGTGCGAAGAGGTGAAGCTTGACTCTGCAGCCACAGGGACCAGGAGACGTCGATGATGACCAGGATCCGCAGGCGAGCTGTCCCACAAAGGATGTCGAGTGCTGAGGGGTCAGTTTCCGGATTGGATACCAACAAGCCTTGGCAACTGCAACCCATGCAGTCAGAGTAATGATGCTTCTGTGAGGACCAGCAAGGTCCTGGGGACTCCCCAAGCAATGGAGAGTCAGGGCACGACTGGAGCAACCAGGAAAGCCCACTGAAAGTTAAAGTTGCCTTCTCAGGGACCCACAGGTCAATGGAATAGGGATCGCAAAGGGACCTCAAGAGGAATCACACAATACCAGCCCACGGAACACTTGTGGAGTGTAGGCCAGTAATCTTCAGTGGAAACACTGTTCGGGGCTTGGACTACAAGTAGCCCAAAGCACAGCCTCAGGGATTGCCTAAAAGCATATGCTGCTGCAAATGTGCACGGTGTCCAGGGGTTCAGGTTGCACGGTCCCCACAAGGGCTGCGGGTCTCAGGTTTGCTGAGAGCACTTGTCGGCCTTGGGGAAGCTTGGGCACCCACCACCTGTGTTGCAAAATCTTTGGAGTCTGTCAGGAGCTGCATAGATGCAAACCGGTCAGATGCGTTGAGGTGCCTGCCTTGCAGTGGAGTAACTCCTTTACTCCAAGGGAGATTCTTCAGTCGTCCAGCAAAGCGTAGATCAACGAAGGTTACTTGGTTTCTGTAGCAGAGTTTAGTCCAGGTAATATCTAAAGTCCTGTAGTCAGGGTTTCTACTTTATACCCAAGGAAGGGGTGGGGCAAACTCTGGGGACCCACCTATGGGAGGGTCAGGACAGAGGGGTGGCTAGACCCATGTCCTTTGTCCAGTTTCGCACCAGAGCAGGGGCTGATAGCCTCTGCAACCGGTTTGAGCTGGACTATGCACGAGGACACCAAATGTGCCCCCAGTGCAGACATCAAAGCACTCTGAGAGTGCACCCACCCAGCCCCAATACACTAAAGCCTGTCTGGGAGGTGGTCACACCTCCCTGTGACAGGAAACCTATTGTCCAGCCTCCCCTGCCAGAGTTTCGTCCAGCAGCAGGAGGGCAGACTCGTGTCTGTGGCTGGCAGCATCCATTTTGTGATGCCAGGGCTCTGTGAAGCTGGTACCGGGTGTACCGGTGCTGTCATATTTCTCCCTCTAGGAGGGAGGAATCATACCTCCCACACCAGTTACTGGTGTGGAGGTATGATTCCAAGGTGTTTGACACCAAACACGACATAATTCCTTGCAGCCGTTTTAAAGTTAGCATTTACCGCGAGGTTATAATACACTTAAGAGTATATGATTGGCTGCATCACAGACAACCCCGGGAATAGTGGTTCCGAAGGCTGCAGAGGGGCTCTGCTCATGCATGGGCACCCTCTCACATAAAACCCAGCACCCTGCCTTCAGGATTGATAAGGCCTGCCATAGGGGTGACTGATAGGCTTATATGTGCAGTGATTAGGATAGATCTAAGGAAGGGGTGCATGCACCACCTTACACAGGCTGCAGTAGCAGACCTGTTGTGTCATTTTGAATGGCCTCTCAGTGGTGGCATAATACATGCTGCAACCCCTGGGAGGCCTCTGGGGTACCTATGCCCTGGGTTCATAGTATCAACTCAAAAAAGGTTTGGGAGGTACCCTAGTACTTGGAAAAGGGATGGGTATAGATACTGAAACAAACACGAAGTTCCCTTCTCCTTCTACTCTAAGAACATGAGGATTCGATCCTCTAATTGGATTAGTTAATTTGGTTATAGCAAGGCCATACACTGAAATATAATCAGACAAATTTTACCAGGTTGCTAAATTTACAGACAACAATATAGAATCATGCATAAAATAATAAATTTCCAATTAAACATATGAATTCAAAGGAATGTATTATCAATATTTTATTTAAAAAATCATGTTTTGTACAATTGATATTGACAAAGTTAAAAACACATTAAAATCATATACTCATCATATTTTTAAATAAAAAGAAAACACTATGTGCAGTGAATACATGAAGAACAACTGTCGACGTGGTGTTTCGGTGCTAAGGTGGATCGTGACCTTCTTCAGGACAATAGTTCAATATTAAAATATCTGAATAGAATGTAAAAAACTTTGTTAGAAAAAGAATTTCTTAAAACATTCCTTTGTTACATTATTCATGATTTATATTTAGCAACCTAGGAATAAGTCTACATGGAAGAAAAGTGTAGGCCAAAAATCCAATAGGATTAAACTCATTAATTTAAAACACAGAAAGATTACTCAGACATGATAGTTTAATACACCGGGTCTCTCTCATATTAATAGTAAACCCGTTACATACCTATTGATTTATGTAGAAACTCTTGTATTTGCCTCCAATGAAGTTTTGGACGGGTTTCTCGTCTGGTTTTTACAGTCTCAAAGGAGACGGATAATACTATGAGGGAAGAGTATTCCATTAAGATCAGACCCTCTATATATATATTGTTTCATTTCAAATATAGAACGGCCTGAGTAAACTTACCCCTATGATTTTCTTTGGAAGGCCTTAGTTTTATTTTCTCATCCTTCTATTTCTATGAGTACCTTTCAAAGGTTAATGTGATACCTATGGGGGTATGCAAAAATATACTATTTAAAATTATTTAAGAAAATATTTCAAAGGTTTTCGCATTCTACATACAAAGCCAACTTCACTTTGAATTACTAGAAGATAAAACCACTTTTTAATCGTGTGGCTTACCTTTATTAGTCACACTTCGATAGGATCATTCACAAATAACTTTTAAATTGTCAGGTCCATCTTAACTCAAAATATAGATCTGAATTATAGACTGTATCCAGTATAAAAATATTTTTATAATAGTCAGTATAAGCAAATCAAATTTTACATATCTCACCTCTAATTAAAATCTTGTTTATTAAATCCACCCACTTTTTCTTCTTTAGGGGTGCTAGTTCCAATTAATTTTGGTTCTGGTCCAGAGTTTGTTCTACAGAAACCACATAAGGATGTATATTCAACTATGGATCAGACTTTCCTATAACTGGCAATGTTATTTTATAGTCAAAATTAAGTACTCTGTTCTATTCATGGAACAGTATAAAAATTTAAATTTATTCTTCAAGATTTGCATATCTGAAAAATCATATAAGTCTACCTTCATTCTATCTAAAAAGATATGAAGATCAGGGTTAGCATTCCCACAATGGTCCCACTTACCAGGTGTGAAGTTAAAAAGAGCAAGCGTCCGTCTTGCTGACCTGTCAATCCGAGTCTGAAAGCAGTGTTGTTTTCAGGCTCCTTATATACTCCTTTTTATTGGGTCATAATTACCTAATTAGGCCCACCTGTCCGGTGAATGACATCGCATTGGATTAAGTGCACTGAATTACGACTCAACCAGGGCGGCCATTTTGTAATGTGTTCTAGCCTCATACTGATGAATTAAAACTGCCCGTTTGGTTAATATTTTACTCAAGTGCTCATCAATTGTTCTTTTTGCATTTGTCACCTCGAGTGGGACGGGTATGCCCAGACGTGGGCCCCGTGCTCTCCATGCCACTGGAGTCAAGCTATCCTGGCTGATGAGGGCTGAAAGCCCGAAACCGGTTCTAGGATGCTTGTTTCCAGTCCAGGGAGGACCTGGCCTGGCAGTTCGGGCTGTACTGTTCCCATTGGGCGCAGGGTCAAGACTGATTTGCATATGGCTGGGTCCAAACTGGAATGGCATGGTGAGCAAAATAAACATGGATTTAGGCCCAGATCTCTATTGTGGGGTGAATGTATGACATTGTTCTGCATTCTGTCCATCAACTGTTCTTTTTGCATTTGTCACCCGAGTGGGACGGGTATGCCCAGACGTGGGTCCCGTGCTCTCCATGCCACTGGAGTCAAGCTATCCTGGCTGATGAGGGCTGAAAGCCCGAAACCGGTCCTAGGATGCTTGGTTCCAGTCCAGGGAGGACCTGGCCTGGCAGTTCGGGCTGGACTGTTCCCATTGGGCGCAGGGTCAAGACTGATTTGCATATGGCTGGGTCCAAACTGGAATGGCATGGTGAGCAAAAAAACGATGGGTTTAGGCCCAGATCTCTGTACTGGGGTGAATGTATGACATTGTTCTGCATTCTGTCCATCAATTGTTCTTTTTGCATCTCATGGGGCCTGATTCACAGAACTAACTTACGTCAAAAACGTAAAGTTAGTACTTTTTAGTATTCACAGAATACACTTACTCATTTTGGTATTCACAGAATGAACTTACTCATTTTGGTATTCACAGAAGTTAGGAGTCCTAACTTTACTACTCCTAAACTGAGAAAAATCCTAACTTTAAGACTTTCGGTATTCACAGAAGGCATTTAGGAGTCCTAAAGTTAGGACTACTAACTTCTGTGAATACCGAAATGAGTAAGTTCATTCTGTGAATACCAAAATGAGTAAGTGTATTCTGTGAATACCAAAAAGTACTAACTTTACGTTTTTGACGTAAGTTAGTTCTGTGAATCAGGCCCATGGTATCTGACATTATCAACAGCTTGTTATTCTCTATATAAGGAGCCTGAAAACAACACTGCTTTCAGACTCGGATTGACAGGTCGACAAGACGGACGCTTGCTCTTTTTAACTTCACACCTGGTAAGTGGGACCATTGTGGGAATGCTAACCCTGATCTTCATATCTTTTTAGATAGAATGAAGGTGGACTTATATGATTTTTCAGATATGCAAATCTTGAAGAATACATTTAAATTTTTATACTGTTCCATGAATAGAACAGAGTACTTAATTTTGACTATAAAATAACATTGCCAGTTATAGGAAAGTCTGATCCATAGTTGAATATACATCCTTATGTGGTTTCTGTAGAACAAACTCTGGACCAGAACCAAAATTAATTGGAACTAGCACCCCTAAAGAAGAAAAAGTGGGTGGATTTAATAAACAAGATTTTAATTAGAGGTGAGATAAGTAAAATTTGATTTGCTTATACTGACTAGTATAAAAATATTTTTATACTGGATACAATCTATAAAAAGTGACTTTTAAAAAAAAAAGATTTCAGATCCATATTTTGTGTTAAGATGGACCTGACAATATAAAAGTTATTTGTGAATGATCCTATCGAAGTGTGACTAATAAAGGTAAGCCACACGATTAAAAAGTGGTTTTATCTTCTAGTAATTCAAAGTGAAGTTGGCTTCGTATGTAGAATGCAAAAACCTTTGAAATATGTTTTTTAATAATTTTAAATAGTATATTTTTGCATACCCCCATAGGTATCACATTAACCTTTGAAAGGTACTCATAGAAATAGAAGGATGAGAAAATAAAACTAAGGCCTTCCAAAGAAAATCATAGGGGTAAGTTTACTCAGGCCGTTCTATATTTGAAATGAAACAATATATATATAGAGGGTCTGATCTTAATGGAATACTCTTCCCTCATAGTATTATCCGTCTCCTTTGAGACTGTAAAAACCAGACGAGAAACCCGTCCAAAACTTCACTGGAGGCAAATATAAGAGTTTCTACATAAATCAATAGGTATTTAACGGGTTTACTATTAATATGAGAGAGACCCGGTGTATTAAACTATAATGTCTGAGTCATCTTTCTGTGTTTTAAATTAATGAGTTTAATCCTATTGGATTGTTGGCCTACGCTTTTCTTCCATATAGACTTATTCCTAGGTTGCTAAATATAAATCATGAATAATGTAACAAAGGAATGTTTTAAGAAATTCTTTTTCTAACAAAGTTTTTTACATTCTATTCAGATTTTTAAATATTGAACTATTGTCCTGAAGAAGGTGACGATCCACCTTAGCACCGAAACACCGCGTCAACAGTTGTTCTTCATGTATTCACTGCACATATTGTTTTCTTTTTATTTAAAAATATGATGAGTATATGATTTTAATGTGTTTTTAACTTTGTCAATATCAATTGTACAAAACATGATTTTTAAAATAAAATATTGATAATACATTCCTTTGAATTCATATGTTTAATTGGAAATTTATTATTTTATGCATGATTCTATATTGTTGTCTGTAAATTTAGCAACCTGGTAAAATGTGTCTGATTATATTTCAGTGTATGGCCTTGCTATAACCAAATTAACTAATCCAATTAGAGGATCAAATCCTCATGTTCTTAGAGTAGAAGGAGAAGGGAACTTCGTGTTTGTTTCTGGGTACATAGTATACCATATACTAGGGACTTATAAGGGTACCCCAGAATCCAATCTGGAGTGTACCTAAAGTACATGCAATCAATTTAGAGGAGAAAGCAGATAGACTGGGGTCCTGGATAGCAGGATCCCAGTCAGACTAAGTCGAAAACAGTGAAACATCAGCAAAAAGTGGGGGTAACTATAAGAAGCAGATCCTACTCTCCTACACAACCCCCCCCCCCAAACGTCAGGACATTAAACTAACCTTGACCAGTTGAGTCTTCATGTTCTAAGTGGAAATATCTGGAGAGTCCATCTGCATTGGCATGGTTACTCCCAGGTCTATGTTCCACTGTATAGTCCATCCCCTGTAGGGAAATGGACCACCTCAAAAGTTTGGGGTTTTCACCCTTCATCTGTTTTAGCCATAAGATGGGCTTGTGGTCTGTCTGAACAATGAAGTGAGTGCCAAACAAGTATGGCCTCAGCTTCTTCAAGGCCCAAACCACAGCAAAGGCTTCCCTCTCAATGGCTGACCAACGTTTCTCTCTGGGGGTCAGCCTTCTGCTAATAAAAGCTACTGGCTGATTCTGACCTTCATCATTCAATTGTGATAACACAGCCCCTACCCCCAACTCAGATGCATCTGTTTGGACAATGAATTGTTTGGAGTAGTCAGGACTTTGCAGAATGGGAGCAGTGCACATGGCCTGCTTCAGGTCATCAAATGCCTTTTGGCAGCTGACTGTCCACTGAACTTTCTTTGGCATTCTTTTGGAAGTTAAGTCATTCAAAGGGGTCACTATGGATCCATATCCTTTGACAAACCTCCTATAGTACCCAGTCAGGCCCAAGAAAGCTCTGACCTGAGTCTGGGTGGTTGGAGCAACCCAGTCCATGATGGTCTGGATTTTGCTCTGCAATGGTTGAACCTGGCCTCCACCCACAAGGTGGCCCAGGTATACAACATGGCTCTGCCCTATCTGGCACTTGGTGGCCTTGATAGTGAGGCCTGCTTTCTCCAGGGCCTCCAAAACATTTCTCAGGTGGACCAGGTGATCCTCCCAGGTGGAGCTAAAGACAGCAATATCATCTAGATATGCTGCACTATAGGCTTCCAGGCCTGTAAGGACTTTGTTCACCAACCTTTGAAAAGTGGCAGGTGCATTCTTCAAACCAAAGGGCATCACCACAAATTGGTAGTGCCCACTAGGGGTTGAGGATGCTGTTTTGGCTTTTGCATCCTCAGCTAGTCTGATCTGCCAGTAGCCAGCTGTCAGGTCAAATGTGCTCAGACACTTGGCTGAGGCCAAAGTATCTATAAGTTCATCTGCCCTAGGGATTGAATGGGCATCAGTCCTAGTGACTGCATTGAGACCTCTGTAGTCAACACAAAACCTCATCTCTCTCTTACCACCCTGGGTGTGAGGTTTAGGCACTAAGACTACTGGACTAGCCCAAGGGCTATCTGAGGGTTCAATCACACCCAAATCCAACATCTTCTGGACTTCAGTCCTGATGCAGTCCCTGGCATGGTCAGGTTGCCTCTAAATCTTATTTTTAACAGGCAGACTGTCCCCAGTGTCCACTTCATGAGTGAACCAGGTAGTCTGACTTGGAGTCAGTGAGAACATATGTCTAAACTGGTTGAGAACTTTTCTGCAATCAGTTTGCTGCTGGTCAGTGAGGCTGCCTGCCAAGGCTACACCATCTACTGAACCATCATCAGGGTTCTGTGAGAGCAGGTCAGGGAGTGGATCACTCTCTTCCTCCTGTCCCTCATCAGTAGCCATGAGCAAGCCCATGTCTGCCCTGTCAACATATGATTTGAGACTGTTAACATGGAGCACCCTATGGGGGCTCCTGGGAGTTCCAAGGTCCACCAGGTAGGTAACCTCTCCCTTTTGCTCAATAATTGTATGAGGGCCACTCCACTTGTCTTGGAGGGCTGCTGGGGCCACAGGCTCCAACACCCATACTTTCTGTCCTGGCTGATAAACAGTCAACACAGCCTTTTGGTCATGCCATGCCTTTTGCAATTCCTGGCTAGCCTCAAGGTTTTTAGATGCCTTCTTCATGTACTCAGCCATCCTGGAGCAGAGACCAAGTACATAGTCCACAATATCCTGTTTAGGGGGTTTGAGAGGTAACTCCCATCCCTCCTTCACTAGACACAATGGACCCCTAACTGGATGTCCAAACAGAAGCTCAAATGGGCTGTAACCAACCCCCTTCTGTGGAACATCTCTGTAGGCAAAGAGAAGGCAGGGCAAAAGTATGTCCCATCTGCGCCTAAGCTTTTTAATCATGCCCTTTAAGGTTTTGTTGAACCTTTTAACTAAACCATTGCATTGTGGGTGATAAGGGGTGGTAAATTTGTTATTTACACCACACTCCTTCCGCATAGCAGTTAAGTAACTAGACATGAAGTTTGTATCTCTGTCTGATGCTACCTCCTTAGGAAAACCCACCCTGGAAAAGATTCCCAGGAGGGCCTTTGCCACCACAGGAGCTGTGATAGTTCTAAGGGGAATTGCCTCTGGATGCCTAGTGGCATGGTCCACCACCACCAGTATAAATCTGTGCCCAGATGCAGTTTGAGGATCTAGGGGACCAACAATGTCAATCCCTACCCTCTCAAAGGGAACCCCCACCACAGGTAGTGGTACCAGGGGGGCCTTTGTAGTGCTACCTGCCTTACCACTGGCTTGACAGGTGACACAGGAGCGACAAAACTCCTTGGTGTCTTCAGACATATGAGGCCAATGAAAGTGAGGGACAATTCTGTCCCAAGTCTTGTTTTGGCCTAGGTGACCTGCTAATGGGATATCATGTGCTAGCGTCAATAGGAAGCTCCTAAACTTCAGAGGAATAACCAACCTCGTGGTGGCTCCAGGCTTGGGGTCTCTACACTCTGAGTAAAGGAGTCCATCATCCCAGTAGATCCTGTGGGACCCACTAGCACTCCCAGCAGCCTCAGCAGCAGCTTGCTGTCTGATGGGTTCAAGAGAGGGGCAGCTCAGTTGCTCCTGGCTCAGATGTGCCCTGGAAGGGCCCCCTGTCCCCAAGAACTCAACCTGATCAGGTTCAAGCTCATCTGGGACAGTTCCTTCTTCAGGACTAAGATCAGCTCCCTCAAGAGACTGATCTGAATTCTGAGGCAGGGGGGAAGACACTGCCTTAACCCTACTGCTCCTTCTCATGGAAGGTGCCTGGTCCATTTTTCCAGGATCCAGGACCTGGTCAGTGTTAGACATTTTTGCCTGTGACCTAGTCATAGCAAACACATCTACAGGGATACCCAACATTTCTGCATGAGTCCTGAGTTCCACTTCAGCCCAAGCTGAAGTTTCTAAATCATTGCCCAACAAGCATTCAACAGGGAGGTCTGCACTTACCACAACCATTTTAGGGCCAGTTACCCCTCCCCAGGTGAAATTAACAACTGCCAGGGAATGGTCTGTCCTGACATTGCTAGCATTGGTCACTTGGTACATCTCACCAAGTATGATTTGCTCAGGAGCCACAAGATCTTTGGTCACCATGGTGACACTTGCTCCTGTGTCCCTGAATGCCAAGGCCTCCTTTCCATTGATTATAGGCTGTTGTCTGTATTTGCCCAGATTACTGGGGCTTACAAATAAGGAGGCCATATCCATGCCTCCATCACAGATCAACATAGCCTGAGTTGGAACTCTGACTAGGCTAGAGTCTATCTCAGATCCCAGGGTTAACCCTACCACACCCTTATTTGGAACACCACCACTTGGAGCTGAACTAGGGGGAACAGTTGCCTTAGGGGCAGTGGTGGTTGGAGTGGAGTCCTTGGACTTGTTACAATCACTTGTCCAATGGGTCTTCTGTTTACAGATTTGACACCATGGCTTCTTCTTGTCTTTACCTTTGTTGGATTGTGACTCCCCACCAGATGCAGATTTTTGGGGCCCTTGAGAAGACTTCTGATCTTTACCCTTCTCCCCACCCTTATCAGAGTTTTTAGAATCCTGCTTCTTGGAGTCACCACCTTGGTTCTGAACCTTCTGCCTCACCCTGGTTCTGACCCATTTGTCTGCCTTCTGGCCCAATTCTTGGGGAGAGGTCAGATCAGAGTCCACCAGGTACTGATGCAACAGTGGATTTTGACAGTTATTAAGGATCTGCTCTCTCATGATTAAATTATACAATCCTTTGAAATCACACACCTTACTGCCAAGTAACCAGCCTTCCAGAGCCTTAGTAGCACAATCAACAAAGTCAACCCAGTCCTGAGTCTGTGCCTTTTGGGTGTCTCTGAACTTTAACCTGTACTGTTCAGTGGTTAGGCCAAACCCATCAATCAGAGCACTCTTCAGGACTTTGTAATTATCAGCATCCTCTTCTCTAACAGTGGGGAGCTTGTCTCTGCCTTTGTCTGCAAAGGAGAGCCACAAGATTGCTGCCCACTGCTCCTGTGGGACCCTCTGTACCTTACAGGCCCTCTCCAGTGCAGTTATCCATTTGTGGATGTCATCCCCACTCTGGTAGGGAGGGACAATCTTGTTCAGGTTCCTATGGTCATGAGTATGTTCTCTACCTCTAGGGACACTGTGGCTGCCACCATGGGACTCTAGTCCCAACTTCTGAGAAGCTCTCTGAAGCTCCAGGGATTCCCTATCTAAGGCTAATTGCTCTCTCTTAATCCTGAGCTTAGCTCTCTCAAACTCAAGCAGTTGGCACTTCTTCTCATAAGAGGACTCCCTTTTATGAGAAGCAGAAGTCCTATGAGAAGCAGAGCTCCCTACAGATGTACCAGAATGATTAGATTCCAGAGAAGGAGATCTAGATCTTCTTGGTAAACTGTTAACCCTTCCAGGTGGGGTAAAGAGAGGCCCACTGGGGCCTCCTTCCTCACCTTCTGGAAGGATTGGCTGTTCCAGGTTAGAATCATTTTGATCCTCCTGGCCAGCATCAGAGTCCAGGTCATTGAGGTTTTCACTCCCTGGCCTTTCCTCTTATGCTGTCCCACCCCCTTTGCCTGCCTCATCAGACCCTGGGGTCTTTCTGAGGTCATCTAAAAGCAAAGTCACTATGAGCTTTTGGGTGTTTGGGTTTTTCCCTGTCTTCAGTTTCCATGATGCACACATGTTTCTCAATTCTTGGAATGTGAGATGGTCATACTCAGTTGGCAAGGAGTCACTGCCTTCAGGCCTTGAAGACATTCTAGTGTGGTGTGGTGTATGCACCTACCTACTCTAGTGGGAACTGAGACTCTCTTGAGTTGGAGAAAGGGTGTGCTACACCCTTGACTTACCCAACTCTAAGTTCAGTAGAACTTACCTTATTCTAAACTTGATTTATATGTACCTAAGTACCTTTAGTGGTTTTCAGTTAGTCACTCACTGAGATTATCTGGTAAAACAATAGCAAGCTTGAATCCCAACCGCTTCACAAAAATGTGAGAAGTTGGCATGGTATATACTGTCCCTAATTAAAGTGGGCACCTTGCACCAGTCCAAACGACCCTTATTGATGATTAGGTTAAAGACAACCTTTATAGAAAGCTATCCTAGTGGTAGCTGTGGAGAGCAGCCTTCAGGCTAAGTCTTGAAGGAATGTAAAGCAGCTTGTTTTACCAGTATATAACCTTTTGAATGCCCAAATGAAAGGAGAACCACACAAGGTATATATAAAATATAGGTATTTATTACTAAACACTCTCTACTAACCTCTTTTTGAGATTAGAGCACAAGGCACACAATATTACAGTACTAGAACGACAGTAAATAGCACAATACACAGTGGGCTCCAGGGGGAGACCAAACCATATATTAAGAAAGTGGTATAACAACCACGACTTGACTAGACACAGTGCCTAGAGCACGTAGAATCGCTGGGACCCCAAGGAACCACCCAAGGTAGTGACACAGGGGACCCACGGAGGACGGGTGCAGTGTGGGAACACAGACGCGAGCTCCGCACAACTCTATGGGAAAGTCGTGGTTGGAAATTTAGAGTTTAAGGACACTTCAGAGAGGACTTCAAGCAAACCCAGTTAAACTTAGAAGGTTCTAAGGCCAGCACCCTTGTAAGTAATGAGGTACCCGTGTTACCTAGCCCAGGGAAGCCGGGTGCATAGGGGTCCAGTGGTGTCGGAAACCCTCATCGTTTTCAATGGCGTGATGCGAAGAAGTGCTGCTGCCGTGGAGAAGAAAAGAGTCCGGTGTGACCCAAGCCTGGATCGGAGATGAGAAGAACCTGAAAGCAGAGGGGACAAAGTCTGGGTCACTTCACGTGCTCAGGAGCGGAGCAATCGAATGCCGACTGATGTCGGGTGCTTCAGGTGCGAAGAGGTGAAGCTTGACTCTGAAGCCACAGGGACCAGGAGACGTCGACGAAGACCAGGATCTGCAGGCGAACTGTCCCACAAAGGATGTCGAGTGCTGAGGGGTCAGTTTCCAGATTGGAGACCAACAAGCCTTGGCAACTGCAACCCACGCGTTCAGAGTAATGATGCTTCTGTGAGGACCAGAAAGGTCCTGAGGACTCCGCAAGCTTTGGAGAGTCAGGGCACATCTGGAGCAACCAGGGAAGCCCACTGAAAGTTAAAGTTGCCTTCTCATGGACCCACAGGTCAACAGACCAGGGATCGCAAAGGGACCTCGAGAGGAATCACAAAATACCAGCCCACGGAACACTCGTGGAGTGTAGGCCAGTAATCTTCGGTGGAAACACTGCTCGGGCTTGGACTACAAGTAGCCCAAAGCACAGCCTCAGGGATTGCCTAAAAGCATATGCTGCTGCAAATATGCACATTGTCCAGGGGTTTGGGTTGCACGGTCCCCACGAGGGCTGCGGGTCTCAGGTTTGCTGAGAGCACTAGTCGGCCTCAGAAAAGCTTGGCCACCCACCTCCTGTGTTGCAAAATCTTCGGAGTCCGTCGGGAGCTGCGTAGATGCAAACAGGTCAGATGCATTGAGTTGCCTGCCTTGCAGGGGAGTAACTCCTTTACTCCAAGGGAGATTCTTCAGTCATCCAGAAAAGCGTAGATCATCGAAGGTTACTTGGTTTATGTAGCAGAGTTTAGTCGAGGTAATATCTAAAGTCCTGTAGTCAGGGTTCCTACTTTATACCCAAGGAAAGGGTGGGACAAACTCTGGGGAGGGTCAGGACAGAGGGGTGGCTACACCCATGTCCTTTGTCCAGTTTCGCACCAGAGCAGGGGCTGATAGCCCCTGCAACCGGTTTGAGCTGGACTATGCACGAGGACACCAAATGTGCCCCCAGTGCAGACATCAAAGCACTCTGAGAGTGCACCCACCCAGCCCCAATACACTAAAGCCTGTCTGGGAGGTGGTCACACCTCCCTGTGACAGGAAACCTATTGTCCAGCCTACCCTGCCAGAGTTTCGTCCAGCAGCAGGAGGGCAGACTCGTGTCTGTGGCTGGCAGCATCCATTTTGTGATGCCAGGGCTCTGTGAAGCTGGTACCGGGTGTACCGGTGCGGTCATATTTCTCCCTCTAGGAGGGAGAAATCATACCTCCCACACCAGTTACTGGTGTGAAGGTATGATTCCAAGGTGTTTGACACCAAACACGACATAATTCCTTGCAGCCGTTTTAAAGTTAGCATTTACCGCGAGGTTATAATGCACTTAAGAGTATATGGTTGGCTGCATCACAGACAACCCCGGAATAGTGGTTCCGAAGGCTGCAGAGGGGCTCTGCTCATGCATGGGCACCCTCTCACATTAAATCCAGCACCCTGCCTTCAGGATTGATAAGGCCTGCCATAGGGGTGACTGATAGGCTTATATGTGCAGTGATTAGGATAGATATAGTGAACCTATATCTAAGGAAGGGGTGCATGCACCACCTTACACAGGCTGCAGTAGCAGACCTGTTGTGTCATTTTGAATGGCCTCTCAGGGGTGGCATAATACATGCTGCAGCCTCTGGGAGGCCTCTGGGGTACCTATGCCCTGGGTACATAGTATACCATATACTAGAGACTTATAAGGGTACCCCAGAATCTAATATGGAGTGTACCTAAAGTACATGCAATCAATTTAGAGGAGAAAGCAGATAGACTGGGGTCCTGAATAGCAGGATCCCAGTCAGACTAAGTCAAAAACAGTGAAATATCAGCAAAAAGTGGGGGTAACTATAAGAAGCAGATCCCTCTCTCCTACAGTATAGTCTTCTATATGTTTACAAGGGCTAGATACTACTGCCCCGATTTACCATGACTTTTCAGTTATATAAAATAATGCAAATAACACAAAGCACCACATTTACTTTCCAGCACAAAAGATATTTGCGCTGGAAAGGTCCCCTTTTCCGAGTCCAAAAGCGTTTTGAACAGCTTGGTGTCACTTTGTGTCAAGGGAGCATTACTGGAGCATTACTTGGGTGCATCACCGCAAACACCCATAGGTTTTGCTGCAAAGTCCAATCTGTTTTTTGATGAAAAGCCAGGCCAGGCTTTCCATCTAAAAACAACACCTTCTTGAAACAGGCATTTACAATGGGAAATGTGTTCATTTCTCAAAACAATCTCCTTGCATTCAATGTGCGCTGAAGTACACAGTACACATTCTATGTGTTGGATCCCTTTAAGTTTGTCTAAGTATCGGAATTTGTACTGGAAGGATATGCTTCCAGTACAATTCCTATGCTAGATAGCGCAAAATCCCCTCTGCACTATTGTGCAAGAATGTGCCTCATACAAGGCAGCCTTTTTAGAGCAACAGCAGGCCCATTTTAGTAGAGCTGGGTCGGTGCTATTTTTTCCTTCTTGAGCAACTCTGTGTAAAAAATGTGGTTGCTGCGCTGTGTTGCATGAAAGAACAATGAATCTGGCTGCACGTAAAAAAAAAAACAACTTCCACAAAAATGTTCTAGCTAAAACAGTAGCTTCACAACATCCTGCCCCACCTCGCAAACACTTCCCTGCTGGTCTGCTTGTACAGAGCCCACATGTAATGCCAACGTTTAGAGAACAAGCATTGGCTATGAAATAGGTCTCGCATTCACGCGAGTTTGAGCTATTGGCATTGTAATTGACAATGCCTTTTATTTATGTTTTGGGTTTTAAGACATAAATAAAAGGCGTTGTCATTTACAATACTAATAGCATAAACTCTTGCAAATGCGAGACCTATTGCATTGCAATAAAGGGCCTTCTCGACCGCTTGTTAGATTGTAAATATCAGAGGAAGAGACAGGCCTGTGACGTTTTCAAAGTAGTGATAAATAGTGCAGTGAAGAAGATGTGTAAGTGTTGTAAATTACACAGACACAAAGTGTGAAGTGAGAGTTACATGTGATCGGAGCTATAAACACTAACAAAGTGCTCCAACACCTTTTGCTCTGTGATTGCACTGTCGCGGCTCAGGAGGAAGAGCGGGAGGGGGTCTATTTCCTGCCCTCTCCGTGATTTGAGTGTGAAGTGTGATATTGCGTAATGTCATTGCTATGTTTGGCCTAATAAAAAACACTCCAGCTGTAGTAGGGCCCTGGCTTCACCTCCTGGTGCAGGGTGGGCTGTGCTTTATGGCAGGCATGGTGGTGGAATTGGCGGTGGTGGTATTGGCGGTGGTGGTATTGGTAGTAGTGGTGGGACTGGTGGTGGTGGTATTGGTGGTAGTGGTATTGGTGGTGGTGGTATTGGTATTGGTGGTGGTGGTATTGGTGATGGTGTTGGTGGTGGTGGTATTGGTGGTGGTGTTGGTGGTATTGGTGGTGGTGGTCAAGGTATTGATGGTGGTGGTGGTATTGGTGGTGGAATTGGTGGTATTGGTGATGGTGAAATTGGTGGTGGTATTGGTGGTGCTATTGGTGGTGGTGGAGGTGGTGGTATTGATGGTGGTGGTGGTAGTATTGGCTGTGGTATTGGTGGTGATGGTGGTATTGGTGGTGGTGGCGTTGATGGTATTGGTGGTGGTGTTGTGGTGGTGGTGGTGGTATTGGTGGTGGTGGTAGTGGTATTGGTGGTGGTGGTTTTTCTGGTGGTAGTGGTGGTATTAGTGGTGGTATTGTAATGGTGGTGGTATTGGTGGTGGTGGTATTGGTGGTGGTGGTATTGGTAATGGTGGTGGTGGTATTGGTGGTGGTATTGGTGGTATTAGTGGTGGTGGTATTGGTGGTGGTGGTGGTATTGGTATTGGTGGTATTGGTGGTGGTGGCATTGGTGCTGCTGGTATTGGTGGTGGTAGTATTGGTGGTGGTATTTGTGGTGGTATTGGTGGTGGTGGTGGTATTGGTGGTGGTAGCATTGGTGGTGGTGGTAGCATTGGTGGTGGTGGTATTGGTGGTGGTGTTGGTGGTGGTGGTATTGGTGGTGGTGGAGGTCATGGTATTGATGGTAGTGGTGGTGGTGTTGGTGGTGGTGGAGGTGGTGGTATTGATGGTGGTGGTGGTAGTATTGGTTGTTGTATTGGTGGTGGTGGTGGTATTGGTGGTGGTGGTATTGATGGTATTGGTGGTATTGGTATTGGTGGTGGTGGTGGTACTGGTATTGGTGGTGGTATTGGTAGTGGTGGTACTGTGGTGGTGGTGGTATTGGTGGTAGGGTATTGGTGGTAGGGTATTAGTGGTGGTGGTGGTATTGGTGGTGGTATTAGTGGTGGTGATATTGGTATTGGTGGTGGAATTGGTATTGGTGGTGATATTGTGGTGGTGGTGGTATTGGTGGTGGGGAATTAGTGGTGGTGGTGTTGGTGGTGGTATTTGTGGTCATGGTATTGGTAGAATTGGTGGCAGTATTGGTGGTGGTATTGGTAAAAGTGGTGGTGGTATTAGTGGCGGTATAGGTGGTGGTGGTACTTGTGGTAGCGGTATTGGTGGTGGTATTGGTGGTGGTGGTACTGGTATTGGTGGTGATGGTACTGGTATTGGTGGTGGTGGTGGTATTAATGGTGGGGTGTTGGTGGTGGCATTGGTATTGATGGTGGTATTGGTGGTGGTGGTACTGATATTGGTGGTGGTATTGTGGTGGTGGTGGTATTGGTGGTGGGGTATTGGTGGTGGGGTATTGGTGGTATTGGTGGTGGTGGTATTGGCGGTGGTGGTATTGGTGGAATTGGTGGCAGTATTGGTGGTGGTATTGGTAAAAGTGGTGGTGTATTGGTGGTGGTATAGGTGGTGGTGGTACTGGTGGTGGTGGTATTGGTGGTGGTATTGGTGGTGGTGGTGGTATTGGTGGTGGTGGTGGTATTGCTGGTAGTGGTATTGGTAGTGGTAGTGGTGGTATTGGTGGCAGTATTGGTATTGGTGGTGTTGGTGGTGGTATTGGTAATGGTGGTGGTATTGTATTGGTGGTGGTGGTACTGGTATTGGTGGTATTGGTATTGGTGGTGGTGGTATTGGTGGTGGTATTGTGGTGGTGGTGTTATTGGTGGTGGGGTATTGGTGGTGGTATTGGTGGTATTGATGGTGGTGGTGGTATTGGTGGTGGTATTGGTACTGGTACTCGTGGTGGTGGTATTGGTGGTATTGGTGGTGATGGTGGTATTGGTGCAGGGGTATTGGTGGTGCGGTATTAGTGGTGGTGGTGGTATTGGTGGTATTAGTGGAGGTGGTATTGGTATTGGTGGTGGTGGTGGGATTGGTATTGATGGTGGTATTGGTATTGGTGGTGGTATATATGGTGGTGGTGGTATTGGTGGTGGGGTATTGGTGGTGGGATATTGGTGGTGGTGGTGGTATTGGTGGTGGTATTGGTGGTCATGGTATTAGTAGAATTGGTGGCAGTATTGGTGGTGGTATTGGTATTGGTAAAAGTGGTGGTGGTATTAGTGGTGGTATAGGTGGTGGTGGTACTGGTGGTGGTGGTATTGGTGGTGGAGGTCGTGGTATTGATGGTAGTGGTGGTATTGGTGGTGGTGATATTGGTGGTGGTATTGGTGGTGGTGGAGGTGGTGGTATTGATGGTGGTGGTGGTAGTATTGGTTGTTGTTTTGGTGGTGGTGGTGGTATTGGTATTGATGGTGCTGGTATTGGTGGTGGTATTGGTGGTGGTATTATGGTGGTGGTGGTATTGGTGGTGGGGTATTGGTGGTGGGGTATTGGTGGTGGTGGTATTGGTGGTGGTATTGGTGGTCATGGTATTGGTAGAATTGGTGGTGGTATTGGTATTGCTAAAAGTGGTGGTGGTATTAGTGGTGGTATAGGTGGTGGTGGTGGTGGTGGTATGGGTGGTGGAGGAGGTCATGGTATTGATGGTAGTGGTGGTATTGGTGGTGGTGATATTGGTGGTGGTATTGGTGGTGGTGGAGGTGGTGGTGGTGGTAGTATTGGTTGTTGTATTGGTGGGGGTGGTGTTATTGGTGGTATTGATGGTGCTGGTATTGGTGGTGGTAGTATTGGTGGTGGTTTTAGTAGTGGTGGTGGCATTGGTGGTGGTGGTATTAGTGGTCATGGTATTGGTGGTGGTGGTGGTATTGATGGTGGTGGTATTGGTGGTGGATGTGGTATTGGTGGTGGAGGAGGTCGTGGTATTGATGATAGTGCTGGTATTGGTGGTGGTGATATTGGTGATGGTATTGGTGGTGGTGGAAGTGGTGGTATTGATGGTGGTGGTGGTGGTATTAGTTGTTGTATTGGTGGTGGTGGTGGTGGTATTGGTGGTGGTGGTATTGATGGTATTGGTGGTGGTATTGGTGGTGGTTGTATTGGTGGCAGTGGTAGTGGTATTGGTGGTGGTTGTGGTATTGGTGGTGGTATTGGTGGTTGTGGTACTGGTATTGGTGGTGGTATTGGTGGTGGTATTGGTGGTGGTGGTGGTATTGTGAAGGTGGTGGTATTGGTGGTGGGGTATTGGTGGTGGGGTATTGGTGGTGGTGGTGGTATTGGTGGTGGTATTAGTGGTGGTGGTATTGGTATTGGTGGTGGGATTGGTATTGATGGTGGTATTGGTATTGGTGGTGGTATTGGTGGTCATGGTATTGGTAGAATTGGTGGCAGTATTGGTGGTGGTATTGGTATTGGTAAAAGTGGTGGTGGTGGTACTGGTGGTGGCGGTATTGGTGGTGGTATTGATGGTGGTGGTGGTACTGGTATTGGTGGTGGTATTGGTGGTGGTGGTACTGGTATTGGTGGTGGTGGTGGTATTGTGGTGGTGGTGGTGGTATTGGTGGTGGGGTATTGGTGGTGGGGTATTGGTGGTGGTGGTGGTATTGGTGGTGGTATTAGTGGTGGTGGTATTGGTATTGGTGGTGTCATTGGTATTGATGGTGGTATTTGTATTGGTGGTGGTGTTACTGGTATTGGTGGTGGTATTGTGGTGGTGGTGGTATTGGTGGTGGGACATTGGTGGTGGGGTATTGGTGGTGGTGGTATTGGTGGTGGTGGTGGCAGTATTGGTGGTGGTATTGGTAAAAGTGGTGGTGGTATTAGTGGTGGTATAGGTGGTGGTGGTACTGGTGGTGGTGGTGGTATTGGTGGTGGTTGAGGTCGTGGTATTGATGGTAGTGGTGGTATTGGTGGTGGTGATATTGGTGGTGGTATTGGTGGTGGTGGAGGTGGAGGTGGTGGTGGTGGTAGTATTGGTTGTTGTATTGGTGGGGGTGGTGGTTTTGATGGTGCTGGTATTGGTGGTGGTAGTATTGGTGGTGGTATTAGTGGTGGTGGTATTGGTGGTGGGGGCATTGGTGGTGGTGGTATTAGTGGTCATGGTATTGGTGGTGGTGGTGGTATTGATGGTGGTGGTATTGGTGGTGGATGTGATATTGGTGGTGGAAGAGGTCGTGGTATTGAGGATAGTGCTGGTATTGGTGGTGGTGATATTGGTGGTGGTATTGGTGGTGGTGGAAGTGGTGGTATTGATGGTGGTGGTATTAGTTGTTGTATTGGTGGTGGTGGTATTGATGGTATTGGTGGTGGTATTGGTGGAGGTGGTATTGGTGGCGGTGGTAGTGGTATTGGTTGTGGTGGTGGTATTGGTGGTGGTTGTGGTATTGGTGGTGGTATTGGTGGTTGTGGTACTGGTATTGGTGGTGGTATTGGTGGTGGTGGTATTGGTGGTGGTATTGGTGGTGGTGGTGGTGGTATTGTGAAGGTGGTGGTATTGGTGGTGGGGTATTGGTGGTGGGGTATTGGTGGTGGTGGTGGTTTTGGTGGTGGTATTAGTGGTGGTGGTATTGGTATTGGTGGTGGGATTGGTATTGATGGGGGTATTGGTATTGGTGGTGGTATTGGTGGTCATGGTATTGGTAGAATTGGTGGCAGTATTGGTGGTGGTATTGGTATTGGTAAAAGTGGTGGTGGTGGTACTGGTGGTGGCGGTATTTGTGGTATTGATGGTGGTGGTGGTACTGGTATTGGTGGTGGTACAGGTATTGGTGGTGGTGGTGGTATTGTGGTGGTGGTGGTATTGGTGGTGGGGTATTGGTGGTGGTGGTGGTATTGGTGGTGGTATTAGTGGTGGTGGTATTGGTGGTGTCATTGGTATTGATGGTGGTATTTGTATTGGTGGTGGTGGTACTTGTATTGGTGGTGGTATTGTGGTGGTGGTGGTATTGGTGGTGGGGTATTGGTGGTGGTGGTATTGGTGGTGGTGGTATTGGTGGAATTGGTGGCAGTATTGGTGGTGGTATTGGTAAAAGTGGTGGTGTATTGGTGGTGGTATAGGTGGTGGTGGTGGTATTGGTGGTAGTAGTATTGGTGGTGGTAGTGGTGGTATTGGTGGCAGTATTGGTATTGATGGTGTTGGTGGTGGTAGTGGTGGTATTGGGTTGGTGGTGGTGGTACTGGTATTGGTGGTGATGGTATTGGTGGTGGTATTGTGGTGGTGGTGTTATTGGTGGAAGGGTATTGGTGGTGGGGTATTGGTGGTGGTATTGGTGGTATTAATGGTGTTGGTGTTGGTGGTATTGGTGGTGGTGGTATTGGTACTCGTGGTTGTGGTATTGGTGGTGGTGGTAGTGGTGGTGATGGTGTTATTGGTGGTGGTATTGGTGATGGTATTGGTGTTGGTGGTGGTGGTATTGGTGGTGGTGGTGGTATTGGTATTGGTGGTGGTGGTATTGGTGCTGGTAGTGGTGGTATTGGTGCTGGTGGTATTGGTGGTTGTGGTATTGGTGGTGGTGATATTGGTGGTGGTATTGGTGGTGGCATTGGTGGTGGTATTAGTGGTGGTATTGGTGATGGTATTGGTGGTGGTGGTATGTGTAATGGTGGTGGTATTGGTGGCGGTATTAGTGGTGGTGGTATTGGTTTTGGTGGTATTAGTGGTGGTGGTATTGGTGGAGGTATTGGTATTGTTGGTGGTGATATTGGTAGTGGTGGTGGGATTGGTGATGGTGGCATTGGTGGTGGTATTGGTGGTTTTGGTGGTGGTATTGGTGGTGGTGGTGGTATTGGTGGTGGTGGTTTTGGTGGTGGAGGTGGTGGTATTGATGTTTGTGATGGTTGTGGTATTGGTGGTGGTGGTATTGGTGGTGGTATTTGTGGTTGTGATATTTGTGGTGGTATTAGTGGTGCTATTGGTGGTGGTGGAGGTGGTGGTATTGATGGTGCCGGTGTTATTGGTGGTGGTGGTATTGTTGGTGGTGGTCGTGGTATTGGTGGTGGTGGTGTTGGTGGTGGTATTGGTGGTGGTGGTATTGGTGGTGGTACTGGTGGTAGTAGTGGTGGTATTGGTGGTGCTGATGGTATTGGTGGTGGTATTAGTGATGGTATTGGTGGTGGTATTGGTGGTGGTATTGGTGGTGGTATTGGTAGTGCTGGTGGTATTGGTGGTGGTGGTATAGGTAGTATTGGTGTTGGTGGTATTGGTGGTGGTGGTGGTGGTGGTATTAGTGGTGGTGGTGGTATTTATGGTGGTATTGGTGGTGGTTGTATTGGTATTGGTGGTATTTGTGGTGGTGGTATTGGCAGTGGTATTGGTAGTGGTGGTAGTATTGGCGGTGATATTGGTGGTGATATTGGTGGTGGTGGGATTGGTACTGGTGTTGATGTTATTGGTGGTGGTGGTATTGGTGGTGGTATTGGTGGTGGTGGTGGTGGTGGTATTGGTGGTGGTGGTATTGGTCGTGGTGTTATTGGTGGTGGTGGAGGTGGTGGTATTGATGGTGGTGGTATTGGTGGTGGCATTGGTGGTGTTGGTATTGGTGGTGGATGTGGTGGTATTGGTGGTGGTATTGGTGGTGGCGATTTTGGTGGTGGTGGTGGTGGTGGTGGTATTGGTGGTGGTATTGGTGGTGTTCAAATCAAAGATGCTTTATTCGGTCACTTACAGAATAACCATAAAAGCACATTACAATTCATGCACGATTTAAAATTTCCTGAAAGATTATTAAAATACAATCATAACATAATTACAAAAAAGAAAAGCAGGGACCGGGCACATAATCATACTTGTCATAAAATCACATCATAATAGTTTTTCTACATTTAAAAACATTTTTTAGGAAAACTGTAACGGAGGCAATGACAAATTCTGATTCTAAGGATTGTAGGACCACAAATGCTGGATGACATTGTCTCTGACAAAAAAGTCTCAATACAGGAACGATCCACCTTCTTCTCGGGGCAGAATAAAATTTACAGAAGAATAATACGTGAAGGGTCGACTGTACAGATACATCATCACACGGACATTTGATTAGCACTCTCGACCAGTCGTTTAATTCTGGGAAGCTTAGCGATCTGTGTAAAATACCCAGGCGAAAACGCATTAATAAGAATCTATCATAATCGCCTGTAGTCAAACTAATATATGGCTGAATTGTTAAAGTCGTCAGGGTGAAATGGTGGGCTAGAACCGTTACTTCTTTCATTTCAGTTGTCGTTCTAATTTCACCCAATAAACGCATACAGCAATTTTTAAGATCTTTCCTGGATATCTTACCCATGGTAGTGGGATCATTATAATATTCCTGATGGCCTAGGTTCGATAAGAAAGTTTTAACATATTCCAGCCATCTAATATGCTTCACCCCATCCAACCCCAGGCTGTCAGCTAAGATCTGGCGATTGAACATCGTTTGGTCAGAGGTCCAGATCCTGTGCCATAGGAGGACTGGCTGAATTTTTATAGTGTCCTCTATGTACGGCATGCCTAATTCCATATGGCATATGTAGGTGGAGGTGCTGTTTGGAACTCCCAACAGAAACCTGAAGAACAAATTTTCAGCTGTCTGTATAGAACTCACGTCTGCATACCCCCAAATGCCCGCTCCATAGGAGGCGACTGCTACACATTTTGCCTTGTATATATGTAGCAGTTCTACAGGCGGCCGTCTGCCCAGTTTTCTACTGAAATTTGATAACGCAGTCAGAGCCTTTATAAACAATAACTTCCTGGCCTTAACTGCCTGGGTCCAGGACCCTGTATCATCAAATAAAATTCCTAAATAAGAGAAAGTTTTGGTGCATTCAATCTTGTTCTCGTTAATAAAAAGAGTTCTAGTCTTATTGCAACCTGCCCCAAAATTCATTACAAACTTCTTAGAAGGATTGATGGTAAGACCCAAATCTGACATAAAATTAGAAAAACTAGTGACGACCCTTTGAAGTCCCAGCGGCGTGCGGGCCATAAGGACCGCATCGTCCGCATAGAGAAGTGCGGGAATAGGTCATTTCCCAACCGCCGGTAAGTCCTTGCACTCTTGCACCAATGTTTTACCTAAGTCGTTGGTGTACAACGTAAAAAGGAAAGGTGCAAGGACACAGCCTTGTCTCACTCCTCTCCTCACACTAAAAAGATTAGTGCATTCACCCCCTACCCCGTAGCGGACCCTCGCCATTGCCCCCAAATAAAGCTGCCTCAAAAAAGAAATTAAAACGGTATCCACCCCTTTCCCCTCTAAAATCCTCCACAGGTTGTCATGAATGACGCAATCGAACGTCGCCGTTAAGTCAGCAAATGCCAGGAATAATCTGCCCTTCTTTGCCTTAGTGTATTTACTTAACAGGACAGTAAGATTGAGGCCCTGTTCTACTGTACCCAGGCCCTTACGGAAGCCATATTGTAAATCACTTATAAATCGACTGATCCTCCGCCCATTCCTGTAATCTATTTAATAAGACTCGCCCTATAATTTTAACTGTAGAATCCAACAGCGAGATTGGCCTGTAACATGCTGGGTTTGCCCTGTCCCCTTTTTTAAAAATGGGGACCAAAATTGATTCATACCACGTTGGCAAAAATCCACTAGAACTGCATGCGTTCAAAACCTGTGTTAAAAGTGGACCCCATAGTGCCATATTAGATTTAAAAAGGTCCACGGGAATGCCATCAGGCCCTGGGGCCTTACCACCCATACATGCAGTTATGGTCGTATTTACCTCGCTAAGTTTCAAAGTGTAAGTATTTGTGTTGATCTATTAACAATTGATCAGTCTCATTCGCAATAAGCGATTGCCTTGTGTCATAGAAGGTGGTTTGTTATACAGCGCCGAGTAGTGCTCAATCCACTCTGCCTCGCTAATAGCAATCTCTATGGTTGCCTTGTCTCCATCAACCAGGAAGGGCGCATTAACAGCATTCCAAAAGGCAGAAGAGTCTCTGATTACAGAGGCTTCATGTAAAGCGCGCCAAGCATCTTCTTTTAAGGCGTTTCTCCTATCTTTTAAAGCACGCTGATACTCCTTTCTTGCCTCTCTAATGTCATACCGGTTTTTCACTATAGTGTGCAGGGTGTACTTAAGCTTGGTATAGGCCTTTGTACATTTTGAGTCAAACCACCCTTGTTTTTGAATGGCTTTTTTATTTGTATTCACAAAAAGAGCTTTCCTTATGTAATTTGAAATGACGGAGAAACCTTCAATAATATCCTTGTGTGTGCTTCTTTCGTCCTGGCAGACTAAAAATATGTCATTACAATTCAGCACGACCTTACTCAGAAACTCAACAGGGTTCAGTTTAGCCCAGCGTAGCGCATACCCATTTTGTCTAGACAGGGTGATATTGCCTACATAGTCAGTAGAACTACCTCTCGTGTTAAACTCGTGACTATGTATTAAAACACCCATACTTAAAGGAAAGTGATCACTCAAGGATATCTTATGGGTAAGAAAATCCTTAAGCCGTGAAGAAGGCCTACATGAATTTAAAATAAAATCTATAATGGAAAATGTACCTCGTCTGTTAAAAGTAGGGCAAAAGGGAGCAGACGTGTGCATAGAGTATTAACAAATCCTAAGTCAAGTAAAAACATCATATCATTTAGCAACTCTCCAAACATAGTGTGCGGAAAATGGGGGAAGCTCATATCTTTGTCATAAGAAATACCACAAACCCCTTTCTCTGCATATTGACATAGGGCGGAATTGAAGTCCCCCCCAAATAATAAATAAATCCTTATTTACGGACTCCTGTAGGTTTTGTAGATAACAACTTATAGACCTCATTGTCCCCTCAATCAGCTCCTGTGGGTCATTATTATAGTAATTCACTAAAATCTTAGAGAACGATTTGTCAACCGAAAGGCTAATAATCTGATAATAACAATCGTCAGCAATCATTGTGATTCTCCCAATATTCACAAAATTTGAAATATAAGTACATAGTCCCCCCTCGGCTCTACCATGGGACGATGTTACAGTTGGTGTATGCATGGCTTTATACCCATTAATATGGATAGGGTCCTCCGCCCAGGTTTCCTGGAGACTGACAATGTCGAATATTCTTACAAAGTCAATCCAGACCTGGTTGGTCACCTTAGTTTTTAAGCCAGCTACATTCCATAACACAAACTGACATTTATTTTCCCTCTTGTTTCCCACATTTACCTCCATATTTTCACCATTAATAGGTACTATGCAATCAGCTTCTGGTATGGAGGGTGATAATGGGGCAGCCAGGATGTTAGGAGATGTAGCAATAGCTGTATCTGCGTTTAAGGCCATAACGTCAGCAGATGAAATGGGGGATAATATGCAGGTGATTTGTGTGTTAGGGCATATGGTATTAATATTGACAACCTTTGATACTTCAGATGTAAAAAGTGAATCACTACCCCTAATAGTTTTTACTGGTGATAAGACCTGGGAACATATGTCACTAGTTGAAATATAGTTTTCATTACCAGACAGGGTAACCATAAGACTGTCAGATAAAGGCATCCTTGGACCATCAGAGGATTCAGCCAGGCTAGTAGCTACTGAACATAGTCAGTCAACTTCTTCAAGATTTGGAAGTATATCAAAACGGTTATGAGTTGGAACACTAAACCAAGGGTTACGAATCACAGCTGGTATTTCCTTACTTGAATCAATATCATTAAAACAGGTAGGTTTATAAAAATATCCTAGTGGAACCAAATTAATATTTTGACATGAAATATGATAACTTCCAGCCCTACTCAAGATCGTCTGTATGAGTTGCGGGGTTTTAAAATGTATTAGAACATTGGAATGTTGGTAGCTCCATTGAAAACAATGGAGTGCTCCGGGGTTATAATGGCTGGTATAAGCCCGGAGCTCCAACATTCCAATGCTTCTTTGTGGCTGTGAACAAAGGCTTCAGGGAGCCTGAGGGGATTTCAATCCCCTCGCACTCTCTGAAGCCTTTGTTTAATTTGTTAGAACATTCTGCCCTCTAGTGGCAGAATGTTCTAATAGCCTTATTGCCCTTCGTACTAGGGCTATACCGGCTATTAAAGTCCTGCTGCTTTGTTAAAGTCCCTCGCCTTCGGCTGGGGCCTTTAAAGCTGCAGCGGGCCATTAATAGCCGGTATGGCCCGCTACGGCGGGCTATAAGGCTATAATACGACACAATCTCCAGACAAGTTCTTGTGCCCTTTCCCTATCCAACTCACTCTTCTAGCCATTTTGAACTCGGCAAAAAGTCTCTCAGTTAGTCCCGTCCTAGCTCCCAGCCAGAATAGAGACTTATTTCTTAAAACGTCCCAGGACTCAACCACCCCACTGCGCAGCCTTGGGACATTACCTAGCACCACAGGTTACAACTGGGGGTAAATCCAGGTGGATTGTGGAGGGCTCAAACTCAAGGTCACTCGGGGTCCAGGCATATTACTACTAATTACACCTACCAAATGCTTCGACCCGGCCGAGGCCAAGGAAGTTGTCGGGTTAAGAGTCTCTACTTCGGAAATAAGGATTTGCCGCCCTCTATTGCCTGAGTCCCCCGTCAATTTCAATTGATTATTGGCAGCGGAATTAGAAGTTTGAGTATTTAACCGCATGCAGGCATTTAAATTGACCATACCGCTACTTTGAATATTAGCTGATTCTGACGCAAAAGGCAGACATTTATCCAAGCATTTGGATAATGCCTCTTCCATTACCCCTAATCTGCTATTTAGGCTGATTAAGGTTTCCCTAAGATAAATATCTAGTGCATCCAATTTAGTTTTTAATTTCATAACTTCATTCTGAGTACGCGAGTTCGTGCTGGCTATAGCTTTTTCCCAGCCGCCAGGATTGTGTATTGACAGGGGCTTTTCCTTTTTGGGAGCCTTTTTTTGTACTTTACGAGGGGTTGCCCTAGCCTTTAACACAAGTTCCCTTTCTATGCTAGGGGGGGTATCGGGGTTTCTAGAACGCTTGGTAGGTGGTTGAGGATCACACTCCTGATCGCTAACTGAGATATGCTCCGAAGTGTTCTTGACACTGCCATTTGTTCTTACCACTCTACTATGCACCTCAATAGGTAGAGCGGGTAACCCTTGGTTGGTATTATCTAATACGGGGCCTGTTTTATCTGGGTTCATGGCCTCTTCCACTGTTAAGATTTGCTGTTCAATGGCGCCCATAGCTCCCGTTAAGTAATTTAGTAATGACAAACATGGGCCCTCCCCCGATTTAGATTGTTTTTTATGCTGAACACTAGGTGCTTTTCTCTTCCCCATTATAAGCAACCTTTAGCAAATTGTACGTAGACAGCCAACAGACTATCCAAGTCTTTAAGTACTTAGTCCAGTTCTCGGCTCTTTACCAAACTTAATAAGTCCACATACAACTAAAGAAGAATATTCAATTATTGGCGGGAATTTCAGATCGGTAAAGGAAAGGGTTATCCCACAGGATAGTTGCCACACTTAATGCTGGTACACAATACCTCCAGGCGGGAGTCGAAGTCAAAAATGACGTGGCCCAGCCTGGCCTCTTCCAGTCGATGACGGGCAAAGACGGGCCCGTCTTGGCCCGGTCTTGGCCCGGGCACGCCCCGCGCGCGTCCCGCGCTGCGGGAGATGCTGGCATCCTTTGTAGCGCTCCAGCGCTATCTTGCAGGTGTTGGCCCCAGCGGCCCCTCCCTCCCAGGCCCAGTCAGGGAGCAGCACTAAAGTGCAGATGCAAGGTGCAGGGTACAGGGAGAGGGCTAAAGTGCAATCAGTACAGGTTCCAAGTAAAAAGAATGGCGCATCCATTGGTGGTGTTGATGGTGGTGGTGGTATTGGTGGTGCTATTGTTTGTGGTTGTGGTATTGGTGGTATTGGTGGTGGTGGTGGTATTGGCGGTGGTGGTATTGGTGGTGGTGGTGGTGTTGGTGGTGCTATTGTTTGTGGTTGTGGTATTGGTGGTATTGGTGGTGGTGCTATTGGTGGTGGTAGTGGTATTGGTGGTGGTGGCATTGGTGGTGGTGGTGGCATTGGTGGTGGTGGTGGTATTGGTGGTGGTGGTATTGGTGGTGGTGTTGGTGTGGTGGTATTGGTGGTGGTGGTAGTGGTGGTAGTGGTGGAGCTGGTATTGGTGGTGCTGGAGGTGGTGGTATTGATGGTGGTATTGGTGGTGGCGGTATTGGTGGTGGTGGTATTGGTGGTAGTAGTGGTATTGGTGGTGGTATTGGTGGTGTTGATGGTGGTGGAGGTAGTGGTATTGGTGGTGGTGGTGGTGCTATTGGCTGTGGTGGTGGTATTGGCAGTGGTGTTGGCGGTGGTGGTATTGGTGGTTGTGGTATTGGTGGAGGTGGTGGTATTGATGGTGGTGGTATTGGTGGTGGTGGTATTGGTGACGGTGGTAGTGTTGTTAATAAAACAGGCTTTTGAAAACAACCCGTCAGGTGGCTTTAGTACAGATGACATGTAACATAGGTGTGCTGTTGTCAGCTTCAGCCCATTAGCACAGGATTATGTGCTACCTCGAATTCACATGACTTAATTCGCTAATCATTTCGAAATCCATTTTATTTGGAGGGGGTTTGAAACAGACACGAGATAATGCCGGGTTAAAGTGATTGAAAGCAGGCGCCCGTGTCACGGGGGCGACCGCGCTGCTTAAAAAACACACAAGCGGTTTCAGTTTCAGCTGAAGCAGCGCATGTCCGGCCTGCAGTAAGAGAAACTCAATAAAGTGAATAGTGCTTACAAACTAAATAACAGGTCCCTTGTAACAACTGAAGTAAAAGGGCCAGTTGCCATGGGAGGGTACAAATGAAGACAAGGCCGTACTAAGGAGGGACTAACAAGCCTATTAACGAATCCGAAGGCAGCATTTACGAAAGACAATGACACAAGCCAATGAAAAATATGGGAGGAGAGTGGGCGCAGCTTCTCTCCCATACTCTACTACAGTAGTCTCGCAGAGAGAGCAGTGCGTGCGCGCTGCCGCTAGGCTCGACCTAAAAAAACAGATCCTGCACCAAACCTGGTATAGTCAATACTGATGAAAGGCCAATAAATTCATTTAGAAAATGGATAATTAAAGCATCTTATCTCATTTGGCTGACAGGGGTTAAGGAGTCATGAGATGTGCTAAAATAGGTAATATTGATAACCTCAAGGTCGCTTTAATGAAACACTATTTAATTGATTCTTAAATGTAACTAGGCAGTGCAGCACATGCTGTTTTTCTGTTAAATGTTAAGGATTATTCTGCAATAGCCAGTCAAATATCCGAAACCACTCTGGTTTCTGCAGGAAGAATTCAGATAAGAAACATCTTGTAAGTAATACTGGCTCTCCTTTAAGTGCAAAATTCATATATTCGCAATAATTTACGAAACAGTTAAGGGTCTATCCAGAATAACACAGAGTGACCAAATAAGGACATTAGGGGCCCTATTACAAATAGGGTGCAGTCTCCCTGTTTGCTCCATGACGCACCTTAAAACATGTGCACCGGTCGCAAACAGGGAAAGTGCACCCTATTACATTGAATGCGCTGCCCCAGGGTAAGGGTGAAATCGTGCTGCCCTGGGGCAGCGCATTCATGTGCAAAACAGAGTGGCTTTACAGCAGCCGCTCTGTGTTTCACTGTGCAGGTGGCAACCAGACTTCACTTTTAAGAAGATAGAGAGATCCCCTTGCAATAGGGTGCAGTGAGTGCCTGGTGGCATGCAAAGTGGGCGCACATACCTGTCACACTCCCGGGGCACTTTCCAAAATACGGGCCGAGGTCATTTGGAAAAGCAGAAGGGTCACTTTATGCTGAACGTGTATATACGTGTGTAAATATGCTCATGCCTGTTTTGCACACTTAATCACCCATAGATGCTAGCTAGACCGGTCATCTCTGCATTCTATTATGCTGTTTAATTGGTGGGAATAAGCTGGTTTGCTAGGTTTCAGAATATGGACGAGAAAGGAATCGAATGTAAAAGAATGAGCTGCTTGCTCCATAGCTTGGAACTAAAGGGAGTGTTTTTTGCAGATATCACTTAGCATCCTTCACTATTTATTTATTTAGCATTTTTACATACTGCATAAAAGGCCCATGAGCAAAAGAGCACTTTACAATACAAAGATATCATATAGACAAAGAATAATATAAAATATAAACAAGCAATGCAAAAGACATGGTGGACCAAAAAGCATACAAGAGTTTGTGGTAAAAGACATTCCTGTGAATAGTTGAAGCTATCCTGAAAATCCGAGTTGTGACGAGAAACACCCAGAGCTCTTCTTCAGGGCTAAGGTAGTTGGTCGCTAGAATCCTGGAGAGTACTCTCTTTGCACATCAACAGTCTTTAGCCAAGTGCAGAAGCCTCATCAATAGTGGTTCCCCGGCAGCTGACGAGATGCACATTTCTTGGTTCATTACAGTGGATGTAAGAAGCCCCAAGCACCCTACCTTAAAGAGTATTCTTTTCATAAAAACAAATCATAACATGGTTCTTGATGCCTGGTCTCAGAGCTGGATGATTATATTATTTTGAAGCTTCTGAGAACTATGATCTTCTTTCACATTTTTGGGCCATTATAATAGTCCGCACAAGAGTTAATTTTGGCTCTTTTTCTTCATCTCTAATTCTCCTCAGGACCAGTGGCAACACTATTCTCCAATTTACCCTGCGGAGTTCAAGGGGGTGGATTTTGCACAGTACAATTATAGAAGAATTTAGCACATCAAGGGGGAGATTTACTAAGCTTTTGCGCTGTGTTTGTGTCACAAAAGTGAAGCAAAACGACGCAAAACCTTTTTTTTTGTAATTTACTTTTTTAGCACTGGAAATAACTTAAAAGTAATTCGAAGCAGCGCATTGCGCTGCTTCGCGTAACTTTGAACCATGGGGCCGTACCAAGGGTGGTGCATGGGCGTTCCCATGCAACCACCCAAGGTTTCTCACGCTAAACCCAATTTACTAAAAACAGTAGATTGGGTTTAGCGTGAGAAAACTGCGCCCTTTCCAACTAGGCACAAGGAAGGAGAAATGTCTTCACCTTCCTTTTCCGACTCTGCTTGCGTGCTGCACTGTGCAGCACGCATACAAAGTGGGAAAAGCTTTCCCTTGTGTTGAGCATAGTATTTTGTACAGGAAGTGTACCCTTCCTGTACAAAACCTATGCTGGACTTACGCACACACCCTAGCGCTGCGGCGCTAAGTTGTGTGCATGGCGCCCGGCAGCTGTAATCAGCGCCGGCGCAAGGGAAAGGGGAGGAGATAGCCATATCTTTGAAGATATGGCGCTCTCCTGCTCCCTCCCTGTCGCGCAGCGCAGCCTCACGGGGCGCTGGGCTGTGCTGCACGACTTTTTTGTAAATCTCCCCCTAAGTTTCTCGTTCTCCAGGCATTTCTCGAGGAATGCTTAAAAATAATCAAGGTCTGCTTACATGAGGTTGACCTTCCACCGTTTTTTTAGGGTTCCTTCCAATAAAGTAACGATGTTATAACTTCAAAACATCCAAATATGGCTACTAAGCAATTTACCCAGATCACACTAAGTACACATTGAATTTGCCAACATCCACAACTATGTTCGTATTTCTATTTTTCCAAGTTTGAGATGCAGCAGCCAGTGCATATGTAGTTAATAGTCTTTTCATATTTGTTTCTAAACACCCAGGACAATAATGATCCTTAAAGACACTTATCTTTCATTTGTTCGTCAATCGAGGCAGCAAAGTCTTGAAGGATAACGTAAAGTTCAACAATCTGCTAGGCATATTTTAATACACGTCTCCATTCAACTTCAACTGTAAAACTAGTGAAGAAGATAAATCAAACATGTGATTCAGCCTTATATGTGAGCGGATACAGGCTTGAATTAGTAACTGCATATTTATTCATGCCAATAAATATATTTTAATTTCAATATAAACCAGGGGAAACATTCAGGAATCAGCTGTGCTCAGCTCCAGTGTCAGGTGCATGTAATGTGGCAGCGAGACCGAGCCCCGCTGCACTCTCCACTAATAAAACCAGTCGTAAAAGGCCCTCTGGAGGTTGTTCTGCCTGCGCATTACGATACCCATAAACCAGTGGTATTCCAATCACTGGGAGGTGCTAACCTAACCTGGTGCTGCCTGTCACACTGATAGTAACGGTTCGGTAAGCCCCCGGGTCATCTCTGCGTGTCTGCAGCCTAGAGGGCTCAGTCGAAGCTCCCCGGTCTCCGCTGTGGAGCGGGGTCCTGACAGCTCAACTCATCTCAATGTCTCTTCAGAAAATAGCTCATTTTCACGACTTGACTGGTTTGCTTCCTCGTCATAGTTTGAAGTGTACAACGTTTTTAGTACAAGAGGGTTGGTTCGCATACATCCTGATTATTAACCTAGCTGCAGCTTGTGCAGTGTCCTGAATTTCCTTCGTCCACGTCCTTGCATAGTTTTCCACGCAAACTGAAACTATTTTCCTTTGACTGATAGTTGGTGCTGAAAAATAAATGTATATGTCACTATCAAGCCAATTAACTATACAACTATTTTCGACTCCATTTTCGAGCAGAGAGATGTTGATTTTTTCTTGAAACTAGTAAAAGGTGTGTAAGAATCCTGATTTTAAGGTGAACACTCGGATACACCAAACCACTTGTTGCAAAGGTAGTTGTCGGAAAAATTTAAGGAAGATCGAGAAAAAAATGCCTGCTGAAAGATGCTCAAGAAGATTGTGAGAGTGGAGTGGAGTGGGGTGTTTTATTCTATATGGGACTCTCATGTCTTGTCTGAGTGGATGCTGTGGGCTGTGATGCAGTAAAATGTGCCATGCAGCAACGTTCTATAGGACCTGCATGTACTGTCAGCTGGTAGCTGTCAATGTTGACAGAGGAAGCTACCTACCCACCCCCAAAATTACAAATATAACCTCCTGAGGCTGGTGCAATTGTCTCAATGTCCTGGGGTGGTTCCAAACTCCTGAAAAAACACAGCAGTGCAGAAGCTACAAACACAGGCTGTAAGCACACCATATGCAGGGGTTGTCAGCTCATATTGCGTGCTGCCATGTGATATCTGGTTCTTCATCGGGAGACTGGGTGAAGGGAGCAGATATTGTGTGACACAAAGTGGTTCCATGTGATTGGAAGGTCTGTGTTTGTGTGTCTTTTCAAGTTGAGTCCATTTGTCCATGGGCAATTTTATATGCATGTATTTCAATAGTGCAAACCTAGCCAAAAGGCAGTGGAGCGCTATACCTGGTCAAGGACAAGCGTAAAGTTAATGAGTGATAGGACAGGTAGCTAGTTTGTGGACGGTTAAGCATTGTGGTGTGGTGTTCTTTATTTCTTTGCTGCTCTGTGATTGTGCAGCTGCACTGAGTGAGCTGCTGTAATGTGTGTAAAATTTAAGATAATTTGTGCATGAGCATTATTTGATCTGGTTGCTCCATGTCTATGTAGTGTTGCATGAGGTTTGGTAATGCGTGTGGGATTTTAATAAACGTGTGTAGTCTGTAGATTAATTCCAGGCAAAATGCAGTTTATGTTGGTGTGATCTTGTTTTTTTTAGCATTTTGCATTGCGATTGTTGTTACGAGAAGTGCCTGAGATAAGGCCATCATGCCATGTTGAGTAATTGAGATTTAGTACAGTTAAAAATCCTAACACAGGAGCATGAGAACAACATGAAAGACCTGAATGCAAGTGACTGTTGTTCACCTTATGCGTGATTTTATATTTTAACGCAAAATGTGGCCTTGCATCAAAATATACAAAAGGTTGCATTTCACTTAAAAAATAGCACACAATGCTAGATCAGCATTTTGCATAGTGTTTAAATTAATTTCGTCCAATTTTTTAATAATTTTGTATAATTTCCACAAAGTAAATTGCGCTACTTTCAGCCAGGCTTACTGGCCAAATATATCCAATGCTCCTGAAAGCATAGCTGTTGTCGAGACTAGCTTTCCTGTTGCACATTGTGTGCTTGCCACAATTTAGAAACCTTTTGGCCCAGAGTATTAGAAGCTATGAAAGCTTAACTTCTGCTGAAAAGATACATATTTCAGTTTTTCTAGAGACCCTTGTACCAAGCATGCATGTTTTCTGAAAAGAATATTTATACGGTAAGAAAGGGAATCATATTGACGGCTAAACTGTCTTCTAAATGGACAGTTTAAATACTTTTGGTAATGCTCTTTCTAGTGGATACTCTATCTAACTACAAATTTCTCACCTTTTCAATATTCCCAGATCTGGAAAATTTAAACAGCATTGCCCTTCGCACAACAATAGGTGGCACGGTTTGTCTCACCCTGATTTTGTTCTGCCCCGGAGGTGAGAAACTGATTCGCACATAAGCGTCACCCCTGTGCGCTGACATCAGTTTCTTTCTTGTCTCTGTTCACATCCTCAGAAGTGGAGCCCAACAATAATCAGCAATCTCAGTGTGCAGATTCCTTGATTGGGACCTTATTAGATTAGAAAGGAGAATATTCCACGGTGCATGGATGTGTGAGGGCAGTGATGAATTTGCTGTTAGAAACAGTGTTCACAATAAAGAGCATTATTGAAGGATTTTAGCATGATCTTTTGCCGGATACTTCTGCCCGCAGATTCCTCACCTTTAGAACAGATACCATAGCAGTGCCTCCCAAGGTGGTGGGTCTGTGGAATGACTCAGATCAAAAAGACCTGCGGGACCAAACAGGTGAAATGCCATTCCCATCAGATCTGACTGTCAAGGCAGTAATGCTTAGAGAATGTGTGTACTGACGCCCACATCGCAGCCTGAGAGATGTCAAGTACATTTGCTCCATGTGCCAACACAGTAGTAGCAGCCTTAACCTTGATGGAATGGGCCCTCAATCCCTCTGAATACTGCTTCTTGGCCCTGTGCAACAGATCTTGATGCAGAGGATTGTCTACCTTAACAAAGTCCTTTTCTGCATTGCCTTGCCTTTCTCTTTCCCAGATAATGCCATAAAGAGCTGATCGTCCACCTGGTGGTATTGGGTGAGAAGAGACACACGCAGAAAGGAGTACAGCCATGTTCCACTCTATCTGGAATGAGAGTCCGAGAAACATCATTCTTAGAAACTCCAGTGCGCAAATCTTTTGACATTGCACGTTTTTTGCAGCTGCGAAAACATTTATGCAGGCTTCTCCCCATTGCTGTAAGATGCCATGTGCCACCTCGAAGTGTAACCTTCATTCATGAACTGCCAGTCACCGCTAAATGATCTTGTCTGCATTGGCGTTTAAAGATTCCACCAGGTGGTTCAGGACCAGGGAAGTACCCTGACATTCTAGCCAGCTCCAGATGTGAAGTGCCTTCTGGCACAGGACCAAGAGGACCACACCTCGCCCTGCTAGTTGCATTACTGTGGGCATGGGGAACCTCACAAATTTTACACTCAAAATATTTCCACAACTCAATGCCCATGGGTTCATGAATTGCAGATGGTATTAAACCTCAATTTCATGAGGCAATGCACCCAAGGCAAGATACCTCACAAATATCACAAATACAGTGAAATAAATATAGACCCACTCAAAAATGTAGTTCTAGAGCAGCACAATACATATCAGAGTTTAATTACAAAATCTCAAAAGAGTAGTGATACACAGTTAGCATGAAGTCATTGTCACGAAGGCTCTTAACAAACAGGCCATACAGAATAAGAGCAAAATTAAAATAAATATAAGTCACAAATTGAGGGGTTATATATAATATATATATAAATATATTATATATAAATATTGATCATTAAAACTGCTACATTATTGTGGTATGATAGAAATGTTGTATTCTTAGCAAATAGAGCACAATTCTATAAAACGTTATGTGGCACCTAAACACTATCCCATTAAATAAATATTGATTCTGCCACTCAATGCTAATGTCATCCAGAGTGGGCAGGACAAACTAGTGACACGAACAACAGCATACTGTTATGAATGAATAGGGCACAGTGAGCTAGCGGAAGATCCTGGAAAAAAGATATTCTATTGTGACCACAGTAGGAAGATTTAATCGAGAACAGCAAGAACAATGTCAATGAAAATAAACAAAAATGACTCTGCTTGACTGTGTGTTGCAGAAATAACCAACAGTCAAATGTGCAGGAGAAAGAAATCTGAGACATACAGTTTGAAAAAGATGGCGACCAGGCCCATATTTGAGGCCTAGTTAACAAGAGCTAAGAAAACACACTTCTTTATATCATTGGAAATTTGCTTCAAATGTAATAGCGCTATATAAGTGTGTACATGTATAATCAAGAATACTACATTCTGTATGCTGTTAATGATGCACGGAAATGTAGCTGCACAAAATCTTAAACAGTACCACATAGTGGAGGTGTAGTCCATGAAAAACTGAACCAGCCTCTCTTTGATGGACAGTAGGGAGACCTTCAGGTCAGGCGAATGGCCCGCATCTCCAACAGGTTGATGTGGAGACAAGGCCCAAACATCAGAGACACACCTTGTGGACATATGTCTCAGATATCTATTTGCGACTGTCTCTGCAAGACTTAAACCCTGTAGCTTTAGGAGGGAACGTAGTTCCCTTGCACACTGGTCAAATAATTGTAAAGAAAAATACTGTTAATTTTTGAGGAAAACGTTGGGAGTGAGATTCTGATCCGTGTACGAAGGCACAGAAAGAGGAACTGATGTGAGCACAGGGGTGGTGTTAGACTTGGTATCTTTGGCGTGGTTTCCCCTGACTTTTTACCTCTACCTCCTGTATTTTTGATGCTGTGCTGTATTTTGTTTTTGCTGGCTTAGATGCTTTGGGCACTTTGACACTGCTGATCAGTGTCAAAGTGCAAGTGCTCCCTGTGTAAATTGTTGTTACAATTGGTTCTTCATGATTGGCATATTTTATGTACTAGTGAGCACCTAGTAAAGTGCACTAAAGTGTTTCAGGGCCTGTAAATCAAATTCTACTTGTGGGCCTGCAGCACTGATTGTGCCACCCACATGAGTAGCTCTGAAAAGGTAACTCAGACCTGCCACTGCAGTGTCAGTTGTTAACTGCCATGTCGACTTGGCAAGTGCACCCGCTTGCCAGGCCCTAACCTTCCCTTTTATTACATGTAAGGCACCCCTATGGTAGGTCCAAGGTACCCCCACTGGGCAGGGTGCAGTGTATGTGAAAGGTAGGACATGTGCTGGTGTGTGTGACATGTCCTGATAGTGAAATATTGCCAATTTCGTTTTTGACTATTGAAAGGCTATCTTGCCCATAGGATAGAATGGGAGTCTATTTATAACATCTTATAAATATACCTTCCCATTGGGACAAGATAGAGAAATAAAGTTTAGGCTCTCTGAACTCAGAATTTAATAACACATCTCTTAGTAAAGATGTTTTTTAAATTGTGTGCTTGAAAATGCCACTTTTAGAATGTAGGCATTTTCTTGATTAACCATTCTGTGTGCCTCTGCCTGTTTGTGTCTTGACTGTCTGGTTTTGGAGTGACAGGGGCTGGGGATGTGCATTCACTGTAGACAGCCACTGGGGGGGGGAGGGGTGAGGTGTGCTTAGCCCTTCCTGGGCGACTCAGAGATGAGCTGAATAGACCTTGGCAGAATTTAGAATAGTAGGAGGAGATTTCCTTGCACCTGAATAGGGCCTGTCTCCCTTGCACAATGTTGTCTCCACCCCCTGTGGTCATACTGCACCAGTGAGGACAGAACTGGTTTGGACTGGGCTCAGAGACCCTTGCACAAAGAGAACAAAGATATTTTGGGTATAAGTATTAGACCCTTAACCCCAGAACTTCAGATCACTTCTGGAATTCAAGAGGAACATTTGCTGAAGAGAAGAGCTGGAGAAACTGAAGGGGAAGTACTGCCCCTTTGCTGTGTACTGTCTGGGGTTGGCCTGCAGTAGCTGATTCTACCAAGGAAAGGATAAGGACTTTTCTGTGTGCTGTGTCCCCCTGCTTGAGGAAGATCTCCAAGGGCTTGAGTAGAGCTTGCCTCCTGTTCAGAAGTCTCAGGGACCAAAGACTTCACCACCAGCTCCCCTGAACTTCCTTGCTGGGAGTTCTGACCTGCCAAGAGGTGCCGGTAGGAAGCTGGGTTTCTGTTGCAAATAACCCCCCCCCCCCACACACACTTTTTGCCAGACTACTGATGCACTTTGACTTGATATGCCCTGGGTCCCTGCCAACCAAGTTCCCAGGGCCTGTGTTCTTTCCCAAAACTTTACCTTGTACCGCAAATTGACGCTTCTCTGGCCACTTGTCAGTCCCTTGCAAAAGGTACCATGGGTACCAAGGGCACTGTGGCCAGGGAGGGCCTCTAAGAGCTGCAGCACTTATTGTGCCACCCTTAGAAGCCCTGTACCTTTACACACA
The DNA here is from genome assembly GCA_963921515.1 of Calotriton arnoldi. Taxonomy (NCBI): domain Eukaryota; kingdom Metazoa; phylum Chordata; class Amphibia; order Caudata; family Salamandridae; genus Calotriton; species Calotriton arnoldi. The sequence continues at coordinate 378,947 of CAWUFW010004346.1, read as the reverse complement.
CACTGTCATTGCAGGCTGCGTGTTTTGGTGCAGAACAAAGTGAAGAGTCAACATGGCACACATCCCTGTGTGCCATGCCTACAACCCACTGCCCTGGCATAGGTCAGCCACCCCTCTAGCTGGGTGCACTATACCAGTGGTGAGGGTACAGGTGCATGAGCATTGTACCCCTATCAAATGAAATGAAATGAAAAAGAAATTTGTAAAGCGCGAGACAATCACCCGAAGGTGTCAAGGCGCTAGCTCATCAGACAGGATTAACTGGACGGTTCAAGGCCACATCAGAGATTAAACAGCCAAGTCTTCAAGGCCTTCCTAAAGGCCAACAGGTGCGTTTCTTGTTTCAGCCTCAGTGGAAGGGAGTTCCACAGTCTGGTCGTGCCGACCAGAAAACTTCTTCCACCCCAGGAGCATTTTTTAAACCTGGGAACTATCAGGTTATGGGAATGAGACGAGCGAAAATTGCGAACAGGTATGTAAGGCTGTAAATTATGTTTAAAAAAGCCCGACCCTATATCATGCGTGGCCTTAAAAGCGATACAAAGAGCCTTAAACTCGATGCGCCTCTTTACTGGCAGCCAGTGTAGTTCTTTGAGCACTGGTGAGACAGATTTGTGTCTTGGGATGTTCAACAGAAGACGTGCAGCAGCGTTTTGCACAATCTGTAGCTTGGACAGGCACTTCTTCCGAACGTTGATGAATAAGCCATTACAGTAATCGGCTCTAGATAGAACAAGAGCCGAGACCACTAGCTTCCGCAGCTCAGCCGGAATAAATGGAAGAATCCTTCTCAGTAGTTTTAGTGTGTAAAAAGAAAGGGATGTGAGGGATGTGACCTGATTAACGTGGCTTTCGAAAGAAAGCATAGAGTCAAACGTGACTCCCAAGTTTTTCACCTTATTCGTAGGAGTTGGTAGCTGGCCCAATTCCAAAGGCCATAAGGTAGTGCACCAGAAATTAGTATGGCCACCAAACAGTAGGACCTCGGACTTACTGGAATTCAGTTTCAAACAATTGGTGGCCATCCAATCCTCAACCTGACGAAGACAGGTGTGAAACTGTGCCACAGTATCAGCAGGCGAGCCTGTCACTGAGACTACAATCTGGGTGTCGTCGGCATAAGAAATAGCCGAGAAACCCAGGGATCTGATCAACCTAGCCAGTGGTGCAACATAAATGTTAAAAAGGGTTGGGCTTAACGAAGAACCCTGTGGCACTCCGCATGGCAGTGTGAAGTTCGGTGACTTAAACTCATCAAGAGCCACAAATTGTTCCCGATCAGACAAGAATGATTCAAGTAAAGCAAACGCTTTCTCTTTAATACCGATCCCCTTCAGTACTTCCAATAGTTTTTGATGGTTCACCGTATCAAATGCGGCAGAGAGGTCAAGCAGCACAAGTGCTGCATTGCTTCCTGTATCAACTGTCTTCCTAATCAATTCGGACGCTGTGATCAGTGCCAGTTCGGTGCTGTGATGCTTTCTAAAACCAAACTGAGTAGCATCCAGGAAAGCATGCTTCTCAATATATTCAGATATAGCACCATTCATGGCTTTTTCTACCATCTTAGCAGGCAGAGGGAGTCTGGAAATTGGATGGTAGTTGTTAGGATCTGCCCCATCCAGGTTTGGCTTCTGCAGCAGGGGGAGAACAGACGCCAGTTTCCAACTTGTGGGGAATATACCCGAAGAGAACATTTGATTAAAAATAGGAGACAACTAAGGCGAATAATTCTGGTAGAAGATGGAATATTTTAGGGGGGCATGGGTCCATTGGGGAACCAGATTTAATGGCCTGCAGAAGGTTAATGGTCTCCTCGGTAGTCAGTGAAGGAAAAAACAACAATTCAGGGGGGTCACTGAGGTCTAGGGGGGCTGAGGAGATTTCACTGACTGCACTAGCTGCAGCTAACGTCCCAGGAGGCGGCAAAGTTCCTTGAACAGGGAAACTGGAGAAGCCATTGTAAACCGCCTTAACTTTATCTTGGAAAAATGTAGCCAATGAGTTACAGAAGGTCTGATTTTTAGGTGACTCCGTTACCTCAGAACATTTGGCCAGCTTTTTACCGTAGAAAAAAGTTCCTTTGAGGAATTTTTTGCAGTTAGTATGGCTGTAGTAAAGTAACGAGTTTTTTCCTCATGCACAGATTTTTTGTACTCAAGCAAAGCTTGTTTATAGACGATTATGTCCTTCAAATCGTAGGAAGATCTCCACTTCCTTTCTAGACGGCAGCATTTTTGTTTTTGTGATCTGAGGTGTTCTGAATACCAGGGTTCAGAGGGTCTTAACCTATGACTAGTTATGGATTTAGCTGGTAGCACCTAATCTATTGACCTCCTAAGCCATTCATCAAAGGCAACAGCTGCCGTATTCGGATCCTCTATAAAATTTAGTGGGTTCTGAGATAGGGACTTTGAGAGTGTCCGCACCCATCTTATTCCAAGGCCGCACACTTTTCCGTTGCTTATTATTTAATTTCTCTACCTGTGAATTTTGGAAGAGAAGTGAGAACATGACAGCTTTATGGTCTGACCACACAAGCAGTAGCGATGGAAGGCATTTTAAGGACTTATTACTAGTGAACACTCCATCAAGAATGTGTCCTCCAGAGTGCGTACTGCCAATCACCTGCTGAGTGAGGCCAAGGCTGTTTGCGATGTCAATAAATTGTACTGCATCTCTGTCTAGTGAGTCCTCCAGGTGAAAGTTAAAATCGCCCAAGAGTGTGAAGTCAGGTGACTGGGATATTACATCCAGGGAGCAGCCTATGGCCTTCAGGAAACCAGCCCGGGGGCCAGGGGGGGGGGGTCGATAACATAACACCCCGTTGAAAGTATAGTGGTTATCTATTAAAATTTTAAACAGTAAGGATTCCATGGTTAGCCCATTGTTTCAGGAGGTAAAAGTTCCTTTCCCTACAGTGTCTAGACCCGTTTTTAGACATTGTAAGTACAGTAATGACATTAAGAGTATATGGTGCTCGGAGTTTGTATTACGAACTCCACACCACCATAATGGCTTTAGTGAAAACTGGGAAGTTTGGTATCCAGCTTCTCAGCACATTAAACCCACACTGATGCCAGTGTGGGATTTAATGAAAAATGCACTCAGAGGGCATCTTAGAGATGCCCCCTGAAAAACGACCAGCCTCCGGTGGGTTCCCTGACTGGTACACACCAGCCTGCCACCACAAGACATGTTTCTGGACCCCTGGGGAGGGAGCCTTCGCTCCCTGATCCCAGAAACAAAGCCTTTCCTGGTAGGTGTTCACACCTCCCCCAGGCCAGGAAGAGCCATCTGTGGCAGGGGACCTTTGTAATGCGACCCCCAGCCTCTCCTGCTATCAGGAGCAGCGAGGGAGGAGTTTGTTCCTAGTGAAGGTGGGGAGCCTGCTGTGATGACCCTTATCTCATTAGGAGATAGAGAGATGGTCCAGGAACCCTTCCTGCCGGATAACACTAAAAAGTACCTGCAGTGGGTGACCATCAATGGGAGGAGGTTGGAGGCTCTGAAAGACACAGGAGCCAGTGTGACATCTGTCAGGTGTCAATGAAGAGCAGGTTATCCCCAATGTGCCTCACCCTGTAGTTGCTGCGGACAACTCTGAGTGCCTGTGTAAGGTGGCGCAGGTTCCCTTTGAGTGGGGGGGGGTCTAAGGTTCCTTGAATGAAGGAAGTGACCCGCTTCGGGCCACCCGAGTCACTGATGACCACCTCTCAGCCTTCCGTACCAAATGACAGACAGTGGAGAATATGAACCATTAGCTATTTATTCGTATACACAGTCCATGAGAGTGCTACAGAGGACACTAAAGAACAGCAAGCATAGAGATACATTATGTACATTTCATGGCTGAGCAAAGACACGCCCACAGTGGAATTTCCCAGGCAGATGCAGCTGGACAGTGAAATACAAAAAAAATAGGTTTCGGTTCTCATATCTCACACAACCTAGCACAATCCAAGGTCGTTTCACCCTGGGCCTGCCACCAGACAAGTGGGAGAGGGCCTCTATCTAGTGAGAAAGGTATGCGTTAATATGAACACTTTGGGGCATATGTACAAGCCCCTATCGCCAAGGGAACGTCACTTATTGTGACGTTCTCGTGACGATAGGGGCCTTGCCTTATGTAAAAGGCAGCGTTAAGCCTTGTACATAAGGCTCCTTTTCACGCTATGTTTAGCGTGAAAGGGGCGTGCAGTGGGTGTTGTGGTGGGTGTTCCACCGCAACACCCATTGTATTTGACGCTGCCCCCTATGTACAAGGGTGGCGTACATAGGAGGCAGCACCAAAATTAAGACCAGGAAAACCCTGGTCTTAAGTTGGCGAAACGAGGAGAAATGCATTATTCCTCCTCGTATTTGCTTTTTCCATGTGTGCTGCCTTGTGCAGCACACATGGAAAAAGCAAAATGCCATGGTTTGTTCATGTACATGAAGGTGTCCCTTCCTGTACATAAACAAACCTTTTTAAAAAATTCCATTTTGTAACTTTCATGTGTGCCTCATGAAGCAGCACACATGAATGTTACAAAATGGCATTTTAGGATTGTTTATGTGCAGGAAGGGACACCTTCCTACACATAACCAATACTCCCCTGCACACAGACAACTTTGCACTCTGGTGCAAGGGTGCCTGCGTTGGCGCTAAGTTGTTAAACTTAGCGACATCGCAGGGGGAAACGCAAGGCTGCACCACATTATTGTAAATATGGTGCAGCCTTGCGTTGCCGAAGTGGCGGAGCGGGTCGTTAAGCCAAGGAGGCTAACGACACGCTCCGCCACTTCTATTGTACATATCCCCCCCCCCTGTTCATTACCGAAACAAAACCTAACATTTCAGAAACGAAACTTAGCAGAGACCATTTGTCAGAAATAGACTAAATCAGTTTTGAACAACCTAAAGCGGCGTCTAAAAATGGTGGTGTAGCGAATACTAACTAAGAATTAACATTGCGTGAACATTAACGGACCTAATCTAACAAACCCTCCTTTTAGCATGAGCTAAAAACATTTTCTGAATAGGTAAAATAATTAATGGATATACATAGACAATAGTGCAATAGCGATATCTACCTATTAATAAACAATGAGTCATCAAAATCGAAATGTAAACAAGAGAGAATCATGGGCATTCCTTACATTTGTCATTAGAAAGGGGTACAGCGAGAAGGGATGAATCCCCAAATATACCTTTATCAATATGCATTAAATCATCAATGTCATTCTGCAACATCATAGCGGCATTTGTAACATGAGCTGATATTTTCTGTTTGGGCGTAAAAACGGAGGCGCAATAAGAACAGAAAGGAAGACATTGAATAAGGATGCAGGAAAACACCAACACCACTATAAGGTAAGTCAGTTCCTTAAAAATCCAGCCCCAACTACCATACAGGGACCAGCTCCAATTCTCACTTTCCATGCCCTTGACATTCTCAATGATGTCCAGAATGTGCTGTGTTATGTTTTTCTCCAAATTTTCTATGGGCCTGATTCACAGAACTAACTTGAGTCAAAAACGTAAACGTAAACGTAAAGTTAGTACTTTTTAGGTATTCACAGAATACACTTATTCATTTTGGTATTCACAGAATAGTACTAACTTTACGTTTACGGTTACGTTTACGTTTTTGACGTAAGTTAGTTCTGTGAATCAGGCCCAGTGGGCCTGATTCACAGAACTAACTAACGTAAACGTAAACGTAAAGTTAGTACTATTCTGTGAATACCAAAATGAGTAAGTGTATTCTGTGAATACCTAAAAAGTACTAACTTTACGTTTACGTTTTTGACGTAAGTTAGTTCTGTGAATCAGGCCCCATGTCCATAACACACTGGTCGCCAATTAAAGCGCAAACACCACCAGACTTGGCCAATATAAAATCTCCTGCATATCTAGTCTGCTCCGAATACACCCGCATACTTTCCAATTGGCTAGTAATATCTCTCAGAGCCGCCACTGTGGTATTGGACAGAATTTGCAATTCACATCCCAAGTATTCTCTGGCTTTTTCATCCCTTGCCATAGCCGTACCACCCAAGGTAAATATGGACGAGAGGATGTACCCAAATGGGATACCATTGCTATAGCTCTTCCCTTCTAAATCTGTGACTCCTTCACAAAACTTTCGTTAATGTCCTTTTCACCCATCTCTTTTTCGACTCAATATCTTTACATGGGACACCCAGAGGCAACTCCGTCCCAAGAGCTACATCGTCAGTCCCATTATAAACATTGGAATAAGTCCCATTGGACAAAACATAAAACCCAGGATGTGCATATATTGGCCCCTCATAACTTACTGCTGAATACCTAGAATTCATCCCAAGTGTATTTGGATCGGATGTATGCTCTAAGGAGAATGTTTGCTTGTACAATATTGTTCCTGAACAATTTATATACAAATAATTTTCTGTGGAATATACTATGGAGCAACAAGCAGCATAATAACCAGCTTTTTGGGGTACTGTTATCTCTTTCTAATGCCAACCCACAAGTGTTATATTCTGTTCTTCCATTTTGAAATTATCACAATACGTGCTGTTATCACACCCAGGGTAACCCTCACCCTGTGGCTTCCTGTGATTTAAACATGGCCCGGGATAACCAAGTCCAAACAATCTCTTTACTTCTACAAAATCTGGTGGCCAAGTGTATGTGTAATTTACAAGTGACAAAGGATATGCTGTCCAGAGGCTGGCAACAGAACCAATAGGATAGCAGGCAGTCCCATTCCCGAAAAATCTCTTATGCACAGCTAAAAACACATTATTCATTGTAGCCCTCTTGTCTCTCCCCAGGGAAATGGGTCCACCCAGGTCAAGTGTGGGTGCATCATATACATCCTCCAAAAACCACAACACCCCCCACACTATTATTATTATCATGACTAAAACAGCAATACACATTATTTTACTTCGAGTGGACCAAATTACACGACTTTGGCTTGGAATTATTGGCTGCTCCTCCTCATCGACTGGTCTACCAAATTGATGCATAATGAGATAAAACAAAGAAACACAAAGTGATAAAGAACGTAAATGTTCCCAGCGTCCATCAGAGACTCACTGGTACAGGCTCCTATCGTCCATCAATCAGTTAGCACTCTTGAGCACCGACAGTGGAGCTTGCTCTGTCCTAAGCTCGTCCTGCTCTATCCCACGTCGACGGAAACAGTATACTCTCAAAATGTATCTTCTTCCCTAACTAATGTTCAGACAACAAAAGCAGAACAAATGCAAAATATTAGAACCTCTCGTTGGTACCGCTAAGCAGTACTGACCTACCTTATTCAGTCCATCCCAAATCTTTTTTCTCTTTTAGCTCAGTGGTCCTCGTCCGAGGACGTAAATTATACCTGACTGCCCCAGGCACCGTATGATCTGAAAACAGAGGCTCTTGGATAGCTTGTATTTCAGGTGGAACAGCCTCGTTCAGAACATCATCATTTTCCTCCTCTGTTCTGGTCCATATAAGTTGGCCGTCGCTGAAAGGCACAAACCTAGGCACTTGTTCACATTCGACATCCCCCACTCGTTCCTTGACCCACTGGTCGTAAGGTAGCGGCAGGGGTACCTTCTTGCAGTGGGTGGCATGCACCTAATTCTTTCGACCTGCAACCTTCACAGCTGTACGAGTGAGCAGTAAAACCTGCTCAGGACCTTTCCATCTGGGTTCCAGACTTTTCTTCCTCTGAAAGTTTTTAACGAGGACAAAATCACCAGGCTGTATATCGTGACCAGGTCCCTCAGGTCTCTGAGGTAGGGAGCTGTGAACCTGTTGGTGAATAGAACACAGACTTTCTGTTAACTGGCAAAGATAATCAAGCAACACAGGATATTCAATCTCTGAGAACCGTTTCGAGCGGGGGACACCCCAGACATTCACTGGGTGCCTAAAAACCACCTCGAACAGGGACAAACCAGTTCTAGAGTGGGCTGTAGTTCTAGTTGACAAAAGAGCTAATGGAAGAGCATCCGGCCATTGCAACCCTGTCGTCTTTTGGATTTTTGCCAATTTCAATTTGCGAGTACCGTTGTACTTCTCAACAAGGCGAGCTGACTGCGGGTGATTGGCAGCACGAAATTTCTGTTTAATGTGCAAACCTTCACAAATTAATTTAATCACTTTCCCATTAAAATAAAACCTGTTGTCACTCCAGATACTTCGGGGCATCCCGAAACGAGGAAAGAACTCTTTAAGAAGTACTTTCGCAGTTGTAATAGCCGTGTTGTCTTTAGTGGGGTAAGCCTCCATCCATTTACTGAACGTACAGATAACCACTAAAACATACTTAAGATTATTGCATCGTTCCAATTCAATATAATCCATTTGGAGGACCTCAAATGGAAAAGTAGGTGGTGCAAAATTACCAGGTGGTGTAGGGGTCCCCTTTCTTGGATTATGTTTCATGCAAATCATGCAATATTTCACCAAATGTGCAGCTGTTTTGGAAATGTTATCATTGTGCCAGACTGGAGCTAACAATTTACAAATGCCTTTTGCAACTAATCTGAGCTGGACCATGCGCCATACTAACCACAGGGAGTACATGTGCATCAGGTAACATCCATTTCTGCTCCCCAGATCTATCAATCCAACATCCTTCCTCATTTAACTGTGCGGTACTCTCCTCCCACTTCGCTAATTCCTCTATTGTTGCTTCACTCTGTATCTCCTTTACACTCTCAACTGTATCCTCAAACATAGCAAACTCGGGAACCCATCTATCTGGACTTGCAACAAACATTCTTTTCATTTTACTCTGAGGGGTGTCCTTAGCTACCTGGTCTGCAAACACATTTCCTCTACCAACTTCGTCAGTGATCTTTTTGTGGGCACTACACTTGATTATTGGCAATTTCTTAGGAAGCGTTAATGCAGATAACAATCGCAATATAAGGTGTCCATGCTGGATTTTAGTGCCATGAGAAGTAAGGAACCCTCTCTCTGCCCACAATCGACCGAAATTATGAGCCACCCCAAATGCATAGTGGCTATCTGTATAGACATTGACCACCAACCCTTCACTCAATTCATAAGCTCAGATAAGGGCAACAAGTTTAGCGGCTTGAGCCGACTGATAGGGGACCTGTGATGTCTCTACCACTGTATGCAATGTAGTGATAGCATAAGCTGCAGTGGTGGTGCCATCTGGTAATTTGAAACAAGAGCCATCAACATATAGTTCTCCTTGGGGGTCATATAAGGTAACATCAGTCAAGTCTACCCGTCCCTTCGTCTCTTTCTCTGTTCAGAAAAAGCAGTCATGCTTATCAACTGCATCATCCTCAGAAGGGGGTGGGGGGTAGTAAATTGGCTGGGTTCAGAGTGGCACGTCTTTTGATCGTGATATGCTTAGCAAACAATGTCAATTCATAACCAGTAAAACATGCACTGGTGAGGTGCTGTGTCTTTGTCTTATTCAAAAGTGTGAGGTCTGTATCAAGTACAAGTCCAGCCGATTGCCTGATTGAAGTGGCCACAGCCGCGACCGCTCTCAGACAGCTCGGAAGGGCCCTAGCGACAGGGTCAAGCATAGCAGAAAAATAAGCACAAGGTCTCTGTCTATCCCCAAATTTCTGGGTCAAGACTGAAAGCGTGCAGCCAGCCATTTTGTGCACATAAAGCACAAACGGTTTCCTATAGTTAGATGTACCAAGCACTGGAGCCGAGCAAAACGCAGTTTTTAGTTGCTCAAAAGATTGCTGACAGTCAGGTGTCCAAGGCAAAGGTTCATGCACTTCTTTCGTTGTTAATGCAAGCAAAGGTTTGATTAGTAAAGAATAGTTTGGGATCCACTGATGACAGTAGGAAGTAATACCTATAAAAGTGCGCACATCTATTTGAGTTTGTGGAATGGGCTTTTTAACAATGGTAGTAATACGCTCAGGGGTCAACCTCCTACCCTCCTTCAACAGTAGGTGACCTAAATAGGTAACCTCCTGTCAACAATACTGAAACTTCGAAAGAGAGACCTTATGTCTGTGGTGGGCCTAATGCAACAACAGTGCCACTGTACTATCCCTACAACCTTGTTCCGTATCAGAAGCAATTAACAGATCATCGATATACTGCACCAATAGATTACCTGGGGAAAGCGAGAGTGAATCCAACGGACTTTTTAATGCCTGACTTTAGATACTAGGACTCTCAATATAGCCTTGAGGAGCGCATTACAATCTAAAGCTTCTGCCGGCCAGTGCAAAATCCCAAAAAATACCTACTATCCAGATGTATATGAATACTAAAAAAAGCATTTTTCAAATCAATAACAGAGAAGAACTTAGCAATAGATGGAATCATTGTCAAAAGTGTAGTAATATCAGGAACCACCGGATATTGCGGAACTACTATTTTATTGACCTCTCGCAGATCAATCACAAAGCGATAAACGTCATCAGTAACATCAGAAGAACCCGAGGGTGCCCGTTTAAGAACTGTAAGAATAGGACTATTACAAATGTTACCAGACGTTTCCTCAACTACTCCCTTGCGTATCAAATCCTGAATAATCTGGGCCCGCTCACCCGCCTGCGGTATTTTATACTGAGGAATGAGAGGCAAAATGGCATTGTCTTTGACTTGTATAGAAACTGGTGGTATATCCAATAAACCCACATCAGTATCACCAGTGGCCCATAAAGTGGGTGGTACCTGATAAAACTCAGCTGGAAGGGGCGCATCCTGAGACAGACACTGTCTAGTACTCACAACCAGACCCATCGTAATATAAACACCATCAGGAGAACAATAGATGGTAGCATGTAATTTTTTCAACAAGTCCAAACCCATCAAATTCTCACCACAATTTGAAGTTAATAGAAATGGAGACTCCACAGTAAAAGGACCAACAGTAAGTGCAAGGGGTCGTGAAATGGGGCTTACAACCGGTACTGCTAAAAAACCCACCGAAACATTATTATGGCCAGAGAGGGCCACCACGGGGACCATATGTCGGGAAACAGAACTTTTTGTCGCACCTGTATCCCTCAAAAATTCCTTAGTTGAACCTTGCAAATCCGCCTTGACATAAGGACCATGCTGATCTACAGGTATCTGAACTGGTCCCTCACCCTGTCTCTGGCTGTCCTAGCTATAGGAAATACCTGTCACATTATCAAAATCATAATCATCATTGTAGTACTGTCCGTCTCTTGGGTCGTCAAAATATTATCAGAACGGCCCACAGGAGCCGCATTATTCTGGGGTCTATCAGTCCCACAGACCCTACTGCCAGAACCCCGTCCTCTAGGGGACGAAACCTTCTGCAACAGTACAGGACACTGGCTACGCCAATGTCCTTCCTCTTTACAATACGCACACTGATACTGCCCCAAAGGTGTCGTTGAAGGCTGCCTAGTACGTGGGAGTTGTCGTGCAAGACTTACCCGTACTCTGGTTTTACCCTAATATGCCTGCTGCAACAACACCTTTGTCCTTAAATCCTTATGTTTCTTATAATTCTTATCTTTTTCTTCCTTATCTCGGTGCTCATAATACTGGCCCATATTTAAAATAACAGAAGGAGAAGACGTAGACCAAGTACTTTCAGACGCCTGCAAATGAGTCATTATTTCAGGAAGAAGGTTAGTGACAAACCTGTCAACAAACAAACGACTCCCCCTTCTGTGAACATATCCTGCCCACTGTAATCCAAAAACGTATCTTCAAACCAAGTAAATGAAATCAGACACACTGTCATCCTTCTTCTGTCGACAGGCAGTCAATTTATCCCAGCTTACCTTCTTAGGTGGAATATGGGTATGCAGGTATGTAATAATACGACCAGGCAAGGCAAGTATCTCAGCACATGGTTTATCTCCGGGCTTCCTTTCTCGATCCCATCCCCTAATCACATCCCATGTTCCGTCCAACTCGGCGACATGATCCTGTGTATGTACCTGCCGCCAGATATCAACAGGAACAAGGAGACCAAAGAACATCTCAATGTCAGCAAGAGTCATTACAGTAGAAGAAGCTGCCTCTGTCAATTCTTTATAATAGGCAGTAGGGTTTTTTCTAGGATCCGGCAAAGTAGTCTTAAGAGCTAAAACTTCACTCCTTTTCCATGTAGTATAAACCGATTGCTCTTGAAAGCGGGCAGCCACGGCCGGTCTAGTGATCGCTCCGTGCTGATCAGTCAATGCAGGTATTTCTGGATGATAAATTGGGTGGACTTCACGCATAGGAACTGAGTTATTTGAGTAGGACTCTTTTCATATAACCTGCCTCTATATGAAAGTATAGTAAAAATATTACCAAACACTTGTTCCGGTGCCAGGTCAGTAACATAAACGCGATCTCTAATATCAAATAATATTTGAGGAGCTTCTGTTTCAATATGCGTCTGCCAAAGATTAATCAACGTGGCAGACATGTGCTTAAGGGCAAGTTGCTGTATACAAGGTTCGAAATCACGTACAACCTGCCAAATATCCTCAAGACTATATACTTCATTACGAGCCCATCTCATTGCCTGACTCGCTATTACCCTCTTCTCATCCTCCCCCACTTCAGATCGCACCAACGGACCTGTCCGTTCTCTGAACCTCGTCAAATCCCTGTCTTCAAACCCACGTACAGGTGTGTCAGTACCCAACAACAATGGAGGATAAATAACCAAAACGGGAGTAGTAGGCAGGACTGTGGTTAGAGATTGTACCGGGGAAGGAGAAATAGAAGACACAGGAACCGAAACAGTGGGTGTAACAGTTGTCATTGTCGTCAAAGATGACGAAGGAGAAGAAAGAGTAGGGGGCACAGTAACCGGAGCGGTGGGTATAACAGCCCTAGAGACGGGAACACTTTGGGCGGGTGGCTGCAGCTGAGGGGGGACCACAGGATCTATCCTTTGCGGGGCATAAGGGGTGGGGGGCGGGTATTTAACAGAGCTTCCACGAAAGTATCCTCTTCCTCCTTAGCCACGTAAGACTTATCAATGTGCAGTCGAAACCTCCTATCTTCACATTCTACTCCTGTTTCTCTTTGTCATACGCTACAGCCTTCTGTGTAAGGGTTTGCATTCTGCCTTTCCGTGCAACTCTCTCCATCTTTAACCGCCTTTGTCTGGCCTCCTTCTGCCTAGTGCGAAGAGAGTCAAACATAGACTGTCTACTACGTCTCAAACTGCTCCTGGAGAAATCCAATCTTCTGTTCATCAAAAGTGCCTGTTAAAGGCCACTACAACTCGGCATTGTCCCTCGTATATTTGTGCCATAATGTACTAAACATAATAGGGCCAAGGCCATGTTTAACATACTGATCAAAGTTAGGGCTGCCTTCAGGAGGCGCAGGCTGAGATTCCTCCAACGAGCATCTGCAGAGCAACAACGTCAACACAAACTCCAAATTTTACTGAACCCAGGCATTGAAAAAGAAAAATTGAATTGTTCTTTTACCTGGCAAAGTATTTGGAAACACTTTTCACCAGGACAGTCCTAAAACTGAAACAAACTCAAACCACAATGGTACCATATCCTCATAGAACCAAAACAGACTCACCTGACATCAGAAGTATAAACGAACCAATTCTCCACTGCCGACTCTTCAGACCAAACAGTCAGATCAAGGGTTTCACCGTTCAGGACTCCAGCCGGGATGACCGCTGGGCGAGGCACCCTCCAGTGGGACAAAGGCCGCAGCTGCGAGAAACTAAGCTCTTCGTGCAGGGATCCCTGAGCCATCAGCCCGACCTGTTGATGTCCCCGTCCTCCCATCCGTCCATGCAAAGGGATGGATCAATAACCCGAAGGAGTCCCTGTTCGGGCACCAACTGAAGGAAGTGACACGCTTGGGGCCACCCGGGTCACTGATGACCACCTCTCAGCCTTCCGTACCAAATGAAGAGTCGGTATGACAGTGGAGAATATGAACCAATAACTGTTTATTCGCATACACTCAGAGCGGATCCTCGTCTGCACAGTCCATGAGAGTGCTACAGAGGGAATTAAAGAACAGCAAGCATAGAGATACATTATGTATATTTCATGGCTAAGCAAAGACACGCCCACAGTGGAATTTCCCAGGCAGATGCAGCTGGACAGTGAAATACAAAAAAAATAGGTTTTGGTTCTCGTATCTCACACAACCTAGCACAATCCAAGGTCGTTTCACCCTGGGCCCACCACCAGACAAGTGTGAGAGGGCCTCTATGTAGTGAGAAAGGTGTGCGTTAATATGAACAATCTATTCATTCCCAAAACAAAACCTAACATTTCAGAAATGAAACTTAGCAGAGACCATTTCTCAGAAATAGACGAAATCAGTATCGAACAACCTAAAATGGCATCTAAAAGAAAATGGTGTAGCGAATGCTAACTAAGAATTAACATTGCGTGAACATTAAAGGACCTAATTTAACATGAAGGTCGTTGTAAGTCCGTCCATGCCTGTTGACTGTCTGCTTGGCAATGACCTGAAAAGCTCACCTTGGAGGGATGTGGAGCGCCAGGCTCATTTAAAGATGTTGGGACTGCCTGAGTGGGCCTGTGTGACCACTCGGTCAATGGCAGCCAGTAGGAGTGAGCAAGAGGACCTGTAGCCTGAAAGAGTGGCCCAGGTACCTGCCAGAAAGAGGAAGGGCAGGGGGCATGGGAAACCAGCCCCTAAAGTTCCCACGGTCCAGTAGGAGTCAGAATCTGAGGGGGATGCCCTGGAACCTACAGGGGGGCAAGTGGCCGAACTGGGGGACCTGCCTGAGCAGACCCATTGGCAGCAGGAAGGAGGTCTCTCCAGGGAGGAGTTCTGCAAGGCGCAGATGGAATGCCGTACTCTTGTTGGTTTGCGGCAGCAGGCTGCAGACCAGCCAGACAGCAGGTGATCTGTCCAGATCACATTTGATTTATTGGGAGAGCCTAAGGTTGCTGAGCCTGGGGCAGCCTGTGTGCTGGTGGTACCTGTGTGCTACAGGACCTTCCTACTGGGTCTGGCTCATGATGTGCCTTTGGCAGGACATTTGGGGTGCAACAAGACCTATTACAGGCTTGTCACCCACTTTTACTGGCCCCAAATGCAGAGGCACGTTGGCATGCATTGTAGATCTTGTCAGACTTGCCAGGCCTGGAGGAAAGTGTAAGGCTCCCCTCCAACCCTTCCCTGTGGGGAGCACCCTTTTCGAGCGGGTGGGCATCAACATTGTGGGGTCACTGGAACCCAAGACAGCCTTAGGCAAAAAGTTTATCTTGGTCTTGGTGGACCATGCCACCCGGTACCCAGAAGCTGTCCCTCTCAGGACAATCGCGGCCCCTGTGGTGATCTTTACCCGCGTGGGGTTCCCCAGAGAGGTGGTCTCTGACCATAATACAAACTTCATTTCCAGGTATATAAAGTCACTGGGGGAGGAGTGTGGTGTAATGTACAAATTCACTACTCCTTACCATCCCCAAGGGAATGGGTTGGTTGAGAGATTCAACCGAACCCTGAAAGGCATGATAAATGAACTTGCAGAACCCATGAGACGTAAGTAAGGCATGATAAATGATCCCTGTTTGCCAACAGGGATGTACAGCAGAAATCCTTTGGGTTCAGTCCCTTTGAATTGCTGTATGGACACCCTGTGAGAGGACCTCTGAGTCTGGTGAATGAGGGCTGGGAGAAAACTCCTGGTAAGACTCCCCCAAGATGTGTTCAGCTATATGCTTGCCTTCAGAAACCAGACTCAGCGCTTCAGGAAACTCGCTCAGGCAAACCTGGAAGCCAGCCAGGAGGAGATGAAATGATGGTACGACCGGAATACCACTCTGGTTGAGTTTCAACCTGGCCAAAAAGTGTGGGTGATGGCACCAGTGGAGCCTTGTGCGCTCCAAAACAGGTGGACTGGTCCATTTGAGGTGGTGGAGTGCAAGAGTGATATAACCTACCTGGTTAACTTGCACACGCCTAGGAACCCTTTGAGGGTCCTGCTTGTGAACCGCCTAAAACCTCACTTTGAGAGGTCTGAAGTCACAATTCTCCTGGCTACAGATGATGGAATGGAAGAGGAGAGTGAGCCTCTTCCTGACCTCCTGTCAGTACAAGGAATATCATGGGTCAGTGGATGGAGTGAACCACTCTCCCACCCTTACCCCAGAGCAGGAGAGGGACTGTCGCCAGGTGCTGGGACAGTTTGCCTCCCTGTTCTCCCTGACTCCAGGAATCACCAATTGGTGTGTCCATGATGTGGACACTGGGGACAGTTCACCTGTAAAGCATAAAATTTACAGAGTAACTGACAAAGTCAGGGCCAGCATTGAGGATCAGGTTTCCAAAATGTTGGTGTTAGGGGTGATAGATCCCTCCAGCAGCCCCTGGGCTAGCCCAGTGGTCCTGGTTCCAAAAGCTGCTGTGCCC
The DNA here is from genome assembly GCA_963921515.1 of Calotriton arnoldi. Taxonomy (NCBI): domain Eukaryota; kingdom Metazoa; phylum Chordata; class Amphibia; order Caudata; family Salamandridae; genus Calotriton; species Calotriton arnoldi. Next base: position 362,614 of record CAWUFW010004346.1, on the reverse strand, counting down.
GGTGCCACTCCTAAACTCTGATTCTGCGCGGACTACCGTGGGCTCAATGCCGTCACCAAGACTGACGCACACCCCATCCCCCGAGCAGATGAGCTCATTGATCGCCTGGCAGCTGCCCGGTATGTTAGTATGTTTATCTAAAGTCTGGGTAGTGGCAGATTGCCTTGACTGATGGGGCAAGAGAGAGGTCTGCGTTTTCAACGCCAGAGGGGCACTACCAGTTCCGTGTCATGCCCTTTGGGTTGAAGAACGCCCCTGTCACATTCCAGAGACTGGTCAATCAGGTACTGTCCAGGCTGGAGGAATTCAGCGCCGCCTACCTGGATGACACTGCTGTTTTCCGCTCCAGCTGGGAGGAACACTTGCAACACCTCTGAAGTGTTGAAGGCTCTGTAGAAGGCAGGCCTCACTATCAAGGTCAGTAAGTGCCAGATAGGGCAGGGTTCTGTGGTGTACTTAGGTCACCATGTAGGAAGCGGCCAGGTGGCGCCCCTACCACCCAAGATTGACACCATTCTGGCTTGGGAACCCCCCAAGAACCAGACAGAGGTGAGAGCCTTTTTAGGACTCACTGGGTACTACAGACGGTTTGTCAAGGGATATGGCTCAATTGTTGCCCCCTTGACAAAGCTGACTTCAAGGAAGCAGCCACGGAAAGTGATCTGGACCGATGCCTGTCAGACCGCTTTTGATGCCCTGAAATCTGCCATGTGCACGGCGCCCGTGCTCAAGGCACCCAACTTCTCCCAAGAATTTGTTGTGCAGACAGATGCTTCAGAGCATGGTGTGGAAGCAGTACTCTCACAATTGAATGACAAGGGCTTGGACTAACCTGTAGCTTTCATTAGTAGGAGGCTACTTCTCAGGGAACAGAGGTGGAGTGCAATTGAAAGAGAAGCTTTTGCTGTGGTCGGGGCACTGAAGAAGCTAAGACCCTACTTGTTTGGGACTCACTTCCGGGTTCAGATAGACCACAGGCCCCTCAGATGATTGATGTAGATGAGGGGTGAGAATCCAAAACTGTTGAGGTGGTCGATCTCCCTACAGGGAATGGACTTTAAAGTGGAACACCGCCCTGGTACAGAACACACCAATGCTGATGGTCTGTCCAGATTCTTCCGCCTTAGTGATGAGAACTCCCAAGAGAGTGGGTAGTTCTCCCCATCTTTCAGCTGGAGGGGACACGTGTTAGACTTGGCATCTTTGGCGTGGTTTCCCCTGACTTTTTACCTCTACCTCCTGCATTTTTGATGCTGTGCTGGATTTCGTTTCTGCTGGCTTAGATGCTTTGGGAACTTTGACACTGCTGATCAGTGTCAAAGTGCAAGTGCTCCCTGTGTAAATTGTTGTTACAATTGGTTCTCCATGATTGGCATATTTTATTTACTGGTAAGCCCCTAGTAAAGTGCACTAAAGTGTGCCAGGGCCTGTAAATCAAATGCTACTAGTGGGCCTGTAGAACTGATAGTGCCACCCACAAGAGTAGCTCTGAAAAGGTAACTCATACCTGCCACTGCAGTGGCTGTGCGCAGTTGTTAACTACCATGTCGACTTGGCAAGTGCACCCACTTGCCAGGCCCTAACCTTCCCTTTTCTTACTTATAAGGCATCCCTATGGTAGGCCCAAGGTACCCCCCTGGCCAGGGTGCAGTGTATGCGAAAGTAAGGACATGTGCTGGTGTGTGTGACATGTCCTGATATTGAAATACTGCCAATTTCGTTTTTGACTATTGAAAGGCTATCTTGCCCATAATATAGAATGGGAGTCTATTTATAACATCTTATAAATATAACTTCCAATTGGGACAAGATAGAGAAATAAAGTTAGGCTCTCTGAACTCAGAATTTAATAACATATTTTAGCAAAGATGGTTTTTAAATTGGGTGTTTGAAAATGCCACTATTAGAAAGTAGGCATTTTCTTGTTTAACCATTCTGTGTGCCTCTGCCTGTTTGTGCCTTGACTGTCTGGTTTTGGAGTGACAGGGGCTCGGAATGTGCATTCACTGTAGACATCCACTGGGGGGGTGTGCCTGGCCCTTCCTGGATGACTCAGCGATGAGCTGAATAGACCTTGGCTAAATTTAGAGTGGTGGGAGTAGATTTCCTTGCACCTTAATAGAGCCTGTCTCCCTTGAACAATGCTGTCTCTGCCCCCTGTGGTCATACTGCACCAGCGAGGACAGAACCGGTGTGGACTGGGCTCAGAGACCCTTGCACAAAGAGAACAAAGACATTTTGGGGTATTAGTATTAGACCTAAAACCACAGAAATTTAGATCACTTCTGGAATTCAAGAGGAACCTTTGCCAAGGAGAAGAGCTGGAGAAACTGAAGGAGAAATACGGCTCCTTTGCTGTGCACTGTCTGGGGTTGGCCTGCAGTAGCTGATTCTGCCAAGGAAAGGATAAGGACTTTGCTGTGTCCCCCTGCTTGAGGAAGATCTCCAAGAGCTTGAGTAAAGCTTGCCTCCTGTTCTGAAGTCTCAGGGACACAAAGACTTCACCCCCAGCTCCCCTGAACTTTCTTGCTGGGAGTTCTGACCTGCCAAGAGGTGCCTGTGTTGGGCCTCTGGAGGTTGATCCTGCTGTTGGGAGCTGGAAAGCAAAGCAACTACAAGAAAATCGACGCATCGCTCTTCTTACTGCTGTTTTTCCGACGCAGCACCGCTGTGCGAGAAGAATCTCTACGCATTGCCGCGTCGCTGCCGAAACCGACACAGAGCCTGTCACCGCTGTAAGAACCGATGCATCGAGGGATCACGGCTGAACAAGCCGACACAGTGCCCCTTGACGCCGCTGCATCGATCGCCGATGCATTCCAGATTTCCACGCATCGTACCTGTGCAGCAAGTTTTCCTGACGTATCACCCGCGGACCAGAACCGTCTCGGAATCGACGCATCACTTCTCCCTACACACCAGATTCGACGCATCACTTCTCCTGCGTGCAGCAGAATGGTTGCATCACCTCCTCATGGTCTCAGGAACTAACGCATCTCTTTGTTTTTCAACGCTTCCCATCTCTGCGACTGTTTGGCCTTGTGAATTTTGTCGCAACTACAGGTACTTTGAGAGAAATCACGCATCCATAGTTTTCTCTGAGCCAAGTTGTTTGAAACCTTTTTAAAGTCATATTCTTATTACATGTATGTTGGATTTTTGTCGTTTTGTTCTTGTTGAGTTTAGATGAAGATACTTTATTTTTCTAAACTGGTGTGGTGTCCATTTGTGGTGTTATCACTGTATTACTGTGTGTTTTGAGTACAAATACTTTACATATTGCCTTTAGGATGAGTCTGTCTGCTCGTGGCAAGCTACCCAGGGGGTGAGCAGGGGTTATCTAAAGTGTGTACCCCCCTTACTGTGACAAGAAGCAAGGGTCCCTATTTGGACAAAGGTACCTACCTCTGCCAACTAGAGACCCCCATTTCTAACAGGTGGCGAATGTATGCAGCTCCATTCGTCACTTTTGAGGTGGAACGCCAATGCTCTTTAAATCCTCTTGGTTCAGTCTGGTGCCTGCGGATATTATAAAGGTGAGGAATCTGCATGTTTGAAGTATCCTTCAGAAATGTTAACTGCACAGCTTATAACAGCAACACCATTTATAGGATGAGATGGAGGGAGGAAAGATCCCAAGTCGGAGAAGTATCCGGGAATTAAAGCAGGCCCAATGCATGTGATTTGTTATTTATTGCCAGAGCATAACCCAAGGTCCCCTTCAGTTGATTTCATCTCTGGGCAAGCAAAGATATAATGTAATTTTGCATTAGTATTTAAAATTATTAAGGGCCCAATGGATGAATTGAAGGGTCCATCGAGCTTTAAGAATGCACAGGTATCTCTATTGCTCAAGAAAATTATCTTGTATCCCGACTGTCAAGAGAAGATATCATTGCAGGTCTGCCTACTATTTCCAAAGTGTTTGAGAAGTGGCTATGTCGTTGTCAAAAGTTGCTAGGCCATAAGAAGGCCCAACACATTCCACAACTCTCTCAGTCCACTAAACTCAGAGTACTTGAACTTGAATGTAGAATGAATCTGTAACTAGTGAGACAGATCCAGATATTACTGGTGAGACAGAGTTATATATCACTGGTGAGACAATATTAGCTATCAGTGGAGAGACCAGGTCAGGAATCACAGGTGAGAATCGCTGTCAAAAGGAGGGAAGATGTGGGGAACTATGCCGTGCAACCCGTATTGCCCAGGGCATCACAGTCCTTCAGATTTTTAAATGCAAGCCTGCTGTCTTCATTAATAAAGAGGCAGGCTTTTGTGGCCATATCACTAGATAGAGAGAGATTGCATGTTTTCTCTTTATTAACACTTAACAACAGGTTCCTATGGCATCTACCAAACTCAGAAGAAGCATTCAGATGGCCCCCATACTGCTTTAGCCGAAGGTGTCTCAATTACTTGTCACAATCCAGCTTATGAGGCCGACTCACATACCTGTCAACTTGAACAAAAACCTCACTGTGTGAGGATGGGGCGGGGCCTTGGAGGGAGGGGGGCCTCGTGCCGAGAAGTACCTAAGAGGCACTTTTGCCCCATTCTGCCCCCAAGCCACCTCATCCAAAATCAAAAGCAAAAAAGCTTGCTGAGGCTGGTGCCGATGTCCTGGGTTGTTTTCACACCCCTCAATAGATGTCGGCAGTTCAAAGCCTTGGAAAACAAGCTGGAAATCCAATATTTACAGTGAACAGGTTCATGTAACGCAAGTGAGTTAGGTTCAAGTATTAGTAGTGATGCTGGTTCAGGTATCATCAGTGGTGAGCCAGAGTGAAGTATCACAAGAGGGAGCCACAGGTATCACCAGTGAGGCAGAGCTAGTATTAGCTAGTGAGACAAGGCCAGTTTTCTAGTGAGAGTTGATTAGGTATCACTAGTGAGACAAATTCAGGTGTCATGAGTGAGGTAGAGTCAGGTATCACCTGGTGAGATAGGGTTAGTTGTCAATAGTGAGGAAGGTTAGGTATCACTAATCATACTGCTGAGCCGGTCTCTACATAGAACACAAATTCACCTATCCAGATTATTTACCACCTGATTTCAACTGTGGGTGTCTAAAGTGGAGTAATCATTGGAAATCAGACCATGCGGTACTTCAGAAGCTTTCGCTCTCACAGGCCATTTTTATATCCTTTCTTATTCTACAAAATACAAGAACATAGGCTTCAGTTGCAAACTTCCTCAGACAACACAATTGTGTGTTGTCTGTTGATGAAAGAGAATCCCGATCTCACCAGTAGCAGTACTGCTTAAGACATAGGAAGGACATAGCCAGCATTGGACAGGGCAAACGTTGTTGCTGGAGAAAACACTGCACTCAGAAATCAAACTTAAAATTTCTGAGTAATGTTTGGTAAGGAAAATAGCAGGGGTGTGTGAAGTGGACAATTCAAAAGTCTTGGTCAGAGAAGGAGACATGGAAGTGGTAGCTCAGTATGCTGTTGCCAGAACTCCTATGCGCTATGCCCATTCCAGTACCTAGAGTCTATAGGGCTAGCTAGTCATTTTTGCAAGCTCGATTGTGTTGCTGACTTTGCACTGGGCACCTCTCCATCAATATTTGATTCACTCTTCATGCATGAAGACTGGACCAATTTTACTGACCAATCTTATGGTTCCCAATGTCTTTTTGAGATTTCTAAAGATCTTGCAAGATGCGCCTCCTTGAGGTTCCCAGGTCTAGAGGCACCCACTCTCGGTAGGAAAGCCTTCAAGCCCAAATTGTGGCGTGGTCTAACTTCAGGGCGCCATCTTATAGTTCACCATCTAAAGGTTCATAGAGCTGTAAAAGCACATCTTTTCTACAGTTTTTTTCTCTTCTGGTTATCATCCTGCTGTTTATTCCTGATGACCTAGCGCGTTGATACCCACCAGTGGCATCTCCCTAGATAGACAGACAGATGAAAACCGCTCGGTCCGGAACATCATATAAAATGTACAAGAGTTATTTTAAGCTGAGAACTATAATAAGAAACATCACTAACTTACACTTTGATTTTAAAGTGATCGAGGGGCTTATTTACAAGCTCCTTGCGCCGCCCGTATGTCACTTTTTCCCATTTTAAAAGTGACGCACCGGCAGCGCAAGGGGCTTGTAAATAAGCCCCCGATTTTTTTGGTCTCGCGCTTTCAAATGGCACCAACTCGCACTTTCAAATGGCAAAGTGATTTTCGACAGCCCCAGTTCTCTTCGAAAGGACATTTGTTCTTTTAAGTGCGTCCTCCATAGACCTGAAATGGGTAATTCGTCAGTTTTACTTGTCAGCCACAAGTGCCGCCCGCTCGGGATGCTGGGGCTGCCGCTGAGAGGGGCGATAACTCACACAACACCTCCTTTTACCAGTGGTTCACTTTATCGATGGCTTGTCGACTCTTTCAGCAAACACCACCACGTGCCCTGTCAGGAAAATGGGCCCTGAGAAAGGTACTTTCGCATTTCGTAGTCGGAAGCAATTTCCTGAGGTGCCGCGCAGAGCGGCTGCATTGTCCGTGTCCGCGAAGCCGAAGCGTCTATGATTGCTGAGAAAGATTACAGCGGGGCTCTGTGGTGTATGAGCAGCAGCTGGCAAGACAGGGCGTTGTAATTCTACATTTCTGCTCCATTACCAACAGGCTTTCTAAGCTTCGGCTGTTAGTAGCTATTGAGCTGCTAGTCGGCTTTAGGGGGAAATCACATTCTTTTCTTTAATGACTGTCTTTCGGCTCATCCACCCATATACACCTCCGAAATCTGATGTTCTTGTTGAAAGAGAAAACTGCACAAAAGGAGCTGGCCCCTCCAACCCCGCCACCCTCAGAAAGACGTAATTTACGAAGATGGGAGATGAAGTTATTTGCCACTGGAGTTGCGCATTCTCACGACCGGACTGAGGACCCAAAGCAGCCCTGGCAATTGTGATAGGACCAGTCCCGGGGGCTGGCGTGCAGAGCAAGTGTCAAGAGTGAAGCACTGCTGATTTTTGGGCCTGCGGGCCAATATTGCAGCACCACTGCAAAATCGGCCCCAGTAACAAACAAGCATTTGCAATGCAATGGGTCTCGCATTTACGCGAGTTTGAGCTATTGGCATTGTAAATGACAACGCTTTTTATTTATGTGTTGTTTTTAAAACAGATACATAAAAGGCTTTGTCATTTACAATGACAATAGCTTAAACTCTCGCAAATGCGAGACCAATTGCATTGCAAATGCGTTCGGCGCCCGTGCCATATATAAAAAAAAAAAAAGAGTTAAGAGAGAGCGTGTCCTGCCGGCAAGAGCAGGCAGGACAAAGCTATTTGAGAAAATAGTGCTTGGAGGCTGTAATTAGAGCCTAACGACTAACAATACACATAACAGGGGTTGTCGCCATGGGAGGTTACAAAATGAGACAAGGCGGTATTTGGAGGTACTACTAAGCCTATTGACCAATGAACAGCCACAGTTTACAGTGGACAATGACACAAGTCAATGAAAAATATGGGTGGAGAGTGGGCAGAGCCTGAAGCCCCTTCGTAAACACAGCATGCCTTGCAGAGCAGCGCATGCGCTGCCCAGGCTCGACCTAAAAAGGATACCTGCCAGGAGCAAATGGTTTTACTACTGTGCAATTCTCCACTACAAGTGCATAGAATTATGGAGTATTAAGCGCCACGCAGTGGGTGAGTAGTGTGCAGGTCAAGCCCTTATTTGCATTGAAAGTTTGCCCCCCCACCCTAAAAAAACCCTATTGTAGTGGTCAGGCTCGCTTGCTATGCATCGTACGGGGGGCATGGCCTGACAAAATTTGCGAGGGCTGCTTAGGGTTCCGAGTCCAGCCCTTCCTGGAATAGTCTTTGGAAGCGCTGTAAGGGCCAAAAGGTGGTGCTAGCTGCAGTGGCCTCCTGGGAAGGTTTTTTACATTTACTTTATTACAAATTAAACGCTGCTTGTATAAGAGCACAACAACCTGCCAATCCCGCCCTCCCCCACGGTGTAGTGGGCTACGATGACGCACCCTACATTGACGTACGGAGTGCTACATAAATGCGATAATCCAAACATTGATGTCATATAGTGAGCCACTAACAGAAGGTTAGGCCTGTGTCAAGTGGTGACAGCCTTTCATTGTGTTTACTAATGGATTTAACTTGGCGCTGTGGCACGGTCACTCTTGGTTGCTTAGAGACCTCGGCAATGTGTGAAGTGCAATGGAAGTGTCGAGCGGGTTTCAGTCAGACTAAAGAACTTTCTGCGAAGCCGCAACGCTTGTTAGTATATATTGTTTACACGTTCAGCCGAGCACATAAATAAAAACCTATATTACCCGACTCATTCAGTCTATGCTATAGAAAAGAATATTAGGGCTGGGTATCTGACTTTTAGGGTCAGGCCCGCTGTGGAATCTCTAGATTTCTCGAAGACTAGCCAGCCTCTGGCAGAGATTACGCCACAGCCATAGGCTGTACCAGGAATAAATGGTGCACAAAATAATGATTGGCAGTGAGAAGGTAAAAAAGGCTCGCCAACAACGAAAGCAATGGAAACATTAAAGATAATTATTAGTTGTATAATAGCCCCTGAACTACATCTGTTACAGGCCAGTTGAGCATGCTCATACTCACGATTGTTATTGAATCCAGAGAAGTGAACTCGCCTTTACTGCATGTCTCCCTTCGTCGCTACCATGAAGCAATCATTCCTGTGAAGGACAAATAAGAATTATGTCCCTTCTGTTGTACGTACGGCTAAAGACACGCTCTTGTCACGTAACTGTGCTTACCTCCAAGAAAAAAACGTCTTTGCAACGCGGTCAGACTTCCTATCCAGTACCCGTACTCCCTGTTTAAATGACCCAGTGGTTTGTCACATGGTCAACATAAAGCTCGAAAAAAGACTGAAATGCGAAAAAAGACTAACTCTGTGCAATTCAACTCTCTGTTAACCTTCTTCTTACCGACTCATCGTGAACCCTTCAATTATAAATAAATTCACTTGTTTCACGGGGCAACCTAAAGACCAACAAATAACAAAAAGAAAGGAATAATACAGAGTGACAAAGTAAAAAACACACAGCACAACGTGGAGCCCGACAAATGATAAAAAGAAAAACCACTTACCATTTTGCGTGTGATCCTAAGAAAATTAAATTGCAGGGGTGGCTTCAGAATGCAGGGAGATGTTCTCGAGCTCACCGAAGCGCCATCACATCAGAGGTGTGCAGTGTGTGCAAAGAAACAAGCCACAAGGAGAAAGACAGTGAAAGTAGAAATATGTGCATGGGCGCCGTGCTGAAACAAAGTGTGGCGCCCGTGCACATATACATTAAGCGCATGGCCGCCATGGTATACAATAGTCATAATGATGAAAACGCCCATGCATATTAAACATATATGCGAATGGTGGCCCATGAAGCGGGCACCATGGCGATTAAAAAAAAAATACAAAGTAGTCCCTACACGAAACAGATACAGCCCTATAGTGCAACTAAACTGTAGTTGGTCGATGCTGCCTGCCATGAAAAGCAAGTGACGTCTTGGGAACGCCAGCCAATAAAGAGCCAGAGAAACAGAGCAACGCCGGAGTGACCCAATCACAAGCAGCAGGTGGGATTATATTCCGTATACAAATTTCTTCAGGTCTTGCAGACAGCGCATGCGCGCTGCCTAGGCTCAACCTAAAAAACATCCCAAACTGCTGTAAAACGTGCCTCAACCCTTCCAGCCTCCGGGGAAAACGCCCGATGCCTGCAATGGCCAGTCCGGCCCTGCACATAATCGAGGAGAGGGTGAGTACCAGAGTCAGATGCAGTAGTGGCTGGTGAGGTTTGTGAGTGGTAGGCTAGGTTTGGACTCCATTGGGGGGGCAAGGGATTGGGTGTTTGGGGGGGGGGGGGCCAGGCCTTTTTTCTGAAGGTTAGTTGCACATATATGCATACATATGTAGAAGCAGGAAGATGTACATATTGTTGAAAACCACACAGTTGCTTCTCTTTCATTGTGATTGGCTTCAGCTTCTGTCACAATTTCAACAACTTGCAATATAGCTTCTATAAAAATAATGTCAATGTCACATTTAAATTTCCTCACCAGATATCCTGCCTTTTAAGGAAAACACAGCAAAACTAAATAGAGTATAAAGGAAAAAAGCAGAGGAGAGGAAGCACTATTAGAAAACACCTACACCTTTACCGTATCCAAGCCTTCCCGCAGGCTGGGAACGAACTGCCTAGGGCATTTGGGGGCGGGTGGGTTCGAAGCTGGACTACACTGCTGCGGCTTAGGAACTAGCGGCCTAAGATTCTGTATTAGGAGCAGTCTAGAAGTAGGTGTTGCATCACCGAAGCTTAGATCCTAACAGGCTAGGGAGTCCATAATGATTGAAAACACTGCTGCGATAATGCCACTGTCAGCCTCGGCATGAAGCAAAAGCACGGCAGAGACATAGGCACTGGCAGCCTATAGTCAGTACTGGGTGATTGGACTTTCTTCAAAGCAGGCACTGATAGGTTATGGGCTGCATCTAAATCCTGCCACTGCCACAACCATGACACTGGCATCTTAGGGGTCAGTACGGAGTGAGGCACTACTGCAGCCCCCACAATGCCCAGCCAGGGGTTAGTACTGGATGTGTGCATTGCTGAAGGCAAGGTGCTAGGAGCCTAGGGATCAGTACTGAGCTATGGCACTGATGCAGCAAAGATACTAGCAGGATAGTGTCCGTGCAGGTTGAGGGCACAGCTGCGGTCAGAACATTGGCTGCCTAAGTACATTTTTGGGAGATGTCACAGCTGTAGTTTGGGCATGGGCAGCATAATGGACTGTGTCAGCATGCAGCGAGAACAGTGCCACATCCTGGGGAGGGGGGCAGTTCACTGTAGAAAGTTTGAGAGCTGTGATAAGATGGGCATTTAGTTTGAAGCAAACGTGTTTGTATCCAGTCTTGAGACAATGTCTGTACGTGTGATTTATGGAACTACAAGAGATAGTGCGCAGTGCATCCTATGCTCACTGAAAGTGGCTCGTACCTGGGGAGTGGGGGACAGCAGGGGGGAATAGGGCAGGAGTGCACCTGCACAGCGTACTTTGGTCCTTTGTGCATGTGTGCGTGTTTATTCTGTATTGGTATTTTTTAGTGTACAAGTGTTTGTGGGTAAGTGTCTGAGTATGTTTTCTTGCACGTGTACAGTTGTGACTTGTGAGTCTATATGCTTATGTTGGAGTGTGCACACATGAGGGTGTGTGTACTTGTGTGTGTACGCGGATGTATCGGAGTATGTGCTTTATTGTGTGCACGAGTAAGTGTGACTGTGCTGGAGTACACATGTGTATGCTTTTGAATGTGTGTGATTCGTTTGCGAATTTGTCTTAGTGTGTGCATATTTGCTTCTGTATGCACCAAATCGTGTGTAAGTGCGTGCATGTCTGTGTATGCGTACCTGTTTGTGTATGTATGTGTATGTATCTCGGTGCATGTATTTGCTTATGTTTCTGCAGACACTTCACACAAGGCTCCTCTCTGCCTGGTATCAAGCATTTTGTTGCCAGACACACACCTGTGCACCATTCTCCACTACGTCTCTGCAACGTGTTTATGAAGGATGAGTTATTCTAGGCACAGATGAGGCCAGCTGCCCTGACCCGGGCCAGGCCGGATTAGGGTGACCAACCTTCCATAAATTTCACGGACTGTCCGTTATTTTAGTATGATGTTACGGACGCCTTATAGACATCATACTAAAATCAAATTGGGGAATTTCAGGAAGGTATGCTGTTCCCCTGTGAGAGGCCCCATGAGTTTAAACGTTTCCACTCGGGGCCTCTTGCACTTATCTTTTAATCTGTAGACTGAGGCTGCCTGCAGCAGCCCCTCCCGGACCTCGCAAAGACTGTGGACTGGCCCATTGTCATTCTGAGACTGCAGACGATTATCACAGATAAAATGACATTGGGCCCTATTATAGTGACAGCATGTGGTGTGCCTTCTCCTGCCCAAATCTTGATTGCAGAAAGGGCCTGATGCCCCTTTGCAAAGCTGCCCGCATACTGAAAAACTGTGAAGTGCACGATTGTCTCAACCTTATATAAACTTATTTTGGCTTGTACTTATTTGGTTGTCTATTTACTTATATACTATTGTGTGATCTCCTCTGATATGTCTGTAAAACGTATGTTTTGTCCGAAATTTTTTCCCTGAATTTTGACCTTCTGTCCTGAATTTTGACCCTTTGTCCTGAATTTTTACACTGACCATCCTGAATTTGCACCCATGCCAGTTGGTCACCCTAGGCCGGATCCGTCATGCAGGAACTGCAGCGGGAGCAGAGCCTGCAAAGCTGGGGTCCGTTTGGCACTCATGGAGCAGCTGCAGGACTCAGGCAGAAGGCAAGGTGGGGAAGCTACCTCAGCCCCACCTGTGCTGCAGCGGGAGGAAGGAAGGGCGAAGTTGAAGCTCAGGCCGCAAGAGCCGAGGCTTCCTACTGGTACCTTCAATCAATCAATCAATCAATCACAGAATTTGTAGAGCGCACTACTTACCCGCGAGGGTCTCAAGGCGCTGGGGAGAAAAAAGGGGGGTGCTGCTGCTACTGGTCGAACAACCAGGTCTTGAGTAGCCTCCTGAAGGTCAGCAGGTCTTGGGTCTGTCGTAGGCTTAGTGGAAGGGTGTTCCAGGTCTTGGCGGCGAGGTGGGAGAAGGATCTACCTTCAAATGGATCTGTAATTATGCAGCCTGAATTAGCTAAGTGCAGTGATTGATGGGGCAGCGATGGAGAGAATTTAGAAAAAAAACTGAAGAAGCTAACTTTTAAACGTACCTGCTGACAGTCAATCAATCAATCAATCAGGGAATTGTAAGCGCACTACTCACCCGTGAGGGTCTCAAGTAAGCCTGGGCGTAGTTCGCGAAGTAGCGCTACGCGAAGCTACGCAAAGTGCAGTTCGCACTACGCGAGCTACGCGTAGCACTACGCGAACTGCGTAGTGCACTGTTCGCAATGATTGCACAGTGCCAGATGCTTGTCCGCACTGTGCAATCATTGAAAACGGCATCTTGCACAGTGCGAGCTGTGTTTTACTGCCGCTCGAGTAGATTTTTACTTGAGCGGCAGCTTTCTTAACGCGGACTGGTAGTTTCTCATCGCGAGCGGTCGCGAGCATACGCGACCACTCGCAATGAGAAACCTGACCTCCCCACGTTGAGAATCTCGCCGGGAGGTTTATTTTCCACGCTCGCGATCGGCAACTTGATGTTGCTGATCGCGAATGAGGAAAAAGTCTCGCCAGGATGTCATTTTGCTTGCTCGCGGTCGCCAACTTGACGTTGAGGACCGCGAGCAAGCAAAAAATGACCGCTGCACTACGCTACGCTATGCGTGTTTGCACTGTGCTACGTGCAATTCGCGTTGTGTGAAGTAGCGCAAACTTCGCAAACTACGCGAGCGTAGCGTAGTGCTTTGCCCAGGGTTAGTCTCAAGGCGCTGAGGGGGGGTCCGCAGATCTGTTTAGCCGAAGAGCCAGGTCTTGAGGGTCTTCCTGAAGGTGTTCAGGGAGGGGGCGCGTCTGATGTCTGCTGGTAGCTCGTTCCAGGACTTGGCTGCAATGTGAGAGAAGGATCTTCCACCTGCTCTGGCTCTGTGGATGTGTGGGGTTTCGGCCAGTGCGAGGTTGGAAGAGCGGAGGTTTCTTTTGGGTACGTGGAAGTTGAGTCTGTCGTTGAGTAATTTGGGTCCGTTGTTGTGTAGGCATTTGTAGGCGTGAGTGAGGATTTTGAAAGTGACTCTTTTCTCCACGGGGAGCCAGTGGAGACTTCGTAGGTGTTGGCTGATGTGTTCGTGTGGGGGAATGCCGAGGACGAGTCTGGCGGCGGTGTTTTGTACTGTCTGGAGTTTGCGGAGTAGGGACTTGTTGATGCCGGCGTACAGTGCCTTTCCATAGTCCAGTCTGCTGGTGATGAGTGCGTGGGTGACTGTCTTCCTTGACTCAGGGGGATCCACTTGAAGGTCTTGCGGAGGATGCGGAGGGTGTTGAAGCAGCTGGAGGTGACGGCGTTGAACTGTCGGTTCATGGAGAGTGATGAGTCAAGTACGATGCCGAGGTTCTTGGCGTGGTCTGAGGGGGTAGGTGGGCTTCCGAGGGCAGTTGGCCACCAGGTGCTGTCCCATGCAGAAGGGGTGGTACCGAGGACGAGGACTTCTGTCTTCTCGACGTTGAGCTTCAGGCAGCTGTTGGTCATCCAGACTGCGACGTCTTGCATTCCTTTCTGGAAGTTGAGTTTGGCAGTGGTGGGGTCTTTGGTGAGGGAGAGGATGAGCTGGGTGTCGTCGGCGTAGGATACGATGTTGAGGCCGTGTTGTCGGACGATGGCTGCGAGGGGGCCATGTAAATGTTGAAGAGGGTGGGGCTCAGTGATGAACCCTGTGGGACTCCGCAGGTGATTTTCGTGGGGTCGGAGAGGAAGGGTGGGAGTCTGATCCTTTGGCTTCTTCCGGTGAGGAATGATCGGATCCAGTCCAGGGCTGTTCCTTGTATGCCTGCGTCGTGTAGTTTGACGACTAGTGTGCGATGGGAGACGGTGTCGAAGGCCGCTGATAGGTCGAGTAGGATGAGGGCTGCGGAGTGGCCTTGGTCCAGGAGGGTGCGGATGTCGTCTGTGGCGGCGAGTAGGGCGGTCTCTGTGCTGTGGTTGCTTCGGAATCCGGATTAGGACGGGTCGAGGACGGCGTTCTCTTCAATGAATCATGTCAGTTTCCTGTTGACTGTTTTCTCTGCAACTTTGGCTGCGAAGGGGAGGAGCGAGATGGGCCGATAGTTCTTGAGGTCGGTGGGGTCAGCTGTGGGCTTCTTGAGCAGGGGTCTGACTTCTGCGCACTTCCAGTCATCTGGGAAGGTGCCTGTTTTGAAGGTGGTGTTGATGGTGCGTTGTAGTTTGGGTGCGATGGCGGCCACGGCTCTGTGGTAGATGTGAGGGGGGCAGGGGTCGGTGGGGGCCCCCGAGTGGATGCTTTTCATGGTCGAGGCGGCGTCTTCGGCCGTGATCGGTGTCCAGTTGGAGATGGTGGGCTGGCTGGTGTTTCTGGGGGGTGGGGTGCCGTCTGTGGCGCCTGGTGGATGGTCGATGAAGTTGTCGTAGAGGTTTTTGATCTTGAGGTGGAAATAGGGTCCAAGCTTGTCGCAGAGGTCTTGGGATGGGGTGATGTCTGTGGCTTCGCTGCGTGGGTTGGTGAATTCTTGAATGACACTGAAAAATTCCTTGGAGTTGGTGGAGTTGGCCAGGATTTTGTTGTGGATGAAGTTCCTTTTGGTGGATCTGATCTGGTTGTGGTAGTCCGTCATGGCGTCCTTGTAGGTGGTGTGGTTTTCGGTTGTCTTGGTATTTCTCCAGTTCTTCTCCAGGCGTCTGCAGGTGCGTCTGGCTTCTTGGAAAGCGGTTGTGAACCAGGTGGCTTTCCTGGGGCATTGTCTGTCGGGGTTGCGTAGCGGGGCGAGCTCATCTGCGCAGTTGGAGATCCAGGTGTAGAGTTCTCTGGCTGCGTCGTTTGCGCTGTTTGCGCCGGGTGCCCAGGTGTGGTTGTCTCGGGCGAGGGAGGAGTTAAGTTGCTCGTTGGTAACCTTGCTCCAGTTCCTTCGTGGTGGGCGTGGGGCTGGTTTGGGTGCCTTGGGTTTGTTGATGGCGAAGTGTACGCAGTGGTGGTCGGTCCATGGCGGCTGCGTTGTGTGGCTGAAATGGATGCTGTTTCCTGCCGCGAAGATGGGGTCGAGGGTGTGTCCTGCTCTGTGGGTCCGTGTGTTGACGAGTTGTTTAAGTCCGATGCTGGCGAGGTTGTCACGAAGGATAGTGGAGTTGGGGTCGCTGGGGTTGTCGAGGTGGAAGTTCAGGTCTCCAATAAGTATGTAGTTTGTTGAGGCGATCGCCTGGGGTGCGATGAAGTCGGTGATGGTGGTGGCGAAGGGTGTTCGGGGGCCGGGGGTTCTGTAGACGAGGGTTCCTCGGAGTGTGGCTTTGGGGGTGGTCTGGATCTTGAAGTGCAGGTGTTCGGCGGAGGGGAAGGTTTCGCTGGAGGTGGTGAGGCGGAGGGTGATCTTGTGGGCGATGGCGAGGCCCCCTCCTGGGTGGTTGGGGCAGTCTTTCCTCTGGATCTTGTATCCATCTGGGATGGTGGTGCTGATGTCGGGGGCGGAGGATGCATTGGGCCAGGTCTCTGTGAAGAAGGCGATGTCGGGCGAAAGAGAGTCGAGTAGGTTCCAGATTTCCATGGCGTGTTTGTGTACGGAGCGTACGTTGAGGAGGATGCATTTTAGGGTGTCGCCGGTGCTGGCGTCGGCGGTGTTGGAGGCCGGGGTGGCGGTGAGGGTCTGGCGGCAGTGGAGGCAGGAGAACTGGCCGTGGGTCATGTTCGGCGAGGCCTGTTGGCATTCTCTAAGTCTTCCAGGGTCGAGTGCGAGGAGGGTGGGGGTGGCGTAGCGATGAGTAGTGGGAGGTCCAGGGTACCTGGCGCTGGCCGCGGTCGGGTCGCAGACGGGCTTGCCTTTGGCACGCCTTCGGTGCGCCGGCGGCGCGCCCGCTGCGCACGTCCGCTGCGCGACCGCTTTACTGGGACGCTAGTGTTTGAACTGCCTCTTCTGTGCAGTTACACTGGTTAGTTGCACACTCTCGCTTTTATCAGCCCATTTTAAATCTTTTACTTGTTGTTGTTTTATCTGGCATCTTCTAGTTTTAAAGAATCAATTTAATTTGTGACCTTTGCACACTACGTTACCTCACTGTGATCTTGCACTTTCTGCCTATTTGCACACCTCTTCCGGTCCTCCCCGGTCTGCCGTGGCGTCAGCCGATTGATGCGGAGGGAGGACCACAGTCTGTGACATACTTCCGGGACTCATCCCGCTCGGTCAGCGCTCCAGGCTCCAGCTGCGCCTATTTAGGGGCGAGCTGGAGCGCACGTGCAGCGGACGCGCTTTACTGGGACGCTAGTGTTTGAACTGCCTCTTCTGTGCAGTTACACTAGTTAGTTGCACACTCTCGCTTTTATCAGCCCATTTTAAATTTTTTACTTGTTGTTGTTTTATCTGGCATCTTCTGGTTTTAAAGAATCAATTTAATTTGTGACCTTTGCACACTACGTTACCTCACTGTGATCTTGCACTTTCTGCCTATTTGCACACCTCTTCCGGTCCTCCCCGGTCCGCCGCGGCATCAGCCGATTGATGCGGAGGGAGGACCACAGTCTGTGACATACTTCCGGGACTCCTCCCGCTCGGTCAGCGCTCCAGGCTCCAGCTGTGCCTATTTAGGGGCGAGCTGGAGCGCACGCGCAGCGGACGCGCTTTACTGGTTCGCTAGTGTTTGAACTGCCTCTTCTGTGCAGTTACACTAGTTAGTTGCACACTCTCGCTTTTATCAGCCCATTTTAAATGTT
This sequence comes from Calotriton arnoldi, assembly GCA_963921515.1. Taxonomy (NCBI): domain Eukaryota; kingdom Metazoa; phylum Chordata; class Amphibia; order Caudata; family Salamandridae; genus Calotriton; species Calotriton arnoldi. The sequence goes on along the minus strand of CAWUFW010004346.1, from coordinate 345,225 downwards.
TTACTTGTTGTTGTTTTATCTGGCATCTTCTGGTTTTAAAGAATCAATTTAATTTGTGACCTTTGCACACTACGTTACCTCACTGTGATCTTGCACTTTCTGCCTATTTGCACACCTCTTCCGGTCCTCCCCGGTCCGCCACGGCGTCAGCCGATTGATGCGGAGGGAGGACCACAGTCTGTGACATACTTCTGGGACTCCTCCCACTCGGTCAGCGCTACAGGCTCCAGCTGCGCCTATTTAGGGGCGAGCTGGAGCACACGCGCAGCGGACGAGCTTTACTGGGACGCTAGTGTTTGAACTGCCTCTTCTGTGCAGTTACACTGGTTAGTTGCACACTCTCACTTTTATCAGCCCATTTTAAATCTTTTATTTGTTGTTGTTTTATCTGGCATCTTCTGGTTTTAAAGAATCAATTTAATTTGTGACCTTTGCACACTACGTTACCTCACTGTGATCTTGCACTTTCTGCCTATTTGCACACCTCTTCCGGTCCTCCCCGGTCCGCCGCGGCGTCAGCCGATTGATGCGGAGGGAGGACCACAGTCTGTGACATACTTCCGGGACTCCTCCCGCTCGGTCAGCGCTCCAGGCTCCAGCTGCGCCTATTTAGGGGCGAGCTGGAGCGCACGCGCAGCGGACGCGCGCAGCGGGCGCGCCAGTGGCGAGCCGCTCGCGCGTCTAAGGCAAGCCCGTCTGCGCCCGTCCGCGCCTGGACCGGGCCCAGGGCCAGGACCCCTGGCCCAAAACATATTCTGAAGCCTAGATTACCCTATTCTAGGGAGAGCCTTCTTTCACTGGGTCAGCCAAGGGGCAATAAATGTCACCAATTTAGGTGTGAGGAGTTACTTCTAACAGACAACCCTTATTGTTTGGGATGCTCTAAGAAAATTTATAAGGTTGGCATGGAGGAACTAAAATCTGTTAGAACTCCAACCAAGGTTAATAAGACTAAAACAGAACTCAATTTAGCATTGATCAACACCAGGTCTTTGATCAAGCATAAATATGAGATCTCGGATTTTATTACAGGCAACAAGTTGGATATTTTATTTGTTACGGAAACCTGGGGTGAGGAAACATCCGACCCAGATTTTAATATTGCGGTGCCGTGTGTGTATAAAGTTGTCAGGCACGATAGACCCATAAAAAAAGGCGGTGGACTTGCAATTATTCACAAAAGTGAACTCATAGCACATTGCTCAACATTTCCCTCACCAGACTGCGAGGCCTTGTACTTTAATATTAGCGCCTCTGACCAAGAAACCCTCAAAGGATTATTAATATATCGCCCACCTGGGTCCAAAATTAATTTTTTGACAAATTTGTCGTCTTTACTAGAACTGGGTATTTCATCCAGATGCTTTACCATGCTGGGTGATTTGAACTTTCACCTGGATACTTTAGCTGATAAAGAAACTCAGGAACTTTTAGATATCACATCGGATGTAGGTCTCCAACAGCTAGTCGAAGTCTCTACACACCAAGCAGGTCATACCTTGGATGGTGTGTTCACAAACAATCCAGCCCTATCTATTACTTCTATTCTCCCTCTTACATGGACCGATCACTATGCTGTCTTATTTCATTGGGTCCTGCCTGGCTCTATAACTACTAATACAGCTAGCAATAAATTTGCTAGGAGAGCCTGGCATAATATTGACACAGGTGCTCTAGAAGCCCAGCTAAATCAAAGCCCCCGATCTCAGAGTTGGAAGCAGAGGGATCGGCGAGAGGTTACACGTTCTGGCTAGAATCTAACTTTGCCAAACTAGCCCCTGTGACCGAGGCAAATAGAAATAGAAAAACTCCATCGGCCCCATGGTTTTCCGAAGCCCTAAGATTAGACAAACAAGCTTGCAGGAGGCAAGAGAGAACATGGCAGAAAAACTATGATGCAGCTGAAAAAGAACAATATAAGCTCATGCTAGCAGATTATAAGAAAAAAATAATTATGGAGAAGAGTCAATTTTATACGCAGAAAATAGAGATGGCGGGCAACTCCAGTAAGGAACTTTTTACAGTCATAAATAATTTGACGACTGCTAGAAAGGACAGTACTGTGAATTGTACCCAAGATTTTTGCAACATATTGGCCCAGACATTCAAAGCAAAGGTAAATCAGATCTATGAGCAATTTGCCTCACATACCTCTTACAGTGCTGACATAGATCAGGAAGTTAAAGCTAAAACACCTTTTTTAAACTTTACCTCTACTTCCCCAGAGCAGATTGCCACCCTTCTCTTAAAGACTAATTCTGGCTCTCCGGACGATCCTTGTCCTCCGAGGCTATTGCATAATATTAGTCACATTATTAGTCCTCAGCTATCTGGCATTGTTAACCAAATGTTCTCACAAGGAACCTTCCCTACATTGTGGAAACAGGCCTGTATATTACCATTACTAAAAAAGCCCAATCTTGATGTAATGGATCCGGCCAACTATAGGCCGATCGCAAGACTACTGCTGCCTGCAAAAATATTTGAGAAAATTGTTAATATGGAACTGTCTACATACATTCTAGACAATAATGTCTTAGACCATAGCCAATTTGGCTTCCGCTCATGCCATAGTACCGAGACAGCCTTAAGTAAGACCACGGAGGAGATTCGCACTGCACTAGATGGCGGCGGATCAGCAGCTCTGATCCTCCTTGATCTGTCTGCAGCATTTGATACTGTGGACCACAACTTACTGACAGATCGGCTGAAAACCATTGGACTAGGAGGAAAGGCCTTGTCGCTTTTAACCTCTTTTTTAGCAGATAGGTCACAGACACGGGCGATTTTAAATCCACACCTTTTACTTTGCCTTGTGGGGTGCCGCAGGGCTCTTCCTTGAGCCCTACGCTTTTTAACATGTACGTGTCCGAATTAGCACCCTTGATCAGAAGTTTTGATCTAATTCCGACCTCGTACGCTGATGATACTCAATTGGTCATTTCAACCATAGACAAGGATGTCGATCACTCTAACAAATTGCATGAGTGCATGGTCTCCGTGAGTACTTGGATGAGCAAGCATTGTTTGAAGCTTAACTCGAGCAAAACCGAAGTGGTGCTTTTTGGAAAGTTGGCTCCCCTTTGGTCACCAGCTTGGTGGCCTAGCACTTTGGGCCCCCTTCCTACTCCTGTAGTGAAAGCTAAAAACCTGGGGGTCATAATAGACGAGAAGCTGAATTTTAAATCACAAGTTTCTAAGGTGGTGTCCTCTGCATTTTTCACCATTAGAACAGTGCGTAAAATTCTACCATTTATTCCGAAAAACACAAGAAAGGCTGTTCTAACTTCCCTAGTTTTGTCCAAGCTGGACTACTGTAACTCTTTATATATGAATTTACAGTCCAATCAACTTAGAAGACTGCAGTCGGTACAGAATGCTGCTGCCAGATTGGTGCTAGATGTCCCTAAACATCAGTCCATTAGGGCCGGGATACAAAAGCTGCACTGGCTGCCAGTCGCTCAAAGCGTGAAATTCAAGGCACTGTGTATAGCACACAAGGCACTGCACAGAGTGGGTCCACGATTTCTTTAGCATACCTTTAATTGGTACTCCCCCAGTAGACAACTGCGTCGGCTAATGCCTTCTTGATGCCCACTTCTAGAGTCAGGACAACGAACTGGGGGGGGAGGAGTTTCAGTCATAGCACCATTAGGCTTTGGAACTCTCTTCAGCTCTCAGGAAGATACCTTCTCTGATTGAGTTCAGGAAAAATCTTAAAACCTGGCTTTTCAAAAACTAAGTTCGCTATACAGTATGCTGTCCGTAAGCGCCTAGACACCTAAGGGTAGTAGTGCGCTATAGAAGTTGTGATAACATAACATTAAGTAGAGGAGGTGGGAGGGAGGAGAGGCTGGGAGGCGGGAGCAGGGGAATTCCGAGGGGAAATTCCGGGGGGAAGGGGCCGCAGGGGCAGCAGCGGCGAAAGGCAAAAGGAACAGGCAGGCACGAGAAAATAAAAACAGTGGTGGAATTAGAGAAAGACACAGATGGGCACAATAACAGTGGCACAACAGGGAAAAAATTAAGAAAAAAAACGGCTGAGAAAGGTTACGGTGGTTGGAGGCAGTCTGGTCCCAGTTGGAGCAGGCAGCAGGGCAGGAGCGGGCAGCAGCCTCGAACATCCCAAGGAGGAGGTCGGGGTCTGGAGGCAAGAGACGGCACAGCGGAGCAGTGGGGAGAGAGTGGACCTAGACCGAGGGTCGGAGGTCGGAGGTCTTACAGTCAGGCTGCCATCTCTGTACTTTCTCCTGTCCTGCACTGCCCATGGGAGTCCAGTGGTGCACAGGAGCCCCTAAATGGCCAATCCAGCAGCTGCTCAAAAACTGGTAATGCTATTACCAGCATGAGAGAAGTGCTGGGATTGGTGTGAGCGGACTGGTTTTCCACTCACACAGGGAATGGAAGTCCGTGTCTACTCTCCACCCAGCTGTTTAACACAGCTCTGGTTGGAGGCTTCTAAGTGTGCATGTCGGTTTGGCCATCTTAAGGCGGACAGCCAAACCGTCAAGCGCATTTAGCAGTGCCCAGCACTCCTACTCCCTGCTGCATTCTGCTATTGTCACAATGATGCCCCCGCCCGCCCCGCCCTCGGCTCGGCTGGCAGCCTGCAAGAAAAATAAAATGATAATAAAATTATTTTATTATCATTTTATTTTTCATGCTACATTTTGCTTGCTCTCAGTAGTGGGGCGACACTCCTCCACCTTAACAGAGGAGCCACCCTTGCCATTCCACTGGAACGAACTGCCTCTCTATATCTGCACCTGCTCCAACTTACAGGTCTTGAAGAAGGCACGGAAAACATGGTTGTTCTGAAAGCATCTGCCCTTGCCTGCTGCACAGGGCCGAGATACTTCTCTGGGAGTGAGTTGAGCGCTATACCAAGCTTACTAAATAAATAAATGAGAATGAGTGAGTAAGAGAGAGTGCAAGTGAGTGAGAGAGAAAGAAAGAGTGAGAATAAGTGTGAGGGAGCGAAAGTGAGAGTGTGAGGGAGTGAGAATGAGTGAGTGACAGCAATTAAGTCTTTGAGTAAGAATGATGAAAATGAGTGAAAAGTAGTGAGTAAGTTTAACTGTGAGTGAGAATGAGTAAGCCAGAGTGAGTGAGCATAAGTGAGACTGAGTGAGAATGAGTTAGTAGGAGCAAGAGTGATTGCAAGTGCAGTTGACTGTGAGAGAGATTAGGAGCAAGTGATTTAGGGTGAATGAGTAGGAGAACACTGAATGCGAGTAAGTAAAATTAAGTCAGTGAGAGTCATAGTAAGTGCAAGTGGGAGTAAGTGCAAGTGAGTGTGAATGCGAATGAGTGAGTGCAAGTGGTTGAGAGTGAGTGAGAGTAAGTGAGAATGAGTGAGTGAGATTCAGAGATTGAGAGGGACAGTGAGTATGAGTGAGTGAATGTAAATGATCATGGGTAAGTGAGAATGTGGTGTTATGCTTTTGAATCTGCCATTGTTTCTGGCATAATGATTACTAACTTGCAGAAGCTCCCATAATAAAATGCTGGCACTTTCATACTGGGGTAATTTTTGGCATAACGGGCTCCTGTGGTAAAATACTGGCACTGGCATACTAGAGGTAGTGGTTCCCATAAAATGTTGGCAGTCGTTCGCTTTGCTCACCCACTTGGATTAGGGAAAGTATTCCATCCCAATAGTTTCAAAGATCATCTGCCACCACTGGCAAAAGTGGGATTGGCAATATAGTTTCAGTGAATTTGATTAAAGGGGGTAGAGGAATAAAGGAGACACTGGAAACCAACAACCCTGGAATGAGCATAGGCAAACTGGCTAGGAGACCTGCACGTGTGGGTTCATGAATGAGGGGTAGATCTAATAGCATATTCTTACTCTGAATCTATAAGACTAGAAACTCAGAGAGAAGAAAATGTTAGGAAAGCAGAAGGAGAGAGTTTGTAAGCAATACCCAAGGCATAGGATCATTGGTTTAGAGGATGAAAGTAGACTTCGTTTTTATAATGTATTGGTTTGAAGACTGCACCAGGACTAGTATGTTCGCAAAGGGTGCAGAGGATGAAAGTGTGGATGAAAGTGTGTGACCCTTAACCTCCCCTTGTAAAAAAAAGCAACCGTTTATCAAACTCAAAGCGTAGGTTTGTGTGTTTTTTCCATAGAGCAAAGCGCGGAAGGAAGAACCGTGCATCTTTATGAGTGGACCTTCAGATGGAGAGGCGGGAAGTGGCAGCATCAGTGACGTGCCTGCGGTAGGTATGGCGTGCCTCTGCCTGAGTGCATGGCTCTGCTTTCCTCAAAGGTAAAGGGCTCCTTTGTGCTGCAGCGCACCTCCCGTCCCTGAACTTGAGGGAGTGCTTTGCATAGGCAGGATCGAGAGGGTAAGACATGCTGCAATTGTTGAACCGGTGAAGGAGACAGGAGGCTAGTAAAATCTCAGCGAGAACAGGAGTGCCATCCTTATTACTGCTCAGTTAAAAGACAGAAGGAACAAAAGTAACTTTTGAGATCAGGTCCGAATGCAGGCTAGCAGGCAGGCCGGTAGACCGGTCGGTGCAGCCGACGAACGACTGCTAAGTCGGTAAGAGAAAACAGCCAGTAGTTCGGGTACAGGACTGGAAGGGCCAGAAAGGAAGACATGGTGAGAAAGCGGAAGTAGGGAGGAGCAGAGTTTGATACAGCCAAAAAGGGGATGGCTGATTTCTTTAGTGGTGAGTGAGTTACAGTTGTTATTTTGTATTCATTGGATGACAAGGACATACATGTGTGTAAGGCAGGTGGGACCGAGGATACACATAAGTGAGCTTCATACTTCCTCAGTATTAAAGCAAACCTTTTTTTTAATCACAATAGAAACTCAATTCAAGTCAATACAAATTTAGCAATGAGGCTCCCAGATTTGTAAGAGGAAACGAGGCGTTCCAGTGAGTTAATGGAGGGGGCACTACTCACTTCTTTCACATTCATCAAGTAAGAGATCTTTTAGGTGCAGCAGTGATCTCTTCCTTCTCTCCGACGATGGGTTTATTCTTTTCCTATTTATGAGCTTTTAATTTCCTTTTGTCTTTGATATTTTTGAACATGATGCAGAACATTAGCGAAGGAGGCAAATGCATCCGTGTTCACCAGATGTCCCCCTGAAAAACGGGCTGCATGTATTCCAGGCGTATTCATTTCCTTTATACAAGTTGCACAATAATTAGGAAAAACGCCTTGTCAACGTTCTTCAGCCTTAGCACCGTAATCTCTCCTCTCCTCTCCTCCCTGCATGCAACCGCCCTCCTTGCGGGTGGCACGGCTGAGCAGGGCACCCCACCAGTGAGTGTCATTCTTTGCACACGTCTCTTCCACCTCGCCCTCCCATAATGAAGCAGGCAGCACTCACACCAAAGATGCACCGGAGACAGACACCCACAGTAATGTCCCTCACTTTGGTTTCTGAAAACCTCTTAATTTGCATCAAGCATGCCACCAGATGATGTGCGAAACTAAGATTTGAAATTAGATTAAATTCTTCATTTGACTTGAATATATATGACTTCAAACAGCATTTCCATAAGGACTATGGGGCATATTAGCAAGACCGGCGATAAAATTATCGCCGTTTTAGCGGCAGGAAACTGCCGCTAAAGCGGCGATAATGGGCTTGCTAATATGCGTTATAGAATTCAATAGAAGCCCAGGTTAGATGTCCTGCACATCTAACCTGGGCTTCTATTGGAATTCTACTAACGCATATTAGCAAGCCCATTATCGCCGTTTTAGCGGCAGTTTCCTGCCGCTAAAACGGCGATAATTTTATCGCCGGTCTTGCTAATATGCCCCTATGTGTGCCAGTTAGAAACCGGAAAAGCTGCTTCACATTTTGCAGCCTTTTCAACCTTAGTTTAAAGTCAGAGGGGCCTATTCACAAGGACTTATCGCCGAGTTTTCGGCACTTTAGCGCAGCAAAAGTGGAGATAGATTCATCGCCACATTCACAAGCGGGTGCAAACTGCAGACATCGCCAGTATTCCCGCGATAACTGCCGCAAAACTTATCTCCACAGGTGACACCACCAACTAACCCTAATGAGATGCAGAGTAGGCATTCCCGTGCAAAAACAGACGAAAACACCACTTCGCCACATTCACAACAAACTGCCAGATCCGCGATGCGAGTCAAAACCACACGATAAGCCGCGGTAGCAGCAGGGATTTAACACCTGCCTATTGCTGGTGTTAAGCAGGACGACTACCTGCAGTAGATAACGGAGCCCCGCCCACAGCCACACCTGAAGAACAACCGACGCCATGGAGCTACTCATCATGCAGCTTGGAGCCCCAACAGGGCCACAACACCCACCGCCACCACCCCCAGGACCGCCACCACCCCCAGGACCCGGACCGGCACCCCCCCGGACTACCACAGAGGCAGCGCAGAGTAAGACAGCGGACCTACCGAAAACGCACTAGTCTCACAGACCTAACACCCATGGAAGTCATTGCCCACTACAGGCTCAAAAGGACAACCATCCTCCGCATCATGACCCACATCGGCCACAGGCTGACGGTCCCAACACAGCGGACAACCAACATCCCTCCGCAGACAAAGCTGTTGGCTGTGCTGCACATGTTGGCCTCTGGTACCTTACAACCAACAACTGCCAGAGTCGGAGGAGTCTCACAGCCAGCCCTATCAAAGTCCATCACACCTGTCCTGGATGCCATCATCAGCTTCATACCCTAGTACCTTCACTTCCACCACACTGCGCAGGAACAGCTAGAGACCAAGCAAGGCTTCTACGCCATAGCTGGATTCCCTCACGTGTTGGGGGCTATTGACTGCACACATATCCTACTTGTGCCCCCTGCGGACACTGCACACATCTACTGCAACAGAAAGAACACGCATTCCATCAATGTGCAGGCAATAGTGGACCACCGGGGAATGTTCACCAATGTCGTCGCAAACTACCCAGGCAGTGTGCACGATTCCTACATCTTCCGATAGTCCATCATCAACCAGCGCTTCCAGGATGGCACCTATGGAAATGCACTGCTCGTTGGTAAGTACCAAATCAACACACCACACACCTCAAATCCACCATCACACAACGCACAACTGTGGGAATGCACATGTGACAAAACCACATACAACATGTCAATCAACATGCCCACCTACCAGACACGACAACACAACTCCATTGGGATCCTGGGCTTCCCATGTACACAAGCCAGCTACATCATGGCACCACAGCCACACAACAGCTGAATGTGTGGAGAGGCGGAAAGCAGACATGTGTGAAGGAGGCAGGTGACCCATGAATGGGAATGTACACAACGACAAGTGTGGCGTGATTGTGCTGGACAGACTTGGGTATGCAAACCACAGATATGTCCATGCAGACATTAACTGCTGGTGTCTTGAGAGTAGTGGACAGTGGGCGAAAACATGTCACCTCAGGCTGTGGGGTAGATCGCGGAAATGTCACTCGCTGCGTCCCCCCCTGTGTGAGTGAGCGTAGTGGGTTGGCCCGGCGTACGCCAGGCTTGCGCAGGGGTGTGGATAAAAACACAGTGGTGCTGAGCATGGTGCTCTCCCGGAATGGCCAACGTGACTGCCAGGGCAGCGCCTCTCAGCCCGCCACGAGGCCGACGGCATGAGCAGCGGGGCCTGTGACCCTCTGCGCCTGCTGCACCCCAAGCCGCTGATCCCCAGGCCCGACTTGCCCGCCCCAGAGCACCCAGGCCGCACTGCTCACCTGCCGACACCGGCGTGTGTCAAAGAGGGTCCACCACGTGCCGGTGCAAGCTCCAAGCCCCATGCCCGCGACCTTGGCAGCCTCCTCAGACCATCGCTGTCCTCCGTGACACAGGCCCCCAGAAGTCCTTATTTGTTGACATACTCCACCGCTGCAGCCGGCCTACACTGCAGTACAGTAGGTCCCACATCTAGAACTGAGTCTTGATTAATCAATGGCAGAGTTCATGCCAGTGAACGCAGGGAGAGGAGTGAGAGGAAGATGCGGTTCAGTCTGGTGGAAAAACGGATCACCGTTACGGAGGAGGTCGACCACTAGCAGGGACTGACCTGGTGCCACTAACTCTGTGCGCCGTGAGTCACCGTCAGCCTCCGGCAGAACATTGTTGGTGTCTGAGCCTGTGGCCTGGGGGTTGTCATCAGCAACTGGCAGGTACGGACTTGGTGTTTGGCATGAGTCTGTGGCATTCATATCCGCCATGTTGCCGGACACAGCTGGTATGTGCCCTCTGCATCATGCCCTGGGGGTACACCTTCCACTCTCCCCCGAGACACTCCGCGACAACCACCTGTGATGCCTACGAGACCCTGCTCTGCTCTCATGACCCTACCCCAGTGCCCCGCAAGTCAGCGTCCCGTGGCGGTAGGCCCGTGTCGGCCGTTGTGCATCCGGGGCCACTAACTCTGTGCAACTCAAATCATGGTCCCTTGCTGGTCGAACATTGCATTTCTGAGTGCCTGATGACTGTTGTAGTTGTTGTCAGCACCAACCACTCCCTGAGGGCTGGCTTACACTCACCCCACACACAGCCAGCACAGGCATCACTGGACTAGTGGGCCTGCCAACACATCATGCCGAACCAAGTATTGACTCTTTTCTCTCTGCACTGTCACAGGTGATCAAGGATATGCACTCTGCCCTTGGATGATGACACCCCTCCGAGACCCGAACACACCCGCCCTGAGGCAGTACAATGCGGCCCACATACGCACCAGGGGCATTGTGGAACGCACATTTGGCGTGTTGAAGTCATGTTTCAGGTGCCTGGACATCACAGGTGGAAGGCTCCTGTACAGGCCAGACATCGTGTGCAAGAAGATCGTTGCATGTTGTGTGTTGCACAACATCTGTGTATGCACAAATGCCCCATGGATCCAAGTGCCAGAAGCACCGGACGATGATGAGGACGATGGGGCAGGTGGCCCACATCCCACTGCAGCTGCGGCAGAAATAGCCCGTAGGAACACCCTCATTGCCAATTTCTTCACATGAGCACGTCACATTGTGACCGACCCTGGCAATGATGGGACAGTACAAAATGTCCACAGGCACAGCATGTGTGAAATAAAAAATAATTGCAGGTTACAGGTTGTACTCGTACATTGTCATGTCACAGTTTCCTGCTATGCCAGATGTGATTGGTCATGTTGTGCACATATGCGGCACCAGTTGTGTCCTTTGTTCTGTTGTGGAGGTGTTGCTGTTTGTACCACGATGTTATTCTTATGTACGTATGCTGCACGGTGGGTGAGTCGCTCCTGCAGCTCTGATTTGGCTGCCACTTATCCCTTTCATGCAGTGTGCCTTTCAGTTCTGTGCTTCTACAGTGCTGAGATGGTGCAGACTTGGGTAACTTGTGCTCTTTGTCGAGTTGTGACTCTTGGGCATGGTTTGTCCGCAGATGTGTTGTTGACGTCAGGGGTTGTTTGTGCAGGTGGATGTGTCCGAGTGTGACCTGCTCCTTTCCGGTTGTGGTCCGTACTCAGCCACCTCAGTGTTGTGGCGTGCACATTGTCATGATGATTGGCCTGCAGCCATGCTACTCGTCATGTGGTGTCTCTTGCATTGTCAGTGTGGCTGACGTATATGCATGTTTGCTGTGTTTCGCACGTGTGCATGTGTTGGTTGTGTGATTGGTGATGTGTTGGGTGGGGGCCCCTTTGGGCACATGGTGGACGTGGGACTACTTGGTGTTTGTGTGTGTGCTGAAGTGTTCCCGTGGGATCAGGGACATGATCCAGAGTCATTGTGGGTGTGCAGTGTGCTCTGCTTAATTGTGCATGTGTGCCATTGTGCCCATCTCCCCCGTCCCCCCACTCCCTGGTCGGTACGCACCCTGTTGATGTAGTGTCGGGTTATGTTGAGCAGTGTCCGGATCCCCAACTCCTGTCACCATCTCCCGACTGATGACTGTGGCCACCATTTTCTCCATGTCATTCAGCTCCTGTTGTTCTGCTGGCCCCCCTCCTCCGAAGTGCGTTGCTGCTTTCATGTTGGCAGCGAGTTTCTGCTTGGTTTTGCCATTCACATCAATCCAGCGCCTCTTGTCCTCTTCCATTGTCCTCCTCGGCGCTGCGACAGCATTCACATGGTCCAAGATGGTGTGCCATCTTTGCCTCTTTGTTGCCAATGACACGTTGGAGGTGACGTAGAGTTGGTGGTGGTGTTCTATCTCATCCGTGATGATTATCGGGTTTTCCTGCAGACTGTACCCCGTCTTCCTCTTCTCATTGCCCTTCCACAACCCCTGGATTCCTGGCTGTTCCTCCGTGGGGCTTGTGGGGTTCATGTTGTCCTCTGCAGTCGGTCAGGGTGCATCCGTGGTACTCTGCAGTTCATTTCCTTTTTGGTGGCATTTTGCGTATGCTGTTCTTGTGCTTTTTCCCGCATTACACGTGGGTATTGCTGGCCTCTCACTGGTTATCACTGTTTTCTTATCGCGTTTGGGCCCATCGCGACTTTTTACGCGTTGGGGTTTGTGTTTTTATCTCCATCGCGGTGGTTGTATCGCAGACATTGGCAGCGTTTTCGGGAGACTATCGCATGGTACCGCCGTGTTGTGAATTCCACGTTAACACAGGGTTATTTTCCCGCGATAGACTGAGATGTGTAAAGTTGCGTTAACCTTTTTTGGCGATGTTTAGCGCACGTTCTTGTGAATATGCCCCAGAGTCTATTTCTGGCCCTTTGATGTTCATGGGTATTCCCAAAGCAATAGACTGGCAGAGGTAGTAAAGGCTGCCTACCCTGAGTGTCTCTTAAAAGTTGACAATGCAGCTGTGAAATTAGCACAAGAGCATTTTAATTCTCTTTCCTCTGTGAGTAAGTGGGCTGCTTTCATGCACCAAAACATCAGTCAAGCCTGATATATTGTTTTGCGGTTCTAAAGCCCATGATTCACAAAATCACACGCTTTGTGACACAGAAAACCCAAATCGCAATGTTTTGAAGATATAATATGTGTAGCGAATGTCTTTGTGACTCACAATATGCACACTGAGGTTCCTTGCAATTTGGAAGGAGAAGGGGCAGTGAAAGGGACATCCTCGCCTCCAAATGATTCGCAATGAGATCTATCACTGTTTTGCGACTACAACCCAAAACACCGATGACACAGCAACTCCTCTAAAGGAGTGGCGTGAAAAGTAAAAGCTGTCCTGGAGAGACAGCTTCCACTCTGTGAATCGAGGCTTAGGCATTAGGGCAGAGAAGAATAAAGCAATCAAGGGACCACTGTGTCCCTCCCCAGTGCATTTGCATCATGCCACGGTTTTTTAGGTCGAGCATCAGCGCACATGCGCTGTCTGCAAGACCTGTTGTAGTCACAATACCGAGTAAGGTCCCGCCTGCTGCTTACCGTTCCAGCGTCAGGCTTCTTTGCTGCTTCCTCATTCGTTCGGGCTCTCGATACATCACTTCCATGTAGAGCTCAGGAGCACTGCTCAAGTACATATTAATTTCCTTTAATAAGTGGCCCTCCGCCTTAATGCAGGTACTATTTCTAGCCCCTTCATGCTGTCGTTTAGAAAAACTTTTATTTTTTTAGGTCTCGCCTACGCAGCGCGCATGCGCTGCATAAGCAAAAAGACCTTTTGCGATGGATTCGGCTTTTCAGCCAAAAACGTGCACGCGTTCCATTGCCTTCAATGGCAACCCGTGCACGTTTGGCGATTCACTTGCGGGAGCGAGCGGCGCCATATGGTAGCAATTATCGCTACTGGCGCCGCTCGCTCCCGCAAGTGAATCGCGCAGGCTCCCTTCTCTCCCCCCTCCCCCTGCTGCCGTGCGAGGCGCGTGCGCTTGTTTTTAGTACTCTGACCCTTCTGATGGGATTTGCTTTAGCATATTTTGGTACACTGCTGCTTACTTAGTTTCTAGTGATAGACTGAGCAATGCCTTTGTGGCCTTGGAGTGGGAGACACCTGAAAGAATGCACCAGAGCGTTTAGAGCAGTCTGCATTCCTTGTACAGATCCCGTTTATGGGAATCTGCAAGACTGCCACCTGAACATCAGTGCATTCTTTAGAGAAGGAGAACTAGGGAGACAAACTAACCACTAATGAAATGCTCTTGGGCATATCAGTTGTTCCGCAAATCTGGGTCTTTCTTGCCGCATACAACTATTTTGCAGCATTTGTTGTTTTTTGTCCATCTCAGAGCAATGGAGCGTGGTCCATTTCACCATTTTCTCAAAATTTAATTTTCTGTGAAGGTTTGCTTTCTTTGTGTGGTAGGATGTTTTTTATGGCAGTGTAGCTTCAAGTTGCATTTTTTCTGGGTGCTTTGAAGGTACAAACTGGCAAACAAACAGAGAAAAGACAATAGCTGGAGAGTATTTTTTATTCTGTATCTTTGGTCTGGCAGAAAGAGATCGGAGTGCAGACATGGGCACAAAGTCCAAGGTTCCCTTTTTACAGCGATCATTTAGCTGGGTGGGGAAGTTGTAACACTTTATGATGACCGTCATAGGTATGTTTGTCATTGATTGCCTCCTGTGAAGGACAACAAGGTTCTCTTGGCAGCGGATATATTAAAGACGAAAGTAAACTTACTCTGCCTTTTAAACTCTCTGGCACAGAACTAGCTAACCTGACTACGCACACCTAGGGTGCAGGGCAGAGATAACCCTGTTAAACATTAAAAGAAGAGAGATATATCTGTCTCCGCCCACTCCCCCAAGCAAGGGGAACTTGTGGAGCGGCTGATAACAAGCCATGGGCCCGCTGGGTGCTTGCAGGCCTCACCCCGTGACAGCATCAGTCTCATGAGAAAGCAGTGAGAGCAGGGCTCCTTTTAAAAAATAACAAATAAAAAAACTTCACGAACCTAGTCACTGGAATTCAAACCTGGAAACGGCCTCATTGCTGGGCTGTCCCTGAAATCCGTGTGTCATTAATGTCCAGATTTAGTGCATCCTAGCCCAAAACGTGTGCCTATCGTTGACCTAATGCAATTAAACCATCTTTAGTGCAAAATTCTCTCTTGCTAGGATTGCACAGAGTGCTTGGGAACTGCACATCTCCCAGGGAAAGGCAACTATTTTACGTTTATAAAAAACCAGGATCTTTAATGCATGGCATTTGATGAATAAAGGCATTCTCAAATGTGAAATCCGCCCGTGTCCATTATATCCAGAAGGACGTGCTCCCATGTGTTACATGCTTAGCCTCGCCTCTTTTCTTTTATTAAATCTGTGCCCAGCCCAGCTGGCTATTTCGTCAGTTGGACAGCATTGTAATACTGTGGTGCTTTCCTCTTTCTTCCTTTTTGTCCTGTTGCTTTTGTATCCCTGTTTATGTGCTGTCTTCGCCCCTCTAAATAGGTTGACAACCACTTTTCTGTTCTGTCAAGCCGGGGCTGTGGCTAGCCAGTTTGGAAGGCAAAGATATGTTAGGACGCTGCAGGAGATGAACAGTGTGGGCAGGGAGCTTGTGGCACCAATATATAAATATGGATCACTTGGGTCACTGGCCCTTTCTGGCTCCATTTCAAAACTTCAAATGACCCAGGACAAATAAGACACAGTTGAGCAGAGCTGCCATGAGACGGCACCGACAGGAAAGCATGAGATTCAGTATTCTGGAAGGAGAGTTGTGAAAAGAAAACGGGGCTGGTGCATTCAGCTACACTGGATAAATACCAGCATTGGAGGAAGTGGAGAAGGCGCAATGAGACTGCATAGCTGTCTGTCCCATATAGGACAGACATCGGGGAGCAGTCCCGGTGTTAAGGTATAAATGAAACTAGAGACATGGAGAGGGTATAGGTGTCCGGATTCCTTACCTTATGTCAATATCTATATGCATGGCGCTTGACGCATACCTTTTTCAATCAGAATGCCATCAACCTTAGCAATCTCCCGTCAAATCCCGACTGCTCGAAGATCAATGAAATCCTCTGTTCTGTTTTAGCTTAGTATTCACAGGTTTTATTTAATGCGAATTAATTTTTAAAATTTTTATGAATAGTTCATGTTTGCATACATTGACTGTTTCCTTAGAAGTTGTAAAGTATTTGGGGTGGTGGAGTTCATTCAGTGCTACTCATCCGAGCTTTAAGTGGGATGAAAAAACAGAAGGGTCTCTCAAAAGGGTGCGGCCGATGTAATTAGGGCGGGGCTTAAAAAGTCAGCTAAAAATGTACACTTAGCATAGTGTGCGGCCCGGCTGGTAATTGGCTGCTTCCGTCACTGCATCCAGATATATAATACAAAAAGTAAAATTACACCTACAACAAGCCAGGACTATTGGCTTTGCCAATGGATGTTAGTTGTATAAGATAAATAAGCAACAACTATGGCTTCGTTATGTAGAATATTTTAAATGCTTCAGTTCTGAAATAATGAGACTGTGAAAGAGCTATAACGAGTCACTCTGAAGTTACATCAAAGGCAGTGAAGGGTGGTAGTTACAAAATTAAGATTTTTTTTTTCATCCTGAGGGTGAGGGCAAAAATGGAGAGCCCAATAGGAACCTGCCTCAGCACCTTCTTTTTTTAGGTCTCACCTACGCAGCGCGCATGCGCTGCATAGGAAAAGACCTTTAGCCATCGATTCCCTTTTTCAGGCAAAAACGTGCACGCATTGCATTGCTTTGAATGCAACACGTGCACGTTTGACGATTCCCTTGCGGGAGAGAGCTTTGAAACCATGTGTTTGCAATTAACATATGGTTCCTGCTCGCTCCCGCAAGGGAAGCGCAGCCCCCCTCCTCTCTCCCCTCCCCCTGCTGCCTCCTTCTCTAATCGTCAGCGCGCGCTTGTTTTTTTAAATTTGGAACGACTGCAGGATCAAAATTCACAGTGTAGAAACCGGTTTCTTGCTAATTTTCCCCGTCCTTACCTCCTGCAAAAGGGGCAGCTCCAACCCGCGGGTGCAGTCTGGTGCTGCTCGGGGCTCCGGGGGTGCAGCCTGATGCTCGGGGCTCCGAGGGTGCAATTTAAGTTCCTCCTGAAGGATTCACTCCCCACCCCTGCTTGAAGACCTGCTTACTGCCACTTTGAAAAACTTTCATACAACGCAAGGGCCTGGGGAATCTGCCCTCTCATGTATCCATTTGCGCATGGTTATTTACTTGCCTCAAGACATTCAGTACTGTAGGTCAGACGGGCATGGAGCGACTCACCCTTAAAGTGGGCACCATGTGCGTCCCACCGAGATGCTGGTAGTTCAAGAGTCATCCCCTAAACTTTAAAAGGTGTATTGTAAAGTGTTTCGCTCCAGGGCCACGGACTAAAGATTTCAAACCACGTTTAGGGAACATACAAAACATTTAAGGCTCCCATTTCTCAATTTTTTGCAGGTCTTTCGCTGGGTGTCCACGCTAGAAGAGGACATGGCTGCAACGCATTCTTTCAGCACCGCTCGCCCTCTGCGTCACTGACTCCCCAGCACCAGCTTCAGGTGTGGCCTGCTCAGATAGTATCAGGACTACTCACGGTCTCGTCACTGAATTCTCTTTAGTACAAAACACGACGCCTCTGCTTCCGGACACACACTTCCAGCGTGGGCACGGAAACACACATTTTTGTAGAATTAGTAACCCACCCATGACATTCAGGTGCACATGCATTCTTGGATCTAACTCGCCATGAAATGGGTGACCAGTGTAGATCACCCCATGCCACCTCGGATGCAGTGCTTCGCTCCGAGGATTAAGCAAAGCTATCTAATGCATTCTGGGAGTTGTAGTTCCAATTTACCGACACTGGATGCAACTAAACTCGCACACCTTAACAACTAATTAATAGAACACAAGACCAGGAGTGGAGCACTGCGTTCTTAGTGACAGGGTCACAATACCTCTAAAATTAACAAATATTTTATTGGGGCTCTATTAATCTTGCACCTGGGTTCCTTGCCGTCCAAGAGGTCCGCAAAAGATCCAGATCTTAAGCTATCCAGTTCCACAAGAGAGTAGCTCACCCAGTCCGTTGTTTTTTGCTGCTTACTGGGTGGGATTTGTAGTCCTATGAAAGCCATTCTAATACCATGACTACAAGTCCTGGAATTGATTATCTACTCACTCATGGAACTGTTAAATTCCTGAGCTCAGGACACCCCTTAGTATGTTTCCCCAAACCCTGGTTGAACTGCACTTCCGGGCCTCCTCCAAATTATCAACATTCCTTCCGGAAAGGCCACCCTCCTTGCCTCCAGGGTACAATCCAATCAATCACCGACCACTGCAAGATGGGAAAACACGAAGCAGCATCACAAAGTGGCATGTGGTCTGTGCCCGCCGCTTGGAGCAAATACATGCCTGGGCAAAATGTGCGACTTCAAATAATGAAACTCGGTTTCATAGCTGTCATACAAGTGCCCGATTATATGAACTGACAAAATCGTTCATCTAAAAATCTAACACCAACTGTTGTGGCTTTTTGGCACCCCACCCCCTCCAAGGAACCATTCCAAAGTCTTGTGGCACCACTGGAATTCACCTTTGGGCATCCCTCCCAGCGGTGACTCGAGTCACCGACGCAAGAGTGCGCCCTCTAGCGGGCATTAGAGCTGGTTCTCAGTCTTTTCATCTGGAACGACCAGCTTTCTGTCTGCAGCAATATGGGAAGCAGGCTTGTATTTATGGACACATAACTTGACACCACACTGACAAAGGTGGATATCCCAGTGGCGAATAAACGGGACCCCTTTGAAAAGAAGTGATGCACTTGCCACCCTGTATCAAAATGGCTTGATTTATTTGTACTTTGTATTGCACTGGTATTTACAGAGTTCACTCTATACACTTTGTTAGGCCTAAAGCCATGGCAGGATAACAGCTACGATTAGCCACAGGGCGCTTAACCCGCCTACAGGTATCCATGAACCCCTCTGGCTGCTAGACAGTTAGGTGCAAACAGAACAGTGTCTATTCAGTCCTTGGCCTTCACCTTACCAGTCATTGTTACATGGTGCTTTGGTTCAGGTGATTACAACACCCAAAATGCACTGAGTTGTTGCGTGATAACCTAGGAGTGGACCACCTATATACTGTCTGGCATACAAGGAGCGACCTGCAAACACTACTTGCTTTGCAGTCATTTTTTGTACAACTCTGTACAAGACACACGTTTGGCTTTTATGTTGTTAACTATTTCGCCTATTTTTGTTTCACGGTTATAAAAGTAAACACGTTTCTACCAACAACAAAAAATTACAAAACTAAATGCTACACATTTTTTATTCTTTCACACTGCTGACTATAGACTCATCACTTAACTGGTGTTAAGCTTTATAACAGCAAGAGGGATGAGAGAAGCCGAGTTCTTCGAAACTGAATACTTGTTACTATTATAAGGTACACATGTGCAGGCACAGGTTGCCTGCATTGAAAATGGTTTCTGAAAACCAGCTACTTTTAACGCTACCACCAATGGAAATTTTCAGATGCCACAGTAGAAAAGGTGTTGCAAATAAGTTCTATATCTAAAGCAAAACTTGGGTACCTCTCTCACTCAAACAACCACAAAGTTGGCAATTGTGGCATGCGCTGCATAGGAAAAAGACCTTTAGCCATCGATTCCCTTTTTCAGGCAAAAACGTGCACGCATTGCATTGCTTTGAATGCAACGCATGTACGTTTGGCGATTCCCTTGCGGGAGCGAGCTTTGAAACCATGTGTTTGTAATTAACATATGGTTCCTGCTCGCTCCCGCAAGGGAAGCGCAGCCCCTCTCCTCTCTCTCCTCCCCCTGCTGCCTCCTTCTCTCCTCGTCAGCGTGTGCTTGTTTTTTTAACTTGGAACGACTGCAGGATCAAATTCACAGTGTAGAAACCGGTTTCTTGCTAGTTTTCCCCGTCCTTACCTCCTGCACAAAGGGGCAGCTTCAACCCGCGGGATCTGGGGGTGCAGTCTGGTGCTCGGGGCTCCGGGAGTGCAGCCTCCTGCTGCTCTGGGCTCCGGGGGTGCAGCCTGATGCTCGGGGCTCCGAGGGTGCAGCCTGCTGCTCCGGGGCTGAATCCTGCACCGCCCAGGACCCGGCAGCCAGCACAGGGAGTTCCACACAAGCTCGGGGAGGCGGAGGAGGGCGCACGTAGCACCGTTTTCTTCCCCCCTTCGCCGTCTTTCCTTCCAAGTCCGGAAACTCTGGCTAACGCTCCGAAAGGCTCGGCCGTTGGGAGCTAAAAACAGCTCGTCGTGTTTTGTCATTCGGCTACACCCTGCGTGTGCTCCTTTCCACTGCCGCAGCGGAGAGCGGGTGTCTGTGGGGTGTCTGTGGACCACACAGCGTCCCTCAAGGCGGACGTCCAAAAAAAAACCAATTATTATTAAAGATACTTATTTTTAGAGTATAAATAAGAGAAGAGGCATTTCGAGAAACAGTGAAGCTCGCAGGTGTTCATGACATGGTACAGGCATGTCGGAGCTCTGGACCAGCCTGGTTTACATTACCACGTTAATTTACATTATGTCATGTAATGGTAGACGTGCCTCTTTGTTTTTTTACCAGCGCCCTGTTGTGTGCTTTCATGTAATGGTGGCCGCGGCGCTCCACTTTTTTTTTTTTAGTTTCCATCCTGTTGTCCTTTACTTTGTTCTCGCCCCCTCCCGTTGCCCCGAGTCCCTGTGCGATGAGCTGAGCTGGCGGCTGAGCGAGGACAATTATAGAGGTGCTGCTACTCAGTGCCTGACAGCACCGGCCCATTTAAAGCACTTGTGTATAGTGTTTTAAGTACTGGCGAGTTTTTGTGACTGTCTTCTGCCTTTTTATGATATTTTGCATTTTGTTTATGAGCAGTATCAACAGTGTCTAAGGAAGTTGACTGTGACATTTTAATTCAAAGTGATGTTGAGCACTTATGGTGTAAGCCCTCAACACCGTTTTAGTTTTGGGCTTGAGTTGAAACTGTAAGCAAGTTTATTAGTTCGCTTTTGTACCAGTTAAGGTCCTTCAAACGTTTAACAGTAGTAAAAACTGGATAAAAACTTACAAAGCTTTACATTATTTAAAGGCCTGCATTCGAAATATTAAAGAACCTCCCAATGTATTATTATTTTGGATATTTTCGCATTTCATTATATCTTTAAGTGCAGGTGTCTCCTTATCGGGGGCAACAAGGTTTTACTGGAGTCATTCATGATTTTTGCAAAATAAAATGATAGAGGTTAGAGACATCCCAGTGCGACCAGACAGTGGGTGCGATTTATCATCCTTTTTCATTGATGACTCAACACTCCACATAAGTGTTTGTTCCAGTTGTCCTAAGTGTACTTTCAGCGTCCAACATCTCATTTCTTTAGACTGTGTATTCTTGAGATAATCGCGTGTAGTTCTTTCCTTTTCAGGTTGTGATGTGATCATATACACTGTGCTGTTTACATATTGTGAATTCATAGTGAAGAGCTCTCCTTCAGAATCAACAATTGTAACTATCAGTGCACTCTGATCCTGGTAGCCGAAGTGAACTCCATACTACGTTGTTCACTATTTAATTATTTTGAATGCAAAAGCAAAATTGTGAAGCGTTCAAACCTCCTTCAGGACATTGTCTATGATATAGAAAAACAAAAGAATCAATAAAAGAAGCTGTGGTTTGGCCATTAAGAGGCAAACCAGGTTGAATCTGGGTGTTGCTCGTAGGTATGGAACGCTCTGCCCTCATGCACCTCACGTGCGTTGGACTTTGCAGCGTTGCTTGATCACTCACTGAGGAGGGTGAAGATGCTGGTGCTGTTGATGATGGTTGCCACGGTGACAGGATGCGATATGTTAGATGTAGTACAACTGCCGATACCGAGATCCTAGTCTGATGCCAATGTCTGACTCCAACAAACCTTTATGTCTACTATTGAACCTCAAACATGCTTTCCAGACACTTCGCACATGTCCACCACTCCCAGTAACGTCTCACATCTAACCTTTCCTGATCCACCTCACCTATCCCTATTCAGAACTCTAGAGTAAATGCAAGAGATCTCGTGCACACATGTAACAACCAGTGCTTAATTTGAGCCGGTGGTTTCCGGTGCTGGCACCGACACTTAATTGTCGACACTGGCGCCTGTACCAGTCTGCCTCAAGGTAGCGCTATCTGAGATGACCACAACAACAGTCAATTATTCATTCAATATACATTAAACAGACTATTACCTGCCGCCCAAGCCATTCTTATAGTTTTGGGGGCATGGAATAGTCTGAAGTGTCACACTTGTAGGAGTGTGATGGTTAGTAGCTGTGTTTGTACTGTGATTGGCAGCACTGTCAGGGGCAACGGGTTGTGCAAGCTGCAGTGGCCTCCCGACGAAAGCCCTGGCACTTATTTTTGTTTTACAAATTAAGCACTGGTAATGACCTTAAAGCAACTAATCCTCATAGGAAAAGGAAGCACATATTACTAATCTACATATTTACCTCTAACCTTGAGTTCTGGAGTTGTGTGCTACTGGCCGCAAAGCACTTCAACACCACGTCAAGAGTAGAAAGCGCTATATAAATACAATTTACAATTACAGTGGGCGGAGACAATGGCAGGTCAGAGCATTCAAAATGGCGAAACCAAACATGAAGGACCGCATTGACAGACCTAACAATGCAGATAGATGTCTCTGCTTTTTTTTATTTTTTATTAATATTTTTATTTGCATTTAAACAATAAACACTTAAATCATGAGTGTGAGATATCCAGGCATCAATACACATTGACAATCGATGATAGATAGAACAGGTCGCGACTTCCCCCCCGATCAAGGGCAGGGCTCCCCAACGTAGGATTACATAGGTATATATATTGGAGGACCCCTCAATATCTAGCAACAGCTCTGTCGACAATGCAGGCATTAGAAGAGTCAAGGCGCATTTCCCGGTTCCCCTCCCGACAGGCTCGATCCCTCCTCCCCCAACTCAATCTCCAAGCCATAGTACCGTAACCAGGGAGTCCATATTTTACGGAATTTTCGAGGACAACCCCTCGCTATATATGTTGTTTTCTCCGCCACCATATACAAATTTAAACAGTTTCTCCATTCCTGTATGGTAGGGATTTGGGAAACGCCCCAGTAGCGAGCTATGTCTCTTTTGGCAACTACCAATCCCAAATTGACCAATAGAAGCTTATATCGTGGAAGATCCACTTCCGTGTTGATCCCCAATAGAATAGAGCGAGGTTCTACCTCTAGTTGAGCCCCCAATATAGTATTCAATTCCCGCACCACTGTGGACCAATACATTTGTATCTTAGTACACTCCCAGATTGTGTGCATGAATGTCCCCCGCTCTGCATGACATCGAAGGCACTACGGGTTCTCTGCTCTACCAATTGCATGTAGCCTCGCCCTATCAAAATAAGTCCTATGAAGGATTTTGTACTGTACAAGGCGCAGTCGCAGCTTGATCGCCACTTCACGGGGATGCATAAGGGCGGCCTCCCAGTCAAGGTCTTCTAGCGGGCCGGTAGTACGTTCCCACCTAACCCTGAGCGGGCCCAGGTTATCAGGAATATTATTAAGTTGTGTCCTATAAGTTAGTGAGATAGCCTTGCAAGGGATCTCTTCCTGGAGGAGTCTCCCCTCTAAAGGGGCACACCGTGGCACAGGCCCAGGGGCTGAAGGAAGCCGAGCGGCCTGTGAGAAGTCTTGAGAGCGAGGCCTGTCTTTGCAGCTCTTCTTAAGTGAATGGTTTCTCTTCAGCAGATCTTTCCCCCCTGGTGCTCAGCTCATTGCCGACATGTCCGGATTGGCCATTTTGATACCCCGCCATTTTCCCTGTCGGCTGCAGGGCACAGAGCTGGTTTCAGAGCAGAAAGGACTGCCATGACCCAACCATGCCCCCGTAATCCCACTCTACTCACACCCTCCTGCAGTGAGGGCTGGCTTGAAATTTTTGCTGCGGCTGATTTTGGTTTACGATCTGTCCCTAATTGCTGACAACTGTACCGGGGTAGCAGTTCTAAGTTTTTATTCTGTTATTTTATGTATTTTATTTTTTGTTTTTATGTTGCGCTAATGGGTTGTCACACCTCCATCGGTCTGCTAAAAAAAACACTGGTACCCACCGCATACTGCCAGGATTAGCTCAGCAAAATCCACACGAGACCTCTCTTCCAGAAATCATCCGTATTTTGTAAGGAATCCAAAATAGTTCATTGTGGGATTCAGTGACGTTCCTACAAGAGCATTGTGGTTGTTCGCCCTCTACTTAAACAAGCATTGGCATAGCCAATAGATCTCGCCTTTGGGACCTTATAAGTGTTTAGCCATGCAACAGTTGATGTTGTTGCACCAAGGATATTGTGCTGGATAACTAAACACTTATAAGGTCCCAAAGGTGAGACCTATTGGCTATGCCAATGCTTGTTTGAATTGCCAGTGCTGAGCCCTGCCCATTCGTGTAAAGTCACATGTTTAATTTTATGTTGCTATTGATGAATATGGGATCAATCAATCAATATTTGGGAACGGTTTGTTGACTTGACTACAATTTCATGTAAAAAATCATCTCCTATTGTAGAAAAAATGTATCGCATACAAACTCAACATGGCACTTCGATCAACAGCAGTTTCTGAAAAATAAAGGCCACTGAATTCTTATATGTATGACGTACAGGGTCACTTTCTGAATGATACCAACATTCCTTAATGACAGTGCTTCTGGAAAAACACCGAAATTCAGCGGAGCGAATATAGACCTGTACCTGGGGTATACATTGTGGGATCTCGGAGAAATTTAGCAAGACAAATGCGGCATTCGGCCTTCGTAGAGATTTGTCTTCTGGTGTTGGTCCGGGCAGCTAGCATGGATTATTGGAGATAGCAGTGAGTGCCTGTTAAAGTCTGGTAGTGAGAAACCAAAGGGGGTGGGGGGAGGGGAGGGGATGTTAAGCAAGTGAAAAACACACCTCCGCATCTTGGAAATGGCTGCGCCAGTCGAACAGGGCTCTCCTCCGCATTTGCCGCTTCAGAACAAACAAGCATTGGCATAGCCAATAGGTCTCGCCTTTGGGGCCTTATAAGTGTTTAGCCATGCAACAGTTGATGTTGTTGCACCAAGGATATTGTGCTGGATAACTAAACACTTATAAGGTCCCAAAGGCGAGACCTATTGGCTAGGCCAATGCTTGTTTAAATAGTTGCTTTTTCACTAGTTGCTTCTTGTTCTCCTCCGGTTGCACTTAGTACACCGTGAGCCTCGCAGCCAGGCCATGGACGAGGCGGAGGAGGAAGGATCTGTGAACTTCTCAGGACACAGGTAAATAAAGCAAGCCACAATATAATTAGTCGAGATGTGGGAAAATGCGTGGCTTTGTTCACATTGATCGGGTCGTTGTTCACTGCCTTAATGGGAATGCAAGGTAGTGGGCATATTAAACCAGATTTGTGAAGAAAGCAGTTTTTAAACAACTGCTTGTGTTTTCAGCCGATCCTCATTTACTTTTGCAGTTTTATAGAGCAAACTCGACCCGAAGGTGTCAGAGCGCTTTACATGAGCACCAGTTACGTTACACAAGGACATATTCATTTTTACACACGGGGAGATTAAGTGATTTGCCATGTGAGATTCCTGTTCAAAAGGGAACTTTTATTTGTCCAAATAATGTCAACGATCATGGCAAAGCAGTGCTCTGGGTTGGAATAGCTCCAGCTGCACAGGTGCAATCCATCCTGCTTCGATAGGATGCCTTCCGAAGCGGTGCTTTGTTTTATTTTACAACCAAACATGGACTTCTCTGGCTGAGAGACAGCCCTGCACATAAACAAAGGCCCACTCTGGTGTGTGCTCACGAGTGCTTCACTAGCTGAAAACGGAATCTCATACCTGTCCGTATCAGTATTTAAAGTCATGCTTTTATCCATAGAAGCACCAAGGCAGAGCACCTTCTATACAATGACTCTGTAGATCCATTATTAATGCCAGAGATGCCGACCCTGTTCACATTTTACCTCAATTTGCTTTCCCTAAGAGTAGTTCCTTTTCTTCTTGCTGTTTCTTTGTGTTTTCATTTCTATAGTCAGGGTCCCTGGAATTATGCAGCAGTAGAGCGCTAAATTATCCTACAAGAAAAGGCAAAGCATGCAGCATAATGCATCACATTTTTAACAGTATTACTTGATTATTTTGTCCTTTTTACACATTACACATGTTAACACTGTTTGGGAAACAATTTTCACATCACTAGTACTAGCTAGTTTAACAAACAAATACAGAAATAGGCAACTGAAAGATAACCAGTTAACCTTTGCGAAGGGCCCTCCACTGCGTGCAAACACATGTTGCCATGGTTTTATTAACTTTAGAATTGTTTGAGCTACAAACAATTTTTTTTAATATCTCGAGATTATGCAGCAGATAATATATTTTGTGTCAAATCCATAATTATGTGAAAAACTCTGCAGCTATAGAATAGCATAATTCCAGTGCCTCCTGTGAGCTGAGTTCCCTTTAGGTGTCTGGCTGTGTTCAGATTGTGGAAGGATTATTATGTTGGCGCATTCAGATTAAGAGCTATGGAACTGAAGCCAATGTGCCTGTCAGTGCTTCATAAAGGTTCAGGCTACATATCTGATACCTCTTTAGGTCTCGCCTAAAAAGCACTTGCGCTGTCTCTTCCAGTCATACTGTATTCACGTATGGACTTTAAGCTCAGCCCATCTTTTCAGTTGGCTCCTGTAACTGTCCTTTGTAAATGGTGCCTTTTAATTCGTAAATAGCCATACCCTGCCTGCTGTGCGGCTGACCGTGTAACTGACACTGCAACAGACGCTGCAACAGGCACTCTCGGACTGCTGCGCCCCCATTTCTCGCTCTACGCTCGATACGCGCACTTCCTGGTGAACGCGGGGAAGAGCGCCTGAACTTTCACGGGACCTAGCACGCTATGATGAGCCCCAACTACGCCGGTGATCGGTTGGCCGCTGGCAGTTGGCGCACGTAAAGGGAGCACGTGCCAGGCTTGGGTGCCCAAGCTGGTAGAAGGCCCAAGGAAGGGGGGGGAATGTAAGGTGAGCAATCGGGTAAAGGGAGGTGCAGGGGCCCTAGCCCTTTGCTCACGGTAGCACTCTTCCCCACCCTCCCTCCGGAGTCCTCCCCCACCAGCCATACCAGCCAAAGCCTCAGCAGGGGGCTAAATTGTATACAGGTTGCTGTCGCAGACAGGTGGATAGTAGCATTGGAGCCAACCTGGCATTGGAAAGATTGGGAAAGATTGAAAAGCGAATAGAAATGGAAAAGTCCCGAGGCATGAGGTATATCCAGCGTTTCAGCACATGTCAGCCAGCTATTGCACAGCGGAGGTAAGTGTTTTTCTTGTATCCAATGATAGGATACTTTTGAATTATAAAAGTTAATTATTGTTATAGAAATATTCACGCCAGGTAATAGTCTGAAAGCCCGCAAAGGGTGGTGGAAACAAAACAGTAGAGCAACAGATTGGTAGGAAGGAAGCCTGAGTTCCACACCCCCAACTTAACCAATAAGCAACTATAAAAATACACAGGATACAGAAGGGGGTCCTGAATGATGGCACCAAGAAAGCCAAAAGCGTGTAAAGCACGAAAAGACCCCGACACATTGATGAACGAGTCCTCAGTTGAAAACGGGACTCTAGCGGAGAGTACGGGTAGTTCGGAGGAAAATGAAAAGAGGCCATCAAAGAGAATCACAAGGCAGAAAACTGTAATTGATAATACCCTACCGGGAGTGAAAGGGGGGGGGAAAGTGTCAAAATCAATAAAGGACTTTGTGGGCAAGCACTTTAAGAGGATGCATACTCCAGTGAGAACCCCGGAATCTAATAAAGAACAGTTAAATGAACATGAGGTTACTGGGTACTGTGCCACAAACTCAGATGCATCATTTTTTAACCAGATTAACTTAAGCCGAATTTAACCCAGTTTGGAACCTTGATTATCTTCATCACCACGTATTTTTTCCATGACCGGCGACGAAGAACCGGAACGTGACGGGAATGCCTCAAATGGAATAAGGAGTGACCAGAGAGATGATTCGGGCCTGGCTATAAAGTCTAAGAGTGATAAGAGCACGGGACAATCTGTAAACCAAGGAACTGAGTCCATAGAAGTGTCAGCGCGCAATATCACATTGGGCATAGATATATCAGCAACACCCTTGGCCTCAATGTTGGATATAATGTTGATGTTGCAAAAAACCTTGCAAGGGTTGTTAGAAATGACCATGTTAAATAATAACATACTAAAAACCCATGAAATGCAATTTCAGAAAATTGTGGGTGAATTGCAAGAGATTAGGGGCCTAATGCCATCAGTAGTAAGACCGGTCCCCAACACCCCGATTCAGGGCTGTGCCAGGGACTCTGAGCAAGTGATTAAATTGCAGGAGGTGTATATCTCTAGATGCCCGATGTTGATTAAGAGACGGGGAGAACACACTTGGTATAGGCGCTATAACCCACGGAGTAATATAAGAAGGTTGGTGCAACAACAGAAGAAGTTAAAGGTCACAATGAAAGGGAGTGGTAAAGGGGGTTTAAAGAAAGGAAGGGGTAAAGGGGGTTTACAACGAGCAACCCATCCAGAGAGAAGAACACCATCAAGGAGCAGCAGGGCAATGGGGGAATCAAAGAGCTCATCAAGAGTGGCGAATGCTGAAGTCGAAAATAAGAAGGCCCAATTAAAAACCACTTTAAAGAATAGAAGGGAGGTTAACATACGTGAAAAACCCCAGGGGCGAAAGGATAACATCAGAAATTTAGCCGAAGGTGGGAGTTTATTTAAAACAGTAATTAGTAAGAGAATAAGCAGGGAAGAGAGAATACTGGTACCACAGCAGCAGAAACCAGTGGCAATTTGTGGCTACACTTTGAACCTTTCGAAATAGAGAAGGGGAGGAAAAAAACAAGGAAGATCACACCCCTAAATCGATCCCAGCTTCTATATTCTTTCTCAAAATGCCCAAATTTGAGAGAAATTGGGACAAAGGATCTGAGGCAGGTAGGCTTCAGCCACAATAACAAAGGGAAGGAAATTACCAAGGTGCTAGTGTACTCAGGGCTGGTAAAGGCAGCCATTGTAGAAGCCGAAAAGGAGGTACTGAAAGAAGGGATAAGATTAATATCAGAAGGAGAATTGGAGGGGGGTAACCAACAAGGCAGTGCCTTTCTGAAATGTCACGCAGGGTTAGGGAAAAGGCAAGTAAGGCTGATAGCCAGGGAGGGCGGGGAAAGAGAAAACATCAAAATAGCCGTTGAGAACCCTGAGACTAGCAAACCTTGGGGTAACTGGAGTCTAGAAAATGGTTATCTAGGCCCACCCCAGTGGGAGCAGAATGAGTTTGATTCTCTCAGTGAAATTGATGAGGAAAATGGGTTGTCTCATAGCTTCAAAATTATATCATGGAATGTAAATGGGCTAGGAGGTCAGACAAAAGTCGAAAGTGTAAAACAACTAGCCCAGTGTGCTGAGATCATCTGTTTACAGGAAACATGGTTATGCGACAATACCCCTGTAATTGAATGCTTTGCCCAACTTCACAGACCAGATAGGAAAAATAGGTTTAGTCGTCCCTCCGGGGGGATTATGACTCTCACTTCAACCAGGATTGAGAAAAAGGTGATGTTTATAAATGTAACATGTAAATGGTTGCTGGTTTGTAAGGTATCCCTCTACTAGTTACAGATAGGAAGTGCGAATTCTTGGTACTTGTGAATGTCTACATACAATGGGATTCCCACGAGGAGTATGAGGTGCAAATGTGGTACTTTAAAGAAGATATGGATGTATTGTGCGAAAAACATGAGAATGATCCGATAATCGTAATGGGAGATTTTAACCATAAACTGAAACCAAAAAAACTAGATCCATGGTTTAAAGAAATATTGGGCTCATATAATATAGTGCCAGCTGACTTCCCCAATTGTATTTCTACTAGACAAGATGTAACACTAGGCACATTTTTGGGGTTAAAGGGGTTGTTTAGTTTAAATGGTAGGTTGGAAACCGACCGCCCTGCCAAGCAGACCTATAGAATAGGTATCCAATATTGTCCTATTGATTATGTGTTTATCCACGCATGGAATTTTGCATTATTAAAAGGGTTCCAGGTAACCCAGAGTGTAGGCAGGGATCATAACGCCCTGTCCTTTGAATTATCTAAGGGGCCAATAAGTCACCGTGAAATAGTACTTCCTCAACAAATGGAGTACCTGAAATGCCTGACAACAAGACAAAAAGATGAATATGTAAAAAAACTGGCTAGCTTCCAACAGAAATTAAATATGGAAAGTGCAAGGGATCAGAAAGTGGCCTGGTTTGAGGAAACTATAGAACATGTCGTACAATGCCTCAGAGTAGAGTTAAAAAGTAAGAATGTTTGCTCCATTGACAAGCAAACAACACATGGAAGACTATCTAGCTGGTTCAATCTGGAATGTATGAATAAGAAAATATTAATAAGGAGAGAAGAGAGAATCCTAAGAACAAGGTATGGCCAGGGAAGACTGTTAAACTTGATTATACTGAGAAAGGAATATAAAACGCTAGTTAGGATTCAGAAGAGGATTTTTAAAGAGAAATGTTGGGATAACTTGCTGGAAACAATCGAAGCAAAAAATGTACAAAAGTTTTGGAAGCTGATACAGGAAGCCTCCGGACAGTCCCCTGGGGCTTTGAGCTGTGTAGTGGAAGAATCAGCATGGGAAGAGTACTTAGGCGAACTGTATGGGACTTGTGAAGCATCTGTAGTATATAATAAAACTCGCTGGGGAGGGGTTGTCGAAGACTTAAAAACGCTCTTTACTGTAGAAAAGGTAAAGGATACTATAAGAAAGTTAACATTAACCCGGGCAGCAGGATCCGATAACCTCCCCGCTATCATAATAAAGACACAGTAAATTGGTGGGCTGAATTCCTATCCCATATGTTCTTAGCCATATTAGACTCTGGTCATATCCCCAAAAATTGGAGGGCGGCAGTATTTAGACTTATACATAAGAAGGGAGATAGGAAAGCCCCGAAGAATTACAGACTGATTAATCTGCTGTATATCGGTGAGAACGTTTTCGCCAAAATAATCCTGGACAGATGGAAGGATTGGGTGGAACAGCGGTCGATCGTGCCGGTGGAACAAGGAGGCTTCAAGGAGGGACACTCTACGATTGACCACTGTTTCGCCCTATGGGCGGTGGCACGGAAGTCTATGGAGCAGCGAGGAAAGTTGTACTGCTGCTTTGTAGACTTCCGTGCAGCAGTTGACCTGGTTGATAGGAGATGCCTTTGGGAGACCTTGGAAAAATGATATCCCAGAAGGGCTCCTGGCTGTAATTCAGGAGTTACATAGCCAGAACTGGGCCCAAGTTATTAAGGATACGGCGGGGGCCTTGACACCGAAAATTGCGATTAATAATGGACTAAGACATGGCTGTGTATTGCCCCTCCTACTTTTCGCCATATTCTTAGCAGACTGCCAACTACCTTGGCGGTAGATAGAAGTGCTAGTCCAAAAATGAATGGGAAAAAATGATCCTGTCTACTGTATGCCGATGATTTAGTAATCCTTGACCAGACAGAGATGGGCCTACAGAGAAAGTTAAATGCATTTAGTGAATATTGTGTGGCAAAGCAATTAACTGTAAACATGGATAAAACCAAAATCCTGTGTTTTGTAAAGAGAGACCTGAGGTTTAATTGGTTCTTGGGCCCAACTAAATTGGAAATTGTGAACGAGTATAAATATCTCGGTGTCTGGTTCGACAAGTCTCTAAAGTGGTACACACATCTGGAAAGCCAAAGCCCATACATCAGTGTGTGGACTGAAAAAATGTAATCGCATTTATGGGGATATGTCCCACAGACCACTGATAAAAGCTTATAATGCTATGATACCCCCGCAACTACAATATGGAGCAGATGTCCTCTGCTTAAGTGGTAAAAGCAGTTGGGATATCGAGGAAGGGAAATGCATAAAACCCCTAATGTCATTGCCGGGCTCATCTATGATCCAGGCAATTAGATTAGAGCTGGGCATGACTTCATGAAATGTACAGCTGCAGGTGGCCCTATTAAGATTCTGGAAAAGATTGGGTACAGGAGAAGCCATGAAAGTGTCACAATGGTGTAAGAATGAGTCTCAGCATAGTGACCTAAAATGGGCCAAAGAGGTCAGAAAGAAACTGTTTACTGTCTGTGAAAACCTAAACGTGAGAATTGATCAGCAGACTCTACAAATAGAAGTAACAAAGAGTGAACTCAGAACTCTAGGAAAGGAAACGTCTAGGTTGGAAGATATGGAGTATCTGAGAAAGAAAGAATCTGTAAAATTCATGATGAATAGTTGGGTGAATGAAATATGGTTTCCCTATCTGGATATACTACCTAATCAATGGCTTAGATCAGAAGTACTAAGATTGAGAATCGGCATTAACCCTTGTATGACTAATGGGAGAATGAAAACAGAAATGATGCGACCCAATGGTAAATGTACATGTAGGTTGGGCACAGAATGTGATAATTTACATATTTTATTGGACTGCCTAAAATTTTTAGCTCTGCGGAAACAGTTTTTACGCCCTATCTTTTAAAAATATGGTGCCGATTTGTGTGCACAAGCTATCGAACTTCTCACTGATATGCCAAACCTTGAAATAGCAATAGCCAGTACGAAGTATATGAAGGCTGTAAAAAGATTGTTTATGGAAAAGGAAATGAATGGCTGAAAGGTAGGATAGAAGCTATAAGGGATCTGGATTTTAGATAATTTTTATCTGATATATACCTTTTAGGAAAAAATTTAGAATAGGAATTTTATCGTTCTTAAAATATTTATGTTTATATATAGGTGTGTCTATGACTTATGCATGGAGTATTGTGAAAATTTGAAAGGAAGTGTATGGAAATCAGACTATTATAATGGCGTTTGTTGATGAATTTGAAATTGATTTTAGAATATTTACATAGAGTGATATGTTTTTATGTTGTTTTAAAGACTAATGGTCTAAATAAACTTGTTGATGATGATAATTCGGAAATAGGTTTAGTAGTCCCTCCATAGCTGCTCTTCTCATCACTCTCCTTGCTTGTGCGTCATGCTGCTCCACAACATAGAATTCCAATCCAACCCACATAATTCAAATAAACACCACACACATACAATACATAACAATGAAACAAATGCGAGACCTATTGCATTTCCAATGCTTATTTTCTTATTACAGCCCTTTCCATCTAAGGACATTTCCAAAGTGGTTTGCTGCTACCCTGTCTGTATCGATACATTTACCTCTGCAGTTGCAGAAAGCAGCAAGGTCAATTCTGGTATCTTCCCTGTGTGTTTTAGTAGGCTATTCTCCTTTACCAAAAATCCAAAATGACATTCAGGGCCTGATATATTTAAGTGAGACTGGCTGCAATAAAAACACAGCATTTAACGATTGTGAGTGCAGTGACAGTTGTCTGCTGTCACTCGCAGGCCTCCATCTTGGCATTTCCAGCAATTTGGGTTGATTTCACAAACATAATTCTGCTTCACTAATATCGATGGCCATTTTTGCTCTATGATGTATTAGAAGGTGCATCACAGGAGAAAACTAATCCCCCATTGCAAACAAGTCACTGCTAAACCTAAGCCTGCTTTTTGACCTGAGAATACTGCATCAGGCTGTCAGAGTTTCAAGGCAACATGTTAATAATAAATATCTCATCATATTTATCTCAGTAAGGGACAAACACACTTTTGTTAATTTCTGTGATACTAACAGTGTTTTATGGCAATTATTTTCTTTACTCCTAAACCTAGATTATGTGTCATTCAGGTGCTACTAGTTCTGTTGACAACTGAGGCTACAACCTCATTTTATTTTTACAACATGATAAACAATTTACACTCACACATGAAATGAGTGTCAGCAAATGAGTCTTCTTATACGTCTTCATTAAAATGGAATAAGTAAGCATGGGTATGCATTCAAAATATGATTGGAAGATTTCAAGCAAGTATATTACCAAATTTTAAGAGGTGTTTTTATGAATGGTGTACTTTTATGTCGAAATTCTGACTCTGAATTAAGCACCCTGATTTCAGAGTAAATAATCAAGACTGGGAGTTCTTTAAGCACAGTTTTGGGCAGCTCTAATACCAGTACTTCACATGGGTATGGATGATTTATTTATGCAGATGTGCCCTGGAAACGAGGTTAGTCATAGATCATTAGTTAAATAAGGGTTAAGATAAGTACCAACTATAAAGTCAGATTTTGCTGTTAATCAGGGGCTGCTCCTCCATTAGGGCGGAGGAGCGTCGCCCCACTGCAGTGCGAGAAGCAGAAACATAAAATGGTACTTTAAATACCATTTTATGTTTCTGCTTCTCACGCTGCGAGAAAGCAGAACGGTATGCCTGGTTGGGGCGGGCAGGCGGGTTTGGAGAGGAGTGGCTTGCCTAATGTTGTGGGCCTTGACTGTTTGGTCGGCCCTCTGGGGCCGACCAAACCAGTCATGCGCACTCTCCTTTTTCTCTATGTAGGCTGCATGCAGCCTACTTAAAGAAAATGGCCTCCCTGCAGGCGCCCTGCTGGGCGCCATCCGCACAAATCACAACGCAGCCATTGCAGCGTTGTGATTGGCTTAGGGGGGGAGGGAGGATGCCTGTTCCTGGAAAGCAGTAGTATGAAAACGCCAAACGCGGGACCCGGACACGAGCAGAGGCGGCGCGGGACCCGGTCAGGTAAGTTTTTTTATTTTAAATTGCCACCCCCCCGCGCGAACCCCCGTGCGACCCTGACACCCACCCCCTCACCTGTGAGTCATGCGAGCCGCGAATGCTATTAATGTATTAATCTGTGCAGCTTCCAACCAGTACCTTCACTGATGTTTGGCTCTCTGCTGAGAACAGCATTTTAGTTTGTTTTTAATCAGCAAAATTAAATTCATTGACACCCTCGATTTCTTCTATAGACCTTAGTCCTACTTTGTCGCTTTCCTAGCACCCTGTGACCTTTCCTGATGGGTTTAGTGGTTGAGAACCATAGAAGAAGACTCTAAAGCAGCACCAGGGCTCACTGAGTGACAAGGGCGAGGGGTGGGGGTAAGAGGTGGGCGAGCATGAGGACTGTTGCATAATAACCGTCATTTATGCCCTGGGGTTAAAATATCTCATGAAACGCCTTCAGCTGCTCAATCCATAAAGTAACCTACATTGACGAGAGAAACAACTGATTGATTCACAGTCTATAAGTGGAGCTTGTGCAAGGGGTAGTCTTCATGCTCTGAAGGTAGTTACGTTATGGAATGCATTTCCTATCAGAAAAAAAGAACACATTTGCTTGGGTCAAGGAAATTAATTAAGACTTTGAGGGGTATATTCACAAGAACGTGTGATAACTACCGCAAGACTAGCGTGGGAAAATAACCCCGTGTCAACTCACAACAAGGCGGTAGCATGCGATAGTCACCAGATAACGCGTCAAATGTCATCGTGAAAATCAACGCCACGCCGAAAAAATGCGAAACGCGAACACAAAAAAACATGCGAGGCCAATCACGGTACAGAAATCAGCGAACACCAGCCACAGGCCTGCAAATCCCACGCGTCCGGCGGGAAAAAGCACCATAAAAGAAAGAAAAAAAAAGCCCAAAAACAATTCAAACCGCGTAGCAACATGGATGCACCCGGACCGAGTGCAGAGGAGAAGCCGAAAACCACAAGCCCCACGGAGGACTAGCCAGGAACCCCGCGTTCGGGGAAGGGCAAGGACAAGAGGAAGAGGAAGACGGGGTTCAGTCCGCAGGAAGACCGGATCATCGTCACGAAGGTGACCGAACACCATCAACAACTGTTCGGCACCTCCCCTGCGGCACTGGCAACCCAAACCGAAATATGGCAGGCCATCGTTACCAACGTCAATGCAGTCGGAGTGTTGAGGAGGTCACTGGAGGAGGTCAAGAGGCGCTGGCATGATCTGAAAAGGCAGACCAAACATAAGCTCGCCGCCAACAGGGAGGCAGCAACGGCGACTGGAGGTGGGACTCCTGCGACACAGGAGGAGCTGGATGAGCTGGAGCAAATGGTGGCCACAATCAGCAGTGAGGAGACGGTGGCAGGATTGGGGGGCCTCGACACAGCACGATACAACCTGACCCAACAGCAACAGGGTGAGTAACGACTAGGGACGGGGGGACAGGGGGAGATGGGCACAATGGCACACATGCACAATTACGTGTAGCACACAGCATACCCACAATGACCGTGGAACATGTCCCTGATTGCCTTGGCACACTGCAGCACACATAGAAACGCCAAGTAGGCCCCCATCCACAATGTGCACAGAGGGGCCCCCCCCTATCACCAATATCACAACCGACCCATGCACATGTGCTGAATCCAGCAAAGCAGCGGCTCTGTGACCCACACTGACTATGCAAGCAACACTGCATGTCCGATAGCATGGCAGCAGCCAAAAAAAAATGACATGGCCCACGAATCGACATGGAGGTAGCCCAGTGCGGATCACATCCGTAAAGGAGCAGGTCACACTCCGACATGTCCACGTGCACCCACAACCCATGCCGTACAATACACGCAGACGAACAATGCACCAGGCCACAAAATCTGTCCGAGAGCATATATGACCAAAGTCAAAAGCAAATCAGGCCCCGAAAAGCACACAATTCAAAGGCACCCCGCCTCAAAGGGAGAAGGCTACACGTAATCAGAGCTGCAGGGGCAACTCCCCCACAATGCAGCACACACACATAGCAATCACAGGACATCTGCAATGATGTCAATGTGGTACAATGTGCAACACCAGCACCACAGGACAGAACTCACAACAGGTTCCGCTCGTGCATAGTAACTGTCCACTCACATCTGGCATTGCCTGACACTGTGTGATGATAATGAACGGGTAATACCACACATCCGTCATGTATTCAGAAAACACACGGGGAGAGAGATCCCCTTGCAGGCGGGTGCAGTGAGTGACTGCACCCACCCGCAGGGGGATGTCTGGGAGAAGCATTTTCGGCACCCTCAAAATGATTAATTGCTCTCTACTGATGAATGCATGAATCCAGAAACACATGCGTAGAGTTACAAAGCAGAGGCTGCACCAACAATGGTGAAAAATTAAAGAGTACTACTGATGTAAGTGTTATCATGCACTGCATTTACAATGATGAAGTGGGCAAATTGAGTGCTGTGATGTGAGGCAGTGTGCTCCAACTCTCCTTCTGTGCTGCAATCTTATTAACAAACCCAACCTATCTATAAGGTTACTTTAATCTCAGTTATTTAGTGAATTTCTATGTTCTTTTGATCATATTCTAAATTTACTTTTTTTTTTTAGCTGACCATTGTTTATAGTTAATGTCTGGGCAGGCCTTGAGCCCAACCGTCCGTGGATGGCCAACCCCCACTGTGTACAACCTGCATAATGGTGGTTGGCTGCAGGGTCTGGTCTTTGTCCAGAGCCTTCTATCTTTTCCTTTCTTTATTTTTGGATCTGCGGATCAGGAAGGATCCATGGATCCAAACAGAAGGGCATCAATGGGTTTGGAAGACCCGGCCCTTGCATCTCCAGATCAAGAGACACAATTTGAATTATATATATTTTAATTTTAACCACAGAAAGAGTCCCTTTGGGACCTCCTGCCTCATGGGCCTAAAGATCAGGGTGTTCTCACTCTGCCCCCTTGTGTGCCCTTTGTCATCCTTTTTTAGGTCTCTCGTCCTGTAACGGCAACCGCAACATTTCTCTCTCATGTTGCAGCCAATCAGATCATTCAGGTACTGCAGATACTTCTCTAGATAAACGATACCAAAATAGCCAATGGGAGGAAAAAGCTGATGCAGTCAACCAGAATTGAGTATTTTTAAATTTTGGTCCATAGATGCACTACTGCACAAAATATCTCTAACTTTTAATCTCTTCAGGCCCACCCCAAGCACACTTTTAAGTGCTAATTTGTGCACACCAACAATAAAAACAAATAAAACAAAAATTCTGAGTAAGATTTTACATGCCAAATTTGGTATTATTCTGTTCAGCCCTTTTTCTGTATTACAGAGCTAACTTTCTCATGAGAATTCAAATGGGAATTTGCACTTTTTGCTTTGCTCCTGCTTAATGGATCAACACAAAATTTTCCATGTAGGAGCCAAACTGGTTGAGCTTTTTGGGGGAAGATTGAAATGTTTTGTGCATTTTTGTGAAACAGTAGCAAAGTTATTAAGAAAATAAAAAAATGTCTTCCCTATAGAAAGTCAAGTATACATAACGAGCAACTGTGTAATATGGTCCAATGTTGCCACCAATGTGTTCTGGTGACATTACAATTCATGAGGCCAAAGGTTGAGTGGTTATAAATATCACCAGAACCCCAAGATAGCAATATATTACTATATTATAGCCAATGCCTGACCCGTGTTTCTTCTGCTCGCACCGCAGGGGGACTCAGACTCCCAGGAGCCTTTTCAGCCCAGGAGCCATCTCGACAGTGTGCTTAAAAAGTACCCACAGCACCGCGGCCGGCGTAGCCGCCAACGCCTGACCCGTGTTTCTTCTGCTTGCACCGCAGGGGGACTCAGACTCGCAGGAGCCATTGCAGCCCAGGAGCCATCTCGACAGTGCGCTTAAAAAGAGCCCGCAGCACAGCGGCTCTGGACGCGCCAGGGCCCGCGCCCGGGCCAAGGGCGGGCCCATCCATGCCCATCAAAGCCCGGAGAAGGCTGGGCCCCACCTCTAACAACTGGGACTCTTGGGACTTTTCTGAGGGATTGTGCTAAAAGTTATCTGTTTACTCCTAACCTATCGCTCAATTCATAGAAATGGTTAAACGAAAAGGCCATAGCGAGCAGGCGGGTGGTGGAGTAGCAGGAACTCTCAACTCATTACTAACAAGGGCTAAGTCTGTCCTTACCCATGAAATTGAACTAACAGAGTGGCGCCTAGCACTGGAATCCCTGATCTCTCAGAAGCGTTCCTCTTTGGGGAGGTCAAAGCACGGACAATGTCCCCACACAGCCCCTCCTAACGGCACCACTAGAAATCCCAGCAACTGCTCCTCAAGAACTCTCTCCTGAGACAACTACCAGCTCCAAAATAGTTACCAGGGGTCTGGTTTCGCAAATACAGTTGGGCACCAACATTGAACCGCCAGTTAAAAGAAGAAGGGGTGGTGGGCCACAGAAGCAAAAGCCTGCAAAAGCCACCCGAGTAGTAAAATCAAGGGGAAATGTAGCTAATGAAACTAGCATGAGTACTACTTTGAGTACTACTAAGCCTCTTACACCTCCCCACGGATGAATGATGAGGACATGTGGAAGAAATTAGAAACGATGGTCACCTCGCTGTTGAGCCCACTCCTACATAAACGAACTGCATTGAGGACCAGTGCATTAATAACCTACGTCCTTCTGAACTCCCATGTCCTGGAATGGGCCCTGGTCTCGTATCACAATTACAGGTGGGGGCCCAGTTATTGGAAACTGAAACTGAGCGACATCAGCCATATTACCCACGTAGAAACTCGGGCATGGTCATATCCTCAAACGACAACTCTGAATCTAGCCCCCCCCCCTTACTCCCAAATGCTCCTTTCACAACCCAATGAACATTCTGAAAAGCCAGTGGAAGATATAACACCCTCACGTTAGTAGCATTCCAAACAGTATTCCAAACAGATCAGTGCCAATGCTCCTTGGGGGCAGGGGTGGAGAAGACCCTCAAAGGCAGGAAAGGCCCAAGGTGGGGAAGCTCGATACCACGTATAAGACTCTGCATCTTCCACCGGCTGCTTCCCCACTTGTATAGGTCTTGGCAAATGTACCAACTTTGAGGAAGGAACAACTACAAACAACAAGGCAGCTAATGGATAAATCCCTCCACTCGCTGTCCCGTCATCTATTTTACGTGGGGGGAGGGGGTAGCCCTTTTTCTAATCAAATTATCTTGGCCAGAAGGATATGGTGGCTGGGTTCGTCCAGTAAACTAATGCAAGGTGACTGTGTGGTGATAAATTTTAATAATGAATTTGTAGCTAGATCTCTTCTAGCCCAGTTACACAGAGTCCCACCCAAGGGCACACATTTCACAGCATTACCCCTGGAATACTTTTATAGGCCCCTTCCCTCACTGGCTAAAGAATGCAGAGGTCAACCAAGGGGAGGCTCAATATGGCCCAATTTAGCAGGAAATACTGGTGCCTCTGGGCTGACTCTCGAGAATAGATTCAGCCCCCTCTCTGACCTGGAAGCATGTGATTGACTACCCCCAGATGATAATAACCATAGAGAGGGTTTTGATAGATCGGACATTTCGGATCCCGACATTCAAGCGAGTTCCAAATCAAAGGACATCCAGAAGGGGGTAAATAAACATTCATTTAAATTAGCATCTTGGAATGGCGGGCATCGCACAAAAACTGGGTAACACTGGCAAAAACTCTGGCAAGATCAGGATATTTCTTGTTTACAGTAGACATGGGCATCCATCTTTGTAAATGATTATCGCTCATTTCAGACAATGGCAACACCTTCAGCATCTGGGAGGGCAAAGGGGACCTTCTGACATTAATTTCTAACATATAGTCGATAAAAGTAAAGAAATTTAAAGGTAGGAGTGTTCATTTTCATTTGCTCACCCTAGAGGCGGCTAATGAAGGTACCTGGCTTTTAATAAACTACTATAACAATGATTCCGGGGGAAATATGCACCTAGTGGTAGATGAGCTGAACAGGGCAATAGACAAATCCATAAGGCTTATAAAAACGAGGGTTTTAATATTATCTGGGTGGGTGATTTTAATGTACATCTCTGCAAGCACAATCAAGATTGTGTTTGAGGTTTGGAAGACCTGGCGGGAAACCCGGTTTATCAGTTCCCCCATAGTGAATATGGAAATTGTCTTAATAGGACCCTATTTTCTAGGAATATGGTAATAGCAAATAACCTGAACTCACTAACGCACTACCCAGGGAAAACCTTCCGACGAAATGGCTATGAATCAACTATTGATTTTATTTTGCTCTCTAATCCCCTTAATAATAAGGTTATTTATGTAGACAATTGATTCACGAGTTTTAGTGATCATGCCATCTTAAGTTGTGAGCTAAGTTTGGCCACCGGGGAAGTGACTGAGTATCAGAAAATAGGAACCCCAACATTGACAAGAAAAAATGGTTTCCAATTAAAGTGGGTCCAAATTGATAACTGTTTAGAGCCAGAATCCTGCCCAGTAGCACTAGTATTATGTTTTAGAGAACTTCTAGAGAAAGTAAAAGTGGCATTTACTCATCAGAAATCAGCGAACAGTGTAACAGGCAAGCGCTGGTTCGACTCTCCTTGCACAAAAAGTAGAAAAGCTCTCACAAAAGCCTTGAAAACCCAACCCAGAAATGTGGCCCAAATAAGATCATTACGTACCATCTATAAGTTAGTAAGAAGGAAAAGGGAGAGGGTTATGAGGGAGGAGACCTGGGCTGAACTCGAATCTGCAGCAAATATGGGTAACAGTACAGAGTTCTGGAAGATAATTAACGCACCTTGCTTCAAAAATCCCAAGGATCCTACATTGGATAACAATGTAGGTGAAGAAGCATGGGTGGTATACTTTTTTGCTTCCAGTAGTTCCTCCTTCCTACCTCCCACTAATACACATGCCAACTTACAGGATATACTGTCTTTTTCACTTGTAGAAGTGAGGAGTGGGCTGGCGGCCTGCAGTGCTGGGAAGGCTCCTGGCCCTGACGGGGTGCCGATAGATTTCTTCCAGGAGAATCAAGATCTGTGGGTCCCACTATTGACTAATGTTTTTATATAGCCATAGCCGGCCCCCTGCCTTCTTAGAAAACTAGCGTAATCATTCTGATTTACAAAAAGGGGATATTATATTATTATATAAATTTTATATAGCGCTAGATAGACCCGTAGGTTGAAGGAAGTGACCCGATTCGGGTCACCCGGGTCACACAAGACCACCTCTTAGCCTTCCATACCAAATGAAGAGTCGGTCAGACAGTAGAGAATACAAACCAATATCTGTTTATTCAGAGTACGCTCGGGCGGAGCCCTGTCTGCCCAGTCTCTAAGGAGTGCTGCAGAGGAACTGACATCAGCAAGCATAGAGATACATTATGTACATTTCAGAACCAATGAAGGCACGCCCACAATGGAATTTTCCAAGCAGATACAACAGAACAGTGAAATACAAAAAATAGGTTTCTATTCTGCAGCTGAGCACACACTATCCAACAGTCAAGGTCATTCTGCCTGTGCCCGACACTAGACAAGTGGGAGAGGGCCTACATATAGAGTAAAGGTATGCACTAATAAGAACAGTGCATTCATTAGTGTAGCAAAACTCAGCTCTGAAGAAACATAACCTAGAGAAGGCCGTTTCTCAGAAATGGTAAAGGATTAGTTTTGATTATAATTCAAAATGGCGGCCATACACAAAATGATGCCACGAATGTTAACTTATGCAAAACAATGCCAAAAAATCATGAATAATTGTCTTAGGAACACTCCATATCTTCAGCTTCAGTGGGGGAAACAGTAAGGAGGGAAGAATTCTCAAAAATACCCTCATCTATTGGCATAAGGTCTTCTACCTCTTTCTGAATCATAATAGTTGCGTTAGTATCATGAATTGATATTTTCTTAGGAGCGAGGAGGGTGGTGCAATAAGAGCAACAAAAGGGGAGACACTGGATCAGGACACAGCAAGAGATCAAATCACAACAAAATAAATCACCTTTTCAAGGATCCAACCCCAACCACCGAAAAGTGACCAACACCAGTTCCCACTTTCCATTCCTTTAACGTTTTCTAGAATGTCTAAAATGTGTTGGGTAATGCTCTTTTCCATATTGGTGATCCCGACTACACACTGGTCTCCTACTACTGCGCACCCACCACCGCTCTTAGCTAGCATGAAATCAACAGCATATGTAGTTTGCTCAGAATATATCCGCATACTTGCCAATTGGGTGGTGATGTCACGCAAAGCTGGTACTGTGGAGTTAGACAGTATCTGCAGCCTACATCCAAAATATTCTCTAGCTTTTTCACCCCTGGCCATAGCAGTACCACCAAAGGTAATAATAGAGGAGAGAATATACCCAAAAGTGATACCATTACTATAATTATTGACTTCAAGGTCTGCCACCCCTTCGCAAAATTCCTTTGTCAGTGTTCTTTTAACCCATCTGACTTTAGGATTTGCATGTTTGCAAGGCACGCCTAGAGGCAACACCATCCCAAGGGCCACATCATTTGTACCATTATGCATATTGGAATAAGTCCCATTAGATAAAAAGAAAAACCCTGGGTGTGCATAAATAGGCCTATCATAATCTACAGCAGCATACCTAGAATTCCATCCAACGGTACGAGGATCCTTTGGATCTACCATAGAGTATGTGCAATATTTCACTAAATGGGCCGCTGTCTTAGAAGTGTTGTTATTCTGCCATACAGGGTCTAACATCTTGCAAATACCCTTAGCACTAATATGGGCTGGACCATGGGCCATTGTGATGACAGGAAGGACTTTACCATGCTGGGTGACCTGAAACTTCATTTAGATGATTCTGCATGCACCAACAGCGCGGCCTTCATTGCTGATCTTGAAGCAATGAATATCCATCTTTGCAATTCAGGTCCTACCCATGTTGCATGCCACTTGCTTGATCCTATCTTTTGTACTCTGTTGGATCTGGTTTGCCCTCCTGCTTTCCCTTTGTGCTGGTCTGACCATTTTGGAGTGACATGCCTGCAGAAGACCGCAGACTGCACCGCAGCAGTTACGACCGGACCTAAACCTAAAGTCAGACACTGGGCCAAACTCAATGTCGGAGCCTTAAATAATTTTTTAGATGATTCTAGACCATCTATAAAAAAGCTTGCTACCTCGGACTTGGGTTCCATTAAAAAATGGATCTGTCATGCAGTAGATACCTGCCTTCCTCTTTCCTATAAACATTTAGGCAACCATCGGTTGCCTCCCCCCTGGTTTACAGAGAATCTCAAGACTGAGAAATCAAAGTGCAAAAATCTGGAAAGGCAATGGAGGAAACACTATAAGGTAGATGCTAAGATAGCCTATAAAAAGGCTCTAAATGACTATCATATTCTTTGTAAATCAGCTCGCGCTGAGTTTGTTTCTCATAAAATTTCTCAAACTCAGCATTGCCCATATACCCTTTTTAAGGTAGTCAAAGAACTATCAGCTCTAATACTCTGACTACCCCTTGTGCTTTAACTGCTACGCAATGTGAGAACCTCGCTTGCTTCTTTGTGGAGAAAGTTGAGAAAATGTATTCTACTCTAACCTATGACAACCAGCTAGGTTCGCCGCAGACCTCCAACATCATACCTACTATTGCTAGGACGGGAGTCTCTTGGATCCAGGATAATGTAGAATCCAG
The DNA here is from genome assembly GCA_963921515.1 of Calotriton arnoldi. Taxonomy (NCBI): domain Eukaryota; kingdom Metazoa; phylum Chordata; class Amphibia; order Caudata; family Salamandridae; genus Calotriton; species Calotriton arnoldi. Next base: position 300,895 of record CAWUFW010004346.1, on the reverse strand, counting down.
CATTAGGGTGGAAGCATGGTCCCTTTTAGAACCTAGCACTTTTAACAGTATCTTGGCTAGCATTAAAACAGGCCCCTCCTAGAGACCTTCTTCCTATTTCCGTGTTGAAACAGCTTGAGGCACCTACTCTCCGGTTGATCCTGGATCTTCTTAATGCCTCTTTACAGGAAGGTTTTGTTCCTCCAGACTGGAAGCATGCCATGGTGCTCCCTCTCTTAAAGAAGCCTAATGCTGATCCTTCTATGCCATCTAATTTTCGTCCTATTTCTCTGCTTCCTGTTTTTTCTAAGCTTCTTGAAAAACATGTCAATTTTCAGCTGACTTCTTTGGTTGCGTCTTTGAGTTACCTTCATCCTTCTCAGTCTGGTTTTAGAGCAGGTTTCTCCACTTACTTAGGGGTTACCGAAATGTTGAGGCGGCATCTGGACCATGGTGATATGGTGGCTCTCATTTTACTTGATCTCAGTGCCGCTTTCGACACTGTGTCTCACACGGTCCTGCTCAAAACCTTGCATTCCTTAGGCCTTGAAGGCTCAGCCTTACAATGGTTTCACTCCTTCTTGGCTGATCAAACTTTTCAGGTTTTCTCCACCTCAGCAAGTTCTAATATCCATCGATCTCCTTACGGAGTTTCCCAGGGCTCTGTGCTGAAGCCCCTGTTGTTTAATACCTATGTGCCCGTTGGCATATATTGCCGAAGAGGCTGGGCTGTCCCTTTTTTCCTATGCGGATGACACGCAGATAATCTTTTCCCTTACCTCATCTAGGGGATCTGAGTCATCTGCTCTCCAGTTAGGTCTGAGGAAAACTGCATCTTGGATGCAGAACAACTTGCTCAGACTAAATGGAGATAAAACTGAGGTTATGATTTTAGGAAAAGAACAAGACCTCTGGGGATCGCAACATTGGCCCACTGAAATGGGCTTTTTACCCCAGCCAGTACATCAAGTTCGTAACCTGGGTATCATCATTGACGATAATCTGTCAATGAAGCAACAAATCACTAAGGTGGCTGCGACATACTTTACCATTCTGAGATGGCTGAGAAAAATTCTGTGAATGTTACCTCTCTCTGTCCAACGTACTGTGGTTCAAGCCTTGATCACGTCTAGGCTTGACTACGGTAACGTTCTATACCTAGGCTCAGATAAAACTACAATACGTAGGTTTCAGGTGGTGCAAAATGCAGCTGCTAGGCTGCTTTGTCAGGCACCCAGGATGGTGTCAGCCACCGACTCTCTTCGCAAATTACACTGGCTAAAAGTGGAGAACCATATTAAATTTAAGGCCTTGAGCTTTATGTTTAAAATTAAATCCGGAACAGCCCCACAATACTTGCAATCCTTAATCCAGTTGTATACTCCTTCTCGTCTTTTGCGTTCTGCTGGACAGTCTAAATTTGTTATCCCTAGAATTAAACTGACCAGAATGGGCGGTAGGTCCTTTCTTTTTTTGGCCCCTCCCTGAGGAACTCTCTTCCTATCTTTATACGGGAGAAAACTGTCCTTAGTAGTTTCCGTAGACAAGTGAAGACCTGGTTGTTTAATCAGTAATTCATTCCCACTTCCTCTTTTCACTCTTACCTGCCGGCACCGGGAAACCCCTTGGGGTAGCTGTGCGCCTTATAAATTTAAAATAACATAACATAACATGGTTCAGGCAACATCCATCTCTGCTTCCCTGATTTATCAATCCAACATCCCTCATTGTTCAATTCTGCTGTACTTCTTGCCACAGTGCTAATTCTTCAATTGTGGCTTCACTTTGAATTTCTTTCACATTCTCAAGTGTATCCTCAAACATGGTAACTTCAGGCACCCACCTAGCGGTACCTGCTACAAAGATTATTTTCAGTTTTGTCCGGGCTGTTTCCTTATCTGTCTGATCTGCAAACGCATTTCCCCTACCTACATCATCAGTAACTTTCCGGTGGGTGCTACACTTTGCTATGGCCAATTTCTTAGGGAGTGACAAAGCAGACAAAAGCCTCAATATAAGGTGCCCATGCTGAATCTTAGTGCCATGCGAAGTAAGAAACCCTCTCTCAGCCCAGAGTTGCCCAAAGTTATGTGCGACTCCAAAGGCGTACTGGCTGTCAGTATTAATATTGACAACCAGTCCCTCACTCAATTCGCAAGCTCTTACCAAGGCAACAAGCTCAGCAGCATGGGCTGACTGATAGGAACTCATGAGGTCTCAACTACAGTAAGCAGCGTGGTAATAGCATATGCAGCAGTTGTAGTGCCATCTGATAATTTAAAACAAGAGCCATCGACATATAGTTCCCCTTGTGGGTCAGATAAGGGAACATCAGTCAAGTCTACCCAGCCTTTTGCCTCTTCTTCCTTCTGGAAGATACAGTCATGTTTATCAATCTCATTACTCTCAGAAGGGAGGGGCAGTAACGTGACTGGATTCAGAGTGGCACATCTTTTAATCGTGATGTGTTTGGCAAACAATGTTAATTCATAGCCAGTCAGACATGCACTGGTGAGGTGCTGTGTCTTAGTCTTATCCAAAAGTGTATCCACAGCATGGGGTACCATGACTGTGAGATCCGTATCAAGTACGAGTCCAGCCGTTTGTCTTATCGAGATGGCCACAGCCGCGACCGCTCTCAGACAACTCGGGAGGGCTCTTGCGACAAGGTCAAGAATAGTAGAGAAATAAGCACACGGCTGTTGCTTATCTACACATTTTTATGTTAAAACAGAAAGCGTGCAACCAGCCATCTCATGGACGAACAACACAAATGGTTTTTTATAGTCAGGAGTGCCAAGTACTGGAACTGAACAAAGTGCAGTTTTCAATTGCTCAAAAGACTGCTGACATTCAGGCATCCAAGGCAGGGGCTCATGCACGTCTTTAATGGTTAGTGCAAGTAAGGGTTTAATTAGTAAGGAGTAGCCAGGTATCCACTGCCGACAGTAGGAAGTGATACCTAAGAAAGCGCGCACATCTTTCTGAGTCTGTGGGATGGACATTTTAACAATGGTACTGATGCATTCGGGGGTCAATCTCCTACCCTCCTTCGACAGTAGGTGACCTAAATAGATGACCTCCTGTCGACAATACTGACATTTAAAAAAGAGAAACTTTATGTCCATGTTGGGCCAAATGCAACAACAATTTAACAGTACTATCTCTACAACCCTGTTCAGTATCAGAAGCGATAAGGAGGTCGTCAACATGAGGGCGGAGCTTGCCTGACTCCGAGATGGCGGCTTAGATTGTGAGCTCCGCCGAGTCGTCTAGCTGTCCGTACATTATCCTAAATCTGCGCTACCAAATGTGCTCCTAACCGATGGATTGCTGTATGCGGAGGCTGCGACAACACAGTCTGCTAATTTTGCAGCACTGGGAACGGCTGCGAGTCTCATTACTGTGGACTGGTGCGGAGGCCTTGCTTGGTCCGGCTGCGACCGGCGGCGCTGCGTAGGAGACGCGCCGATGGTACGCGCTCAAAGATTCCAGTCAGCGCTGGGGGTTGCTGTGCGAGCGGCGCTATTGGCGGTCCAGGCCGTTAATATAAGGAGTGGGTGCCCGAATTCCCAGCCTCCCCGGCAGTGAGTCAAACTGCGGGAATTGGGCACATTGTGGGGGTGGCCTTGGGCCTTCCGACACTGCGGTGCTGGCGTAATTGAAGGTGACCGGAGGATTGGAGCCTGCCGCGCGTTCGTCGACTCACAAGCGGTGAGTTCAGAAACACCCCGGGGTCCTCAGCTCTCCCTACGCGGCACAGCGGGACCTGCAGCCAGAGCAGGGGCTGTGCAGGAGCGCGGGGGCTGGTGCAGTCTTTGGGCCACACTCGTGGTTTTCAGTGCTGCGATAGTGGAGGCCAGGCAGTGTACACCCACGCCACAAGCATTGAGGAAGGCAGACATGGTGCACCCCTCGGCCGTATAGATGCAGCTGGGACTTGGGGGACTGCTGGGCCTCTGTTTTGCTACTCACTACACGCCTGCCTGGTGCTGGATTACGCGCGCACTACTGATTCCTGGGCCCCGGGACAGCCGGTGCGCTGACGCCTTTCCAGCCACGTATCTTGGTCCCCTCTGAGCACCTTTTGCATTCCAGGAGATACCCATGACGGAATTCTACGTGCCAGGGCCCCCGTAGACAACGACGGCTGGCTTACAGGGATTGCGGCTGCAGATCTCATCTCATATTCTCGCTGCTCCCCTGGGAATCGTATTGCAGGCTGCCTTGACGCACTCAGCGCCTTTGGGTCTTCAGGGGATTACCGGCTGTTTGGTGGAGTTTGTCAGTCTTTGCGGCTCGCCTAGTCCCTTGCTGCGACACTCTTGTGCTGATATACCCAGGATTGCACTATGGGTAAAGTAGACAAAATCCAGCAGAAGCTGAACTTTGAGCAAAGGAAATCCAGATTAAGGGATCCGACCCCTACTCGGAGCACGGATTCACAATCGGATGGGCCGGAGGAGGGAGATATCAGAACTATGCTGGCTGCAATGCAGAAGATTCTACAAAAAGCTTGTCCACAATTGATAGTAAGATCGATTCTTTAGCACTCCGTATGGACCGAATGACAGAGCGCTTGGACAATCATTCGGAGAGGCTAGACATGGCTGAGCGCAGAGTCACGGAGGTCAAGAAGGGACATATAGAAATGGATACCGATCAAAAGCAGATGGGGAAACTCTTGCAGTCTCTACAGGATAAGGCTGAAGACCTGGAAGCGAGGTCCCGGTGCAGCAATGTACGCATCACAGGACTTCCGGAATCCACCAATGTGGGGAACATGGAGCTGTTTGTCGAAGAGTTGCTAGTGTCATTACTCGGTAGGGAAAAGTTCTCCTCAATGTTCGTGGTTGAGTGAGCGCACCGCTCGTTGGGACCGAGACCCCCTCCGGGAGCCCCCCCCGAGGCCGATCATCGCCAAACTGCTCAATTACAGAGACAGAGACGCAGCGTTAAAAGCGGCGAGGGAGAAGCAAACTCTACACTACGAGGGCTCAACTATTTCCTTGTATTCCAATTTCACGCTCCAGGTACAAGAAGCTCGCAGACAGTTCGCACCTCTGAAGAGACAGCTGCGTGAACAGAACTTGGACTACGCCATGCTGTACCCAGCACGTCTGTGGGTAAATAGACAGGGCCGATCCCGGATATTTACGGACCCAAAACAACTTCAGAAAGCACTAAAGGAGTGGTCCAGGGACTCGGCTCGCACTGCGGATTCACCAGATCGAGAGGGAGCAGCTGGGGGCAGCCTTGAGGAGCAAGACTGAAATCGGAGCACTCTTACTCGCAGATAAGACTTTTCGTTTCCATGACAGGAATTATATATACTTGTAATGACACGTTTATACTGTATGCCCCACGAACTCTGAATGATAGAGACATAGACGATACGTAATGTGCCTTGTTAACAGTCATAGTAGTCGCTAAGGAAGCTATGTGGGGTAGCGCAATTAGTATGTTATTTTGGGATGTTGTCGTTATTGTACCCTAGAGAAGACATGGTATTGGTAGTCAGATAACTTTTATAATGCTTGACGACAGGCGTAAGCACCATATGGCATTATGGGAACGGGATGGAGTGTGGAGCAGGTTACATCCGCCCACGAGTGTGAACCACACACAGGCGGTTTGCCTATTTTTGATTATCTTATGGAACCTAGTAATGTTATTTTTCTAATGATGCAGTGGGTTTGGGGGGAATTGTTTCGTGCGTGTGCAGTTGGGGTATGCATGCCGTGGTTGGGATGAGGAAAGGTACAGAGGCCAAAATCACTTGTTTTCATATATGTTGAAAAGGATGGTTTAACACAGCACACCTTAGCGTGCAGTCACAAAGTATCACATGGTTACACAGATGCCGTTGCGCGCAATACACCTCGATCACTACTAACGTCCTAGATGCAATCACAAACTTCTAAGATAAAAATTTTAACTTGGAACGTCCGTGGTCCTAATGACCATAGGAAATTGCGGAAAGTGCTGGCTTATCCCACCAGGCGTGGTATCGACATTGCTCTCTTGCAGGAGTCACACTTGCCCCTACATAGTGCATTGTTGCAGCACAGGGGACTGTGGGGTAACACGCATGCTGCGGGGTTTACATCTCATGCCTGGGGGGTAATTACTTGGGTGAATCCCAGATCGGAATTTAAGTTGGAGGCACTGGAGACCGATCCCGAGGGGCGCTTCGCGATATCGCGTTGCAGTGGGAGGGGGTTTGGGCTAATTCTAGTTAACATCTATGGCCCTAATTATGATAACCCAACCTTTTTTGGAAACTTATTAGATAGAATGAGTTGTTATGGCACGAGTCCCCAACTCTGGGGGGGTGACTTTAACTGTGTGCTAGATTCAAGCTTAGACAGGTCAGGTGGCCCGACACGACGCCCAACTGCCACAGCTAGGTCTATTATGGCGGCTGCCACCCAACTAGATCTATCTGACGTATGGCGTACACGCTTGCAGGGTCCGGGTAGTTTCACACACTATTCAGTGTATTATGACCTCCACACTAGGATTGACTATCTGTTTATTTCCAGAGATATGTTTTTGCAGATCCGTGACTGCGTGGTACTGCCTCACACTCTCTCGGATCATGCCCCAGTACAGATTGTCATGGACACCCCAGAGAAACTTATACCCCCTTTTACTTGGCGGTTCCCTCTGTATTCTTTACTCGACCCCGTTTTTAAAGCTGAACTGGCTGAAGCCATTGAAACCTTTTTCGAGACTAACATTGGGTCAGTAGACTCTTTTTCCACGGTGTGGGACACCTTTAAAGTTTACATCCGAGGGATCGCCATGGCTAAGCATTCTGGTGTCCTCCGCACCCTTCGAAGCGTCTATCGGACTTAGAGGTTGCCTTAACAACCCTAGAGCAGCAATTACTAACAGGGGCGGAAGAAAGTATAACACAAGAATTGCATCGGACGCTGCGAGAGTACTACTCTACGGCTGATGCAGAACTGAAGCACTTAGGCAAATATGCGACAGCTCGCATATACAGAGAAGGAGACCGTCCGGGGTCGGTCCTGGCCTCGCTGCTTAAAAAGCAGAGGGAGAAGGCTAGTGTGGCGGTCATTATTGATGCGGATGGGGAGCCCCTAATTGACCCACTGGACATAGCCAACAGATTTAAGCAATATTACGCGTCACTATATAGCTCTGAGGGCGGGAGGGATGACGAAGCTATATTAGACTACCTCACTCATATTAAATTTCCCTGGCTGATGAACGAACATAGAGAATACCTTATGCGCCCACTAGAAGTAGAGGAAATACCTTCAGCTCTGGCCTGGATGAAATCCAGCAGCGCCCCCGGCTTGGATGGTCTCACTGTTTCCTTTTTTAAGGAGTTCAGGGACTTATTAGTTCCGCACCTACAGACACTGTTCGAGGAAATCATTGAAACGGGCAATATGCCACCCTCAATGCGGGAAGCGCTAATTGTTGCAATACTCAAACCTGATAAACCACCGACCGAATGCACCTCTTATTGCCCATTGTCACTCCTCAATGTGGACACCAAAATGTATGCCAAGGTCTTAGCGACCAGATTGTCTCCTCTAGTGCCGCTGCTGATATCAACAGAGCAAGCTGGCTTTGTCCCTGGTAGAAACCTTACTTACAACTTTAGGACTGTGTTTGGGGCTATACAACATACTTGGCAGGACACTCAGGCGGTGGCAGTCTTCCTCGACATGGAGAAGGCGTTTGACTCAATGGAGTTGTGGTTCATGACCCAGGTGTTGATGAGAATGGGGCTAGGGGGTGTCTTTTTGCAAATGGTGGGAGTGCTCTACAACTCCCCTACAGCCAGGATCAAGATTGGTGACTTGGCTACCGATCCTATTCGCATTACTAGAGGCACACGGAGGGGTGCCCACTCTCCCCATTGCTATATGCCCTAGTTGCGGAACCTCTTGCCTGTGCGTTGCGAGAATATCACAGCCATAGGGGTATACGCTTTCCGAACTATAACTTGATTATATCCACATATGCAGATGATACATTATTATATGTTAGAGACCTTGACCAAAATCTCTCGCCAGTACTGCGCGAAGTGATTCTCTTTGGAGCTAGGTCAGGCCTCAAGGTTAATTGGAATAAATCGCTCATTTTCCCACTGTCTTCAGATACGGCTCAGTTTACGCCGGAATACCCATTGAGCTGGACGACTGAGCCAGTCCGATATTTGGGCATTAGAGTGCACACTGACTCGGAAGTGGTATTCAAAGAAAATTACGGGAAAGCGGTGTCCAAACTGGAAGACGACGTGGACAGATGGATACGCTTACCCCTTTCATTAGCGGGTAGGGTGTCGGTCATGAAAATGGTAGTCCTTCCACGTTTCCTATTTTTATTCACAAATATTCCCATGGTCCTTCCGAGGTCCTTCTTTCGGTTGCTGACAACCCTGATGGTTCGGTTAGCCTGGGCTGGGAAACATGCCCGAGTTAAGTGGGACATCCTAACGCTCCCATACAGCTTGGGTGGACTGGGAGCTCCGGATCTAGAATTGTACTATAGGGCTGCGCAGGGAGCTCATGCGCATTACTGGATGCATGGCCCCACCGACACTCCGCATTTCCGGATTGAGAATGTGGTGGCGGCTCCATCCCCATTGCCAGCGCTTCTGTTTAAACCTCCTGATTGCAGGACTGGTATCCTTGACTCCATTAATGCGACAATACACGCCTGGCACCACCTTCTGAAATTACAAGCAAGCGTCATTCTATACTCCCCTCGGACTCCGTTGGAGTGGTGCCACTGGTTGCCTCAGTGCAGGGGAAAAAGGGTGATTAGGGCCTTAAACACTATAAATATTCACACAATAGGAGATATGTTTGCTGAGGGTAAAACGATAACATGGGAAGAGGCCGTCCAGGAAGGACAGACTGCTACACCATTGACCCAATTCCACTTCCACAGGATGAGGCACTCATTGAAGGAACTCCTGGGCAGTGGGTTAGATGAGCCACCAGAGGTTGCTCCGCCCACATATGTTATCAAGGCTGATTCGCCAGTACGAATCGTCTCCAGGATTTATAACACAGCACAGGGATATCGAGTTAACCATTACACTAAGGCTAGGTTAGCGTGGCAGGCAGACCTGGACCGGGTGATTGATGACACAACTTGGAAGTATTGCTGTGAGAGCACAAAGCGTATTTCATTAAATGGGCATCATAGGTTGATACATTTCAAATTCCTAAATAGGGTATATTATACCCCAGAGAGGCTCTGCAGGTACAGTTTGCGTGACTCTGCAGCGTGCGAGCGTTGTGGTGCTGACGCGGCAGATTTTTTTCATCTCGCCTGGTTATGCCTTGGGATTGCGACCTTTTGGGCGTTGATATTTAAGACTTTGGGGGAGATCACGGAAGCCATACTTGAGCCTGACCCTATGCTCGCTCTATTGGGCTACTCCAAACATTTACCTAAGGTGATTAGACGACTGGCAGACATGGGACTCCTAATGGCTAGGCGTAGGGTTGCGATCTGCTGGTCCCGGGGCCCGACCCCCACTATAACGGGCTGGACAAATGACATGATGTATTGCAGCACACAAAAGAATATTATAGCAAATTATTACCCCCCCCGCAATCGGCCTAAGAACTTCTGGGGACTATACCAAACCTATCTAGCTGCCAAGGCAAATGGGACTAATCGCGTTGAGAGCTTTGAAACGTAACCCTGGAGAACTGATCGCAAGATATGTTCCCCGTTTTTGACTAGTGGCAGCCCCTTAAGTGCCTAAAGACTAGTACTGGGAATTGGGCAAGTACAGCACTGATCTGAACCGCAAACGTTATGGACGTGACTCGCAAGGTGATGATGTTGAAACTGTATGATGCAAGATACTAGCATTAGTATACTGTGTATGACTTTGTGTACTGTGTATATTGCTGCAAGAACGATATGTCTCTGTTTTGGTTATCAATAAAAAATCTAATTAAAAAAAGGAGGTCGTCAACATACTGCACCAATACCTTACATGAGGGAAGTGAAAGGGAATCTAATTGAGACTTTAAAGCCTGACTGTAAATACTCGGACTCTCAGTATAGCCCTGAGGGGCTCGACAGAACCTAAAGCTTCTGCCAGCTAGCGTAAACCCAAACAAGTACCTGCTATCTGGATGAATAGGAATACTAAAAAATGCATTTTTCAAGTCGATGACAGAGAAGAAGTTAGCAGAGGAAGGAATCATTGTCAAAAGAGTAGTAATGTCAGGGACCACTGGAAACTGGGAAACCACTATTTTATTAACTTCGCGCAAATCAATCACAAAATGATAGACATCTCCTTGATCATCAGAAGAACCTGAAGGCATTTGTTTAAGAATGGGAAGAATAGGACTATTACAAATATTGGCAATTGTCTCCTCAACCACTCCCTTCTTGATCAAATCCTGAATAATTTGCAATAAGGCTCGTTCTCCTGCCTGTGGTATTTTATACTGAGGGATACGAGGCAAAATAGCACCATCCTTAACTTGTATCGAAACTGGTGGTATCTGCAGCAGTCCCACATCGGTATCACCTCTTGCCCACAAAGTGGGTGGCACATCTGCAAATTCAACAGGAAGAGGTACATCTTTGGACAAACACTGTTTAACACGTATTACATCAGGACCCATTGTCATATAGACACCTGCCAGGGAGCAATAAATGGTAGCATGCAATTTCGTCAACAAATCCAAACCCATCAAGTTTTCACCACAATTAGATGCCAGCAAGAATGGCGAATCCACAGTGAAAGGACCAATAGTCAACCAAGGGGTCTTGAAATGGGGCTTACAACCGGTACATCAGAAAAACCTACCGAAACATTATTATGGGGAGACAGAGACGACCCAGGGACCATATTTTGAGAAACAGAACTTTTTGTCGCACCTGTGTCCACCAAAAATTCCTTAGTCGAACCTTGCAGTTCTGCTGATACATAATGATCACGCTGGTCTACAGGTATCGGAACTGGTCCCCCACTCTGTCGCTGGCTGTCCTAACTGTAAGACATTCCTGTCACTTCCTCCATGTCATAATCATCATGGTAATACTGTCCATCCTGAGGGTCATCAAAGTAATTATTATCAGAACGACCCTGTGAGGCTGCAGCATTCTGTGCTCTATCAGCCCCACCAGCTCCACGACCTCGTCCACAAAATCCGTGTCCTCTAGGGACCGCCACTTTCTGCAAAAGCACGGGACACTCGCTGCGCCAGTGTCCCTCCTCTTTACAGTACGCACACTGATTCGGACCCAACGGCGTAGTAGTTGGCTGCCTACTAGTGCGTGGAAGCTGTCGGGCAAGACCACAACGTCCTCTCCCATTCCCTCTAAAAGCTTGCTGTAACAACACCTTTGTCTTTAAATCCTTATGCTTCTTCTCTGTCCTCTCCTTTTCCTCACTATCCCTATGCTCATAATACTGTGCCATATTCAAAATAACAGAGGAGGAAGAGGAGGACCAGGTACTTTCAGAAGCATGCAATCGAGTCGCAATTTCAGGAAGCAAATTAGAGACAAATCTATTGACAAACAACCGAACACCTCCCTCAATAGACAAATCCTGCCCACTGTAATTCAAAAACGTATTCTCGAACCGAGTGAAAAAATCAGACACACTCTCATTTTTCTTCTTGCGACAAGCTGACAATTTATCCCAATCTACTTTTCTCAGTGGAATAAGAGAATGCATATATGTAATATTACGACCAGGCAGAACAAGTATCTCAGCTCGGGGTTTATCACCTGGCTTTCTCTTCTGGTCCCATGCATTAATTTGATCCCAAGTACCCCCCCCAACTCCAGAGCATGATCTTCAGTATGGACTTGCCTCCAAATATCAACCGGAACAAGAAGACCAAAAAACATTTCAATATCAGCGAGAGTCCTTACCGTCGAAGAAGCAGCTTCAATTCTTTATAATAAGCAGTAGGATTTTTCCTAGGATCAGGCAAATGAGTCTTAAGGGACAACACTTCACTTCTTTTCCACGGAGTATAAATCCATTGTTCTTGAAACCTGGCCGCCACTCGAGTAACATTACCTCGCCCATCCGTTAACTCTGGTATCTCTGTGTGATATATAGGATGTACCTCTCTCATCGGAAACTGGGATACTGTGGTAGGACTCTTGTCGTGCAACCTACTCCTATAAGCAACCAACGAGGTAATATCCCCAAACACTTGACCTGGGTCCAAACCACTAACATACACACGGTCCCTAATATCAAATAAAATGTGTGGCACATCATTCCCAAAACATTGCTGCCAAAGACCAATTAATGTAGAGGACATATGTTTAAGGGCATGCTGCTGTACAAAAGGCTCATAATCTTTCATCACACTCCAAACATCCTCTACACTATAAATGGGATTACGACCCACTGTGCAGCCTGATTAGCTACAACCTTCTTCTCTTCGTTTCCCACAGCAGACCGTACAAAAGGGCCCATACGCTCATGGAATTTCGATAAGTCTCGATCCGCAAACCCACGAACTGGTGTCTCAGCACTTTCAAATATCAGGGGATGAAGGACCGCTGAGGTAGAAACAGCAGATGCAACAGGCACTATCGTCGATGAAGGTTGTGCCACAGGAGAAAGAGCTGGCGAAAGGGACGCTGAGACAATAGGTGTGGCAGGAGCACTAACAGTCACAGGGCCACAGACGGCAAAATAACAGAAGAAAGGGGAGGAGGAGGAGCCGAAGCCACAGCCGTTGACATAACAGCGGTAGACTCAGGAACAGAGACAGTGGATGCAACTGTAACGAGCGGCTGAGAGGGCACCGAAACAGTGGGATATATTCCTTGCGGGGCATATGGGGGCAGGGGTCAGGTATCCAACAATTCTTCCACAAAAATGTCATCTTCTTCCTGAGTCACATACTGTTGTAATTTGGCAGCACTTAAGTTAAGCATTAGCTGAAGACAGCCTGTATTCAGAGGCTAAATTGTCCGCTTTGTGGAATCCATTTTGTATTTCTGGCAGCCATTTTGGCTGCCATGTGCTACCATGTGCTCGCCATGTGCTCTGTCCTACCTTCCTGTTAACTGCTCTTGAAATCTGCCTAGAGACGAGTTATATTTAGTTTCTTTTGCTTTGCACATGCTCAGTTGTGCTCGCAGCTGTTCCGAGTTTATAAATGTCAGGATGTGTCTACTAGAAGTAGAAACTGTTAGCTCCACCCACTTGTCGACTGTGCATTTTCTGTATGACCTTATATGTACCTAAAACCAGCATTTGTGTTTGTACCGCCTCCATTTGAGCCCCTGTGTGGGTATAAAAGGACCATGGTCCTTCCATTCAGTGTGCTACTTCATGCATTACTGAAGGGTGATGTGTGAATGTAACTCCACCTCATGAGGTTTAATAAACTCTGTCTTTTCTATTTTCAGTTTCTGTGCCAACTTCTTCCTAAGTGTCTGAGGACTCTGTGCAGAGAAGGGTGAACCCCTAAGCACTGGTAGGCCTTGCTGAGGCTCACTACTACAAATTGGCGCTTCCAACGCGGGGCTCATCGGCGACTCGGATGCCCGAAGGACTGGTCGAGACGAAGGATTGGAATCTCGCTCTTGGACGCGATCGCTGCCTGAGGAGACCAGAGTCTTGGCACCCACGGCGTTTTTCCTTTCTTTCTGATCTGACCATCCCGGCGGCGCCGGTCCTCGACTGAGATCTCTTCTGTTGATTCGCCGTGCAGTGACCATTTGGTCGATTTGAGAACTTGGCAGTTGGAACCTGGACACCATTTGATTGGTAAGAGCCGTTTTGCGGCACTTGCTGTTGGTTTGATGCCTTTGATTGGTAAGGTAGTTTAGTAACACTTACTGCGGCTTTGTTTGTATGATTGGCCAATTTTGGAATCTGTTTTGTAATTATATATGTATTGCAATACATATAGGCAGGTAATGAGGAGAATTTTCTCTATTTAAAATTGTTTGAACAGCGCAACGTACGAAGAGTACCTTAAGCGCTACTTTGATTATAATATTGCATATTTTGCACTATTTTTTGGCATGCCTGTTTTCAGCACACTTCGTAGGATGTGTTGCTTTTGTAGTGGTACCAATTTGAGACTTGACTGAAGCACAACCAGCCTCCCGGAGGGGACGCCTAATAGGGATATGTATATTAAGTATGGTATTTCTTCTATAATGTACTGCACGTTATGGAACAAATATACTAGTAAAGATCCTGAGTTGCGTTGGCCTATGTATGGGTCATTTGATTTGCGAAAAATTCAGTATGTGGAACAATGTATGTTTAAACGAAAGACTAGGCAAGATATGTTTGATTGTGTGCGAATGTGGGAGAAAGAAGTGCGTGAGCGAATGAAGCGTGAGCAAGCCTTGATTGACAAAGAACAGCGAAAGACCATTTATGCGAAAGCATTAGAGTTAAAAAACAAGGAGATGAAAGAAATTAAAGAGAGGGAAGATAGGGAACGCCATTTACAGGTAACTGACCAATACGCTGTTAGGCAGCCCCTTTATCCTATCCTTAATAAACCGCAAGATGATTTCTTGTTATTAGATCGTTCTCCACCTCCGTATATTTTTTCTTCCGCTCCTCATGAGTCAGATGAGGACTCTTTTTCAGACCAGGACAAAGCTCGAGAAACTCGCTCCATGCTATCTGCTGAGCGTGCATCTGACATCAGATCTACTGCGCGTAAAGCCGTTCGTAGTACTACCACTGCTTCTGAACTTTTAGATAGTATAAAAGGATGGCAGGAAAGGGAGCAAATATATTTTACCGATACATTTGCTGCAGAGGTTATTGAACAATTTAGGAAGTATTCGGTAGAAGTGGAGCCCGATGATGTAGCAGCTGATTGTAAACAATTACGTGACGGTCTTTTTGTCTTCTCCCAGGTGGCTGACACGATCAGACGCTTGGTTAAACTGCGTGTTGAATCAGCCCGTTTGCGAGAGGAGAAAAGGCAGCAGAAACAGCTGCACTAGCATCTCAGATCAGCATGGCACGAACTTCTACTCCTGAAACAGATAAGAATGTTGTAATTCATGTGAAACCCATGCGGGAAGCCGCGCCTTTATATGTTCCTCCTAAAGGAACGGGTACAGAGGATGATAAGACTTCTCTTAATGCGAAAGGGTACTTTATTTATAATTGGGTTTACACTCCTTGGAATAGAGCAGATGTTATGGCCCTTAAAAATGCATTGCCTGACCCGCGAAAGAATCCAGCAGCCTTTTATGAGGAAGTTGAGGGTGCAATCAGCTCTTGTACTATGACTTTGTCGGATATTGATTTGTTTTTGGATTAATATTACCACCTGATATGTGGAGAACTGTGCGCAAAATAGATGATAATGCGACATTTGGAGCATTGTGGAAAGATTTAGAGCGGTTAGATGAAGATAGAGAACCTTCACAGAAACCGTGTCAGTTAATTTTAAATCTTCCGGCAGCTATATTAGTTAAGTTAAAGACGATCATTCCCCCTAAAAAGATAGATTGGACAGTGCTAGCGTCTTGCAAGCAAAAGGTAGATGAATCAGTTTCTGACTTCTTCACACGCTTTGAAGAAGCATTTCACGATTTTAGTGGCCAGTCATTGACAGATGACACGGGTAGGCATCTGTTTGTCGATAAATATGTCGCAAACCTTTTGCCAGGAATAGCTAGTCGCTTAAAGGCCAGTGAGAGTTCATGGACTACATCTTCTCCGGTTTCTCTTTTAACTATGGCCCAGTATTATGAGCGGCAAGAATTAGAAACCAAAGGTAATGAGGACAAAAAGTCTAAGGAGTTGAAAACAAAGGTTATGTTGGCTCAAGCTTATGGTCCGCCTTCTAGAGGTAATGATAGAGGTGGACGTGGATCTTATGGTTCGTCCTTTCCTTCCTCTGCCCGTTCGAATTTGTCTGTTGATCAGTGTGCGTACTGCAAAAAATTTGGACATTGGCTTTCTGATTGTCCAGTGCTGCGTGCTCAGCAGAATCTACGTGGTCGGGGACAAATGAGAAATCGTTCAGGATATCAAGGGCCTAGAGGAAGCGCGAATGATCGTGCTCGGTTTGATGCTAATATACGTGGGCAGGATGGGTTTAACACTTTTGATAGAAGGAACCAATATCAAATGTCTGACTATGTGCCCTCTGATTTTCAAGACTCTGCTTATGCATAGGATTGCCTAGGATGGGGTAAGGAATCAGTTGAAGTTCCAGTAGATCAGAGGGGTCCCTATGTTACAGCACATGTTTTGGGTTCTACTGATCAGTTTCTGGTTGATACAGGAGCTACTCGTAGCGCCTTGTCTAAACAATTGGTTCCAAGGGCTCCCCTGTCTGGCTTAACCATCACATCGATAGGTTTCGATGGAACACCTTCCCTTAGCCCATTGTCACAACCACTTGCATTTGATGTTGATAAGTTTACTGCTCCATGTCCGTTTTTGCTTTCTCCAAACACACCAGACAATATTGTGGGTCTTGATATGCTTAAATATTTTAGGGCTACGATACGGTGTTCTCCGGAAGGAGTACGGGTTATTTTGAATGACAACTACCCTGTGATTGAGAGATCTTGTATTATTAAAGAGGACATTGCACTAGCCTCACTCCCTAGTACTTTGTGGGCTACTTCGGACACTGATGTAGGACAAATGGTTATTCCACCAGTACATATTAGTGTTAAGGAGGGCGCTTTATTGCCAAGACTGCCTCAGTATAAAATTTCTCGAGAAGGAGAAGAAGCACTCACACGTATTGTACATGATTTAATTAAGGTGGGGGTTGTGGAAGAAGTTCCTTACAATGTCTGCAATAGTCCGATTCTTCCCATTTTGAAAAAAGATACTGACACTAGGATCTATAGATTTATCATCGATTTGAGAGAAGTTAACAAGATTGTAGTACCACAGTACCCTGTAGTATCTGACATAACGACATTGCTTACCTTGGTCCCTCCAACAGCAACTAGATTTTCTGTAATTGATCTGAAGAATGCTTTCTTCTCGATTCCTATTCATCCTGATAGCCGATATTTGTTCGGTTTCACTTTGAATAATAGATCATACAGATTTTGTAGAGTTCCTCAAGGCTATACTGAGAGTCCTAGTATTTACAGTCAAGCATTAAAAAGACAGCTTGATTCCTTTACCTTGTCTAAAGGAGTGGCTCTCATACAATATGTCGATGACATCTTGTTGGCAGCTGATACACCTGAGCAGTGTGAGAAATGCACTTTGTCTTTGCTTTCTTTTCTTGCTACACACCACCATAAAGTATCACGGAAGAAATTGCAATATTGTAGACCGAAGGTGACCTATTTAGGACACCTTCTGTCTAAGGAGGGCCGTGCACTGACACCAGATCACATTCAAGCAATTTTAGACACCCCAGTACCTTCCACGCAGAAAAATGTCCGTGCATTCATTGGTCTGACTTCGTTTTGCAGGCAATGGATATTGGGTTTTTCACACATTGTTAAACCCTTGCTAGCACTTTTGACTAAAAACACTCCGATCCCCCTTCCATGGACAGATGAATGTCAAAATGCTTTTTGTCAGTTGAGACAAGCTCTTTGCTCTGCACCATTGTTAGGCACACCAGATTACACGAAGGCTTTTACACTCTATGTACATGAGAAAGAAGGATGTGAATTGTCAGTTTTAGTACAGACACACGGGGACAAACAGCGTCCTTGCGCATACCTTTCTGCAGTTCTTGACCCTGTTGCTCGTGCATTACCTGGGTGCTTCCGTTCAGTTGCAGCGACGGCTGTGTCCATACGTCAGAGTGATGGGATAGTTTTGTCACACAAACTGTTGGTGCTAGTACCCCATGCAGTAGATGCCCTTTTGAATCAGACTAAGACTCAGCACTTAACTAGTGCTCGTTTGACAGGATACGAATTGACACTGCTAGCACCTCATATTACCTTGAAGAGATGTGCGACACTGAACCCCGCCACTTTGTTGCCATATCCTGCGACTCAGTCTCAGTCAAAGGAGCCTCACGATTGTATATTCGTTACTGAGGAACAGACAAAGGGTCGCATCGATTTGCAAGATACGCCCCTTCCAGATGTAGATGGGGAACTGTGGGTTGATGGGTCCTGTCTGAAGTTACCAGATGGCACGACTTCAGCTGCTTATGCAATTACCACGCTTGAGACAATAGTGGAAACAGCTCGCATACCTCAGAAGTTGGCTCAAGCTGCTGAACTAATAGCTTTGACACGAGCATGTGAGCTTAGCACTGACATGTGGGTGAACATTTACACGGATAGCCGCTATGCTTTTGGAGTGGTTCATGATTTTGGCCTACTCTGGAAGGAAAGAGGCTTTCTTACATCCCATGGGATGCAGATAATGCACGGAGAGTTAGTGCATAATCTCTTGACTGCACTTACATACCCAAAGAGAGTTGCTATTATGAAGTGTAGCGCACACAAGAAAGTGACTGACAAAATAGGACAAGGCAATGCCTTTGCAGACCGCGTAGCCCGTGAGACTGCGATGCAGCGAAGCACTACACCCATGTACGTAGTGAAATCACAAGCTGAGCGTTGGCATGATGCTAGAGAGAAAGTATTGGATTTACAGAGATCTGCTTCTGTGGAAGAGCTTGAGCAATGGTCTAAAGAAGGAATATTAGATGATGAGGGTTGTTGGCGTAACAAAGAAATGAATAAGTGGAAATTGCCTGCGGCCTATTTACAACCTATGGTTCAAATGGCACATGGGCTGGCACATGTTGGAGCTCTAGCAATAACTAAATTGCTTACACAAGTTTGGGAGCATCCTGAAATTGCTAGCACAGCCAAAAGGGTAGTACAGTCCTGTTTGATCTGTTGGCAGTATAATCCTGGAAAAGGGACACAAACTCCTACAGGAGGGTTTGCTACACCAACCGCACCTTTTGAAGTTTTGCAGATGGATTACATCCAACTCGAACGCTGCAATAATCTGAAATATGTCCTAGTGGTGGTATGTGCCTTTAGCAAATGGATAGAGGCATACCCTACGAAGGATAATACTGCTCTCACCACAGCAAAGGTGCTTCTAAAGGAGTTTTTCCCTAGATACGGTGTTTGCAAACTTTTGTGGAGTGACAATGGACCTCATTTTATTGGGCAAGTTGTTGAGCATGTCCTGAAAGGATTAGGGATCAAACAGAAATTCCATACAGTTTTCCACCCGCAATCAGCAGGATTGGTGGAAAGGTATAACGCTACTTTAAAATCAAAGTTGGCGAAAATACTGGCTTCCACGTCCCTAAAGTGGCCAGATGCACTACCTTTGGCATTACTATCCATAAGATCGGTGCCACATTCACGATCAGGTCTTACCCCCTATGAGGTGGTGTTGGGAGACCGATGAACATTTGGGGAATTCCTAAGCCACGCCCCATACATGATGTTCCTTGTGTTCTGATGAATGATTATTTGGCACAGTTAACTGACAGTTTGATTTCTATTCATCAACAGGTTCGAGAAGCTCTTCCTGACAGATCTACAGGTGAGGCCCATGAACTCCGTCCTGGTGACCATGTAATGGTCAAGGTCTTCGACAGATCGAACAGCTTGGAGCCAAGGTGGCGAGGACCAGAGCAGGTGCTCCTTGCGACAAGGACAGCAGTTCGAGTGACAAACAGAAAGAATTGGATCCACAGCACACACTGCAAACGCGTGTCGCCTGCCTTGGTGGAACCTGCTGTGTTGACCGACCATCGAGAGATTCTGGAGACGGAGAAAGGCCAAGCTATCTCACCTGATGAATCTGCGGAAGTCTTCCCGGACCACACGATCACTGGAGTATCCAGATATCAATTGAGACCGAGGAAAGGATCTGCAGTTTTGAAAAAGACTGGTTGAGCTACCGCCCTGGGTTAGTGAAACGGAGAGCCAATGTGGCAAGGGGAGGGGATCAGCCCTGTATTAGTGTAGTGACACCCGCTTTGGCCCATGGTGAAGAAATCAGCGGCTGCCCAGGGAGAAGAGCTCCAACGATTGTTTTCAACAAGTTTTCAGAAAGAACAATCATTACTGCTGCTAAAATGACCAACAAAAGAATCATTTGTGCTGTAGGGTTTGTTGTTGCTATGGTGGCTATGGCAGCAATTACATGGTACATCGAGAAGGTGGCTCCTGTTCGACAGCTTTTTGTTGCCACTACGCCAGTACCCGTGGAACACCACCACTTTACTCTTCCTTACCATGAGCAAAAGCATCGACAATCTTATCTAAACAATACTTTTATCCAGATGTTGCACCATACTCACAATGCTACAAATACTACCAACTGTTGGGTGTGTGGGATGATACCTTCACATCAAAAGAAAGGAGGAACACCTTTATTCCTCTTCCATTTTCTCACAATGGTTCTTGTCAAGCTTGGTATGCGCTCTTGTTTGCATATGGAAAGCCTTCAGTAGGTGGGATTATTTTTCAACTTAATAAAGTATGTTATCAAAATAAAGAAGGTTATCCACAAGCCAAAGGGACTAAATGGGAATGGGAAGAGTATCAACCGGACAATATTTCAACACCATATGTTTTCACAAATGTGAGAATAATAAAGAACATTGGACCTTTTGTGATTTCTGTGACAAAAGCTAAAGCAGATTTGTGTATTTGTAGTGTTGGAAGAATTCCAGTGGGGAGGAGCGAGTGTACTGTAATCCTGACCATTGAAGGTGCCAATAAGAGCACTTTCACAGCCTCGCATAACACGTATTTTGTGTGTGGAAATAACGGATATTATCAATTACCTGTTGGGTGGTCAGGAATCTGCTATGTATCTTTTCTGTTGCCCCCTGTGTTTCTGGCACCTGCATTGTATCACCGTGATTTTAAACTGTACAATGATATTTCCAAAAACAGAAATAAGAGGACAATAAGTATGGATGAAGTTGACCAAACCGACACTACCCTACAACAATATGTTGATTTCAACTTGGGCTTATTTTTCTTTGTGGGTGCTGCATTAAATAGCAGGAAGATCAGGCGACTAACTCGTGTTGTGGAAGCTGTTACCAATCAGACAGCTATGGCACTTGGGAACATTACAGAGGAACTACAGATTGCAAGGATTGTAGCACTCCAGAATAGGATGGTGCTAGACGTAATTTTGGCTGATCGAGGTGGTGCATGTCGCATCATCGGTAGCAGCTGTTGTGTATTCATACCGGATCACTCACCTTCAGTATATGACGCAATATCAAAACTGCATAAGATTGCTGCAGAAATTCATCCAGAGACTGGTACTTGGACTTTTGCTGGATTGTTTTGGACTCTTGTTTCTGCTTGGGGCTGGAAGCTACTGACTATCCTGTGTGTAATAATCACAATACTTTTTACATGCTGTGTATGTATCCAATGTGGTCCAATGCTTTGCTCCATTTGCATCTCTGCTTGTATACCTACCAAAGGGAACGTTGCTGAAACAAAGGCCCAACAAATGTTGAATAAAGAGGTGGCCGAAATAATGTTAATAGATGTACGGGATGAATATCTAGATTACCCCAGATAAACGAATGTCTTCAGCCAATGCTGAAAGGGTCGTCTGTTGTAATTTGGCAGCACTTAAGTTAAGCATTAGCTGAAGACAGCCTGTATTCAGAGGCTAAATTGTCCGCTTTGTGGAATCCATTTTGTATTTCTGGCAGCCATTTTGGCTGCCATGTGCTACCATGTGCTCGCCATGTGCTCTGTCCTACCTTCCTGTTAACTGCTCTTGAAATCTGCCTAGAGACGAGTTATATTTAGTTTCTTTTGCTTTGCACATGCTCAGTTGAGCTCGCAGCTGTTCCGAGTTTATAAATGTCAGGATGTGTCTACTAGAAGTAGAAACTGTTAGCTCCACCCACTTGTCGACTGTGCATTTTCTGTATGACCTTATATGTACCTAAAACCAGCATTTGTGTTTGTACCGCCTCCATTTGAGCCCCTGTGTGGGTATAAAAGGACCATGGTCCTTCCATTCAGTGTGCTACTTCATGCATTACTGAAGGGTGATGTGTGAATGTAACTCCACCTCATGAGGTTTAATAAACTCTGTCTTTTCTATTTTCAGTTTCTGTGCCAACTTCTTCCTAAGTGTCTGAGGACTCTGTGCAGAGAAGGGTGAACCCCTAAGCACTGGTAGGCCTTGCTGAGGCTCACTACTACAATACGATTTATCAATTTGTAACCGAAACCTTCTATCTTCACACTCAACACCCTTTTCCTGTTTTGCCCTGTCATATGCTACAGCTTTCTGAGACAATGTCTGCATTTTCCCTTTCCGGGCCTCTTTTTCTGCCTTCAATCGTCTCTGTCTAGCTGTTTTCTGCCATGTTCTAAGGGAATCAAACATAGACTGTCTACTTCGTCTCTTAAACAACTGTTCTTTTAAATACTCAATCTTTTGTTCATCAAAAGTGCCGGTTAATGGCCACTGCAACTCAGCGTTGTCCCTCGTATATTTGTGCCATAATGTACTAAACATATTAGGGCCAAGACCATGCTTCACATACATATCAAAATTTGGAGTGCCTTCCGGAGGCGCCGGCTGAGCTTCTTCCAGTCGAGCATCAACAGAACAACAGTGACAGCACAAAGAAAACAACTTACTGACACTGGGCATTTTCAAAAGAACACAAATTCACTATTCTATGCCTGTCAAAGCAAATGCAGATGCTTTTATCCAAAAGACGGTCCTTAGACCGAACCAAATACAACCCAAAATGGTAGCATATCCACAAAGAACCAAAACAAAATCTCCTGATATACGCAGGTCAAACAAATTAATTCTCCACTGCCGACTCTTCAGACCAAATGGTCAGATCCAAGGGTTTCGCCATTTTAGGACTCCAGTCGGTATGACCACTGGGCGAGGCACTGTCTGGCAGGACCGAAGGGGCAGCTGCGAGTACCAGGAACTCTTCGTGCAGGGATCCGACGATGGCCTCTTCCACCCCCTGTCCGCGGAAGGGGAAGGGTCACTCACCCGAAGGAGTCCCTGTTCGGGCGCCAACTGAAGGAAGTGACCCGATTCGGGTCACCCGGGTCACACAAGACCACCTCTCAGCCTTCCATACCAAATGAAGAGTCGGTCAGACAGTAGAGAATACAAACCAATATCTGTTTATTCAGAGTACGCTCAGAGCGGAGCCCTGTCTGCCCAGTCTCTAAGGAGTGCTGCAGAGGGACTGACATCAGCAAACATAGAGATACATTATGTACATTTCAGAACCAATTAAGGCACCCCCACAATGGAATTTTCCAAGCAGGTACAACAGAACAGTGAAATACAAAAAATAGGTTTTGATTCTGCAGCTGGGCACACACTATCCAACAGTCAAGGTCATTCTGCCCGTGCCCGGCACGAGACAAGTGGGAGAGGGCCTACATCTAGAATAAAGGTATGCGCTAATAAGAACAGTGCAGCCATTAGTGTAGCAAAACTCAGCTCTGAAGACACATACCCTAGAGAAGGCAGTTTCTCAGAAATGGTAAAGGATTAGTTTCGATTATAATTCAAAATGGCGGCCATACACAAAACGGTGCCGCGAATGCTAACTCATTCAAAACAATGCCAAAGCATATTTTTCTATTCTAACAAGGTGTCAGAGCGCTTTACATGATTGTGATAGAATACGCCCAAAGAACTACAGGCCAATTTCCCTGCTGGACACAACAGCCAAGCTCATGGGCTGACTCCTCCTATCCAGGTTGGAGTGGTGGGCCCAGGAGAAAGACATCTTAATGCAGGCACAGTACGGATTCCAGTGGGAAAGGGCACTGTAGATCAGTCTGAATCTATCAATAATTATAGATAAATATACCAGAGCGAAGGGTGGAAAAATTTACATGGCATTCATGGACCTTTCAGCAGTATTTGACTGCATGACCCACTCTAGGCTCTGGTATATAAATGAGGAGATGGGGATTGAGCCAGCTATAATTAATTTTGTTCGTCAACTATCCTCCAACGCCAACGCACGGGTCCGCTATGGTAAAAACGAGGAATGCACCCGCCCCTTTAAGATCACCAGGGGGTAAGGCAGGGATGCGTCCGCGCCCCGTTTCTTTTTTCCATCTACACAAATGGTGCTGAGGAAGCCCTTTTGGGTGCATCTCTGGACGTCCCTGTGTTTGATACACATCAGTTACCAATACTGGCCTACGCCGATGATGCGAGGTTGATTGCCAGAATGGGGCTAGGCCTCCAACGTCTTATAACAGCATAAGCGGCCTTTATGGACTCACTGCATTTGAAAGTCAACCAGACAAAATCATTTGTTATCATAGCAGGGGCTAGCAAACGAGACAAAGCCTTCACATGGAATCTGGGAAAATTGAAGTGGTAGACACCTTTCCTTATTTGGGGGTCCTTTTTGATAAAAAGCAAACATGGTCAAATCTTGTGGAGGGAAGGGCTCTAGGAATGGAGAGGAGTCTGACAGCTATAAAGTCCTTTTCCAAAAAACTGGGCGCCAGACCATTAGTCTCAATAAAAAATATCTACCAGGTTAAAACAAAATCAGCTGCAATCTCTGGGGCAGGAGTCTGGGGTATGGCACCCACAGACTCGCTCCAAACCTTTGAAAATAGATTTTTTAAGTCCTTAGTGTCTCTTCCACATTCCCACTCTAACTATATCCTACATACTGATTTTGGCCTGCCCTATATTTCAGATTCAATCAGACTAGCCCCGATCCTACTGTGGTTCTCCATCTGGCTTAGGTATATGGTGAACCTTACGCAAAATACAATAAGAAACTGTCTAAAATTGGAAAATTACAGTAAGATTAGATGGCTGAATTATGTGGAATCAGAGCTGACTGTCATTGGGCTTGTAGAATTATTTAAGGACCCAACTGCATGCAGAAAGATCTCGAAGCAAAACCTATTTAACACATTTATGCTGAGGGAACAATATAATCGAATGGAAAAGAACTATAATAAACAGGCAGTCCTCGCATACCATTTAATCCCGTCCCTGTTAGAGGGAGGCTATTTCTACCTAGCAGACATTAGTATACCAAAGCATAAATTTATACTACTTAGAATCGTATGAATCTGATACCACTGATGCTAGGTCATCCGGAAAAAAGGTTTAAGCACTCAGATCTAACCTTGTGTCCTTGCGATAACCAGTCTCCCCAAACTGATTTGCATTTACTTTTGTTCTGTGGGATTTACAAGAAAGGAAGGATTACATTGCCCCGATTTTAAAGCGCTATAATTTTAAACAATGTCGGGTCGCGCTTTATTTTTTAAAATCATTGCCTGACCCTTTAGTCTTCTTTTCGGTAGCGACACTTTTGTGGGCATGCAGCAAAAAAGGAAGCAGTGGAGTTTATAAATGGCATGGTGTTTTTATCTATTCATTCATTTACCAATTCAATAGAAGATAATATGTAATTGTATATATATTTTATGTGGTCAAAATTGTATAAATTACCCCGGATTTCTTTTTAAGTATAAGTTCCCTTTTCCTATCTTAGATTTGTAAAAATAATTATTATGATATTTGACATGAACTTTTAAAAACGGACTCTATTTAATATGAGCTGGAACTATATGTTGACTGTTGTACTCTTTTTTATTTGTGCTTTTATGATCTCTATTTAAGGGATGGAATAAAGAATCTACTATATTACACATTACTCATTATGTATGTTTATATAACATGTTCATTTTGGTGTCGTTGTATTGAGAATATGTTGTCCTCCAATTTTAGCTGACGGTAGGCACTGATTACAATTCATTTTTGGAATAAATTGATGACCAAACAATGGACAGTGTTGAAGGCCACAGGATTCACAGTTTACCAAATAATTATTTATTTAGTGAATTTGCCACATAATTTTCAAGTTGTGCTAATTTGACAAAACATGTTGTTTCTAGCTAAAATGGATATGAAACCAAGCTGTGGACCTGCTAATTCTGTGCCTCATGACACCAGACCAAGAGTCTTCAGAGGAGCTGTGGGAGGGTGGGGGGGTGGTCAGCTGCTGTGCCCGACCCCTGCCCTCTCTCCTACTTTAGCTGAGGAAAGCAGAAACCACTTCCCCAAGCTGAAGGGAAAGGACACCTGTCCTTCTGTTGCGACCTGGCCTCAAATCATCTTCAACAGTTGAGAAATAAGCTTCCACAACATTTACCATTTGCTCCAAGCAGGTGGCAAATATCAGGGTATTTGTGTCTGTTACTTTTCCTGGAATGTTATCCCCATTATCTCATGGGGATATACCAGCCACTATGCTTAAATCCAGCCTTGGTATCTCCCTTCAGGGAAAACGGCCGACTCATGATGAGGGCCTGGGTGTCCCCAAATCTGGCTCATCATCTTGCTGGTGGAAGCAGGAAACTTCCGTTTCTGTTAGACTGGCCTGTTTACACGTCTTTCTGCAGCAAATTATATATTTTTCTGGATGACTCTTTGCAGCATTTCAAAATCACAGTAAAGCACAAGGTTCACTTCATTGAGACAGAGGGACAACCTGTTTTTGATTATATTTGTGTATTTCAGCTCCATCGGAAAACCGATTTCCAGGGGTTTCGTTTAGCAAACGATATGCGTAGTTTCGAGGCAAATATGAGACACGCTTGAAAAAGGTGGAGTTTTTGGTTCAAGAACAACAACGTACTGACATTACTACGCCCGGGTGAAGTTTAAATGATGCCGGCATAATTTGCATAAATATCAGAAATTTCGTGTTAGGCTTGTTGAGAGAAATTCACAAAATACACCACTACCCCAGGTCACGTAATTACGCCACAGTTTCACATAATATTTCCCAAAAGTGACATCACGTAAGTACTTGTAAGGAAAGTACGTGCATTTTGCACACCTCTCCTCAATACCCATTAAAAGTTTTCAATTTATTATATCACAAGGTATATTCACAGAATGTTGGACAAGTTGGCTGCAAGATTAGGCTGCAGGTGATAAACGGAAGTCTGGATTTCCCCATCCTTATTTCATGTGAATGGCGGCGTTCTTTTCACATTAGTCATAGACTGAAGAATGGTATTGGTGTCCCTCCTATATTACCGGACACGGTGGGTTCTCTCACTAAAAACCCTTCATTTAGCACAGGTGGTCACAACAGGTTTTTCATCTATAAGCCTTTGATCATTTTCAAACTGACCCAATGAGTTTTATGCTTTCTGGGCAACGTCATCTTGGCATTTTTTTTTTATAAAAAGAAAATGTCTACTCAGTAAAACAGATTTTAAACTGGAAGTGGCACTTGGTGTAGAAAGGGTACCACGGGCCCTAACGCCCCCATTTCAGTATTAAAGTACTGTCATAATTGGGGTGCAGCGGGTCCCCAGCACCTCCGGACCATGGTGCCATTATACCTGCTGCACGTATCGTAGCCACTCCCCGTTATTGGCATCGCCCAGCTCTGTCAGAAGTCATAAAGTCTTTGGTTTCAGGACTACTTTACAAGTCTGATGATTAACAATGTAGGAACTTTATTTTCTATTGAAAACCTTCATAATTTCTTGAAACAAGCCTTTATCCCAAAGATTTCTGCCAGAGCTTTAGAGATTGGGTACAATCTGAGAGGTAGGTTCCATTAACCGAGGGCCAAAGATTTAAGATCACAGGGCCAAATGATTGTGTGCATGTGACAGAGCACACAGCAAATTAGAAAATTCCAATTGTAAGTGCTTCACTTCTAACTCTGAGTTGATAGGGGTAGATTTGGCTCTTTTTTAAATAATTCGCAAACAATTTCCTCAGACTCAAGGGTCCTTCAGAATGTTCATTATCACCTTGACACATGCTGCAGCTGAAAAAGCCAGATGTTCACGGTCCCTATACATACTGCTATTTGTGGATGATTACGTGCTCTGTGATGACAATTTCTGTGGTTGAGAATTATGCGAACACACTCACACAGTTCATCAGCACGAGTACGCAGCTGCAGTCACCTTTTTTGCTTGATAGGAGGCAGTTACCCCCAACCATATCCACCCACATAAAGGCTCACCCACGGTATAGGCTGCACCTGGGAGGAGCATTATAGCTTATTCAGGCTTGTCTACTGCTGTATATAAAATTAAATTGGTCAACATTGACAGCAAAGTCTCTTGGCAACTTAAAAATAAACTGTGTTTCATGAGCATAGGTATAAAATATAATGTCCAATGAACACTGGAGCCTATGCAAAGACTGTAGTTAAGCACAAAATATTCAATGAGAAAAAACAAGATCACAGAGAAACACAACAGGGCACAGATGACCATTCAAAGGTGAGGCTTCTAGTGCTACACTGCTCTTGAAATCAGATTGAAAAAAGGCGAATTATTTGCTGGCAGTAATATACCACCGGACATCAATTCTCCACCAGATCTTTTAACAATATCTGGTGGCCACTGTTCCCAAATGCCACTAACGAATAGAGCAGAATCAGCAAGACAGCATCTCACCTGCATAGACCCTGTAGAAGTCCACTTTGAAAATAAATCTGAGCTGTTTTAGTACCAATACCAGGAAGTAATTCAGACAACAATTACTTTTTATAAAGAATGAGCTTTTAAATGCAAAGCCATTTTGGGATCCTTCTTGGATCTAATGTAAACATCAGATCCATGCAGACTGAGAGAGGCGGGAGATTTTTTTTTTTCTGAAAAGAAAATACAAATAAGCCAATTTCAACTGTGAAGCCAATTTTTAAATGAAGAAACAAGGGGGCATATTTACAAGCCTCTATCGCCATCACAACGTCACTTTCAGTGACGTTGTGATGGCGATAGGGGCCTTGGCTTATTTACAAGGCAGCGTTAAGCCACTGAACGTGGCTTAACGCTGCCTTGTAAATAAGGCCCCCTTTCACGCTATGCTTAGCGTGAAAGGGGAGGGCAATGGGTGTTGCTGTGGGCGTTCCACCACAACACCCATTGATTCTGACGCTGCCTCCTATTTACAAGGGAGACGTTAAAAGGAGGCAGCGCCAGAATTAAGAACAGGGAAAACCTGGCCTTACCCTGGCGCAACGAGGAGAAATGTTTAATTTCTCCTCGTTTTTGATGTTTTCATGTGTGCTGTGTTGTGCAGCACACATGGAAACAGCAAAAGGCCAATGATTGTTTATGTACAGGAAGGTCTCCCTTCCTGCACATAAACAATAATTAAAAAAAAATGTTGTTTTGCAACTTCAGCACACATATAAGTTACAAAGCGGCATTTAAAGATTGTTTATGTACATAAACAATCTTCCCCTGAACGCAGACAACCTTGCACTATGATGCAAGGGTGCCTGTGTTAACGCTAGGCTGCTAAACTTAGCGGCAGCGCAGGGGGAAATGCAGGGCTGCAATATATTCTTGTAAATATGGTACAGCCCTGCGCTTCAGAAGTGGTGGAGCGTGTTGTTAAGCCAAGGAGGCTAACGACACGCTCAGCCACTTCTTTGTAAATATGCCCCAAGGTCTCAGGGCGAGTCCTTGTTAAAAATCAATTGCTTATGACCACTGTAATGACCATTTCGTTCCGAAGTTTCACAAACTGTAAAGCTCATTTTTAATTCCTCCTTTATACGGAATATCTAATTGTCATTGGATATATTCATCATCTTGTGAGAATTTCCTCTTAACAATTCGAAAGCTTTTTGGACTTTTGTCTTTGTGCTGACATATATGTATACATTAAAACCAATTATGTTCCTGGTATTTGAAATGTAGAGGTGGACTGGTACTATAGACATTTCTGAGACTACAGACTGACCTCCTCACTCATGACTTTTCAGGAAAATGTTGGTGCATCACTTTGCCGCTCATCGTCCTCACATTTTCACATGGAAATAGGATCCAGAGGTAATGAACATGGATGTGTTATTTCATGATTGATCAAAGGCTTCAACTTTATTTTTCCTCTGTAACTCATCAATGTTTGGGGGCAGATTTACTAAACTTTGATGCAACGCAGCAAGGGAAGTTGCTGTGCTGTGTTACATCAAAGGGAGAGAGCAGAAATGCACCTATCAACTAAGATATGGTGAAGTTCTGCTCTTCTCGCATAGTGCTGACACAATTCTAGCAGTGTCACCAATGCAGACCCCCTTGTGCCACGACGCAAAGGTGTCTCTGTTGTGATAAGAATCGTTTTTAGCAGGAAGGAATACCTTCCTGCACAAAAACTATTCTTCGATACTAGTTCCTTTTTGTATGTGTGCTGCAGGATGCAGCACACATGTAAAGAGGAAGTAACATGGAGAAAAAACCAGCATTTGCAATGCAATCGGTCTCGCCTTTGGGACCTTATATGTATTTAAGCGATGCAGCACATTAGCCTGGGTGCTGATACATCTACTGTTCTTTAACATGAAGAGAAAGTAAGCACCAAACTGCGTGACACGCCAGGTATGGGAACACATGGAGAGAATTATTTCCTTTCAGCAGGAAATGGTATAGTCCACAGCTCTGTTTTTAAAATAAAATCAGGGCCTTCGGTGGTCATATTACTGAAAATACAAGATTTGAAAAAAATAGTATTGTCTACGGGTGCTCGTGGAAGACAATTTCTATGGACTGGAATTTAGAGAATGCTAAAGTGATTCTGGTATTTTACTGACATCTGCTGGTCATTTTCTATCAAGAAAATTAAATAGAGGCAGTTGCTAGAAAAATTAAAAAAATAAAGTCCCTGAGCAGAAAGCAATTCTGGTATTTTACTGACCTCTACTGGTCGTTTTCTATCAAGGCAGTTAAATGGAGGCAGTTGAACAGGCAGAAAGCAATTCTGGTATTTTACTGACGTCTACTGGTCGTTTTCTATCAAGACAGTTAAATAGAGGCAGTTGAACAGAAAAAAAAGTCCCTAAGCGGAAGCAGACAAGTCCAAGGGCTGCTCTCTAGAGCCCACAAAGTATACACACATATAAGTATATACTAAAGTATATACAAGAGGTCTCAAATGCTCGACCTAAAGATATTTTTCCTCATTACGCCAGCCTCAGGTGAGTGCACCATTTTGGCGCAAACCCATGACTGCAAGTCTTTTCTAAATATGGATTTGCATCAAAATACATGGGTGGATACACAGAAATGCCCATGCGCCACCCATGTTACGCCTACCTGATGCAAGGTAATGCAAGGTCAAACAAAAGCCACACAAATAGGGCTTTGCATGGCTTCGTAATTACCGTAATAGATTTTGCGTTGGGTGCTCCACCAGAAAAGTAATGCAACCCCAACACAAAATCTTAGTAATCAAGAACTTGTTTTGGCAATCCTGACTCTATTGGCTGGTAATTTTTTTTTAAATTGAATGAGGGTTTGGACACACCCACAGCCAAGCCTTGTGCACTGCTCAACCCAACTCCTTAAAGCATGGAGAGAGAGCATTCAGTGCATCCCGTCCCACAAAAAACAAACCTTCGCCTTCCCTTCTCTCCCAACCCGCCTACGACCACACCCCCAAGCACACAGAAACCCTTCTCCCATTTACTATCTGTTTTGAACAGGTGGTCAATGAGAGCATGGAGCCAATGGAACTGGAAATATTGTGCGGTTATGTGCTCGGTAAATTCACGGTTATTCCACATTTTGTGGGGATTAACTCGTAAAACATTGCAAAACATTTTTGACTGGCACTATTTCATCTCCTTGGTGGTAAGTAATTTGGGGCCAGATGTACGGCCGTTTTTTGCGGTCGCAAACAGGAATTAGCCTGTTTGTGACTGCAAAAAAGGGTCCTGGCATGTACAAACTCTATTTTGGAAGTCGGTGACTCACAAAATAGCGTTTGCGACTCACTATAAGGAAGGGGCGTGCCAAGAGCGTCCCTTCCTAATAGTGACTCGCACTTCAATGTACAATTGTTTTGCGACACTCGCTGTTTACCACCTAATTCAAGTAGGTGGTAAGCCACTCGTAAACAAGAAGGGGTCCAAGGGGCCCCCTTCCCCTTTGTGAGTGTGTGCGAAAATATTTTTTAAGAGCAGGCAGTGGTCCCAGGAACCACTGCCTACTCTTATAAAATGAAACAGAAACGTTTAATTTTTCTTTTTTAAATGCATCCCGTTTTCCTTTAAGGAAAACGAGCTGCATTTATAAAAAAACTGCTTGATTTAAAAAGCAGTCACAGACATGGTGGTCTGCTGACCCCAGCAGGCCACCATCCCTGGGAGTGCTAGCCACTCCTAATGGGGTCGCAAATAGCACCTGCCTCATGATTATTATATGAGGCAGGCAATTTGCGACCCCCATTAGGAATCTCTAACAGTGTCTGAGACACTGTTGTAAATCGCATTTTGTGAGTCGCAACATGCGAGTTGCAATGCGACGCAATTTGCGAGTCGCAAAAGGTAAGGGTCGTACATCTGGCCCAAAGTGTTTAGTAAAAACACCTTTTACCACTGTATAATAAAAACAGATTTCAGGAGTTAGTGTTGTGTGGTAAGAATGTTTGTGCATATTGTAGTGGCAGCTGGTGACCTTTTTAAAAGAGGAGAGGCATAAACCTTGGCTCAAATTCCAGTGAGCAAGTCTGACTTCATCTCTAGGGGTTCAGGGGCTTTTCTCACACTTGCTTGCACTCTGTCTTATTTTCTCACACATTCTCTCTCGGTCTCCTTCACTCACATTCCCTTACTCTCATTCGCACTTGCACTTTTACTCATGTTGCTTTACTCAGTCTCACTAAGTATCACTAACTCACACAATCTCACTCATTCTCATTCGGATCCACTCAGTCTTACTCATTCTCACTTTCGCTCAGTCCAACTCATTCTTACTCATTCTAATTCACTCAATCTCACTCTGACTCAGTCTCACTCAATCTCACTCTGTCTCACTTAAGGTGACTCACTCAGTCTTATTCTGATTCCTTCAGTCTCACTCTAA
The DNA here is from genome assembly GCA_963921515.1 of Calotriton arnoldi. Lineage (NCBI taxonomy): Eukaryota > Metazoa > Chordata > Amphibia > Caudata > Salamandridae > Calotriton > Calotriton arnoldi. Next base: position 268,084 of record CAWUFW010004346.1, on the reverse strand, counting down.
CTCACACAGTCTCATTAAGTCCCATGTATTCTCACTCTGATTCACACATTATCATTCTCAATCATTCAGTCTAATGTATTCTCACTCAGTTCCACTCATTTTGACTCGCATAGTCTCAATTAGTCTCACTCAGTTGCATTCTGCCTCACTCTGACTCACCTGATTATCACTGTGTCTCACTCAGCCTCACTGACTTAGTTCTCTCTCATTCCCACTCAGTCTCACTCAATCTATGTCAGTACCACTTATTCACACTCAATTTCTCTGACTCCCCTAGTGTCACTCAGTCTCACTCAGTTCCACTCATTCTCACTGAATCTCACTCAGGCTCACCGAAACTCTTTCAGTCTCATGCACTCTGATTCAGTTTTATGCACTTTTACACTGATTGATTCTCACTCACTCAAAATCGCTCATTCTCATGCTAACTCACTCAGTCTCAATCAGTCCTTCCCATTCCCACTCATTCACACTCACTCAATCTCACTCGGCTTCACTCATTCTTCTTCTGTCTCATTCTGACTCACTCAGTCTCACAAATTGACTCAGTCTCAGTTAGTCTCTCTCATTCAGTCTCACTCAATCTAACTCATTTTAAGTCAGTAACACTCATTTGCACTCAGTCAATCACTTTGACTCACTTAGTCTTACTCATTCCCACTCAGTCTCACTCAGGCTCACTCTAACTCACTTTGACGCAATCTGTTGCACAGATTCTCACTCTCTCTCATTCAGAGTCACTCTGACTTTGACTCACTCCGTCTCACCATGACTCACTCAGTCTCACGCACAGTAACACTCAGTTACACCCACTGTCAATACTCCTTCTCTCACTCACATTCATTGTCACTTATACTCCCTTTTCCTATCATTCTTGCTCTCTCTGACTCACTACTTCATTGACTCACTCTCACACAGACAACACGCACCAATGACCCTCACACACACACACACACACACTCTCTCCCTCACAGACAGACACTCTAACACAATTGCACACCGCATTTAAACACTTTTTACTTACCTTGCTGGCAGCACAGGTGTCGTTTGGACTCTTGCTCCAATCGGAGATGGAGCATGCAACTGAACCCTCAAACCTGCACAGTTGCAGATACCAGGTTTCAGTTTCTTCTGTTTCGCCCCACCCTTTCCCAACTTGTAGTTGGGAAAGGGTGGGGTGACAGGGTGCTTGGCATGTAGCCATGGGTACACTGCAGGGCTTAATCTTGCAGTTCCTTTGGCTACCTTTAGCTGTGGTACTTTATTATGCCACAAATGGTGAGACAATGAGGCATGGCAGGGCCCTGATTCCAGGGCGGAATTATTTCACCAGCCTGGACAATCTCTTTGACGGTGGGTGAAGGCACCTTCATATGCTTGCATCGGCCATCAGACACTTTCACTAGCGCTCTCAAACTCGACCTGAAGTAGGTCGGCATTTATTTTACTATACCAAAGGTCAACTGAGTGAATAATAGATTATAATTCACTCTTGGTATAATAAAACACACAATAAAACAAGGAGGGCGTAGCCCTTGAGCCCATACAGTTCAGCCACATCTGGATTGTATGGAATTATGTTGTTGTGGTAATATAGTGTGTGCTTTTTTAATGGTAACTGTTTGTGCTGCAGTATTGCAATGTGATTTTGTTTTGTACAATAGGTGCTGAATTCTGTTTTGGCTTTTTTTCTGCTGTACCTTCGAATATGTTTTTCGTGTTACAATGTTTTCTGTTCTTTTGTTTACATATTTCTACAAATGCTGCCACATTTCTAACCAAACTTAGCACATGCTTTTAAAGATCCTGTTATAAGCAACCATTTAAGCCCTTCTTAGTGGGAAAATACTTCTGCTTTAGCTCTTCAACTATTTAAGACACCAGTTAGCTCCAAACCTTGGCAAAGACTTGTCTGAAATTATCACATCCAGTGTTCACTTTATGTGATGGGGCCCCACATAGCAGTAAGGGGGTACAATTAACAATTAACATAGTTGATGCACAGTCTAGTTCTAAATCTTTTATATTAAAGACACTAAAGCACATCATAACTTAGATTCAAATTAGGATAAGAGTGGTGTTAAAATTATACCAAATTACTCAAATAATTAGTAACACTGAAGGAGTGACAGAGGGAATATTGAGCAGCTACACATTTTTTGAGAAAGCTTTTACAACTGCCTATACATAACTGTCTAATGCGTGAGGTAAGTGTTTTAAAAAAAAAAAAAATTATTGAGCAGAAGAATAGAGTAATTCATTACACCATGAATAATAAGAAAGCCGAAAAATAATACTATTTTTGATATAACAAAATAAACTTCATGGTAAAAAAAGATACTAAGCAGGGATCAGTTATAGCTAAAATATAATTATCTCCGGCCCTCCTTAAATAGGAATAAAGTGCATTATGACTACAGTAAATTTTGGGTAACGGTTTGTTACATTAGGAAAAGCAAGAAAATCAAATTAAAATCAATCGCCTGAATCCCACCCTAGCCTAACGCATATCCTTTCTGGGACTACTGTACAAGAATCCTTTGAGAGTTGCCATTCATTTCCTATGCCGTATAGCGTTCAAAATTCCCGATAGTCCCGGGTGGACTCTGTCATGGCAGCACTAGAAATCCTTCTTGAGTTGTTCCATGAAACTCCAAACTTGTGTAAATCGTTTAATTGCACTGACCCTTTTAGCATAGGCCTCTTCAAAGTTCTTGGTACGGATCATTTTCTTATGCCATTCTATGTATGTAGGGACTCTATTTATCTTCCATTTCTGCAGAATCAAGGATCGAGCCACTAAGGAGGTAATATATATAAAAACATCCTTGCCTTTTATATTTGGGGAAATTTGCCTCTGCTTTGACAAGCCAAAAAGTGCCGCTGCTGGCTATGGGGCTATTTGACTCTGTAAGGCTCTACTAAGAGCACCAAATACTTTTTGCCAAAATTGAGTCAGCAATGGACAGGTGAAGAAAATATGAAGCCAATCTCCTCCGCCTAATTGCTGGCAACGAAAGCATCTATCTTCCAACTCAGGATACATCCTGTGGAGGGCTTTAGGCATATAATACGCCATCCATGGTGACAAAAAAGGCATACACTTAAAATTAGCAGCCCTTAAGGCTTTACTACCAAATTCCGAGATCGTCTGCCACTCAACCTCGGAAAACAAGCATTGCGTTGTCGCAGTAATTTTAATTAAAAAATTCTCTATTAGATGGTTTTCCCCTGGATTCTGCAGAAATTTACACCAATTGCCTACTCTGCTCAACATTGCTTTAAAAAAAGCTGCTGCTAAAGATAAAGGACCTTCACTGGGTACCATACTATATTTTTTGATTAAATAGATAATTTGCATAAATCCAAAAAGAATGGCTTACTACGAACCCCTTGGGAACAAGCCATTTAAATAGCTTTCTGGCCTCTGTACCCCTTCGGTTCCCTCTTTTTACCTATTAGTACCGCTCTCCTACAGTGTGGTTACCACTGTTTCATCCTAGCCTTTACCCTTTCATGTTTTGTCCCTTTGCAGGATCTTGTACCACACATGTGCTCCCACGTTAGTAGGATCGATAGGTTCTCTCAGCGGTTTTCCTTTCTGTACTTGGTCTGAGACCCGGTCATTGACCTTCCATCTTTGAACCCTTGGTTTTTACCTATTCTTCTTTCTTTACCTTAGTAAGTATATTGGACCCCTATGGGCCCCCTTTGAGATATTTCCCCTATTCGGGTGGATTATTATCACTTTGCCATCCTATGCTTCTGTTGTGACAACATGCTTATTTGATTCTTATTTATTTCTACTCATTTCTTTGGTTTCTCTTTTCTAAGTATTACTGGTCAGTAGCCGGTATTTAAGACTTGCGGTACTTACTTAGAAGGTTTTTCACTCTCTTCTTATTTGTTCCCTTTCCGAGGCCACGCTTTATTATTTTTGTTTTACCCTTCCGGTCCAGGCTGTATAGGTTGCTAACTCCACAAGATGGCGACTGTATCCGTCCCACCACATGTGGTCCCTTTAGCATTCTAGTCCTCCTCTTTTTTCATATCCCTACAGATGCTGCGCACTGGAGAGGTTTATAATCGGTGTCTCAGACCCCAGTACCGCACTCCTGGTTAGTTCTTGGTGGACCTGTTTTATCGGAAGTCCTCTTTCGGAGCTCCTCGGACATCTACCATCTGACGGCCTGATTCTTCTTATCTTCCATAGTTTCGACCCTCCCTGGGGCCTTACACGTGTCGGTCTTACAAGAGGGGGCGGCCGCCCCTAGACGGCTGCATAACTGGTGGCTACATTACCCCACGGGTGAGAACACTCCACTGTTTTCCACCTTTTCAGCCGCCATCCACTCATCCTTAAGGGGGCGATGTCTTTATCAGGTTTTATTCTTTACCTGTACTTGGACTTTACTTACATTCCCCGCTTCCTCTCTCGTTTCCTTGACTGCACTGTTTATGCAATTTCGGACATGAACATAGGATATTGAGAACTTTCCTATAGATTGTTTTGACTGGTCTCAGGCTAATTATATCCTTGATGTCCGCACTTTGCAGAGACCTTTATCACCTCTTTTCCGTTTGTCAGTCTTTTTTAGCCTTACATTAAGGTTTTCCTGCGTTAACACATTCAACAGCCTTATTGACTCCCACCTTGCCTCCTTTAGGGGGGAGACAGCGCCGCTCACTCTCACCTCTCTGTCCACTGGTGTACCTGCCCTTGGCCCTGCGTTCTCGGCTGTCCATACCCTCCCGGACTGGGAATCCATCGCGCCCTGAGCTGCATGTTTCCCGTATTTGAGCTGATTGAGTTCTCCTCCTGTAAGGTAGCCATCTCTCATCTTTTGCTTATGCTGTTTTTATTTTCTCCATCTTTGATATTTTAATTGTTTTTTCCTTCATTATTGTTGCTTTGTTATAGACATACCAGCGACCTTTCTTTTCTCTCTGGATTTGCATCATTCACTGATACCGACCTTTTCATAGCGCCGAGGCCCATTATTCTTCTCTGTAAGTCATTCATATTGTTTCTGTCTATTCTCCCTTTACTTCTATTCTTTCCCCTAGACATCACTGTTTCGGTGCTGGTGACTGAACCTGTCTGGATTACCTTTCTTCTTCCACGTTCATTCGTTATCCTTGGTTTCTTGGCCTATGGTGCTCACCTTGTTTGAGTCACCTACTTTACTCACCGTTGACTATTACTACCCCATGCACGAGGTGTGGCTGAGGCACTGGACATTACCATTAGTTGTGTTCTTCTGTCGCTTTAATAATCCCTTGTGTCACAGGGGAATGAGATTGCGATTATCAGAAGTTATTCTTTTTTATTTTTAGAACGGTGTCTTGATATCCGTATTTTTGACACCCCTACATACCTCCCCATCATCCACACGGTATCCCTATTTCCATCCTTTCGGTGCCCTGAAGAAGGTGGTGGCTTCATTGAAGCCCAACACTGAAATGAGCGTTGGCACACCTTACGACAGGAGCTACGTAGTGGTGCATTAACCGAATAAGAAGAACGCTATTTATTTCTATACCCTCAACTTATCATTATTATAAGCTGATGAAGAAAATGCTATTCAATCAAAGAAAATGTGCATATTAATGCTTTGTTATCAACACAACAGATATGGATACTCACTATATGATGTCTGCTAAAAACATTTTCTTTATTATTGTATAACATTGCATTTTTTCATATTTTCCTGCTTCTGACACCATTACTAGCCTAGCTAGTGGTTCCTGTCCTCAACCGCCATTTTTTATTGGTTTGTTTTGACAGTATGGTAGATGTATGGGTATGAGTGAAGTATGATTGATGTAAATGAGAGAGTAATGTTGTACAATTTGACATGTTGTTGATGGTTTTAATGTTTTGTCTTGATCCACTAGGGAGGGGGATATTGTTTTGATACATTATTGTTTATGTGGTTTCACTCTGAAGAAGAATATGTATGTTCACTTAAACTGATTTGTTCTATGACATATTTAAAACATTCTAAAAATAACTGAAAATATACATATATATTTTTTCATCTTTAATAAAATATTCTTGTATAAAACATCTTTGATATTCTTACCACTGTATACTATTGTTGTTTCTGGGGCTAATCTCTCTGTTTCCCCTCTTGGGATATCATCTAGTCATTTGTTAATTTAGAGATGCTACGCACTCTTTTCATACCGTAGACAGGTGACATTTATTCCCTTCTTGTGTAGGGTTTTGATATATGGTTACTACGAACCCCGCACCTAGCTAAAATTTCCTGCCAGGTGATACATCTCCCTCCCAGCAGAAAATGGCCCAATTTGCTGAAGCCATTTGCCTTCCAAAACCTTAAGTGGCTATACTGGATATATAGCCCTACGACCTTACATTCCTTTAATTGCAGATATGCATAGTCAGCCGCCGAACATAAATAGAAAATAGTGTCTGGAGTCTTATACGAAGGTCTTGTAACGTCTGATACCTAGTCTTTTTTTGAAGTTTGGCAGCCTTTATGAAGACCAGGAGGTGTGATCTCACTTCCTTTACCATTTTATCAAAGAAAAAATGATCTAAGGATCCCTTAGAATCAACCATACGAACCAAAATATATAAGAGAGAGGCTTCATAGTATGTACGAATCTGGGGTAATGCCAGCCCCACCCATTTATTGCCAATTGTAGAATGGGATATTTTACTCTGGGGACCTTTTTACTCCAAATAAACTGTCAAAAAAGTACATCCAGCTCTTTGAAAAAAGCTGTATTGATTTCTATTGGGACATTTATAAATAAAAAAATTAATAAAGGTAAGATTAACATTTTAATAAAAGCGGCGTGGCTGATAAGTGTAAGAGGGATAAGAGACCATATATCAATTAGGTTTCTAATTTTTCTTAACATTACCTCATAATTTATCTTATAAAGCTCACTGTAGGAATTAGTTATGTGAACCCCAAGATATCAAATCAGATTACTCGAATCCGCAAGGCACTGAAATCTAGCAGGAAGAGCATTACCTAAAGTGTTAAACATCAGTATTTCTGTTTTATTATGGTTAATTATGTACTCCCCCCAATAGATTGAAACTGCTCGAACTCGGCCAAGATCCTTCTTATGTTTTGTTCTTTGGGCCTAAGATATAAAATTATATCAGCCTCAAGCAGTGTAAATTTGGACATGTCTTCTATTGGTGCTTCAATTTCCTGATTTGCCCATATCCTAGCTGCCAGTGGTTTGATGAAAAAAGTGAAAAGTACAGGCGGCAAAGGACATCCCTGATGAGTTCCGCGATTTATATCTATAGTTCTGGCTATGCTAGAATTACAAAAAATCTGTGCCTGCGCGCCCTGATATATATTATAGAACATATTAATAATTGAACTAGGAGATCCCACCCTCTTAAGAGCAAAAAACAGAGCATCTCAATTGACAAGGTCAAATGCTTTTTCAGCATCTACCATCATTATAAGTGCAGGTATCTGATTGATGTTTAAAAAAAAAAAAAAAAATTGCATGTATTAAAAAAATTGTATTGGACAACATTTGTCTTCCTGGCAGGAAGCCGGTCTGATCTTTATCAATAACCTTCTGGACAATAGGTGTGATTCGGAAAACTCCCTCCGCATCTCCACCTCGAGCGACACATTCGCAGTCTCCGAACACCTGCACTTCCAGGTCCAGACCAGCCCCAACTCCACACTCTGCGGCACCCTCGCCTACAGACCCTCCCGGCCCCCGCACCCACTTCGCCTCCACCATCACCAACATCATCGCACCCCACGCCATCGCCTCAATGGACAACATACTCATCGGAGACCTGAACTTCCACCTCGACAACCCCAGCAACCACAGCTCCACCACCCTCCTCGACAACCTCGCCAACATCGGACTGAAGCAACTCGTCACCACGCCCACCCACAAGGCAGGACATACCCCTGACCCCATCTTCGCAGGGGGAAACAGAACCCACTTCAGCCACACCACGCAAACCCCATGGACTGACCACCACTGCGTACACTTCTTCGTCAACAAACCTAAGCCGCCCTAGCCTACCCCGTGCCCTCCGCGAAGAAACTGGAGCAGAATCACAGAGGAGCAGCTCAACTCCACCCTCAACCGCGACACCCCCACCACCACGACCGATGCCAATCTCGCAGCCAAGGGACTCCACACTTGGATCTCCAACTGCGCAGACAAGCTCCACCTGAAAATCAAGAACCTCTACGACAACTTCAACGACCTAATACCTGACTCCACAACCACCCCACACTCCAGCAACACCAGCCAGCCCACCATCGCCTCCTGGATCCCGGTCACAACCAAAGAGACCGCCTCCATCATGAAAGGCATCCACTCGGGAGCCCCCACGGACCCCTGCTCACCGCACATCTACCACAGAGCCGCCACCACCATCGCACCAGAATTACGGCACACACCATCAACGCCAGCTTCATGACCGGCACCTTCCCCGACGACTGGAAACGCGCAGAAGTCCGACCCCTGCTCAAGAAACCCACAGCAGATCCCACGGACCTCAAAAACTACCGGCCCATCTCTCTCCTCCCCTTCACGGCAAAAGTTGCGGAGAAGACCGTCAACGCCCAGCTAACAAAGTTTATCGAAGACAACTCCATCCTCGACCCCTCCCAATCCGGATTCCGCAGCAACCGCAGCACCGAGACCACCCTACTCGCACCACAGATGACATCCGCAACCTCCTTGACCAAGGACACACTGCAGCCCTGATCCTACTCGAACTGTCAGCAGCTTCCGACACTGTCTCCCACCGCACACTCGCAGCCAGTCTACACGACGCCGGCATACATGGAACCTCCCTCGACTGGATCCGCTCGTTCATCACTGGCAGAAGCCAAAGAATCAGACTGACACCATTCCTCTCCGAACCCACGGAAATCAACTGCGGAGTACCCCAGGGATCATCACTCAGCTCAACCCTCTTCAACATCTACATGGCCCCCCTCACCACAACCGCCAGACAGCATGGCCTCAACATAGTATCCTACGCCGACGACACCCGGCTCATCCTCTCCCTCACCAAGGACCCCACCACCACCAGACTAAACTTCCAGAAAGGAATGCAGGACTTCGCATCCTGGATAAGCAACAGCTGCCTGGAGCTCAACTCGGAGATGACAGAAGTCCTCGTACTCGGAACCACCCCTTCAGCATGGAACAACACCTGGTGGCCCACCGAACTCGGCAGCCCTCCAACCCCCACGGACCATGCCAGAAACCTCAGCATCGTACTCGACACATCCCTCTCCATGAACAAGCAGGTCAACGCCATCAGGTCCAGCTGTTTCAACACCCTCCGCATCCTCCGAAAGACCTTCAAATGGATCCCCCCTGAGCCAAGGAAGACAGTCACCCATGCACTCATAACCAGCAGATTGGACTACGGAAACACCCTCTACGCCGGCATTAACAATTCTCTACTCCGCAAGCTCCAAACAATACAGAACACCGCAGCCAGACTTGTCCTCGGCATCCCCCGACACGAGCACATCAACCAACACCTACGGAACCTCCACTGGCTCATCGTCGAGAAGAGTCACATTCAAGATACTCACCCACGCCTACTAATGCCTCGACAATACAATACCTCAACAAGAGAATCACCTTCCACGTACGCAAACGAAACCTCCGATCCACCAACCTCGCCCTCGCTGAAACCCCACGCATCCGCAGAGCCAGAACAGGGGGAAGAGCCTTCTCCTACATTGCAGCCAAGACCTGGAACGAGCTCCCTATCGACATCAGACACGCCCCCTCCCTGAACACCTTCAGGAAGGCACTCAAGACCTGGCTCTTCGACTGAACGGAACTGTTGCTTCCCCCCCTCCAGCGCCTTGAGACCCTCGCGGGTGAGTAGTGCGCTTATAATTCCCTGATTGATTGATTGATTAGCCCAGACTTTCTTTAAAATCTAACAAACAATCAGAATGTAATAGACAAATAGGTCTATATGAGTTGACGTTTTGGGGATTCTTTCCCTTTTTAACAAAACTAACGATTATCAATTCCTTGAATGTTGGTAGAACCTCTCTGCCATTTTTCACTGCATTAAAGAGCATGACTAAACAGGTTATTAACTCTTCCTGAAACACTTTATAAAACTCTATTGGAAGACCATCATTCCCGCAGGCCTTTCCAAATGGCATTAAGGCTGTGACTTGACGGATTTCTGATGCTGTAATATCGAGCCCAAATTCCTCTGCCTGGATATTTGACAGTCCCAGTAGAGTAATATCCAGGAAATACTGATGTATTGCTTCTTTCGAAACCGTGTATTTGGTCGCATATAGTTTACTTTAATGCGCAAGGAAGATTATCGCAACCTCTTCCTTTTCTGAGACCAGAACTCTCGATCCTGGTTCCTGCAATTCAGTAACAATGGCGCTTCCTGTTATACCCTAGATGACCAGGCCAAGAATTTACAGACCATCTGACTTTCTTCATAAACTCATTGAAATGTCCTGAGCTATTTATCTCTTCAAGAACAAAGAATTGACTTAGCTCTTGTTTAGCACTAGCCAACTGCAAAACCGCGGCCGTTCACTTGATCAGTGGACTTGCCGCCATTTGAGCTGCGTTATCAACCACTAGTTGAAGTTGAGAGATACGTACCTGTCGCAATTTGGACTGAGAAGCCATAAGGGCCACCATCTGCTCATGAATAGATGCCTTAAAAGCATTCGAAGCAGAAAAAAGTGTTGCAGAACCCTTATTAATCTGAAAAAATTCTTTATTCCTGATTTTGATCTTTATGAGCCATTCCTGATTAGAAAGAAGGAGACGATCCATCTCCCTCCTGGATCTTTCCCCTCGCCTTACATCTAATTCTATCTTGACACTAATGGCTGAGTGATCGGAAAAGGAACTAGCCCACATTTGAGAGTCGAGACACCTAAGGGAATAAGAAATAAGAAAGTAATCTATACACGAAGCAGACTGAAATTGTCGAGAATAGTAAGTATATTGTGACATTCCTGAATGGGCTCTACGCCATGGATCAATCAGTTGGTCATCTTGGATCATAACATGTAATACCCTTTTAGTGTTTGGCTTCAACTGTTTTTTCGTTTTATTCGAGGTGTCCCTAGCTAGATCCTGAATATAGTTGAAGTTGCCCCCTTATATTATTGGACCCACTGCTTCTTTCATCAAATCGTTGATTTTAATAATGGATTTTGGATTGTCAAATATTGGGGCGTACTAATTCACGAGATCATATACGTAACCATTGACTGCAGCAGAAATCCAGATCCCCCTGCTTTCAGGGTCCCTCTGGACCTGCATAATGGTCCAGTCTGACTCTCATCCAAAATAAATTGCTACACCTCTCATGGCCACCCCAGCAGAGGCAAAGTATGCCTTTGTTTAGTAGTTAGGGATAAACAACTTTGGGGAATTCAACTTTAAATGAGTTTCTTGCAAAAACAAAATTTGGGGTGAGAAAGAGGTTAACCAGCTAAGTAAGGCCCTCTACTTTTGCTTATTGGATAGCCCAGTGACATTTACCGATAGTATTCGTACTTCAGCCCCCATTTCTGATATTACTTTCCAATCTATGGTTCTGCTCTTTTTTAAAGCCTGTGCTCCCCACCACCAACACACCCCTCAGCAGCCCCCCCAACTTAGCCTCCCACCCCTGAAGGGAGGGGAATAGCCCACCATACCCTCACTGGAAGGGGCCCTGAATGGACGCCCCTCTTGAGTGCCATGTTGGAGCAGCCAGAGTGAACAACCCCCTGCCTACCTCCCATCAGTAATCATAATAAAAGATCTCTCCCTATTTTTAAACCCTCTGGGTAGAAATTGATTGCAACATTACTTGTGCTTCTTCTAAGTTAGTAAACATGTGGAATTTGCCCTTTACTTAGACCCAGTGTTTAGACTGTTACGCTATTGCTGCCTGTGCACCTTGAGCCTTAAATAGATAAAGCAGCTTCACAAACTCCTTTTGACGCCATGCTGCTGACATATCGGAGAAAAGTCGGCAACAGGGAACTTCATTTGTGGAAAATTGTTTCCTTTGTATGGCTCTGGAGAGAATCTGTTCTTTAATATGATAGTCAGCAAAGTTAACCAAGATTGTCCTTGGCAAGTTTGAATTTGTAAATGGATGCACTGGTACCATGTGTGCTCTCGTAATTGTCATATCTCCTGAAATTTCCGTAACAAAATTTTTCTTGATGAATGTCTCGATCCATTGCAAAGTTTGTACACCTTTGCAGCCTTCTGGCACTCCTCCCAGCCGTAAGTTGGAGCGTCGTGAATGATTTTCGAGTTCATCAATCTTGTTTTCCAGTAGTAATTTATCTTGCCTTCCTAAATATGATTGCTTCTGTAGTATAGTCATCTGATCCTCGAGCTGCGACATCCTGTACACTGCCTCCTGCAACCTAGCGGGAAAGCTTGCAACTGCTTCCTCGATTTTCATCAGGCGATGGTGGAGGGATGCAATCTCAGTTGCTTGTGATGCTTTTAGATCTCTTACTTCCTCTAAAATAAGATTTACCATGGTTTTCAGATCCCATTGCACAGTCTGGTCATTGTCCTGCACCTGATTTGAAAGATGGATCTTAGAGTTTCTTTCCAGGATAGCCGGAGGCTGCTCTTGTGAAGTCTCCACCCTCATTGCATCTATTATAGAGGGCTGGGATGGCAGCTGCATTTAATGCCGCCTTTTTGTCTTCCCCAGCCCTCCTGTCACCATTGGATAAATTAGACAGTACATCTTGTGTCAGGTCCTGCGAGATACTCAAGATTACCGACTTGGTATTCCCAGCCGCCTGTCCCTGGTCCAACAAATCTTCTTCTGAGCTTATAGGGCTAGTTACTGCTACTGACCCACGGCGCGATTTTTGAGTGTGCTCTGCCCTTGCTGCTGTCAATGCCATCTTCATTTGAGTGGTGCGTGACTTCGTTTTTAAGCCGGAGGCGGTGTCTGCATTCATCGTAGGATTTGAAAACTTGAGATGTTTTCCCATTATAGTAAATGGAAGAACTCTTTTAATCCATTAGGTCAGAGATAAGCAGCTTATTAAATGTAGGGACTGGCCAGTGACCCACTACCAGGGCGCCCTTCTAACTATGACACCCTTAGGTGGCTACCCCTAGTGTGAAACCTGGTTGCCCCTTGAAGCAGACCTGGAAATCCTTAACTGAAGCCCACAAAAATAGAAAAGAAAGCCACCTTCAAGGTGCTTACCGCAATGGTGCCAGTTTGGATGGAGACTGGCCAGCCGACTTCCTCAAGCCAGCTGACCCACCCAGACGAATGAGGTAATATGACCCAGGTGATTCTTCACAGCAGGTTGTATGCTGGTAATATATGCTCAGGGTACCCGCGCACTTAAGACTGGGAAAACAAAAAAAAGTATCTGTATAGTGCCTTCTACAATAGTATAACTGCCGAGCACTGTGAATATGGATACCAGAAAGAGCAAGAAGCGACCTGCTTATGTTTGATTAAATGGTTCTTAGGTCCTGACAGTTTAACAGTTTTTTTCTGAAGTCCTCTCAGGAGAAACTGCCAATTGTCAATTGGTTTTAGGCAGTAATAAATGCGTGTTTAGTCTGAAGATAGCTGGCTTCTTTTAATATCAGGCTTTGGCCTTTGCGCTGGTGCACACCCAAATTGCAGAGCAGGCAGCAGGCAAGCAGGCACAAGGAACTCCACTCAGCAAAGTGGCGCATGCTGGGACTATCACTGTCCAACGAGAAAAGGAAGAACGCGAGATGCAGCAAGGATCCATATTCTCTCTCAAGTGCAGAGAAAAGCAGCCAAGTCAATGCTGCTAACTGGTAACCGTCTGCCGGTATCCTCCTCGGTGGTTTCCCGACCCAGAAAAGACGAGAACCGGCGTCGTCCTAGCGAGTCCAGGAACAGCCATGACCAATGCAGCAGCAGCGTCATGCCGGGTTTCACATACCTGGAAGGGATAAAGCTGAGGTGAGTTATGGAGGGGGGGTGGAGCGCACTTAGTGGCAGAGCATGTCCATGGGTATGCCTGCAGCCCAGTCGGCCAGGTCTGCGTGAGGTAAGTGAAAGAGCAAATTTTGAATAGTTCAGCTTCAACCTAAAAGTAAAATATACATGTTCAATATTCGTGTCCTACACACAACCAGAGAAAGATGTATTTGGTGAATGGATAAATGGTCTAGTCCACACAAGATATAGATTTCCTTTAAATCGTCAAGATATTGTTAAATATACTGGTGCTCTCTGATGCGCATGTCCAATCTCTTACAATACTAGGAACACTTCCTCTGCAGGGATTGGTCAATTATGGGTAGATGTCAAGGCCGGATTGGCTGTACTGGGCATCGGGCATATCCTTTGGACGCTGGAAGGGTGGGGGGTTGGTTTTGTTAGTGGGGGCCAATTTTGTAGCAGTGCAGGAGTTTTAAAAGCACTTTAAAGTTCCTTGTATATTCAGTAGTTTTTGGGCAACAATAAAAATGTCAAGTTAAATCCGATGATTAATATACCTGCTGGAGAGCGATGGGAGTTTTGTCTAGTGGCAGGTTTGACTCCACTAAGGTAGTGCAGAGGGTTAATGTGCCTGCTGCAAAGAACGTGTACCATGCATATCAAAGAACAATATTTTATGTGCATAACTCAGTGGGCTACAGTGAACTATAAACTGCCATTAAAGAGCTGCATGCAAGCTGCACGGTACAGGTTAGAAAGTTATGTTTTCCCCACTCTTTCATTATATTGATGTTGCTAAAAATGGTTTGTTTGGGAAGAAAACATTTTTATTAGTAAAGTCATCCCTAAGCACTGTGTTATGTTCTGAATCCTGTGTTTGTGCTTCTCCAGACCAAACACTCCTAAAACATGCCTACCAGTATGGGGGGCATGTGAATACTACACCTTGTAGTCTCCTTTGCCTTATATAGCATTCCCTATACACTGATTTACACATGTACGAGTCATTGTCTCTGTATGTGTTGTTGATGTAAAGTGCTCCGACACCCTACAATGGTATGAGAGATGCTTTAAAACAAATAAAATACATGTGGGAGAGGGGCTAAGGAGAGATGAGAGGCACTGTTGGAGGGTGATAGGGAGGGAATCATTGAAGAGCCCCAACAAAGATTGTCGTATCCTGGTGCACAGCAAAGTCATCATTGACTATGCTTTATAAGCTAATAGAATTGAATATATAATGACAAATGTGTTGTAGACTATATTATTTTTCCCCAATTTTTTTTTTTGGGGGGGAAGCCCCTCAAAACCCTCTTTTGTAGTGGTCAGGCTATCTTGCTGCACTCTCTATGCACCGTGCGAGGACTGGTCTGACAACATTTGCCAGTGCTGCTTTGGGTTCCCAGTCTGGCCCTGGTAGATGTGGGCGAAAATTAGCTGAAAGGTTGAAGTTGTGTAATCTGCACATTTTTTAGTTTGTAAATAGGACAAAACGATTATTTCCCATCACCACAAACATCTTTAAGGGTAGATTTCATGGCCAAACAATGAAATCACTAATGTTTGGACTTCCCAAAACTGGAAGATGCTAAATGGTTCAGATAAACAGAGACTACCCTCAGCTATTGTGACTGGCTACTGATCAGCCACTCAGAAACGTGTGAATTAAGAGATACATTCTGAATGGTTGGAAGATGGCAAATTACATTGCCTGAAACAACGGGTTATTTCAACAATTCTGATTTGTCACCTTTCATCTGGTCTCTGTATTTAAAGTTTGATGATTGTGTGTTGAGCAACTAGTGGCTGAAACAGACAAAAACACAGGCTGCTGTTCACAATTATGACCGACTGGCAATCGTGCAGCAGTTTGTAGAATATCACAGCCACATTTTTTCTGTTCAGTGGAAGCATAGCCTAGAAAAGGATGCGCATTTTCCTGTGATCCTCTTCTAACAGAAACATTTTTCCTTTGTCCATCTGTAATTACTAGGTATACCTTTTACCTTTGTCATTTAACATGTGCAGTAGTAATATTTATTGATGGCAGACTAGGAATATACATCAATTGAAATTAGGTGTAATAATGTCAAATTTTCTTGGGGTTGAAGGCAATAATGGAAAACCCTTTCCTTGCTATCCTGTGGAGAGATTAAAGCAGGTTTTTCACATTTGCCATACACTCATACCGGTCATCATCGGTAGATATAGCACCAAAAATGCAAGCTTCTTGTGTGGTTTAGGTATTTAGAAGTCCCAGTAAATACCGACTTTGTGAGATAAAATATATACCGGGTTCCGTAAATACCTCCTATCTCGAGTTTTCACTCGGAATTACGGCATAGCATGCAGAATTAGGTGCCTACTGCATTCAATTCTTCATGTACCAGTAATCACTGGGTATTTTGTAAATTGATCTTGTGAAAATTGCAGGCTTTCAATATTTAGAGCACCTAGGGGCCAGATGTACGAATAGTAAGAATAGCGATTTCCAAGTAGCGATTTTTTCCGAATCGCAATTTTGTAATCGTTATTCTTAGGGGCACATGCATCAAGGGATTTTGCGATCGCAAACGGTGCAATTCGCAAAAATCGGCCGTTTGCGATCGCAAAATGGCCTTTTGCGATGCATGAAAGTCTTTGGGATGCGCAATTTCGGTAATCGCTATTTTTTGCGATTTCCCAAATTGCGATTGCATTTAAGGAATCGCAAATTGCGATTCCCTAAATGCAATGCATGATGAAATCGCAAATAGCGATTTCGGTAATAGGGGCCGCAAATTACAATCAATTTGAACTTGATGGTAATTTGCATAAACTTTGAAAAATGCACTAAAGTGCATTTTTAAAAGTTGTAGGTTACACACACACATGCCCTTGGGGCATGTGTGTGCGCAACATGTGTGCACAGATCAATTTCAGGGGTGCAACAGGGTGTCCTTTTGACACCCTTGCACCTTGAAATTACATGCAGCAATTTGCGAGTACCTATTGGTACTCGCAAATTGCACATGCACTTTCCATTCATTCCTATGGGCCTGTAGGCCCATAGGAATGAATGGGAAAGCATTCCTTAATTGCGACTCGCAATTTGCGAGTCGCAATTAAGGAATGTTTGGGAATCGCTAATTTTATAGCGATTCCTACATGCACAGGCTTTGCAATTCCTTAATTGCGATTCCTTAATAATCGCAATTAAGGAATCGCAAAAGCCTACATTGATGCATGTGCCCCTTAATGTATGAACTATTATTTTCAAATTAGCGATTCCTAGTGGGGTCGCAAATTGACCCACCTCATTGATATTAATGAGGTAGGTCGCAATTTGTGGCCCACTAGGAATCATAGCATTCATAGGGAAGATGGCCTGTTGGGGTCAGCAGACCACGTCTTTGATTGCTTTTTAATAAAGCAAAGTTTTTTCTTTGAAATGCAGCTAGTTTTCCTTAAAGAAAATGAGTTGTGTTTCAAAAGAAAAATGGCATTAAGAGTGGGAAGTGGTCCATGGGCTTGCTTTTTGAAAATATTTTAATTAACATTCTTAAAGGACCCCTTCCCATTTGTTAATGGGCAGGGCCGGACTGGGAACAGCAACCAGCCCTTGCAGGTTGCTGCTCGACCGTCCCTGGGACCGGGGGGTGGGGGGTGTGCTAGCAAAATGCACCACTCCCGCTTTTCCTACGGGGGGCCGATATTGCAGCAGTGCTGCAAAACCGACCCCCAGTAAAAAATTGCCCGGTGCCTGCTACAGCCAGTCCGGCCCTGTTAACGGGCTGTTACCCTGTTTGAAAAGGTGTTAAAATATTAATGTTTTGCAACCGCAATTTGGTCACAAAACATTAATACATAGCAATACCATTTGGTATTTGGAAGCAGTACTTAATTTGCCCTCGTCAGGAGGCCACCGCAGTATGCACCACACATGGTCACTGTACCTACACAACTAGTAACAATCACACTGCTACAAGTAAGACAATTCAGACTGTTCAAGGCCACCAAAGCTTTAGGAATGGCTTGGGTGGCAGGTATTAGTTGTTTTTAATGTATATTGAATTAACAAACCACAGTTCTTCTGCTCGTCTTCAAATTACACAAACAGTGCCACCATATGGCAGCTGTTATAAGTGCAGGTTCCGGCAATTAAGCTAAGATGGCGGCCCTGACCTGAATGACGACCGGAGGCTCCATACGACTGGCGAGACCACCGGCGGGGTGGCAGTGGATGCGCCGGCGGAGAGCGAGTGACTCCGACACGACTTGAAGGGCGATACCGCCTCGAGAAGTTGCCTGGGGGTGTTTGCTGCAGCGGCCCGGCCGGATAATCGTGAGGCTGGTTATTGAACGTTTCCCGGACACGGCTCCGCGTACACGCACGGCTAATACTGTTTGATGTACTTTAATCTTTCTTATACCTTTGGATATTTGTCTACTACGATTCTCATCCATGTGTAATAGGTCTTGATCTAACCTTTAGTGACCCAACGTTTGAGGATACATCTTATTCCTCCTTGTTTTTGCCCTGAAGAAGCCCAAGGTTGGGCGAAACGCGTTGGCTGGTTCAGTTTTACCAAGCACATCAGAGAATAAAAAGATCAAAAAATTTTGTTATACGCATGTCTGTCTTTGATGTGGTTTGGTTACTGGTTTTGCTTGAATTTTTTATTTCAATATATTGCCTCTCATCCGATTAATCTAACATTGTTATATTTGTGGTCTATAGGCAGCAGACCATTTGAGGTGGGCAATATTGTTAATAATATAGTGACTAGTTGTGGTGGTGCAGTCACTTATGACCCAGCTGCTCTCTCCTTTTTTTTTCTCTAGGCTCCTGCGGGGCTCCTGAGGTGAGAAACTGCTGCCCACAAAGTGCGGGAGAGGTCCTCCGGCATAACGCTGCCCACCGCTCTGCCCCCGGGGGCGGATGAGAAATCTCTGCACGGATATCTCTGCGGCGTTGACCAGGACCTGGTGTGCCTGACCCCAAAATGGCGGAGGTCAGGCGGTCTCGGGCTTTGAAGGCAGCCTCGTGGCTGAGCATCGGACTGGGACGGTTGCTTCTGTTCGGTGCTGGGGGTCCCTCACTGTGCCCCGAGGGTGAACCCAGGCGCACGGTCACGCCCAGGAGCTCGGGCATTTGCTCTTCTCGCAGTGGACCATCCAGGCACCTGCAGGCTCCCATGGTCAAGATGGCCGACATGTGAGGAGCTCCTGCCGGGAGCTCCCCGGCCAGGGATTTCCATTCTGGCTCTAATCCCCTGAGTTCTACCCCCCCACTTGAACCTTCGGACTCACTGGAGGTTATATGGATGGCGGCATTTCTACTCTCAAATTCCCGCGATTTTGGTTTGTGATCGTACGATGGACGTGAATTTTGCTAACCGCGGAGCCCGAACAATCATGGCCGCTGCCCGGTGGAGCTGTTTTTTTTCAGCTATAGAGGAGATTAGGCTCTGGTTCACCCCCTCGGCCATCACCTACCCAGCCGGACATTGGACATGGTATTCCCTCTTCTCTCCGCTATGTCTCCTTTCCTCCCCCGCCCTCCGACGAATCCATCCCCTGAAACACTTTCCCACTTGCCGGTCTGCCTGACCCGATCTGCTTTCCCTACCCCTTTTTACCTTCCCCCCTCTCTTTGCTTCTTGGACGTGTGTATTGGTTATGCTATTCGCTAGTAACTCATGTTATTGTGTAACACTGTCTGTTTTCCATATGTTATACTTGGCTCTGTAACTGTTGGTAATTTTGTTAACTTGTAACTCGCTGATCCTTATGTAAAGCGCTCTGATACCTCCGGGTCTAGCCAGCGCTATAAAAAACTCTGCAAATAATTAAGTGCCAGTGCTGAGCACCGGCAGCCACTGGCTCAAATTAAGTCTTGTTTGTAAAGGATGTCCTAAACACATACCTTCCAAATACTGAGTTGGTATTGGGTCACAAACCCAAATTGCAATTTGGTAACTTACTACTGAGTCATAGGCATACATTTAAAAAAAGCATTTTTGAGGTCGCAAACGGCCCGATTCTGTCAAAAAATGCTTTGTACATCTGGCCCCTAGTAATTACCTCATGCAGAGAACTCTGGCTCCACATGGCTTGGAATTCCAACCTCTGCACAAAGAGAAGTTTGCTCACAGTTAGGAATTTGGGGCTGGATGTACTAACCTTTAGATTAACGATTCCTAAATAGTGTTTTTTTTCTGAATCCCTATTTGATAATCAGTCTTCTAAATGTATGAAATGTTTATTTCCTGATTAGTGATTCCTAGTGGGTCGACCTACCTCGTAAATATGAATGAGGTAGGTCGCAATTTGCGACCCATAAGGAATCGCAGCAATTAAAGGGATGGTGGCCTGCTGTCCTGCTGAGGTAAGCAGACAAGCATATCTCTGATCGCTATTTAATAAAGTAATCTTTTTTTATTTTTTGAAAGCAGCCTATTTCCCTTAAAAGAAAATGGGATGCTTTTAAAAAGGAAAGAATGAAACTTTGAAGTTTGATTCTTTAAGAGTAGGAAGTGGTCCCAGACTACTGCCTGCTCTTAAAAAATATTTTTTCAACATTCTGAAAAGGAACGGAATCTAAGAGGACCCCTTCACATTTGCGAATGGGTTACCACCACTTGCAAATTGTGGTAAAGTATTACTGTTTTGTAAGTGGAATTGAGTTGCAAAACAGTAATACATACCACACGGATTCTGTATTTGGAAAGGATGCCTAAAACACCCCCTAACAAGTTACGGAATCACATTTGGCATTTTGTACATTTAAAAAAGCATATTTTCTGTCACAGACTGACTGATTCTACGAATTGGGTCATCTGCAACCGGACAAATTCTTTGCATATCCTGCCCAAAGTACATTCTTTGTAATCGGGACCCAGTTGGTTAAACTCTGAAAATCTAGAGACCGAGATCAACACTGCCTTTTTAATGAACTGCCCTGCAGGCTCTATTAGGCATCTATATTTAATATATACGCAACAGAGGGAAACAGTCTAAGCAAAACATAATTAGTTTCTTTACAGCCCACAAAGCTGAGCTGTCCTTTTTAATTATTTCTTCAGACATTTAAATTGCCATTCATTTAAATATTAAAAGGCAAAATAAAATATATCCCATAAGCAAACGTTATTCTTTAAAGTAAAAATTCCTCTCTTTTCACTTTACACAGTAGCACAGTGTCTGCCAATTGTCTTGAATGAGGGAGAACGGCTTAAATGAGAGAATGAAAACTCTTTAAAGTGAGCAACAGTGAATGAATGAGTGTTAGTGAGATCACTAAAGTAGTACATATATGAAGAAAGAAAGCTTGAATGGAGGAAGAAATGAATGAAATAATCAATAAGGCCCAGGTGGACGACTGCATTAATTTGTGACTCGCAATTTGCTCCAAATAGTGAGTCGCAATTTGCGAGTAACTAAAATCAATGTACATACCCAACTGGTCCCCAATTAGCGAGTCGCAAATGACTCGCATCGCAATTTAGCGAGTAGGCAAATTGCGACTCGCTAAGCACACACAGATAGCATTCGTGATAGAACAGCCAGTTTAGTGGGCGCAATTAGCGTACGCGGCAGAAAAAGGCATTTTGCATGCACAAATAGCGACCGCAATTACAAAAAACCCAAAAACACTTCCTGGGAGAACAGAAGGACCCTAAAACAGGAAGTGGTGTCCCTGGAGAATCCTGAACCAAATTGACAGCACATGGTAAGGTGCAACAGCACAGTCCAACACTGCAAGCCAGCTAACCAAAGAAAACCAAGATGTCCAGCAAGTCCAGTGAGAAGGCAGGGAAGGAGCAGCTGCGCAAACTCAAATTCTCAAAGAAGGAACTGGGCATACTAATTGAAGAATGCTGCAACAACCACGAGCAGCTGTTTGGGAGGTCATCACATACGGTCCCAGAGTCTGAGAAATGGAGAATCTGGAGAGAGATGCAGTTGCGCATAAATGCCCTGGGTGTGGTTGACCGGTCCCTGGACAACCTAAAGAAAGGGTGGTACGACCTGCTCTCCAGGGCCAAGGAGAGGGTGGCAGCACGACTGCGTGAAGTACAAGGAACAGGAGGAGGCCCATCCAATGTTTCAGAACCTTCAGCAGCAGAGGCAATGGTGGAGAGTACCCTGGAGAGAGAGGCAGTAGTGGGATTTGGGACCCTCGACACATCTCAACCTCCACCACCCCCTGGTAAGTGTGAAATGTGTGCCATATTAGTATGTCAACCAAAAGCTTTCTCCCCACATGCATGCCACACACCCAGAACCAACTGCATCTACATGCTCCATCTACATGATCCAAAAGTTACCGTTGGTGCATTATGGGAAATGTAGTACGTGACATAAACAGTGCAGTTAGGGACTGACATGAGCTGAAGAACATAGTACCACCACTGAGATAGTGACTCAGAATTTGTTTCTGTATTTCCCCTTTTGTAACATAGATACACCTCTGGGAGGAGAGCCAAGGGCAGATGATAGTGACACACAGCAGGAGCAGGTCCAGATGGAGGAAGGGCAGGATGAGGGAACAGCAATGGAGCCAAGTTGTTCAAATGTCCAGGCAAGTGCTGCATACAGGTCATCACAGGCTCCAGCGCATGACATACCAGCAACACAGCAGCAAGCACCATCCCAGCGCACTCTGGGTACCATGATCCGGGTTCTGCATCTGACACAGCAGTCAGGAAGGCGGCTTCAAGCTAGGATGCACACTCCCACCCATACTGGAGCAGCCACTCAGGCGGTGTTTGGTGGCCTGGAGCAAGCCATGTTTAAGGTTCAGCGCCTGCAACAAAAACAGATTAGGCTGATCAATTCAAAGCTGAGCCAGGGATTTTTAAACATAACTCAACAGATGGCTGAAAACCAGGCCCGCATTGAGGGAAAAATTGATGTTCTTACAGGGGCTATTGGGCAGCTATGCACAGAGTTGTCTGAGGAGAGAGGGCAGCAGAGGATAATGGAGCGCAGCCGGGCACACAGAATGGACTCAATGACCAAGGCAGTCGGTAGGCTGGCACAGGGAACAACACAACACACAAAGCGCACCCTGGCTCTGCAGATTGAAATGGGCCACTACAGTGGTGATGTTACACGAGGGCTGCAACAAATAGCAGCTGCAGTGGAGACAATCCAAAGAAACATGTTTTCTACTGGAGGAGCCACAGAGACAGCAGACAGCGAGGTGTCCAGCTGCAGCAGTATCTCTACTGCAGAAACACCTATACAGCGGCGAAGCAGCAGTCGCCAGCCACCAATTTGACATGCCAGATCCCCACATGCTGGCCGTAGAGGCAAGAAATTATTTTTTTACACAAATTTTCTTATTTTTGTTGGGGCAGTAACCACATGACATTTCTACTTTCATTTGGTTATGTGGATTGAGATGGACAGGTTGTCCAACATAGTTTTTTGACGAACCCCAAATAAAGGGAAATTCCAATTGTTAAGTTCACATTTTGTAGTGTCATTTGTTGTGTGTAGAGTGTCAATGGTTATGATGGACCTTGAAAAATGATGTCTGGCTATGTGGTCCCTGCGCCTTCTCCCCTCTCCTGCTGAGCTTCCCTCGCTTGGCTGTTGAGCTGGTGGGCCAGGGTCTTCATCTCCCGAGTCTGAATCAGACACCTCCATGGGCAAGCCACGCCTGCAGGCAATGTTGTGGAGTATGGCACAGGTTGCCACAATTTTGCAGACTGTCTCAGGCGCATACTGCAAGGCTCCGCCACTCTTGTGAAGACATCGGAATCATGATTTTAGGATGCCAAATGTGCGTTGAATGACTGACCTGGTGCGTCTATGTGCCCTGTTGTACCGCCTTTCAGATGAGTTGTTGGGAGACAGGTACAGTGTGAGGATCCATGGACACAGGGCATGCGCACTGTCACCTGGGGGGAGATTTATGATGGTGAGACAACATGCAGCCAGACTTTAAAGTGCAAATACATTTCACTATGGACATGAAAATTCAGTACCTAGTAGGTATCCTTCATCAAAGTCACCTCTTTCTAATTTCTGGTATATGCCACTGTGTCTAAAGATGTATGAGTCATGGGTGCTTCCAGGATATTTGGCAACAATCTCTGTGATGATGTTGTTTGCGTCAGAGACAACTTGGATGTTGAGGGAATGTGTGCTTTTCCTATTACGGAATATGTATTCTATGCGTGAGGGGGATATATTGGCACATGGGTCCCATCTATTCACCCTATGACCTGTGGAAACCTTGCTATTCTATAAAATTGCAGTTTTGTATTTTCAAGTTCCTCAGCATTCCTGGGCAGGTAGATGTGTTGATGGATGTGGTATAGCATGGGATCTAGGAAATTGTGTAAGAAACGCAAAAGCGCACTCTGCGACACACCTCCGGCCACTGCAATGACATCTTGGAAGCTACCAGTTGCCATTAGGTGGAGGGAGCACAACACCTGCACATGTGTGGGGATTGCATTGCTGAGCAGGGTTCTGCTTTCCAATTGTGGCTTTAAGGTGTCTATCAGGTCTAGGATAACAGTGCTACTCATCCTGTACTGGTCATAAATCTCTTCCTCTGTCTTCTCAAACAATGTCAGCCTGAATCTGAAAATCCTCTCCTGTCTCCGCCTCCTCTGCTGAGCAGCCAGTATCCGCATCCTCCTCGCTATCATGTACAGGGCAGCCATTGTGGAAAGATTTCAGATGCATTCTGGGCAAGTTTTTATAGGTTGGGCCTGTTTACCAACTGGTTCTGATCAATGGTAAAGTGCATGCACAAATGGGCCAATTTGCGCATTTTTGCTATTTGCGAATGGTCTGTACATTGTCATTTGCAACTTGCAAACTGCGAGTCGCTATTTTCAGAATGCAAACACTGGCCGCATTTTTTGCAAGTCGGTATTCGTTCGCATCGCAATTTTGTAATTTGCGAGGGCCTTTCATACATTGCGCACAACCATTTTTGCATGCGCAAATCGTTTTGCGACCGATTTTTCACTTGCAAAATGGTCGTACATCTGGTACCCAGATGTTGAGTTAAACTATCCAGAGGATATTAAGACAGTTTCGAATATGGGGAAAACTCAATCTACAGGCACTGAACATTACTGTCTGTGAACTTATAGTTTGACTCTGTGTTTTATTGCCATTTTAATCTTTGTTTTATTGGTGAATCAATATGATATTCTGGCAGAGGAAACTAACCCCTCAACCATATAGGATGATGCAAATTTAATTACTCGTTATCCATGTAAGCGATTAGAGAAAATGACTGTAGCCCTCTTTTTATTTCTACAGTTAATCAGAAACCGTTTTGCTTGCTATATTCTCGGAGGGCTTCTAATAATAGAATTGTGTTAAGTGGTGATTATTGACTTTATTTGTTATAATCTCACTTAGGGGCCTATTCCGATATCGGGCGGAATTACTTCCGCCCGACCCCAATTTGTCCTGGTACCGACTGACATCCGGTCGGCAGTCCCGACCGCCTCATTAGGATGTGACCGAACAGTATTAGGTCACATTCCTACATTTCACTATGGGAGCATACATTACATCCGTAAACTGGCCGTAAAGCATGCTCCCATAGTGAAATGGGAGGTGTGGTTCATCCCTGCACCCCATTGCAGGCACCTCAAGGTGCCTGCCACAAGGTGCAGGGATCAACAGGGGGGCACCATTGGTGCCTTAGCAAGAAGACCTGGACCTCCATCGAGAACCCAGGTCCACCAGAGTGTCTCCAAGGTCTAGTTGGCTGGTCTCCTGATTCAACACCTTGAACCCAGCACCTGGACTCTGCCTGCTGTGAGCCATGCCTTCCCAAAAGGTGCCACCTCAGTCCTGGACCCCTGGAAGTGAGTCTGAAGGTGCTCTGCAAGTCCAGCTGTGGTCTTGTGGATAGAACCGACACAGCACAATGCATCTCCTTGAAGCACGGCATCGGAACCGCCGCTGCATGATGTATCCCCAATGCAGGGCTTCGTAGCTCCTCAGAACCACTGCTGCGTGACACCTCCTCGATTCAGAACTTTGCATTGCAGCCTTGCAGCTCCTCGGAACTTCCACTGCACAATGCCTCCTCGACACAGGACTCCACATCACATCTCACAGCTCCCCATAACCATCGCTGGACAACTCATCCTTAATGCGGGATCTAGCAATGCTCCACTAGTAGGAATTAAGGTAGTTTGTTCAGTGGGCCTAACTTGATCTCTGTACCAGGCCAACGCTCCATCTCGATCAGCCTGAACTTGTGACTTTGTCCTGGTCTGGATCTACCAGAAAACCACAGTTGGCACTTTGTGCTGATAGATACTTTAAAAAAAAAATATTTAAAACTGCATATCTCTGGTCCTAATTATTGGATTTTTGTAGATTTGGTCTCAAATAATGTATTACATTTTCTCTATTTTTCTAAATTGGTGTAGGATTTTTGTTGTGTTGTTCTACTTTATTACTGTTTGAAGTGCTCCATAAATACTTTACACATTGCCTCTAAGTTAAGCCTGACTGCTTTTGTGCGAAGCTGCCATTGGGGTGAGCACAGGTTAATTTGAGGTTTGCTTGTGACTTCACCCTGACAGGATTTATGGTTGCTGCTAGAGAAGGGTTTTACTCCACCCTCAACCAGTAACCCAATTTCCTACAACTGTTTAAAGATGTTAACAGTTAGATCACCTTCTCTGATGTTATGCACAGTCAATTCTCTATAGTCAACTTTAATTATAGCTTTATAAATGCCAGCTCAACATTAACTCACAGGGCCTCTTTTAATGTGCTGAATGGCATGTTTGTTTATCAAAGTGTTTTATAAATTAAAGCTATGCTGTTCAGGTTATGCAGGGTAGTACACATCCAGCAGCACAGCATATACCATCAATATGTAGTAAGAAAGTTTCCTTAAATGATACCAGGGCATACTGGTATCAGTGTCTGTACTCTTCTGCTACAAATTAAACCTGATTCCTCTGCATCTACGATTGCAATCATGCTCCTCCGTGTATACATTGTATATATAAGAGGGAGCGGTTAGATCCATAATACAAAAGCACTGGTATCTCCTAAAAAATGATCTGATATTGGGAAAAAATTATCCCCCTTGTAGACACAGATTCACTAGTTACGCACAGTAATAAAGACGCTGAATTTTAAATGTGGCCTGAGTTTAGTTGAGGTGTGGCAAGAACTGTTGTCACAGTACTCCTGGGTTGAACTTATGGCTCACAGCTAAACCTCAGCATGGTAGATGCCCTAGGATACATGAGGCTCCTAACAATCGTGTAGTATCCTGTTCATGTGAATGTCCTACCATTATCTCTCCCCTTGCTCAGCCAGTGTGAATGTGCTGTGTGCTGCATAGAATGTTGGAGTGATGATGCGTATTGGAATGTTGGGTGCCTGTGAGGTGAAGTGTGACAGTTGGAGAATGGGCTGACCAGCAGGCAGGCTGCTCCTGGTGGGGCTGCTACACTAGAACTCTTCTACATGTAACTTACCTCAATAAATCATCTTAAACTACATCTTGCCTGTTGGACTTCATTACTACATATTTAGGCGACGAGTTGGTGACTAACCTACGTGTTACAACTGGACTTCATGGACTTGGCTATCAAAAGAGGTCCTGAAGATGAAGCTACCTACAGAGTCTACGGATGCTGGCAACGTAACGTACATTACCAAGAGGAGGTATCTACAGAACACCAAAAGCGCTCACAAGAAGCCAAGAAATTCTTCACAGAACAAAAAGATGTCCACAAGAACGCCTCTCAGCCCCACCAGTGTCATCACCATCTGACAGCCCTAGCCCAGGAGGGCTGTGCTCATCTAGATTACTTACTTTGGACTTTCATGTTACAAGCACTGATTCCATCATCAAGCCTAACAACTTTCAGCTTGTAAATTCTTTTGGGTCACTTATCTGTATTTCCAGTCACATACAGCATGACCCTGAGGACATTAAAAAACAACATGGAACTTGGGAAAACATTGCAGTCGACAAGAATGGGAGGGATGGTCCCTGCCCACAATCTTCAATAGCAAGCGAAACAGCGCCAGTGATTACTCACTTCTTTATTTTGTCTGTACTTGCCACTATGGTGATTCGGTGTTTGGGAGACGCGTAGCTGCACAGAGGCAAAATGTGCTCTTGTGTTACATCACATGAGGAGGATCGTGGTGTTTGTCTGGTGAACTCTGTCTTACACCGAGGCTATCTAAGGGGCCACTCCGGATCTAGATGGCTGTGTTCAAGTAAGTGTCAGCTATCTGTGCATTATTTACTGGTTGCACCTCTTTTACAATGACTGTTAGATACGGCTTTCACAAACACTTTATTATTGTTAGTGATAACATTTCTCCTCATTGATGTTGATGACTTGCCGTTTCAGTTGCCGTTATTACCATTGCTATGGCAGTTAGTGCGCGAGCTTCTTACCTCATTTTTGAAGCAGCGCAAATCATCTCGAGGACGTGGAGTTTCTGTGACGACACGCCAGCACTTGCTGAGGGACACTGTTTGGCACCTGAGCGCGCCGGTAGCCATCCGGCACACCGTATATTACATGCCGCCATGTTTTGATAATTTTTTTATCTAGCGTAAAGCTATGGTTCCTAATGATCAGTGCCGACGAAAGGCACAGTCACGTTTTAGCCGCATGCCGTGCAGTGAAAAGGAATGAAGAACGCACAGAGGAGAGTGTATGCTGCCAAGATGTGTTGTAAGATATAACCGCTTCTAGAGAAATGTTGGTTTTTACTGTTTACCTCTCTTTGCCAGTTTCTTCAAAGTAATAGGCGACTTGCCTTTAGTGAACTTCTTGTCCCTGACTCATTTGTCTTTTTGTTGCTATGACATGCACACCTCAACCGGCAGGATGAAAGACATATTATGTTCTATGGCGTGTGACACTTCTGTGAGCTGGCAGTGCACATGGGTACACAGCTTCATGGGACTTGATTGTGACCGCATTTACCAGCATACTATAAGTTTCAAAGCTACAGACTTCCTCTTTCATTCTTTTCAATTACGTTCTTGCGTTTTACAAAGTGAAATTCGGCTTGATTTCTTATCTATATGTCCAGTTGGGGGAAGGATGAGCTCATCCCTATGCTCAATGATCAATTACATTCTAGGTTCCTGTAAAGTCGCATTACTTGACATTGTAGGCAATGTATTTATAGTATTTGCCACATTCTTGCTAAGGACAGTACGCCTTCAGGAATGTCTCTGTATCTTGGCTCAACATACCTGGAGTGCAGTTTGAGTACCAGTACTTGGCTAGGGGTCTTCCAATGTTGCTTTTCCATCACTGTAACATATAGTTTTAGCCACTACTTTGTTTTTACACCATCTCCACACAGTACATTAGACTCTATGCTATTTAATCCTTTCACATGGGTTTTATTTTGTATAACCCTCACACAGTGTATCTGCATATAGGCTTTAGTCCCATTTTCTTTAGCTAATCACTCTTATGTTAGGGGGTAGGTATTGGGTGTCAGTCCCATTTACTTTAGCTTTCCACCCCTTTTCCTCAGGGTAGGTTATGGGTGTCAGTCTCATTAACATGTTCTTCCCTCCCTCTTGTCACGGGGTAAGTCATGGGTGTTTGTCCCATTTACTTTAGCTAAACACCCTTATGTCAGGGGTAGGTTATAGGTTTTAGTCCCATCTTCACGTACCAGTGGTACATTATTTCCCTTTCACAGGGTGTCAGTCCCATCTCTGCTAGTGGGTATCCTCACATAAGGGTTGTCCCTATGGGTGTCATTCCCATCTTACACTTTTCTCGTTGCTAGTTTTACATTATTCATCCCCTGTTGGGGTACAGTTTATTTTGAGTCTATACTTAGACTTTGCTGTTATTGTCTTGCTACGCTATGCTTATATTATTTAATATTGTCAATTTGAAAATGGGGGAGGATGAGTGATACTTCTTGTATTTTCTTCTCATCTTCTCTGTTTTTTTGCTTGTTCAGTTCTCCTCGTGATGCCTTATCTTCTTTTTATCCTTGGAATCTGGACTATATTTGGTTGTTAGCCTTCCTTTGTCCATAGTCTTTCCCTCATTGTAGTGTGATTCTCTATTTATTCTATGTATAGGAGGAGTTTCTTCCTTCACTACTTTGTGTGTCTGGGTGTAAGTCAAGTGTTTAGTTGGTGTCGTGCTATGTCTTGCCTCCTTGCATGCCTGTCTGGCCAGTGGGTGTGTTTGGGGGTAGTCTTTGGTGCATTTTCGTCATCCTTTTATTTCGTTGTTTCCTATGCCTTACTTTTGTATTCTTTTTTTTGTTTAAATTTATAGAATGGGAGGATGGGTTATATCTATTTGTGTATATTTATCTTTTGCTTCCTCTTCTTTTATTTCCACCTATCTTTCTGCTGTATCCTCTTTGTTCACTTCATTGCATTTATTCTGTTGCATTTGTGTTCCTCTCATGTATTCCTTTTCTTGGTTCACATTGTTTTTTTTTCTTTCAGGTAACCATATTTATGCTTCTGTTATATAAGAAAGGGGGATATGTAGTATCCTATTCATGTGAATGTCCTGCCATTATCTCTCCCCCTGCTCAGCCAGTGTGAATGTGCTGTGTGCTGCATAGAATGTTGGAGTGATGATGCGTATTGGAATGTTGGGTGCCTGTGAGGTGAAGTGTGACAGTTGGAGAATGGACTGAGCAGCAGGCAGGCTGCTCCTGGTGGGGCTGCTACACTAGAACTCTTCTGCATGTAACTTACTTCAATAAATCATATTAAACGACATCTTGCCTGTTGGACTTCATTACTACAAATCGGAACTTCCAGATTTCAGTTCAGCATTCCGATTCTAAGATGACGAGATCACCAGTGATGCAAAACAATGCTCCTGAAGGTCCATTCCTCCAATTACTCTTGCTTGCAGAAGGGATACTGAGAGATGGACTATTAGATCTGTTCCTTTGGAGTTGCTAATAACTGCTGCCAGGCTAATGACAGCCAGGAAAGAGTGGCCTGCTTGCAATGACCTGCTAAGGTCTACTGAAATAATTAGTGATGGGTGAAATGCTTAAATTATGCTCAGCCACTCGTAAGTACTATAGGTCCCATTCCAAATGATCATAATTTGTTCACAGTGCCACTTCAGAGAGGGACCAACCTAATGCAAATCAGACTTGGCTTTGCCCCGGTAGGAGGAAGGACATCCTCAGAGCAGATTTGGCCTCTTGAGCCTTCATCAGTGAGGTACAGCTTGAATCCTAGCAATAGCTGTACCAATAGCATCTGCTTTTAGTGATGCCTGTCCAACTACCATTTTACAAACTATGACAACGTCTGAAGGGAAAACACAGAAGCACACGGAGGGTGCATAGAGTAACTTGCCATGTCCAAAAAAGTGGCTGAGTAAACAGAAATCCAAGCAGTAACACATAGTAGTCAGGACCACCCACCCAAATGGCCATCTTCGTCAATGAAGCGTGTATAGTGCAGACTCTGTGAGCCATGGAAGCCCCTCTTCTTCATTCTCCAGTTCTTACACATCAAGGTGTGCATTCTACTGGGAAATAGGATGGTATGCGTGCTCAACCACAATAACCCTGTTAACTCCCAAGGCTGCATATGGTCTTCCAGGCACCAGAGGCTGCCTTCTGCTCTATGTTGCAAGGTTCAGAAATAGGGCCAGAATGGTGGGGGTAGTTATTGATAACCAAGTTCCAAGTGACCCACAGCATTGCAGTAATCTACCACTGCAATTCCAGCAATACCAAAAGTAATTTCCACACTGCTTCCGGGTTTACCTCGTAGACCGAATATTGGGGTGTTTACCGAATTGTTCAGGGCTGTTTCCATTCTGTTCCTGGGTTGATCTCCTAGTTCAATGGCTGTTGCATCTATTTTAATTTTCTGGGCTGCACCCCGCTTAATTTGAGCCGGCGGGGACCACTGGCACTTATTTTTGGTGACAGGCACTCAGTTTTCTGCATCAGGTGATTACAGAGAGCATGATTGGAAAACATATATCAAAAAGACAGATAAAGAGAAAGATGGAAAAACCTTCACTAGTGGAGAAAGTAGGAACCTACAACAGTGAGATAAAGAGTGCAGGGAATGTCTGGTAGTGGATTATACAGGCAAAAGGTGATTTAAGTCTACCAGCTTGCGTATTTGGGTGCCCACAATTAATTGCATCGACCGTGGGCTTCCGAGCAGAGCTTCAGACTCTGGCACTCTTACTTTTACAAATTAAGCACTGGCTGCACACATACCGCTCCTTGACTACTGTGGTGTTTATTTAATATGATTCCATAAGTCCATCACAGTGGTATTTCAAAGGGAGGCAGGACATGTGAACATAGGAATTAATTTGGTTTTCACTATTTTCAGCAGAGGTTCTAAAGTGGGATTCTTGGTGTGTTTTTTAAAAATAGATTGAAATGCAAAAAGTAGTGATGCATGCTTTGATTTAAGAGAGTGCTTATGGGTTAAGTGACTGCCCTTGCCATCCAACCAACATCCAAGGTACTTATATCTAGATGCGGTAGATAGCCGGTGTTTATTGAGGTACCATGTTCCAGGTTTGCTCTTTTTTCGTCCCAAGATCACAACATTAGTCTTCTCGAAATTTAATGTCATACCATTTGCAGTGCTATGTGTAAATGAAACATCAAGCAGCCTTTGTAATCCTTTGGCTGTTTGGCTCAAAAGAACTACATCATCAGCGTAGAGAAGGGAAGTGATGCGTGATTGCCCCAGTTTTGAAACCTCTCTGACAGCAGCATTCAGTAAGGGAATCAGATCACTCATCAATAAATTGAAAAAAGTTCGGGCAAAGACACACCCTTGTTTAACTCGTTGTTCGATTCTTATCTTATTAGAGATTGATCATTTATTATCGAGTTTGACTCTAGCCCAGTTTTTGGAGTAGAGTAATTGAATGCCACGGAGTAGCGAATCCGCTATGTTCCAGTTCTGAAGTTTTGACCAGAGAAGAGCCCGTGGTACGTGGTCAAAGGCCTTGCTATAATCTATAAAACAGCTATAAAGTAGTTGATTTTTCTGTATCTGTTTTGATACTAACATCCTCATAGCTACAAGGTTATCTGTTGTTCACAACATAGGTCTAAAACCAGTTTGGTTAAATGAAATCAAAGGATTTGAGCAGGCCCATATCTCTAGGTCTTCCAGTAGTAAAGCTGCAAAGTATTTGGCTTCCACATCTTGAAGAGCGATGAGACGATAGCTCTCAGGGTTCACCACTGGGCCTTTTTTGTAAATTGGATGTAAGATTGACCCTTGCCATGAGAAGGGAATGGTATCAGTGATAAGACAGGTTCTAAATAAACTCTCCTACAAATACGAACAAAATTCGATGTCCAGTTTATAGACAGACATGGGAATGCCGTTCGACCCAGGAGCACCGTCAGCTCTCCTTTTTAGGTCGAGCCTAGTGGTGTCGAGACTGCTGTAGTAGAGTATGGGGGAGAAGCCACGCCCACTCTCCTCTCATATTTTTCATTGGCTTGTGTCATTGTCTTTCGTAAATGCTGCCTTTGGATTCGTTAATAGGCTTGTTAGTCCCTCCTTAGTAAGGCCTTGTCTTCATTTGTACCCTCCCATGGTGACTGGCCCTTTTACTTTGGTTGTTACACAGGACCTGTTATTTAGTCTGTAAGCACTATTTACTTTATTGAGTTTCTCTTACTGCAGGCCGGACATGCGCAACTTCAGCTGAAACCGCTTGTGTTTTTTTAAGCAGAATGGCCGCCCCCGTAACACGGGGGCCTGCTTTCAATCACTTTAACCCGGAATTATCTTGTGTCTGTTTCAACCCCCCCAAGTAAAATGGATTTAGAAATGATTAGCGAAAGTCATGTGAATTCCAGGTAACACATAATCCTGTGCTAATGGGCTGAAGCTGACAACAGCACATCTGTGTTACATGTCATCTGTACTAAAGCCACCTGATGGGTTGTTTTCAAAAGCCTGTTTTATTAACACCAACATCACCACCAATACCATCAATACCACCACCACCACCAGTATTACCACCATCAATACCAACACCATCAATACCACCACCTCCAACAATACCACCACAAATAGCACCACCACCACCAATACCACCACCACCAATAACACCACCACCAATACCACCACCAATACCGCCACCACCAATACCACTTCCACCACCACCATCACAAATACCACCACCAATACCGCCACCAATACCGCCACCACCAATACCACCACCACCAATACCACCAATACCAATACCACCACCACCATCATCAATACCACCACCTCCACCACCACCAATACCACCACCAATACCACCAACACAAAAGCCACCACCAATACCACCACCACCAATACCACCACCACCACGAATACCATCAGCACCACCAATATCACCACCAATACCAACACCGGCAATGCCACCACCAATACCACCAGCACCGCCAATACCACCACCAATACCAATACCACCGCCAATGCCAATACCACAGCCAATGCCAATACCACCACCACCAATACCACCCCCACCAATACCAATACCACCATCACCAATACCACCACCCCACTAATACCACCACCACCAATACCACCACCACCACCCATACCACCACCAATACCACCAATACCACAACTAATACCACCACCAATACCATCACCACCACCACCAATATCAAAACCACCACCAATACCAGGACACCAAGTCATGTGAATTCCAGGTAACACATAATCCTGTGCTAATGGGCTGAAGCTGACAACAGCACATCTGTGTTACATGTAATCTGTACTAAAACCACCTGACGGGTTGTTTTCAAAAGCCTGTTTTATTAACACCAACATCACAACCAATACCATCAACAACCCCACCACCAATACGACCACCGCCAATACCACCACCACCACCATCAGTACCACCACCATAAATACCACCATCTCCACCAATTCCACCACCACCAATACCACCACCACCACCACCAATACCACCACCAATAACACTACCACTACCAATATCACCACCACAAAAACCACAACCACCACCACCAATACCACCACTAATACCTCCACCACCAATAACACCACCACCAATAACACCACCACCAATAACACCACCAATACCGTCACCACCAATACCACCACCAATACCACTTCCACCACCACCACAAATACCACCACCACAAATACCACCACCACCACCAATAACACCACCAAATCCACCACCAAATCCACCACCACCAATACCACCACCACCATCAATACCACCACCTCCACCACAACCAATACCATCACCACCAATACCACCACCACCAATACCACCACCACCACCACGAATACCACGAATACCACCACCACCACCAATATCACCACCACCACCAATACCAACACCAGCAATAACACCACCAATACTGTTGTATTCCTCTTAGGGTGTCCGTACATGGGTTTTCCTGTATCATGTCCTTATATAGGCACAATTCACCCTGCCCTTATATAGGCATAAAACCCCAGTCCTTATTTAGGCATTAAACCGTGCACTCCAAATACAGGCATGGTCTCCGACATCCGTCCACCCTAACGTCACAACGAGTTCTTGAAGAATAGACCCTTAGGCTTCGGGAGTTTCCCTAGCACAGGACTATTGATTCCTTCAAGGACTCATCTATTATGCATGAACCGTTATACCTTGAGGGTTCATTCATGACGTCTTCCGCTGTCCGATTCACGTCAATGCTAACATTCTAAGGTACCTCTCAGGTATAAATATACCTTCCCTAGCCCTTGTAAATCAGAGGAGACCTCGACTTTAGAGGAGCCCGTTTCCCGGCCTGACGCACTGAGAAGACGCTGTCATCCCTGCACGCAGAGAGTCCAGCTTCCAGTGATCTGACTTCCCTCACGGGTTGTTGGAGTTCGAGTCTGGCAAGAGATTCCCACCTCTCTCATTCTTAAGGTATGGAGATGACTAGAAACCTAGAGGGACTCTTGGCATACTAGGCATACTAGGCTTAACATACTCTTAGTATACCATAGTAAGGAATACTTCACCTACTTCATACCTCTCACTACACCTAGGTTAGGTACATTGGGGTAGAACTAGCTTAGAAACGCATCGTATGAGTACTCGCATTTTT
The DNA here is from genome assembly GCA_963921515.1 of Calotriton arnoldi. Classification (NCBI taxonomy): domain Eukaryota; kingdom Metazoa; phylum Chordata; class Amphibia; order Caudata; family Salamandridae; genus Calotriton; species Calotriton arnoldi. The sequence continues at coordinate 232,035 of CAWUFW010004346.1, read as the reverse complement.
AGTCTATGTTATTTATGTAAATGAATATCTACTAAAGATCATGCTAGTGCAGTATTATTTATTTCTACTGCTTACGCTGTACATTATTTATCTTGCATACTGTCTTGTGATCGTAACAGCACATATCACTTACACGAGAAACAAGACTGTTCAATAAATCTTTTATTGAAACGCCCGTCTATTCCTTCTGTGTAACTTTGAGGAAAACTAAGTATGCACGAGTGAGCTGAGTGAAATAGTTATCTATTGTTTCCACGACTCTGGGACACGTTCTGATTCTAAAAGGGAAACAAAGTTGTCATGTTTTGCGGCTCCCAGAAACTACTCCCTTCTTGTTTATCAAGGAGTTTCTAGTGGCCTCTGAGCTAGCTGGCACAAGTAATTAAGTTTAATATATTCGATAGGGACATACCGACCTCAGTCCTATGTCAAACCTATAGGGTATATTATTCCAATGCGCAGAGCCTATTAGGGAAATAGGAACTACACTACATGGCGCCCAACGGTTTGGTAAGGCGGTAATTTAACGTTAGATATTGAGTAACTCAGCCGTGCTTTTTCTCTCAGAGACCCCTACCCATATACTCCAAAAGACGTCTGGAGTGAGCAGGGTTAAGTATCCGCCACGGCTACATAGGGAAGCACCCTATATATTAGCTGTTTGGTTTGCTCAACGTTGAAGGATACAGTGTTCCAAAATATTGTGCACCTTATCTTTGTTTCCTTGAAACTTGTTCTACATTTTTCAAAAAACACAATGTCCATAAACGGGGACGATGCCACCGGAAATGGTGGAGCTGCGGCTGACCCAGCCATAGCAGCTTTTAACATTACCGGTTTAAATGAAACCGAGGAGGGTGTTATAGACATCCATCCAAATTTAAGAAGAGCCATCACTCTAAAACTCATAAAACACGGCCTACCACCAAGAGGCGGTAGAGCAGTTTTCGTGATAGAGGCACACGAATCCTTTCAGACAGAGGTATTCTATTCATGGGTAATATTTCCTGAATCCAATCCAGTTACAAAACTGTTTCACTTCTACAAAGAAGATGATCCACCAGAGGAATATATTCCTTTCGAGGATATAGAAATTCCACTAACATACCAGGAGCATCAGCTCTGGTTTAAAGGCGCCCTAAAACATCACAGAAACATTACCAGGCTCGGTCCACTAGGAGCAACATGGCTGATTCTAGCCAGCTACACTCCTCATCCTGAACTGGATATAATGTCAGATGAGGAACTACTTACTCAACTTACAGAGTTAATAAAAATCTACAGACAATTGGTCCAATATGTCATGCGTACTTTCACAGTCCAACCACCAATAACCATTCCAAATCAAACTCCTCAACAGGGGAATACACTAAAAATTACACCACAGACTCTATACGCAGTCATGGGTAAAATGCCCACAAAACGTGAGCAAATTCCATTCTGGATAGCTCAAAAAATTACTCAAATCGAAGCAGTATTTCCAAATACTAGCCCGTATGAGAAACACAGAATCCTAACCATCTGTTTACCAATGGGGATCACACCACAACTGGAAGACTGCACCTCTTGGGGCTCAGTCTTTGCTGCCATCTATACTAAAACACATGGCATTCCGTCAATTGCAGTAATACCTGATGTCCTGAAACAAATTCAAAACGAATACGGGGCAGAGCCTGCTCTGAATTTAGGTATGAAATTACTGAAAAATTTCGACCAGGTCTCAACAATAATATTATCTAATATTAAAGGGGAGGCAGCAGCAGTGGCGATCCGGCAACGATTAAGGGAATTCGATGTTACAGAACATCAAACTGAGCTATCCAGAATAATTGAACAATCTTATGCAGAATTAGGCAGAGATAGTTTGGGTGGAAGACCAGTGAAGCCGAAACTATCTGAAAGTCCTGAGAAGGACTCTATTAAACAAACTCCTACATCTTCTAAAAAGAAGTGGGAGACTAATAAACAAAATTCAAACGAGAAAGGTTCTCAATCCCGAGGTAGGTCTCCTCAAAAGAAGCCCTCTGAAAGGAGGTATAACCTCAGGAATAGGGATAATTTGAGAAAACCTGACAGGTATCAAGATACTGATACACGTTCCTCTCGTACCTTTCAGATCTCGTCACAGACTTCGGAAAGAAGAGGACGGTCAGAACACAGAGAAGAACGCGTGAAATCGAAAAACGACAAACACGCTCCAAAAAATAAAACAAAACCTCAATTCTCCAAAAAGAAAGTAGCAGGTCTGAAGATCAGACATGCCGAGAATACTGAGAACACAACTCAGGAACGGAGAATGGGCTCAGACAATGCTGGACAGTGCAGCAGAAGTCACAATAGCTCGCCAGAACCTGAAGGATCTTCTGGAGATAGTGGACTTGAATGAGTACATTACAGTTGAGACTGTAGACACCAGGGTTAGTACTCCACAAAAGTTATATGAAATAACACTCCGGATGGAGGGAGACATACCTAGACAGGTGAAAGCACTTTTTGGGGAAAAACTTTCAAGGGGCTATGACATACTTCTAGCAGAAAAAGACTGGCCACCACAATTTGTCAGGGAGTGCCCACACGGCGAGGACATTATTATGCCCGCCTTCTCCAACCATATTCCAATACACCTAAAATATACATATGCCAGGAAATGGGCAGTAGCCCAGGCCCCAGCATTATATAAAAATCATGTAGGATGGGATGAGGACTCTCCTCACCATAAAATACATCTGAAACATGAACCAACTGCACAAAGGCAGTACCCAATAAAGCAAGAAGCTAAAAAACAGGTCAGGGAGATCTTAGATCAACTTGAATACCAAGGGGTGATTGAAACATGCACCTCCTCAATGAACAATACTTTGTTTCCTGTCTCCAAACCAGACAACACCTATCGTCTAGTTTTGGATTACAGACATTTAAACACTTGTTCTAAAACTTTTGCAGTGCAAAATGCACATAGCACAGCATTAATGAATAACATTGTGCGTAAAAAATATAAAACTACATTAGACATCTCAAATGGTTTCTTTTGTCAAAACACAGCACCTGAAAGCAGGTACTTAACAGCTTTCTCCATAATGGGGACCCAGCGTCAATTTTATCGACTCCCACAAGGGTTCAAGAACAGCCCAGGGTTATTCTCAGCGAGGGTAACGGAGTTACTACAAATTTATGACAATGAGGCATTGTCCTATGTCGATGACATCTATCTGACAGACGATGACCTGGACAAACACTTGAACAGGGTGAACACCATTATATTGGGATTCGCCTCTGAGGGCTACAAATTCAACTTCAAAAAGTCCAGAATTGCCCATCTCAATGTCCTATTTCTAGGATATGAGCTTTCAAGTGAAGGCAAGAGCTTGGCAGCTAACTTTCTAGAGAAATGTGCGCTGCTCCAACCTCCAAAAACGCTAAAAAACTTACAATCCATCCTGGGTTTCCTAAATTTAGGAAGAACATACATTCTAAATTACGCAGAAAGGGTTAAACCTCTCTACGCATTAATCAAACCTGATTTTTAAATCAAAAACTGGACACAGGAACACACAGAAATCTTGCGTTCACTCCAGGCTAACATGTTAGCAACAAATCACTTACAAACACGCGTAAGTCAATGCAACCTGGTGATCCGAATAATTTCGGGTCAATGCGGATTCACCTACTTAACATTTAATGAGGGTGAAAAAATACCAATTGCATACAAATCTCATTTGTATACACAAGCGGAAATGCGCTTCACTTCAACTGAAAAATTCTGACAGCAGTTCAAACCGCTGTAGCAAAAGAAAGAGCCCTAGCCCAAGGGAAACGCATTATTGTCGTAACCCCAGTACCAGCTTTAGAAGCGGTCACAAAAGCAAGCATTCCAAATGCTAAAGCATTACATCCAAGATGGATACAATGGGTTAATTCTCTTGCTGCAACAGATGTTGAATATGTTTTTGATCCCGATTTAAAAACACAAGCATTCCTGCAATATGAACAAGAATGTCCTCTGCCCACTGAGATTCTGCCTCTCGATCAGTACGAATTCATAATTTACACTGACGGATCCGCACAACCCGCAACAGGGGGTAAGCAAGCTTACAGTGCAGCGTGTGCAATCGTTAAACGTTGCATGCGAGATGGCATCTTCAGACCTATGGTCATAAAAACTCAATCTCTAGGAGATTGTACAGCTCAGCGAGCTGAACTACAAGCATTCAAACTGGCACTTGAAAGTACAGATCGAGAATTCCCCACGCTGATAGTGTGCGATTCCTTTTACTGTGTTCAGTCGTAGATTGAATATATACAAAACTGGCTTGAAAATGGGTTCAAAGATGCGAAAGGTGGCACAATAAAGCACAAAACGCTTTGGGAACAAGTAGTTCAGTTGAAAAGCGAACTACCAAAGGCTCACGTGATCCACACACTGAGTCATCAACGTGATGGCGTTCACGTTGCAGGGAATTCATTGGCTGACGAAGCCGCAAAGGGGGCTGTTCAGACGGCTTCCGTAGATGCGATCACTCGTTCAGAAACAAAAATAGACAGTGAGATAATGTTGGCTGTCAATGCTACAAGCAAAGGCAGTGGTGCAGCGTTACCAAAAAAGTCTCCACTCAAGTACTCTTATGTAATTGATGCGAACAGCGTTCCTTTTGCTCGAATCCCTGGAGTGGGGGATAGGGTAATTCCAAACATGGAACGTAGAGCAGCTTTGATTTATGAGGCACATTTGGGGAAGGGTCTGTCACATCAAGGGATCTCTAAAACAATTTTGACGTTAAAAGAGATGTACTGGTGGCCTTGGATGAATACAGAAATCCACATCTTCATCAATAATTGCATAGACTGTAAATTACAGCGAGAAAGCCACCAGACACCATGCTACGAATGTAGCTGCCCAGTACAGACACCATTGTTAGACAGCATTAGACTATCTACGCGCATGCGTCCTTCTGGACGTATGCAATCCCACAAATACTGAATCAAGGTTCCTATGGATATGGCCTCAGCGCTCGGCTGACGCTCGAACTGTTATAAAAGATTTGCGAGTCTTTATCAGCACATACGCAATAGGCACGCTACATTCTGACCAGGGCCCTGCGTTTAGCTCTCGGGCTTACAAAGAAGCCATGGCCAGTCTGGGCGTTGCATTGCGGTACTCTCTCCATTCCATCCTGAGGGAAATTCGGTTGTGGAAAGGAAAAACCGGGACATAAAGCAGTCTATAACAGCAAGGGTATTAGGTTCGGGTGATGGGTGGGTCAAACATCTTTATGGGGTCCAACGCTCATTAAATAACCTGCCAAGAAGTTCTCTAGGGGGGGTCACTCCATATGACGTCCTATTTGGGACAAGAATGTGGGTACCAGACCTCGATCACGTAGGCACAGTGGTGGAAAATAAAGCGTTTGATATCAAAGATCGTTTGGCTGTTTTACAGGAACTCAATGAACTAAGATCGAAACAAAGCAACGTATTCCTGCAGCCAACCACCACTGGGGAAAAACCGGCGGTCCCAGCAAGGCCTGTCTGGATTCCAAAAGTTGGGGATCTAGTCAGAGAAAAGATTGCAGACAAGAAGGAATTTGGACCTTCTTACAGACAACCAGTACCTGTCTTAGCAGTTCAAGGAACAAGAACAGTACTTCTGCCGCCCCTTGCTGGAAGAAAGGAGAAAAGATTTGTGTCCATCAACCTCATCAAACCACAGTATGTGGCCAATACTAAATAGAAGACCACGTGGACTCCGACCTAGTAGCAGACGCACTCCTCTCGCTACTGTCCAAGAGGTTCAGACTGAAAGACTGATGACAATCGAGAATTCAGCTGTAACAGATGAAGGACTAAGCAACACTGCAATGGAACTCATCCCTCTTGAAAATCAAGTAACAGTTCGTCCAAATACACCTGTCTACACCAATGTAGCAAGTGATCAGCTGGTTCCAGCGATTTCTACAAATCCTGATGCAATTACGACAATTGACAGAACTGCTTCTGGCTATTTCATTAACTTTGATACGTTCTCAGAAGATCCAAGTGAACCTGAAACGACGCCAGCATCATTCAAACTCAAGCAGCAAGTACAAGACTTTCTTTACTTTCTGAAAAAGACTTATCTGGTTTCCCCATGGATTGAGCTCTGGATTATTTCTGGAATATTTGTTTTCCTGCTTTGGCTAGCTTTGGTTACAACTATGAGCGTGCTTATAAATGGCAGATACATCCATGTGAACACTGAAGGAAAAGATGTGAATGTACTTTTGAAACCTCATAAATCTTCCCATTGTGAAGCAAGAGACTTGTCAACAGTGAACATCACAGCCGTTCCTATACAGGATGGTATAGCGTGGGCCCGACGGAACAATTGAACATTCCACATTTGTTTAAAATTTCACTAAGTGATCTCATTTCGTCCAATACCTATTCTGATGATTGGGACTTTGAGACTGTTAACAACATAATTTTTGACCTAGAAAAATCTGCTGCATTTTCTAAAAATGAATATTTAGAGGGTTCATCAGACTATAAACAGCTGTATTGCTATAACCACTATGGTCATCATTATTTGCATAAATCTGCAAACCTTAGAAATGTGTTTATGTTTAACCAATGGGAGCATTGTCCTACACCACCACAAGGTAGTTCAAAAACATTTGCTAACAAGTTTCCATATTTTTCAGGTTACAATACATCTGATCCAGAAACGTTTTACTATAAAAATGTAAACAAAACAGGACTGAAAATTATGTTAACTAATACAAAACAGATTTACTCTGCAGCATTTATTGCCCAACTGTCTAGACAGGGTTTCGACTTATGGAAGGACACAATAGACACAAAAACTGTCTGGTGTACTAAAGATTGGCAAGTGCAGGGGATAGAAGCTTTATTTAGAGCCTGTATCATCCCTGAACAAATAATGTTTTTGAATTAAACTGTCCAACAAACATCTTGTCTTGGACTAGCCAAGATCAAAGAGATGAAAACACCTTCTGTACCAACACCTGCAAGTGATAACAATACACAGGCAGCGGCGACAGTTGACAAAATACTACAACTCAACAGATCTAATCCTGAATGGAAAAAATGGTTGATCTGGCCCACAGACACAAACAACTGTCTGGAAAGATTCCTGAATAGAACTCAGGGATTTACTATTCATAGGCCAGACCCAAGATACGTCCAAAGACAGCATCCGGGGGTAGTAACAACATACAGTGTAGGTAAATTATGCCTCGATTGGCTGCAGAAATCTACACTACAGGATGTGAAACAACACTTATCCTTACTTAAAGAAGACGCAGACCTTAGGGAATTCTTGCTTGGACCAAGAAAATCGCGTCAGAAACGTTTCATATATGCCGGCATTTATGCTGCTTATAATGAAGCATGGAAAGTGTCACAGATGGAGGCCGCAGAACGAATACGTGAACTTGATCGTATTAATTTAGAGAAAACACTCACTGTGGTCGACAATGGGTTAACAACTTTGTCCTCCAGAATATATTCATTGGACAACATTGTGTCCTCTGCTATCGACATACTAGAACAAGATTTGGCGATGTTACAACAAGGCCAATCACAATTACGTTCTATTGTGTTATTAAGCTGGACGCTGCAATCTTTGCGTGCGGGCTATGTGCCTTGGCGTTTCATCAACACGTCGGCTCTGTTTGCAGAATACAATCTAACTGATAAACAGATCGAACTGGCACAAAGGGGAGCAAAGTATACAGTGCTGAGCATTGAAAAACTGGAAAAGTTACCATTCACAGTGGCAGAAAAACCAGCTACAGAATGGCTCATTCATGGCAAAATAACACTACCTGTGACTACTTTTCAGTTTCAGTATTGCCTCAAACAAATGCAAGCAGGCAAATATGAAAGGTTGGGTAAGGAATACATTAAGACATCTTGGAATTTACTGTATACATATAGATGTTGGAGTGGGGATCGTGAAGTGTTTTTGAGCGGTACACACTGTAAAAGTGCACTGAGTGGTTCACTTATATGTCAGGACATTTCTTTACACGGGGCTTGCAATGGTTCTGTGGCAAATTTGTCTTGCCATCAGCAGGGTACACCAGCTGCTGTGATTAATCCAACGTTTGGACAACTTTCTAATGGGAGTTAACTCATGTTGAATGATCAGAGTTGCTGCGGCATGTTGCCAGGCATCCCATATCTAGTAACGGTCAACTCCAGGGTCACTTGCTGTATGCAAGTATTGTTTGCCCCAGTAGACACAGTCAGGGAGTCGCCTTTGTGGCCTTCGCTGAACGTCTCTTTTATAAGATTTGATACTTTAAGCAGAATGAAAGCCATGCTTTTGCAACAATCAGTGCCTTTAACCTCAGCCAAAGAAACCTATGATCTACAAGTAGCAAGGACTTCGGCTGAGATACAGACTTTAATACGTACAAACTGCCCTATACATTTTGTGGAAATGATAGGACGTATCTTTAACATGTCTGATACAAGCGGAATGGTACATGTATTTAAGAGCATCTGTTCCGGTCTGTTAGCACCTTTCCAGGCAATACTCGGAATCATCCAGAACTTTACACATTCGGTGTTTGGTGGCATACCATTAATTCTAGCACTTGTTGCTGGGATTCTATTTCTCTTCCTGCTATTACGCTATGGCCAGCCTATTCGCAGACATCACTCTGAGCGAAATGGAGAAAGCTCTCCTTGAACGAAAGTGCCGTGAGCGTATAGTACAGCTTTTGGGCATGACTCGTCTACGGGACCTTAATACCACGTGGTTCCTGTCATTCAGACCAATCTGGCAAGATTGCATCTTACCTGTTCTACGATGCCTGCTATGCGGTAAAGAATGCGTGTTAGACACCTGTCTCACATTTCCATCAGCAACGCCAACGGATATCGATACTCTGCTGGACCCGATAACGGCCCATGCTCTGTGTTGTCCCCAGAGGCTACCAATCCTGATGACGGCATTTATTGAGATCTCACAGACGCTTCCAGCTGCTGCGGAGGTACGAGATGGATCTACAGGCACACAGGTAACAACGGACCCGAACATTGCTGCGGCATCCTATGCTGAGAGCGATGCTTCACATCTCTGTGCAATTAATCTACTACACGAGGTGTTCCAACTTCAGTGGACGATATTTTGTCTACAGAAATAGATGATCTCATGTTTACACCAGACCCGTACACTGCCTCTGATTCAACCCACAGTGTACCAGAGACGCAGTAAAATTTGGCCTTCATATTTCAAAAACTTGGAACTCTTCCCAAATTGAACTTTTTTCCATTTTGGCAATTCAATCTGCTTGAAGTAGAACTAGCCTTATAGTACAGACTTCGCGGTACTTCCTCAGACACTTTGTCATCTTATTTGTCTAAAAAGTACATTCATTTTCATGACATGAAATGACTTTGATTTTTGAACAACTTATCGATCATTTTCTGTCACATGTAAATATTACTGCTTATTTTCATTCAAATTGCATTTTATTTCCAAATATATGCCTGAAATGAAGAGCAATGCTTAAAATGTACAGTACCTTTTGCATTCTCATTTGGTTTTTAAATGCTTTTTAATGCTTTAAAAAAAGTATTTTTAGCAATATGCGGTACTCCATTTTATGTTTAGCATATTAAATGTTTCGCATTTTATTATTATCGTACACATGAAAGTGGAGTGGGTGTTGTAGTCCTCTTAGGGTGTCCGTACATGGGTTTTCCTGTATCATGTCCTTATATAGGCACAATTCACCCTGCCCTTATATAGGCATAAAATCCCAGTCCTTATTTAGGCATTAAACCGTGCACTCCAAATACAGGCATGGTGTCCGACATCCGTCCACCCTAACGTCACAACGAGTTCTTGAAGAATAGACCCTTAGGCTTCGGGAGTTTCTCTAGCACAGGACTATTGATTCCTTCAAGGACTCATCTATTATGCATGAACCGTTATACCTTGAGGGTTCATTCATGACGTCTTCCGCTGTCTGATTCACGTCAATGCTAACATTCAGAGGTACCTCTCAGGTATAAATATACCTTCCCTAGCCCTTGTAAATCAGAGGAGACCTCGACTTCAGAGGAGCCAGTTTCCCGGCCTGACGCACTGAGAAGACGCTGTCATCCCTGCACGCACAGAGTCCAGCTTTCAGTGATCTGACTTCCCTCGCGGGGTGTTGGAGTTCGAGTCTGGCAAGAGATTCCCACCTCTCTCATTCTTAAGGTATGGAGATGACTAGAAACCTAGAGGGACTCTTGGCATACTAGGCTTAACATACTCTTAGTATACCATAGTAAGGAATACTTCACCTACTTCATACATCTCCCTACACCTAGGTTAGGTTAGGTACATTGGGGAAGAACTAGCTTAGAAACGCATCGTATGAGTACTCGCATTTTTAGTCTATGTTATTTATGTAAATGAATATCTACTAAAGATCATGCTAGCGCAGTATTATTTATTTCTACTGCTTACGCTGTACATTATTTATCTTGCATACTGTCTTGTGATCGTAACAGCACATATCACTTACACGAGAAACAAGACTGTTCAATAAATCTTTATTGAAACGCCCGTCTATTCTTTCTGTGTAACTTTGAGGAAAACTAAGTATGCACGAGTGAGCTGAGTGAAATAGTTATCTATTGTTTCCACGACTCTGGGACACGTTTTGATTCTAAAAGGGAAACAAAGTTGTCATGTTTTGCGGCTGCCAGAAACTACTCCCTTCTTGTTTATCAAGGAGTTTCTAGTGGCCTCTGAGCTAGCTGGCACAAGTAATTAAGTTTAATATACTCGATAGGGACATACCGACCTCAGTCTTATGTCAAACCTATAGGGTATATTATTCCAATGCGCAGAGCCTATTAGGGAAATGGGAGCTACACTACAATACCACCACCACCAATACCACCACCACCACCAATACCACCGCCAATGCGAATACCACCGCCAATGCGAATACCACCACCAATACCACCCCCACCAATACCAATACCACCATCACCAATACCACCACCCCCACTAATACCACCACCAATACCATCAGCACCAATACTACCGCCACCACCACCAATACCACCACCAATACCACCACTAATACCACCACCAATCCCATCACCACCACCACCAATACCAACACCACCACCAATACTACCACCACCAATGCCAGCAATACCACCACCACCAATACCACCACCAATACCACCATCACCAATACCACTACTACTACCACCACCACCAATACCACCAAAACAACCAATACCACCACCACCACCACAAATATCACCAATACCACCACCAATACCACCACCACCAATACAACCACCACCAATAATACCACCACCACCAATAGCACCACCACCACCAATACCACCACCACCAATACTACCACCACCAATACCACCTTCACCAATCCAATACTACTACCACCAATACCAATACCACCATCTATACCACGACCATTGCCACCAATTCCACACCACCAATACCACCAACACAAATACCAATACCACCACCACCAATACCACCAATAATACCACCACCACCAATACCACCACCAATACCACCAATACCACCACCACCAGTACCAATACCAATACCAACACCAATACCAATACCACCACCACCACCAATACCACCAACACCACCAATACCATCACCATCACCTATACCAACACCACCACCAATACCACCAATACCAGTACCACCTCCACCAATACCAATACCACCATCACCAACACCAATACCACCAATACCAGTACCACCACCACCACCAATACCACCATCACCAATACAAATACCACCACCAATACCACCACCACCACAAATACCATCACCACCACCACCAATACCAACACCGGCAATACCACCACCAATACCACCGCCATTGCCATACCACCACCAACAATACCACACCCACCAATACCACCACTTTACCAATACCACCACCCCTACTAATACCACCACCATCAATACCACCACCACCAATACTACCACCACCAATACCACCACCAATACCACCACCACCAATACTACCACTAATACCACCACCAATACCATCACCATCACCACCAATACCAACACCACCACCAATACTACCACCACCAATACCAGCAATACCACCTCCACCACCAATACCACCACCACCACCAATACCACCACCACGAATACCACCACCAATACCACCACCAATACCACCACCACAAATACCACCCCCACCAATACCACCACCACCACCAATATCACCACCACCACCAATATGACCACCACCACCAATACCACCACCACCAATAGCACTACCACCACCAATACCACCACCACCAATACCACCTCCACCAATCCAATACTAGAACCACCAATACCACCACCAATACCACAACCACCAATACTAACACTGCCAATACCACCACCACCATCAATACCACCACCACCATCAATACCACCGCCAATGCCAATATCACCGCCAATGCCTATACCACCACCAATACCACCACCACCAATACCACCCCCACCAATACCACCACCACCAATACCACCACCACCAATACTGCCACCACCACCAATACCACCACCACCACCAATACCACCACCACCAATACTACCACTAATACCACCACCAATACCATCACCACCATCAATACCACCACCACCAATACCACTACCACCACCACCAATACCACCAATACTACCACTAATACCACCACCAATACCATCACCACCACCACCACCAATAACACCACCAAATCCGCCACCACCAATACCACCACCACCACCAATACCACCACCAATACCTCCAACACCATCAATATCACCACCTCTACCACCACCAATACCATCACCACAAACACCACCAGCATCAATATCACCACCACCAATACCACCACCACCAATACCACCACCACCACCAATATCACCACCACCACCAATACCAACACCAGCAATAACACCACCACCGCCAATACCACCACCACCAATGCCACCACCACCAATACCAATACCACCGCCAATACCACTGCCAATGCAAATACCACCACCAATACCACCCCCACCAATACCAATACCACCATCACCAATACCACCAGCCCCACTAATACCACCACCACCAATACCATCAGCACCAATACTACCGCCACCACCACCAATACCACAACCACCACCAATACCACCACCACGAATACCACCAATACAACCACTAATACCACCACCAATCCCACCACCACCAATACCAACACCACCACCAATACTACCACCACCAATGCCAGCAATACCACCACCAATACCACCACTACCAATACCACTACTACTACCACCACCACCAATACCATCAAAACAACCAATACCACCACCACCAATACCTCCACCACCAATACAACCACCACCAATAATACCACCACCACCACCAATACCACCTGCACCAATCCAATACTACTACCACCAATACCAATACCACCATCTATACCACCACCAGTGCCACCAATTCCACACCACCAATACCACCAACACAAATACCAATACCACCACCACCAATACCACCAATAATACCACCAATACCACCACCACCAATACCAACACCACCAATACCACCACCAATACCACCACCACCAACACCACCAATACCACCACCACCAGTACCAATACCAACACCAATACCAATACAACCACCAATACCACCACTGCCACCAATACCACCATCACCATCACCTATACCAACACCACCACCACCAATACCAGTACCACCTCCACCAATACCAATACCACCATCACCAATACCAATACCACCACCACCAATACCAGTACCACCACTACCACCACCACCAATACCACCATCACCAATACAAATACCACCACCACCAATACCACCACCACCACAAATACCATCACCACCACCAATATCACCACCACCGCCAATACCACCACCAATACCAACACCGGCAATACCACCGCCAATACCACCACCACCAATACCACCACCACCACCACCAATGCCAATACCACCACCAATACTACCACCACCAATACCACACCCACTAATACCAATACCACCACTTTCCCAATACCACCACCCCCACTAATACCACCACCATCAATACCACCACCACCAATACTACCACCACCAATACCACCACCACCACCAATACCTCCACCACCACCACCAATACCACCAATACTACCACTAATACCACCACCAATACCATCACCACCAATACCAACACCACCACCAATACTACCACCACCAATACCAGCAATACCACCACCTCCAATACCACCTCCACCACCAATACCACCACCACCACCAATACTACCACCACCAATACCACCAATACCACTACCACCAATACCACCACCACCACCACCAATACCACCACCACAAATACCACCCCCACCAATACCACCACCACTACCACCAATATCACCACCAATACCACCACCACCACCAATATCACCACCACCACCAATACCACCTCCACCAATCCAATACTAGTACCACCAATACCACCACCAATACCACCGCCAACATCACCATCAATACCACCACCAATACCACCGCCAATGCCAATACCACCGCCAATGCCAATACCACCACCAATACCACCACCACCAATACCACCCCCACCAATACCAATACCACCATCACCAATACCACCACCCCCACTAATACCACCACCACCAATACCACCACCACCAATACTACCACCACCAATACAAATACCACCGCCACCAATACCACCAATACTACCACTGATACCACCACCAATACCATCACCACCACCACCAATACCACCACCAATACCACCACCACCACCACCAATACCACCAATACTACCACTAATACCACCACCAATACCACCACCAATACCACCACCTCCACCACCACCAATACCATCACCACAAACACCACCACCACCAATACCACCTCCACCAATACCACCACCACCACAAATACCACGAATACCACCACTACCACCAATATCACCACCAATACCAACACCAGCAATAACACCACCAATACCACCACCACTGCCAATACCACCACCACCAATACCACCACCAATACCAATACCACCGCCAATGCGAATACCACCACCAATACCAATACCACCCCCACCAATACCACCATCACCAATATCACCCCCCCAATACCAACAGCACCAATACTACCGCCACCACCACCAATACCACCACCACCAATACCACCAATACCACCACTAATACCACCACCAATACCAACACCACCACCAATACTACCACCACCAATGCCAGCAATACCACCACCACCAATACCACCACCAATACCACTACTACTACCACCACCACCAATACCACCAAAACAACCAATACCACCACCACCACCACAAATACCTCCACCACCAATACCACCACCACCAATACCACCACCACCAATATCACCAATACCACCACCAATACCACCACCACCAATATAACCACCACCAAAAATACCACCACCAAAAATACCACCACCACCAATAGCACCACCAATACCACCACCACCAATACTACCACAACCAATAACACCTTCACCAATCAAATACTACTACCACCAATACCACCATCTATACCACCACCATTGCCACCAATTCCACACCACCAATACCACCAACACAAATACCAATACCACCACCACCAATACCACCAATACCACCACCACCAATACCAACACCACCAATACCACCACCACCAATACCACCACCACCAACATCACCAATACCACCACCAATACCACCACCACCAGTACCAATACCAACACCAATACTACCACCAATACCACCACCGCCACCAATACCACCAACACCACCAATACCACCACCAATACCACCATCACCTATACCAACACCACCACCAATACCAGTACCACCTCCACCAATACCAATACCACCATCACCAATACCAATACCACCACCAATACCACCACCACCAATACCACCACCACCACAAATACCAT
Source organism: Calotriton arnoldi (assembly GCA_963921515.1). Taxonomy (NCBI): domain Eukaryota; kingdom Metazoa; phylum Chordata; class Amphibia; order Caudata; family Salamandridae; genus Calotriton; species Calotriton arnoldi. Next base: position 216,079 of record CAWUFW010004346.1, on the reverse strand, counting down.
CACCACCACCAATATCACCACCACCACCAATACCACCACCAATACCAACACCGGCAATACCACCGCCACCAATACCACCACCAATACCACCGCCAATGCCAATACCACCACCAATACTACCACCACCAATACCACACCCACTAATACCAATACCACCACTTTACCACTACCACCACCCCCACTAATACCTCCACCATCAATACCACCATTACCAATACTACCACCACCAATACCACCACCACCAATACCACCTCCACCAATCCAATACTAGTACCACCAATACCAATACCACCACCAATACCACCATCATTACCACCAATACCATCACCAATACCAACACTGGCAATACCACCAATAATACCACCACCACCATCAATACCACCACCAATACCACCGCCAATACCACCACCAATACCACCACCACCAATACCACCCCCACCAATACCAATACCACCATCACCAATACCACCCCCCCACTAATACCACCACCACCAATACCACCACCAACAATACTACCACCACCAACAATACTACCACCACCAATACCACCACCAATACCACCAATACTACCACTAATACCACCACCAATACCATCACCACCAATACCAACACCACCAATACCAACACCACCACCAATACCAGCAATACCACCACCACCAATACCACCACCACCCCCAATACCACCACCACCAATACCACTACCACCACCTCTACCACCAATACCACCACCACCACCACCAATACCACCTCCACAAATAACACCACCACCAATACCACCACCACCAATACCACCACCAATACCACCACCACCAATACCACCACCAATACCACCACCACCAATACCGCCACCACCACCAATACCACCACCACCAATAGCACCACCAATACCACCACCACCAATACCAGCTCCACCAATCCAATACTACCACCACCAATACCACCACCAATACCACCACCATTACCACCAATGCCACCACCACCAATACTGCCAAGAGTCCACCAATACCACCACCACCAATACAAATACCATCACCACCAATACCACCAGCACCACCACCAATACCACCACCAATTTTACCACCACCACCAATACCACCACCAATACCACCAATACCACCACTACCACCAATACCACCACCACCAGTACCAATACCAATGCCAACACCAATACCACCACCGCCACCAATATGACCACCACCAATACCACCACCAATACCCCACCACCAATACCACCAACACCACCAATACCACCACCACCAATACCACCACCACCAATACCACCATCACCTATACCAATACCACCACCACCAAAACCACTACCACCCCCACTAATACCAATACCAGTACCACCACCACCAATACCACCATCACCAATACCAGTACCACCACCATCAATACCAATACCACTATCACCAATACCACCACCACCAATACCAGTACCACCAATACTACCACCACCAATACCACCATCACCAATACCACCACCAATACCACCACCACCAATACCACCACCACCAATACCACCACTACCAGTACCACCATCATCAATACCAATACCACCACCACCAATACTAGTACCACCACCACCAATACCACCACCACCAAAACCAATCCAACCACCACCATCACCAATACCACTACCAATACCACCACCACCAATAGTAGTACCACCACCAATACCACCACCACCAATACCACCAATACCAATACCGCCACCACCACCAATACCACCACCAATACCACCAACAATACCACTACCACCAATACCAGTACCACCACCACCACCAATACTGCCACCACCACCAATGCCACGGCCACCACCAATACCACCACCACCATTACAACCAATACCAGCACCACCAACACCACCACCAATACATCCACCACCAATACCACCACCAATACCACCACCACCAATACCAATACCACCACCACCAATATCACCACCAGTACCAATACCACCACCAATACCTCCACCGCCACAAATATCACCACCACCAATACCCCACCACCAATTCTACCAACACCACCAATACCACCACCACCAATACCACCATCACCTATACTAATACCACCACCAATACCACCACCACCAATACCACCACCAACAATACTACCACCACCAATACCACCACCACCACCAATACCACCACCAATACTACCACTAATACCACCACCAATACCATCACCACCAATACCAACACCACCACCAATACTGCCACCACCAATACCAGCAATACCACCACCACCAATACCACCACCACCAATACAACCACCACCCCCAATACCACCACCACCACCAATACCACTACCACCACCTCTACCACCAATACCACCACCACCACCAATACCACCTCCACAAATAACACCACCAATACCACCACCACCAATACCACCACCAATACCACCACCACCAATACCACCACCAATACCACCACCAATACCACCACCACCACCACCAATACCACCACCACCAATAGCACCACCACCACCAATACCACCACCACCAATACCACCTCCACCAATCCAATACTACCACCACCAATACCACCACCAATACCACCAGCATTACCACCAATGCCACCACCACCAATACTGCCAAGAGTCCACCAATACCACCACCACCAATACAAATACCATCACCACCAATACCACCAGCACCACCACCAATACCACCACCAATTTTACCACCACCACCAATACCACCACCAATACCACCAATACCACCACCACCAATACCACCACTACCACCAATACCACCACCACCAGTACCAATACCAATGCCAACACCAATACCACCACCGCCACCAATATGACCACCACCAATACCACCACCAATACCCCACCACCAATACCACCAACACCACCAATACCACCACCACCAATACCACCACCACCAATACCACCATCACCTATACCAATACCACCACCACCAAAACCAGTACCACCCCCACTAATACCAGTACCACCACCACCAATACCACCATCACCAATACCAGTACCACCACCATCAATACCAATATCACTATCACCAATACCACCACCAATAGCACCATCACCAATACCAGTACCACCAATACTACCACCACCAATACCACCATCACCAATACCACCACCAATACCACCACCACCAATACCACCACCACCAATACCACCACTACCAGTACCACCATCATCAATACCAATACCACCACCAATACCACCACCACCAATACTAGTACCACCACCACCACCAATACCACCACCACCAAAACCAATCCAACCACCACCATCACCAATACCACTACCACCAATAGTAGTACCACCACCAATACCACCACCACCAATACCACCATTACCAATACCGCCACCACCACCAATACCACCACCAATACCACTACCACCAATACCAGTACCACCACCACCAATACTGCCACCACCACCAATACCACCAATGCCACGGCCACCACCAATACCACCACCACCATTACAACCAATACCAGCACCACCAACACCACCACCAATACATCCACCACCAATACCACCACCAATACCACCACCACCAATACCAATACCACCACCACCAATATCACCACCAGTACCAATACCACCACCAATACCTCCACCGCCACAAATATCATCACCACCAATACCCCACCACCAATTCTACCAACACCACCAATACCACCACCACCAATACCACCATCACCTATACTAATACCACCACCAATACCACCACCACCAATACCACCACCACTAATACCAATACCAGTACCACCAATATCACCACCAATACCACCACCAATACCACCACCACCACCAATACCACCTCCACAAATAACACCACCACCAATACCACCACCACCAATACCACCACCAATACCACCACCACCAATACCACCACCACCAATACCACAACCAATACCACCACCACCAATACCACCACCACCAATAGCACCACCACCACCAATACCACCACCACCAATACCACCTCCACCAATCCAATACTACTACCACCAATACCACCACCTTTACCACCAATACCACCACCACCAATACTGCCAAGAGTTCACCAATACCACCTCCACCAATACCATCACCACCAATACCACCAGCACCACCACCAATACCACCACCAATTTTACCACCACCAATACCACCACCACCACCAATACCACCACCAATACCACCACCACCAATACCAATACCACCACCAATACCTCCACCGCCACCAATATGGCCACCACCAATACCACCACCAATACCCCACCACCAATACCACCAACACCACCAATACCACCACCACCAATACCACCACCACCAATACCACCATCACCTATACCAATACCACCACCACCAAAACCAGTACCACCCCCACTAATACCAATACCACCACCACCAATACCAGTACCACCACTACCAATACCACCATCACCAATACCACCACCACCAATACCAGTACCACCACCATCAATACCAATACCACTATCACCAATACCACCCCCAATAGCACCACCACCAATACCAGTACCACCTATACTACCACCACCAATACCACCATCACCAATACCACCACCAATACCTCCACCACCAATACCACCACCACCAGTACCACCATCATCAATACCAATACCACCACCAATACCACCACCACCAATACTAGTACCACCACCACCAATACCACCATCACCAATACCACTACCACCACCACCAATAGTAGTACCACCACCAATACCACCACCACCAATACCACCATTACCAATATCAATACCACCACCAATACCACCACCACCAATACCAGTACCACCACCAATACCGCCACCACCACCAATACCACCACCACCACCAATACCACCACCAATACCACTACCACCAATAACAGTACCACCACCACCAATACCGCCGCCACCACCAATACCTCCACCACCAATACCACCAATTCCACGGCCACCACCAATACCACCACCACCATTACAACCAATACCAACACCACCACCAATACCACCACCACCACCACCACCAATACCAATACCACCACCACCAATACCACCACCAGTACCAACACCACCACCAATACCTCCACCACCAATACCACCACCACCACCACCAATACCACCACCACCAATACCACCACCACCAATACCACCACCAGTACCAATACCAACACCAATACCACCACCAATACCTCCACCGCCACAAATATCACCACCACCAATACCCCACCACCAATTCTACCAACACCACCAATACCACCACCACCAATACCACCATCACCTATACTAATACCACCACCAATACCACCACCACCAATACCAGTACTGCCACCACTAATACCAATACCACCACCACCAATACCAGTACCACTACCATCACCAATACCAATACCACCACCACCAATACCAGAACCACCAATACCACCACCACCAATACCAGCAATACCACCACCAACAATACCACCACCACCAATACCACCACCAATACCACTACCACCACCACCAATACCACCTCCACAAATAACACCACCACCACCAATACCACCACCACCAATACCACCACCACCACCAATACTACCACCAATACTACCACCACCAATACCACCACCACCACAATACCACCACCACCAATACCGCCACCACCACCAATACCACCACCACCAATAGCACCACCACCACCAATACCACCTCCACCAATCCAATACTACTACCACCAATACCACCACCATTACCACCAATACCACCACCACCAATACTGCCAAGAGTCCTCCAATACCACCAATACAAATACCATCACCATCAATACCACCAGCACCACCACCAATACCACCACCACCAACACCACCAATACCACCACCACCACCGATACCACCACCACCAGTACCAATGCCAACACCAATACCAATACCACCACCAATACCTCCACCGCCACCAATATGACCACCACCAATACCACCACCAATACCCCATCACCAATACCACCAACACCACCAATACCACCACCACCAATACCACCATCACCTATACCAATACCACCACCACCAAAACCAGTACCACCCCCACTAATACCAATACCACCACCACCAATACCAGTACTACCACCACCAATACCACCATCACCAATACCACCACCACCAATACCAGTACCACCACCATCAATACCAATACCACTATCACCAATACCTCCACCAATAGCACCACCACAAATACCAGTACCACCAATACTACCACCACCAATACCACCATCACCAATACCACCACCAATACCACCACCACCAGTACCACCATCATCAATACCACCACCAATACCACCACCACCAATACTAGTACAACCACCACCAAATCCAATCCAACCACCACCAATACCACTACCAATACCACCACCACCAATAGTAGTACCACCACCAATACAACCACCACCAATACCACCATTACCAATATCAATACCACCACCAATACCACCACCACCAATACCAGTACCACCACCACCAATACCAGTACCACCAATACCACTACCACCAATACCAGTACCACCACCACCAATACCGCCACCACCACCAATACCACCAATGCCACGGTCACCACCAATACCACCACCACCATTACAACCAATACCAGCACCACCAACACCACCACCAATACCTCCACCACCAATACCACCACCACCAATACCACCACCACCACCACCAATACCACCACCAATACCAACACCAATACCACCACCAATACCTCCACAGCCACAAATATCATCACCACCAATACCCCACCACCAATTCTACCAACTCCACCAATACCACCACCCCCAATACCACCATCACCTATACTAATACCACCACCAATACCACCACCACCAATACCAGTACCGCCACCACTAATACCAATACCACCACCACCAATACCAGTACCACCACCATCACCAATACCAATACCACCACCAATACCAGTACCACCACCACCAATACCACTATCACCAATACCAATACCACCACCAATACCACCAATACCAGTACCACCACCACCAATACCACTACCAGCACCATCACCAATACCAATTCCACCACCACCAATACCAGTACCACCACCACCAATACCAATACCACTATCACCAATACCACCACCAATGCCACCAATACCACCACCACCAGTACCACCATCACCAATACCAATATCACCACCAATACCACCACCACTAATACTAGTACCCCCACCACCAATACCACCACCAACAAAACCAATCCCACCACCACCAATACCACCACCAATACCACCACCACCAATACAACCACCACCAATAATACCACCACCACCAATAGCACCACCACCACCACCAATACCACCACCACCAATACTACCACCACCAATACCACCTTCACCAATCCAATACTACTACCACCAATACCACCATCTATACCACCACCATTGCCACCAATTCCACACCACCAATACCACCAACACAAATACCAATACCACCACCACCAATACCACCAATAATACCACCAATACCACCACCACCAATACCATCACCACCAATACCACCACCACCAATACCAACACCACCAATACAACCACCACCACCAATACCACCACCAATACCACCACCAATACCACCACCGCCACCAATACCACCAATACCACCACCAATACCACCATCACCTATACCAACACCACCACCAATACCACCACCACCAATACTAGTACCACCATCACCAATACAAATACCACCACCAATACCACCACCACCAATACCACCACCACCAATACCACCACCACCACAAATACCATCACCACCACCAATATCACCACCAATACCACCGCCAATGCCAATACCACCACCAATACTACCACCACCAATACCACACCCACTAATACCAATACCACCACTTTACCAATTCCACCACCCCCACTAATACCTCCACCATCAATACCACCACCATTACCAACACCGGCAATACCACCGCCAATACCACCACCACCAATACCACCGCCAATGCCAACACCACCATCAATTCTACCACCACCAATACCACACCCACTAATACCAATACCACCACTTTACCAATTCCACCACCCCCACTAATACCTCCACCACCAATACCACCACCAATACCACCTCCACAAATAACACCACCACCAATACTACCACCACCACCTCCAATACCACCACCACCAATACCACCTCCACCAATCCAATACTAGTACCACCACCAATACCACCATCATTACCACCAATACCACCACCACCAATACCATCACCAATACCAACACTGGCAATACCACCACCAATACCACCACCACCATCAATACCACCACCAATACCACTGCCAATGCCAATACCACCACCAATACCACCACCATCAATACCACCCCCACCGATACCAATACCACCATCACCAATACCATCACCCCCACTAATACCACCCCCACTAATACCACCACCACCAATACCACCACCACCAATACTACCACCACCACCACCAATACCACCACCAATTCTACCACCACCACCACCAATACCACCAATACTACCACTAATACCACCACCAATACCATCACCACCACCACCACCAATACCAACACCACCACCAATACTGCCACCACCAATACCAGCAATACCACCACCACCAATACCACCACCACCACCAATGCCACCACCAATACCACCACCACCACCAATACCACCTCCACAAATAACACCACCACCAATACCACCACCACCAATACCACCACTAATACCACCACCACCAATACCACCACCACCACCACCAATACCCCACCACCAATTCTACCAATACCACCACCACTAATACCACCATCACCTATACTAATACCACCACCAATACCACCACCACCAATACCAGTACCGCCACCACTAATACCAATACCACCACCACCAATACCAGTACCACCACCATCACCAATACCAGTACCACCACCACCAATACCAGTACCACCACCACCAATACCACTATCACCAATACCAATACCACCACCAATACCACCACCACCACCACCAATACCACTATCACCAATACCAATACCACCACCAATACCACCACCACCAATACCACCACCACCAGTACCACCATCACCAATACCAATACCACCACCAATACCACCACCACCAATACTAGTACCACCACCACCAATACCACCACCACCAAAACCAATCCCACCACCACCAATACCACCACCAATCCCACCACCACCAATACAACCACCACCAATAATACCACCACCACCAATAGCACCACCACCACCAATACCACCACCACCAATACTACCACCACCAATACCACCTTCACCAATCCAATACTACTACCACCAATACCAATACCACCATCTATACCACCACCATTGCCATCAATTCCACACCACCAGTACCAATACCAACACCAATACCAATACCACCACCAATACCACCACCAATACCACCAATACCACCAATACCACCATCACCTATACCAACACCACCACCAATACCACCACCACCAATACCAGTACCACCTCCACCAATACCAATACCACCATCACCAATACCAATACCACCACCAGCAATACCAGTACCACCACCACCAATACCACCACCACCACCAATACCACCATCACCAATACAAATACCACCACCAATACCACCACCACCAATACCACCACCACCAATACCACCACCACCACAAATACCATCACCACCACCAATATCACCACCACCACCAATACCACCACCAATACCAACACCGGCAATACCACCGCCAATACCACCACCACCAATACCACCACCAATACCACCGCCAATGCCAATACCACCACCAATACTACCACCACCAATACCACACCCACTAATACCAATACCACCACTTTACCAATACCACCACCCCCACTAATACCTCCACCATCAATACCACCACCACCAATACTACCACCACCACCTCCAATACCACCACCACCAATACCACCAATACCACCTCCACCAATCCAATACTAGTACCACCAATACCACCACCAATACCACCATCATTACCACCAATACCACCACCACCAATACCATCACCAATACCAACACTGGAAATACCTCCAGCAATACCACCACCACCATCAATACCACCACCAATACCACTGCCAATGCCAATACCACCACCAATACCACCACCACCAATACTGCCAACACTCCACCAATACCACCACCACCAATACAAATACCATCACGACCAATACCACCAGCACCACCACCAATACCACCAAGACCAGCAATACCACCAATACCACCACCACCAATACCACCACCACCACCAATACCACCACCACCAGTACCAATGCCAACACCAATACCAATACCACCACCAATACCTCCACCGCCACCAATATGACCACCAGCAATACCACCACCAATACCCCACCACCAATACCACCAACACCACCAATACCACCACCACCAATACCACCACCACCAATACCACCATCACCTATACCAATACCACCACCACCAAAACCGGTACCACCCCCACTAATACCAATACCACTATCACCAATACCAGTACCACCACCACCAATACCACCAACACCAATACCACCAATACCAGTACCACCACCATCAATACCAATACCACTATCACCAATACCACCACCAATAGCACCACCACCAATACCAGTACCACCAATACTACCACCACCAATACCACCACCAATACCACCACCACCAATACCACCACCACCACCAGTACCACCATCATCAATACCACCACCACTAATACTAGTACCACCACCACCAATACCAATACCACTACCACCAAAACCAATCCAACCACCACCAATACCACCATCACCAATACCACTACCAATACCACCACCACCAATAGTAGTACCACCACCAATACCACCACCACCAATACCACCATCACCAATATCAATACCACCACCAATACCACCACCACCAATACCAGTACCACCACCAATACTGCCACCACCACCAATACCACCACCATGAATACCACCACCAATACCACCAGTACCACCACCACCAATACCGCCACCACCACCAATACCACCCCACCAATACCAATGCCACGGCCACCACCAATACCACCACCACCATTACAACCAATACCAGCACCAACAACACCACCACCAATACCTCCACCACCAATACCACCACCACCACCAATACCACCACCACCAATACCAATACCACCACCACCAATACCACCACCAGTACCAATACCAACACCAATACCTCCACCGCCACAAATATCACCACCACCAATACCCCACCACCAATTCTACCAACACCACCAATACCACCACCACCAATACCACCATCACCTATACTAATACCACCACCAATACCACCACCACCAATACCAGTACCACCACCACCAATACCAATACCACTATCACCAATACCAATACCACCATCAATACCACCCCACCAATACCAGTACCACCTCCACCAATACCAATACCACCATCACCAATACCACCACCAGCAATACCAGTACCACCACCACCAATACCACCACCACCACCAATACCACCATTACCAATACAAATACCACCACCACCAATACCACCACCACCAATACCACCACCACCACAAATACCATCACCACCACCAATATCACCACCACCACCAATACCACCACCAATACCAACACCGGCAATACCACCGCCAATAACACCACCACCAATACCACCACCAATACCACCGCCAATGCCAATACCACCACCAATACTACCACCACCAATACCACACCCACTAATACCAATACCACCACTTTACCAATACCACCACCCCCACTAATACCTCCACCATCAATACCACCAATACTACCACCACCACCTCCAATACCACCACCACCAATACCACCAATACCACCTCCACCAATCCAATACTAGTACCACCAATACCAATACCACCACCAATACCATCACCAATACCAACACTGGCAATACCTCCACCAATACCACCACCACCATCAATACCACCACCAATACCACTGCCAATGCCAATACCACCACCAATACCACCACCACCAATACCACCCCCACCAATACCACCATCACCAATACCACCACCCCCACTAATACCACCACCACCAATACCACCACCACCAATACTACCACCACCAATACCACCACCACCACCAATACTACCACCACCAATACCACCAATACTACCACTAATACCACCACCAATACCATCACCACCACTACCACCACCAATACCAACACCACCACCAATACTGCTACCACCAATACCAGCAATACCACCACCACCAATACCACCACCACCACCAATACCACTACCACCACCTCTACCACCACCACCAATACCACCTCCACAAATAACACCACCACCAATACCACCACTAATACCACCACCACCACCACCAATACCACCACCACCACCAATACCACCACCAATACCACCACCACCAATACCGCTACCACCACCAATACCACCACCACCACCACCAATACCACCACCACCAATACCACCTCCACCAATCCAATACTACTACCACCAATACCACCACCATTACCACCAATACCACCACCACCAATACTGCCAACACTCCACCAATACCACCACCACCAATACAAATACCATCACGACCAATACCACCAGCACCACCACCAATACCACCACCACCAGCAATACCACCAATACCACCACCACCAATACCACCACCAATACCACCACCACCAGTACCAATACCAATGCCAACACCAATACCAATACCTCCACCGCCACCAATATGACCACCACCAATACCACCGCCAATACCCCACCACCAATACCACCAACACCACCAATACCACCACCACCAATACCACCACCACCAATACCACCATCACCTATACCAATACCACCCCCACTAATACCAATACCACTATCACCAATACCAGTACCACCACCACCAATACCACCATCACCAATACCACCACCACCAATACCAGTATCACCACAATCAATACCAATACCACTATCACCAATACCACCACCAATAGCACCACCACCAATACCAGTACCACCAATACTACCACCACCAATACCACCACCACCAATACCACCACCACCAATACCACCACCACCAATACCACCACCACCAGTACCACCATCATCAATACCAATACCACCACCAATACCACCACCACCAATACTAGTACCACCACCACCAATACCACTACCACCAAAACCAATCCAACCACCACCAATACCACCATCACCAATACCACTACCAATACCACCACCACCAATAGTAGTACCACCACCAATACCACCATCACCAATATCAATACCACCACCAATACCAGTACCACCACCACCAATACCGCCACCACCACCAATACCACCACCACGAATACCACCACCAATACCACCAATACCAGTACCACCACCACCAATACCTCCACCACCACCAATACCACCACCACCAATACCACCAATGCCACGGCCACCACCAATACCACCACCACCATTACAACCAATACCAGCACCACCAACACCACCACCAATACCTCCACCACCAATACCACCACCACCACCACCAATACCACCACCACCAATACCAATACCACCACCACCACCACCACCAATACCACCACCAGTACCAATACCAACACCAATACCTCCACCGCCACAAATATCACCACCACCAATACCCCACCACCAATTCTACCAAAACCACCAATACCACCACCACCAATACCACCATCACCTATACTAATACCACCACCAATACCACCACCACCAATACCAGTACCACCACCATCACCATCACCAATACCACCACCACCAATACCAGTACCACCACCACCAATACCAATACCACTATCACCAATACCACCACCAATACCAGTACCACCACCACCAATACCTCTACCAGCACCATCACCAATACCAATTCCACCACCACCAATACCAGTACCACCAATACCAATACCACTATCACCAATACCACCAATACCACCAACACCAATACCACCACCTCCAGTACCACCATCACCAATACCACCACCAATACCACCACCACCAATACTAGTACCACCACCACCAATACCAATACCACCACCACCAATACCACCATCACCAATACCACCACCAATACCACCCCTACCAATAGTAGTACCACCACCACCAATACCAATACCACCACCACCAATACCACCATCACCAATACCAATACCACCATCACCAATACCACCACCACCAATACCAGTACCACCACCAATACCAGTACCACCACCAATACCGACACCACCACCAATACCACCACCAATACCACCACCACCACCAATACCAGTACCACCAATACCAATACCGCCACCACCACTAATACCACCAATGCCACCACCACCACCATTACAACCAATACCAGCACCACCAACACCACCACCACCAATACCACATTACGCAATGCCACACTGCACACTCAAATCACAGAGAGGGCAGGAACTAGCCCCCCCTCCCGTTCTCCCTTCTGAGCCGAGACAGTGTAATCACAGAGCGAAAGGTGTTGGAGCGCTTTGTTAGTGTTTATAGCTCTGATCATATGTAACTCTCACTTCACACTTTGTGTCTGTGTAATTTATAATACTTACACATCTTCTTCACTGCACTATTTATCACTACTTTGAAGATGTCGGAGGCCGGTCTCTTCCTCTGATATTTACAATCTAACAAGCAGTCGAGAAGGCCCTTTATTGCAATGCTATAGGTCTTGCATTTGTGAGAGTTTAAGCTATCAGTATTGTAAATGACAATGCCTTTTATTTATGAGTTAAAACCCAACACATAAATAAAGGCATTGTCATTTACAATGCCAATAGCTCAAACTCACGTGAATACAAGACCTATTGCATTGAAAATGCTTGTTTTAATTAAGGTGGCAATCCTATTAGCCATGAATGTCTGTGCTAAAGCATAAGTTTGATCTTTAACATCTTCTGTACTTTTTAAAACTTGATCAGATTCAGGTAGTAAAGGTTGGGTGGAAGGCTCATTCAGATTGATTTGGTACCAACTGTCAGCCGTGACGTTATTTTCTTTTAATCGTGAAGTGATGTTTTCATTATTGAGCTGATTTATTATAATCCAAAAAGCTTTAGAATTTTTCATTCGACAGGCCAGAAATAACTCCAGTTGTAGCGATTTCTCGTATTTCCTTTTGGCCTGCCAGATGGATCGTTTGTATGACCCTGAAGGTTTTTGATCTCTTCCGAAGAGGCAGTTTCTGGACTGTTTAGTAGCCATCTGATCTTCTTATTTATGGTTCTTTTTAAGTTTTTAAGATCCTTTGTGAACCATGGTCGTGTTTGGACATAACTTACTAGACCTAAGCTCCGATCAGAGATTTGAATGAGAGCTAAAAGGAGCTGTTTCATAAAAGGTTCCTAGTCTTCTATTGTATCAAATCCTGACAATATTTGGGTGTGGGGTGATTTTTTCCACACTGAGTATTTCCCTGTGTGTCAGACGACCATTTGATTCGTTTCCAGTTTTGATGTTGGTCTTGCAACCCAATCATCTCCAGTGTCTTGAGGGGTTTGATTTGATGGTCTAGAAGCAGCTGCTGTGGCATATGGACACTTTCACTCTTTACTTGAATAACAAAAGATTTTACATGAGTAAGAAAAGAAATTGAACAAAACGTATAGTCCAATAAATCTTACTGTGACTTGTATAATGTGTGTGGTGGGCTGGCTGATGTTTAGGATAACATCCGTTTAGGGTGCGCAGATACAAGTCCTCTAGGGCTGCCAACAGAGCTTGGTCTATTCGCTGAGTGCTTTGAGGTTCCTTGATCTGTGAGGAGATCAGCCATTGAGAGTCCACGAAGGCTGAAGAAGGATTTCGAAAAGGATTCTCCATTAGATTGAAATTAAAGTAGCCTGTTAATAATAAATGATCTTTTGGATGAGTTAATCTAATGTCTGTTATCAGCTGTTCTAACGCGTTGATCTTATGCTTCTTTTCCTGAATTGTTGTACGAATGTAGACATTTAGCAGTATTAAACTGGTTTGGAGGAGAGTTTGACTCCAATGTTTAATTATGACACATAAAAAGTTATGATGATCAGTTGGAATGATAGATACATCCAAGGACCCACGTAATGATAAGTAGATGGATAGACCACCCATCGCAGGGCCTTTAGTAGAAAGTCTGGTGGCTGGATTAAAAAATTCTCTGCAGCCTTCAAGTGAGGTTTCTTCTTCACGCCATGTTTCTTGTATACATATGATGTTGTGTAATAATAACAAAGATTTTGAGTCCAAATCTGTTAAGATGTTATCCAGTCCGACCACATTCCAGGATAACAGATGCATAGGTTTAGGACGATTTTTGTTTTGTATGATAACAGAACATGATTTTTATGCGTGAGTCATTTTAAGGGGGGGGGACAGCCAGAGTTGACGCCAACCAATGCCAATCCTCTTGTTGATATTCCAGTATTTGGGGCGCATGTGTGCAAGTTCTTTTGCCTTGATCGTTGGCACACATAGTCAAGCTTTGTTTGAGATTAGACGCTGCTTGATGATGAGAGCCGATTGCATTTCTGAGAAATGTTGTAGGGCGTAGTCTTTTTTGCCACTTTTTACAATTTGTGTTGCTTCTTAGATTGCGGGAGTCTTGTTTTAAAGATCTTTCTAATTCTTGCTGCAAAAAGGCACATGGGTATCGAACCTTTGAGGGCAGTGTAATCAGACTTCCCCATTCCTCTAAGAGAGTGCAATTTTCATAAACTGTATTGGCTGCTGATAAAGTAGTCAAAGTCACGGTGGTTGCTTCTTTATGAAGAAATAGGGTTGAAGGAATAAACTGGATACTCTCAATATCGGCTGAAGTTAGGTGTTGAAATTTCATGTGAGAAGCTAAGATTTTGACTATGTTACTCTTGTTCAAAATATCATTTGGTCCTTGAGACATATACTCTGGATGCAGAATTATTGTTAGAATAACTGGTAATAATTGCGAATTGTTCTGGCTAGAAACCTTTGATTCATTTGACATTGATGTCTCTGAAGTTATTTGCTGTATAGTTAGTGATTTGCCGTTTTGTTGTTGGTTTGTGGATTGACATAGGCCTTTGCGCTGCTGATTGATCCTGTTTAAAGAATGCCTAGATTCAATCTCTAAGGGTCTAATTCTGTTTGGTGTTTGACTTAGTTTATTTCTCTGGATAAGAGTAGTCAAAGACTTTTTGACGATTGGTCGTTAGTGGGCTCAAAAACTTGGGCCAAAGAGTCTAATCGAGTAACGGAGGTTTGAGCAATTGACTCTGTGGTGTTCAATAGATGTTTCTTTGCAGACATGTGAGAAATGATCTTACTTGGGTGCGTGAGGGCATTTTCACTATTCGTGCTCATCAAGATCTCAGGGTTATCTGCTATAGAAGTGGATTCCTTTTAATGAAAAAACTCTTTATTTTGGCCGCAAAAGCGGCTGCCTTCTGTATTTTATCCTGTTTTTTAATTTGTTTCCTCTATCGCTTTCTCTTTTGCTTAGTTATTTTATCGACAGGGGAGTCAAGGGAACTACTGGTTGTTTTTCTCTCCTCTGACAATAAATTTGAACCTGGAGTTACTTGTCGACTTTCATCAGAAATGTTTTGATGTTCCAGTTACTGATCATTAATTGGGGAGTCGAGGCACAAAGGTACCTGGTGGACTTCTGCTTTAAACTCTATTGTGTTCTTAGTCAATCGCTTTATTTGAGGAGACAGTGTAGATATCAGCTTTGGACTTTGCAGTATTTGAGGTGCATAGGCTTTTGATGTCGTAGGTAGTTTAGGGCTCAATCGAGCAGTTTTATACTTGTTGATCAATTTAACTTCGTGTAATAGATCACTTACTATTACAGGAAGAGTAAGTAATTTGTTTAACAGGATGATACATACACAGTCTTGAACATCTTGTTTATTGACTTGTGGAGTTGAATGACTATCGGATTTACCCGGATTTTGAGTTTATTAGCAGGCTGCTAACTAAATGTAAATGTAAACTGTGGCAATCAGTCACTCAAATCGCAGGTGAATAGATGATGTATACTGGGCTAATGCTTCTAGCAAACAAATTTGGATTGATATTCCAGTGCCCTAACTGTAGAGTCTAAAGTGTTTATCAGTTGTTGCCAAGTTCTTAAATCGAGAGCTGGATTTGAGCTTTCTATTTGATTTGGTGATTCCATTCGGAAACCACTGATGAATGATAGTTCATGTGAAAGGGAAATTGGAGAGGTTGGGACGGGATCGTTCTCAGTGATTAGTATTGGCTCTGTGTCTGATGGTACATGATTTACAAACTGGTCTGTCATTTGAATTGAGTTGGTTCTTTCCATCAAACAAGGGGGCTCAAATGTTGGAGTAAGATCTTGTGATCCTGAATTATTGCAAATTATTTGAGCCGCAGAAGTTTTGAAAGACGTTGTATCATCGTTTGATTTTGTGAATGGGAGGTCTACTTGAACAAGTTGGAGAACTGTTTTTACTGATGATTGAAAAATTGAGACGGAAGAGTTAGGCTGAGACCACGTTCTAGACTTTGGAGTGATTTGGTGCAAAGGTTGTAATTCTGTCATTTGTGATATTGACGTATTTCCTTGGATCTTCTGCGGTGCTATTTGTGATATTGCATTTGTAACTTGATTAACACAGTTTTCCGAAATGTAGAGTTGTGGAGTCAGTGGCTGTTGAAGAACAGGAAGCACCTCTCTGATCTCCTCTGCAGATGGGTAGAGAATAGCACTTTCATCCTTCATAAAAGTACATTTTGATATTTTGTTTTTCTGCAATTTAGGCCATGAATCAAAGGAATTAAGTGGTGATACCAGCTGATTTGTTTTTGAAGATAAAAGAGCAATTGTTACATGAAGTTTGTTTTCCAGTTTTAATGAATTTGAAGCACAATTCGGATTACTTTGGCTCTTCTTTTTATGTTGTACAACGTGAAGAGCCCCTCTTATTCTGCCCGACCTCATTTTTCTTGCACAAAACCATCGCCAATAGATTGGTGTTTAGATAGACTTTCAACCGTATGGAGTAGAAATGGATGGTAAAATGAAAAGATTACCAAAGTAAGGAACTAATTGAGATAATGAATTGCGGATAATTGCTGGATGAAAGCATCAAAGACTGTCTTCTAAAGTGAAGTCCGCAAAAAAGAAAACAAGATTCACATCTGTGCAGGCCACCTCCACCCTGCAAAGGAAAACTGCAAATCTTGACTTACTTTAGCACCACCTCAGGAACACACCACTTCGTTACCTCACTCACCGGTGGGAACCATAGCTCCAGCAAAAGCCAGAGGGTCATTAAATCGGGAACACAGAGAATGTAGGAAAGTTTATACTTTTATTAGGGCCCTTCTTGAGTCTCTTTACACGCTGATTAACTCCAGTAGGTTTCTAAGTTAGGACCTGTTTGTTCCTGCGGGTAGCCTGATTGGTTGGTGGAAGGAATGGCTGCTGCAGGTTGCGGGTTGCAAATTATTCTGCCCCAAATGCTGGGTTAGTGGACAAGTGGGGTGCAGAACTCCACCACAGGCTGCACCCGTACCTGGTCAGGCCGCCTCCGCGGGCCGCCTGCAGCTTGCACTCCGCAGCCAACAAGTACCGTTGGCCGCACTTGTTCGCTCTCCCGCTGTTTCCCCGCACCCGCACTCACACCGCTGATGAAATTACTATTGTAGATTTTATGGTGTTGCGGGAGTGGGGGATTATAAATAAATCAGTTTAGCCAGTTCCTGGTTGGGAATCGAGGAGAGGGGGAAACGGACAGAGATCCGAGCTGCCCCGGCTCGGCTTGCTCGGGCAGGCTCCGCCGCGCTCGTCACATCACATCGAAGCCGCACATATCTCAGTTTGCTCACCGATGCGAAAGAAGAGCTTTTCCTCACAGACACATGTTTCTCCAGTAATGCCTGACTGCTCTTTGTCACACTACCAAGCCTCTGGTAGAAATGGTACCTCTGCTCCAAAGTCAAGAATCATTTTACTAATCCAAATACTATGACTTATATTGAACCCAAATAGTGTCCTAGATCTAGGTTGCTGAGATTCAACTACTCACCGCTCTATCCTCATCGCCTCGAGTTCATTCTGAACCCATCCCATTATGCTAATCAAAGCATCTGACATACTTGATCTAACAAAGACTCCAGAACAACAACCACCAAAATGTCCAAAAGGTTATCCTCTAAATTAATTCAGTCATTACATTATTTAGTCCTTAAAGATGACCTCTCCGCTACAAAATATGCAACTAACCATGTTAACATCCAGGCGAAAATATGCCAAACAAAATCATTTCACTCACTTCTACTAATACAGGGGATTGACAAACATTTGCTACCAACTTCAGCACTCTGCTTTAGCTTTACCTCCATAACCACATCACACACTTCTCTTTCCCATTCCATTATACAAAGGCATCCTTTCCACCTATCCCCTACTCTATCGTCTTCAACACCACTAATTTCCATATCTCCTCTTCCTCCATGCTTCTCTATAACAAATACGTCTTCCTATTACACCTCTTAAATATCTACCTCCTCTCCATCTACCATATAATTTGCATTTCAACCTACCCCTCTTCCTCATTCTCCCCTTACCCTTCTCAACACCCAAAACCCAAATCCACCTTCTAAATCTATGCACTTTAAAGATATATGTAGTATGTGTGTGTGTGTATATATATATATATATATATATATATATATATATATGTTCACACTAGGATCCCAACCTTCCACAGGAACGGCGCAACACCAGGAAACAGACTCCGTGTGCAAAGTTTCAAGAAATAGTGTTGGTTTATTCAAACATCAGATGTCCAAATGACGCGTTTCGGCCGCCAGACATGCGGCCTTGTTCACATAGCGCTTGAAGGTGAGTGAGACCATTATATACATGTGATAGTGGCAGTATTTTTACTATGTTGTTCATAGTGACTGGTCATTTTGCAACGTGTGGTGACTTATGGTATAACGCTCATGTGCTGTAAAACAATCCCATGACATCACAATTTTTCTGCCGGTAGTATTGCCAGGGTAAACAGACTATAAAATAACTGGTGTTTCTCATACCCAGTGATTACCCTAGCAGATCTGCGAGAGCTGTGTGGCAGTGTGTGCGAGATGATACAGAGTATAAAGTACAGTGAGCAGATCGCGTACATACACGAGCATCTAAAAGATTCCACCGCCCGTAAGTAAACATATGTTCATTACATACTGTTACGAAACCAGACCTGTGACATAGCCAGCAGCGTGCACGGCTAGAATGTCAGAACGCAACTCGTGAAACTGATGGGCAGCAGGGAGTCTCACAACGCAGGAGCTGTCAGTCTAATGGTGACTAATGATGAACTACGCGCGTAAGTGCCCGATAAAAATTCTATGGGAGCAGTGTGAGCAATGTGGCAGTAAATGTGAGAATATGAAGGGTTTAAACTACAGCAAACAGATCGCAAGTACTTAAATATAAATATAACGGACCACCCGTAAGTCAAAAATGAGTTAAAACAAAGACTGCTAGAATACTGAACTGTGTCGTGGCCAGAGAACGTGCACGGCTGCCTTAACAAACCGCCACACGTATAACTCATGGATAGCAGGGAGCTTAACTGAACAGACAGTGGCCAAAATAAAAGTAACTGCTGCTGAATTGCGCGCGTAGAACCAAGATTGAGCCTAGTTGCAATGTGAAAAATAGAAATGCTTAAATGCAATGTTATAAGCCACTGAATTCAGCTACAATAAGGGTGTGAGTGAGGGTGGGGTATGAATAGTGGTGTGTATGTACAACTTGAGGTAGGCATGTGTGTGCAAATGCATGAATATACAGTGCAAATACATGTAGTGATTGTGCCTCCTCAAGGGCTTAACAAGCGTGATATAAAATGCAATCTAAATGTATGCGGAACATAGCAATTAACTACAAAGAATGTACAATGTATGCCTAACATTGAAACCAATGGAAAAAACTAAATACGCATTGAGAATGAGGCACAATCCTAATTCATAATTATGCGTAGACAAGGTATATAAATGCAGTGCTGAACAACATGCCACAGCATGTTTAGAATGCTGCTTGCACACGTACTCATAAACTTAAAACAAAACAAAAATGTGGATACCAAAATAGCGGTACAAATACTATGTATCACATAGGCAGTGGAGCATTATATGGGATAATGTCCTAGTGAAGATTTCCACATGGATGTTAAATATGCAGAGATAAAGCAGCGTTGTGACAGTGGCATATGTACAAGTGAAAGAGGACATAATTACAAAATGCAGAAATAAACGTGTGAATACGGACACACTTTACAGGAAATGGTGCAGATCCTCACTAGTGTTAAGGCCGGCAGGCGCCTTGGTATTGAATTGCAAGATATATTTGCTCTCTAGTTGCCTCAATAGCCTCTCCCTGTTCCCACCCCGTCTGAGCGGTGGAACGCAGTCAATGACTGAGTAACAGAGGTGCTCAAGATTGTTATTATGCACCTCCTTGAAATGCCTGGCTACGGGGTAGGCTGGGTCATTGTTGACAATCGCTCTGAGGTGCTGAAGGATCCGCAGGTGTACTTGTAATTTCGTGCTACCAATGTAGCGCAACCCACAGTTACATTCGAGGATGTATACAGCAAACTCAGTTCTGCAAGTTAGTCTATACCTGATGGTGAGTGGTGCATGTCTGAAGGCCGAGTCTAGCTGCGTTATGTTTTTGCTGCACTTACAGGCTCTGCAACTAAGGCATTTAACAAAACCCTTCCTGTCAGCCAGCCAATTCTGCGTGGTTACAATCTCAGGACTGTTTCTGACAAGTGCGTCTCGCATGGAGAAAGATCTCCTGTAAGTAATGTCTGGCTGTTTTGCCACTACAGGTCCTAGTGTAGGGTCAGATCTGATAATCCCCCAGTGCTTGTTAACTACTGATCTAATGGCTCTTTCTTCAGTGTTATGTGTTATGATCAGTCTGGGGCTGACTATGCTGTTGGGTTCATTAAGAATGTTAGTGGCACTGATGGACTCTGGGGTGGGTGGTACCTCTAATAATTCTTCCATGGGAATGGCATTAGCTCTTTCTGTGGCTTTGCGTACAATGGCTGCTGAGTAACCACGTGCCCTGAATCTTTTGGCTGCTTCGCCCTGGCACTCAAGGAGATCATCTTGGGTACTACATATTCTAGCCAACCGTAACATTTCCCCATAGGGAATGCTGGCTATGAGGTGCTTAGGGTGAAAGCTAGAGGCGTGCAGTGTGGAATTGCCAGCAGTAAGCTTGCGGTGGAGCTTGGAATGTAGAGCGCCATTGGCGATATACAGATTGACGTCCAAGAATTCAATAGAGGTGGCACTGATGTTGGCGTTGAATTCCAGATTGAGATCATTGGTATTGATCTCATCAATGAAAACTCGTGCACTATTAACGTCACCTCGCCAAATTAAAAATACGTCATCTATGTAACGCAGCCAAGACACTATGTTGTTGCTGAATGCCGTTTGGTGTTTGACCATGAGAACCCGCTTTTCCCACCAGCCAACATGTAAACATGCGTAGCTGGGCGAGAAGCAAGCTCCCATGGCCACACCCCTGAGTTGCTGGTATACCTTCTTGTTAAACATGAAAAAGTTGTGTCTAAGACACCAATCAATCAAAAACAAAATGAGATCGTTAAGTTTGTGACAATTGATGGGTCTTTTCCCAAGAAAGTATTTACATGCAGCTAGACCATCAAGGTGACATATGCTGGTATACAGCGAAGTGATGTCTAAGGATATCAGTAGGTAGTCTTCGTAGGTAGTCTTCGTGCCAAGGGATGCCTTTTACTTTGAGTAAAAAATCACTGGTGTCTCTGAGATAGGTTTTCTGGCTGGAGACAAAGTCTTGGAGAAAAAAATCAACATACTTTGAAATGTTCTCACACATACTCTTCCTGGCCGAGATGATCGGTCGACCAGGGACTGGAGTCACATTTTTGTGCACTTTAGGCAGAAAGTATAGAATCAGCAGAACTGGTGACTCATTGTTCAGAAATGCACATCCTTCTTTGCTTAGCTGGCCTTGCGATCTGAATGTGTTGAGGTGATTCCTGAGTTTCTTGTTGCTGCTGGCCACTTCAATGTGGCTTGAGAGCCTGTAGCAATTGTTGTCACTCAGGTGTCTGTTGGCTTCCTCCAGATACATGTTACGTGGCCAGAGCACACTGTTTCCACCTTTGTCCGCCTTATTAATGATGACTTTGTTGTTATTTTTCAGTTTTTTCATAAGGTTATTGTATTTGAGACTCTGATTGTGCTTTCTGGACATCTGCCTCTTAGTTTTAAGATGTAGGGCTTTCAGTTCATCAGTGATGACATCGCTGTAGATGTCTATCGCATCTCTTGGCATCATTGGAGTAAAGGTGGAATGTGGCTTGAAAGGGCTCGGAATTCTGCAAGAGCTTTCTATGCCCTCGTCTTGCAGTAGTTGTTGCGTTGGCCTCGGTGTGCAGGGCACAGCCAGTTCACCTAGGATGCGTAATGTCGGGATGTCTGCCACTGCCAAAGGTTGCTCATCACATTGCACAGTACTCGAAGTGTTAGGAAGAATAGCATTGTTGTGTTTCAGTTTGAAAAACTTAATGAGTTTTAACTTCCTAATGAACTTGTAGACATCAATCCGGGTATTGCTATAATCAAAAGTGCTTTCAGGGCAGAACGTGAGGCCCAATGTGAGGAGCTGCTTTTCTGCCTCTGTTAAGTCCATTGTGCTCAAATTTATGATTGTTTTGGTATCAGCTTTCATTTCTTTCTCCAGTTGCCTCTTCTTTTGTTCATTTGTTTTGGCTTTTCTGAATTTCCTCCTTTCCCGCCTCCTTCGGTTATATATATATATATATACTCACTAAAAAACCAAAGGTTAAAGAGGCGTTATACAAAACCATAGAAATTCAGCAGTTATAGTTATAGTTATCTCAAGTAACTCTCGCTCGTGCCCTAAGGTAAGTATAACTCGAACCCCACCATGCACAGTTTTCTCATCAATAATTTTATAGCAACTGTTGCAGTGACATTATCAATGATGTCATAGAAGATGTTATGAGTGATGCAATATGTGGGGTAATTAGCAGTGCATGGTGAGGGCACGACTTATAGTTATCTTAGGGCATGAGTTATAGTTACATGAGAAAACTCTATCTATAACTTCTGAATTTCTATGGTTTTGTGTGTGTAAAATCTGAACCTTACTATAACATTTGTTTTTTTTAATGAATTTTGATGGTTTTTTAAATTCTATTTCCTACCTATAATATCGCTGTAACCTTTGGTTTTTTCAGTGCATTTCTACTTTTTTTAATGCTATTTCCAACTATATAATTCCTGTAACTTTTGATATTTTCAGTGAATTTCTATGTCTTTTTAACATAAAGTAATATTTAATTACCATATGTTAATCCAATCGCTGCCATGCATGGCCTTCTGTCGTGTGCGGTGGGGGGTTGGCTGTAAGGCCCTGCAGCCAACCCCATCAAGCATCCAACTCCACGCTGTGCACAGACTTTGGCAGCCAACCACCGGGCCCCCTCCCTGGGCTGCTTTGGCCACAGAAACCTCATCCCTGGGGCCTGGTGCATTTTTGGGGGGGTTACAAGGCCCCCGTGCCTGGGCCGATTTCAGCCTCGGGGATCCCATCCCCTGGGGCCCAGCACATTATATTAATGTTGGAAGGGGGCACACAGCCCCCCTCTCGGGCCAATTCTGACCCCAGAGACCCCATCCCCCAGGGCCTGGCCAAAGTTATTAATGAGGCATGCAGTCCCCTCCTCCCCACGCCTATATCCGCCCCAGGGACCCCATCCCAGAGGCCTAGCCAATGTGCAAAGGGGGAGTGAAGAGCCCTCCCAGGGCCAATTTCAGCCCTGGGTTCCCATCCCCTAGGGCCTGGCCATTTACTAGAGGGGGTGGGGGGCAGCAGGCTCTCTCCCCGGGCCTAGTTCAAACCCAGGGGACCCCATTCCCAAGGGCCCAGCCAATGATGAATAGGGGAGGGGGGCCAGGCTTACCCCCTCGCTGGGCTGTTTTCGGCCCCTCGGAGTCCCATCTCCAGGCCAATAAAGGATGAGTGCCCTAGTGCCCACCCAGGGCAACCAACATCTCCTTGTTGGAAGGTCATGGGGGAGCCTAAATCTGCTGCTCCCTGGGGGCAGGAGCAATATTCAGATCTGTAAGCAGGCCTACTCCGAGCGGGTGGGAGCATTGTCATGCTCCCGTCCTCTCGGTGCAGACTACATGTTTCCTCTCACTCGGCAGGAGCTTTGCGCTTCCAGCCAAGTGAGACGAAACATAGGTTTCGCTGCCAGTGGCAGTGCGGGCAGGAAAACTGCTATGTCCTGGGGTTGGGCACCCTGGGACATTGCTTGAGCTGGCCCTGAAGGATGGGGTCCCCGTGCCTTTAATGGCTTTGGGAGAAGGGCCGTATGACACACCTCCCTTTTTAAATAGCAGTCAGGCCCCAGGGATGGGGTACACAGGGCCCCCTTCCCCATTACTAAGATAGCCAGGCCCTGGTGGATGGGGTCCACAGGGCCGAAATCAGCTTGGGTTTTTATAGAGCGCAAACTCGACCCGTTAGGGTATCAGAGCGCTTTACAGGAATCCGCAGTAATAGACAAAAGACTTGGAGTGAGGGGGGGGGGTGCTGGATACATAGGGGATAAAATGACAAGTAATTACATTTTACATTTACAATATACGAGAAACAAGGTCCCAGGGTCCATGGTGGGATGCCCGGAGGTGCCGGGTGGATGGTGTATGGGTATTCCAGGGGGATGCATTAGACGGAAGTGGAGCAAGGTCTCTGGATGATTAGAAGGCAATATTTAGGCGGCATCTTTTTTGAAGCGAGCCAGAGAAGGGATTCGTCTAATGGCGGGCGGGAGTGAGTTCCATATTCTTGGTGCGGCCCCGGAGAAGGCCCGATTGTAAGTTTTATTTTTCCGAAAACATGCAGGTTGGAGCAAGAGGTCTCTGGTGGACCGGGAGTTTCTGGTTCCTCCGGATATCACGAGTTTCTGGGCAAGATATGCCGGGGAGTTTGAGTATAATGCCTTGTGCGTGATACATGCCAATTTGAGTTGGATTCTGGCCTGTAGAGGAAGCCAGTTCAGAGCTTTCAGATGTGGTGAAATGTGGTCGAATTTCCTTGAGCCAGTTAGTAGTCTAGCGTCTGCGTTGAGGCAGGCTTTAAAAGGTGCCAGGGAGATCTTGGGTAGACCCGAGAGGGTAGAGCAGCCATATTCGAGTCTAGAGATGACAAGTGACTGGACTGCCATTTTTAGGTCGGGAGTATCAAGGAAAGGTTTGAGTTTCCTTAGGTAGCTCAGGTGGAATCTGGCTGATTTGGCCATCGAGTTGATGTGGTCCCGCATGCTCAAGTTACAGTCAAGGGTTATTACGAGGTATTTGGCCGAGTCCACGATGGTCGGAGGACAGTTTAAGGCTGTAATGGCCTTAATCCAGACCTGAGTCTCAGGGTTGTTTTGGGAGAGGAAATTAGTAGAAATTCTGTCTTCTTTGCGTTGAGTTTGAGTTGATTGGAGGAGAGCCATTGGACAGTCAATTTCAGGGCTTCATTCAGGGAAAGAATATCCTCGAGGGAGGAGATTTTGATGTAGATCTGGGTGTTGTCAGCGTACATGTGGTAGGAGATATTTGCGGTGTGTAGTACTTCGGCAAGCGGCTCGAGGTAAAGGTTGAAGAGGGTAGGGGACAGGGTTGATCCTTGGGGGACTCCAACCGTGACCGGAGAGGGAGCAGACAGGTTGCGTTAATTAGGAATCTATCTCTGAGAGCGGTTGTGGAGGAAGGACCTAAACGATTCAAGAACGGAGCCATCCATTCCCATCCTGAGTTTGAGGCGTTCTAGTAGTTTTTCATGGTTGACCGTGTGTCAGGGTCTAAATCCCTTTTGCTGTCTGAACCACACAGGAGCAGAATGACGCTAGGTCCCAATACCCTTCTCAGAACCAACCCTGCTAGGTCTTTTAGTATTCCATTGCAGGTAAGTTCTAAGGGGGAAAAGGGGTTGGGGACAGAGAGAGACTGCTCCAATATTCTGCCTGTTCAGCTACGTCTTCTTCTTCTTACTGGACTGCAACATTAACATGTAAAAAACCTTTATTTATTGTGCCTTTTAACTTACTGTTTTTTCTATGGTGTATAAATAACTTATCTTACCAGAATGTTTACTGAAGCTTACTTCTCTTCTACTTCTCATGTATTGTTTGCTAGGTTGTATGAGAAGTCTTCACTCAGATCTCTTTCCTTTTCGTTCTCAGGTACAATCTGCACTTGATCCTGCTATTCCTTAATGTAAGAAAGATAAGGTAAGTATTTATTTCTGTATTCCTAATTTATGTATTATTTGGGTTTCTCTTTCTTTCTATTAACTCACTGTTAAGAGACTGGAGTGGGCCTTGAACTGGGGTTTCTGTAGTAGGATGACTGGTTTTCTCTCTTTAATTAGTTTTTAAACAATGCTTCAGAACTTAGGTTAAATGTTAAAAGGAAGCGTTCCTTTTATTCAGGCCTTTGGTTTTAATGTTTGCTGGAAGCACTGCCATACGTGAGGAGAACATTACTGGAGTTCTTTAACACATGGCATGAGAAGAAACATGCCGGGCCTTTGACCCTGACTTCACCTTTTAATTAATTCTCAGAAGAGTGAACAAGTTTCAGTCTAAGAAGACACTGCGTGTTGAAAGGTCACGCCTGCGTCTGACAGATTCTGGAACAGCTGAAAAAGACAGCTGATTCAAAAAGCTTTTTATTTAATCTTCTCAGCTAAGGAAAGCAATTACTGAAAAAAGTATTTCCAGTTTTCAAACGAAGGAAAATATATTCTGACTTGTTTCCTTTTTTCTCTTTAAATAGAAATTTACCTCTGACACAATAACCTTTTCTCACAGAATGTTTTATATTAGCTACAAGTTTAACACTAACCTGATTAGTGAGGGAATGTAGTTCCGACCGAAGCTAACCCCGATTTTATCGCAACTACCCTAACTGACTTCCACGACGCTGGGAAAACAGGTGCTCTTCAAATTATTTCTTCAGTGAAGTGCACAGTGGAATGTTGAAGCACACTTCACCTGATGTCATGAAGCCTAAAAGACTAGACTGCTAACAGTGGTGTGCTGTCGCAGTATGTGCATGTTGGCAGCCATCTTGGAGTTCCATCGGTGCCAACAAGCACTCCAGCTTGAGGATTATCTGACTTTTGGTAAGTTTGTAGGGGGAAAATGGTAGCCAGCATACAGTTAGAAGGAGGAAACCTCCCGTGAGTCCTGACACCGTGTCGAAGGCCGAGGATAGATCTAGGAGGATTAGGAGACAGGTTTTGCCTTGGTCAAGGGCTCAGAGGGCATCATCCACGATGTGGAGAATGGTGGTTTCCATGCTGTGCCCTGGCCTGAACCCGTATTGGAAGTCATCTAGTAGGTGGAAGTTAGTGATGTGTTGGCTCAGCTGCTGTTGCACACACTTCTCCAGAACTTTAGCTAAGAGTGGGATGTTAGAGATGGGTCTAAAGTTGTCAGGGGAGGCAGGGTCAAATGCCGGCTTTTTTAGGATGGGTAGGACTTGACCGGCTTTCAGAGAGTCAGGTATCGATCCCTGAAGAAGGGAGGCGTTAATTATTGCAGTCCAGCTAGGAATGATGGATTGGGCGGCGGCAGTTATGCAGTTAGAGGGGAGTGGGTCATTAAAGTGGTTGTTCGGATTTAAGGTGGATAGGATTTTCGAGACGGAGTGTTCGTCATAGATTTTGAAGTCGGTCCAGTGCGCTTGGTTTTTGGGTGAAGCCTGTGGAGGCGGCTCGGAGGGAGGCAGATCTGGAAGGGGTTGAGAGTGGGTTGCAAATCTGAGTTCATTTCCTAAGGCTGTGATTTTGTCTGAGAAAAAGGAGGAGAATTCCTCGGATGATATTAGTGACTTGGGGGTTTCTTTCGATGTTTTGGCCAGTTTGTTGGATTGGTGTTTGACCAATTCGAAGAGTTTGCGGGGTCTGTTCTTGGCGTTCCCCAGTTCAGATCTGAAGAATTCTTTTTTTGAGTTGAGGATGTTCCTGTTGTAGGCGTTTCTGGCCTGTCGGAGAAGTTTTAAATGTGCGGCTGAGGGGTGCTGTCTCCAGATTCTTTCTGACTGCCAGAGGGATTTCCTCTCGCTTTTGAGGGACCCATTGAACCAGGGGTTTCTGTCTTTGGTTTGGGTTCTTTTTAGTTTTAGCGGGGCAAGGTCATCAAGGATGTTAGTTATAGTCGCAGAGTAATTATCATTGAGGTCACTGACTGATGTGAAATGGGGGGGGAGGTCAGACTTACAGCGAGCTGCCAGTTCCCTGGGATCAAGGTTCTTGGTGTCTCTGACCCAGCGTTTGTGAAACACCTGTTGCGGTAGATGGTGTCCCTTGGCCAAAAATCGGCTTGGTGATGGGGGCCTGTGTGCCCCACTACCCCAATTAGGACCTGCTCCACCTGGGGGACAAAAAACAAACAAGCGTGGCAGACTGCACTTTGTTTTTTATTTTGCTGCAGATTTGCGGATCCACTGCGAATTCACAGCAACATTTTGTTCCTGTGAGACCCCATCACGAGGCCTAGATGGTCAAAGTATTCCTAGCCTGCCACCTTATGGGATTTTCTGTGGGTTATTTGGGAGTCAGGCAGAGTCCCAAGTTTCTAGATGGCGGCCACCACTTTTTGGTTGAAGTGGTGGCAGCCAATAAGATCTCATCATGAGATCTGTTGGATCAATCAGGGAATTGTAAGCACGCTACTCACCCATGAGGGTCTCAAGGCGCTGGGGGGGGTCAGCAGTCCCTCTCAGCCATAGAGCCAGGTCTTGAGAGCCTTCCTGAAGGAGTTCAGGGAGGGGGCGCGTCTGATGTCGATCGGGAGCTCGTTCCAGGTCTTGGCCACGATGTAGGAGAAGGCTCTTCCCCCTGTCTTGACTCTGCAGATGCATGGGGTTTGGGCAAGGGTGAGGTTGGCGGATCGGAGGTTCCTTTTGGGTAAGTGGAAAGTGATTCTGTCGTTCAGGTATTGGGGTCCGGTGTTGTGTAGGCATTTGTAGGCATGGGTGAGTATCTTGAAAGTGACTCTCTTCTCAACGGGGAGCCAGTGGAGATTCCGTAGGTGTTGGCTGATGTGTTCGTGTCGAGGGATGCTGAGGACGAGTCTGGCGGCGGTGTTCTGTATTGTCTGGAGCTTGCGGAGTAGGGACTTACTTATGCCGGCGTAGAGGGCGTTTCCGTAGTCCAGTCTGCTGGTAATGAGTGCGTGGGTTACTGTCTTCCTTGACTCAGGGGGGATCCATTTGAAGGTCTTACGGAGGATGCGTAGGGTGTTGAAGCAGCTGGATGTGATGGCGTTGACCTGTTGGTTCATGGAGAGGGAGGTGTCGAGTATGATGCTGAGATTTCTGGCGTGGTCCATGGGGGTCGGGGGGTACGGAGGGTGGTGGGCCACCAGGAGCTGTTCCATGCCGATGGGGAGGCTCCGAGGATGAGGACTTCTGTCTTCTCCGAGTTGAGCTTCAGGCAGCTGTTTCTCATCCAGGTTGCGACGTTCTGCATTCCTTCCAGGAAGTTGAGTCTGGTGGTGGTGGGGTCCTTGGTGAGGGAGAGGATGAGCTGGGTGTCGTCGGCGTAGGATACTATGCTGAGGCCGTGCTGTCGGACAATGGCGGCGAGGGGGGTCATGTAGATGTTGAAGAGGGTTGGGCTGAGCAATGATCCCTGGGGGACTCTGCAGTTTTTTTCCGTGGGTTCGGAGAGGAAGGGTGGCAGTCTGATCCTTTGGCTTCTGCCGGTGAGGAATGATCGGATCTAGTCGAGGGCGGTTCCTTGTATGCCGGCGTTGTGTAGTCTGGCGACGAGTGTGCGGTGGGAGACGGTGTCGAAAGCTGCTGATAGGTCGAGTAGAATCAGGGCTGCTGTGTGGCCTTGGTCGAGGAGGGTGCGGATGTCATCTGTGGTGGCGAGTAGGGCAGTCTCGGTGCTGTGGTTGCTGCGGAATCCGGATTGGGACTGGTCGAGGATGGCGTTGTCTTTGATGAATCTTGCCAGTTCTGTGTTGACGATCTTCTCAGCGACTTTTGCCGCAAAGGGGAGGAGCGAAATGGGCCGGTAGTTCTTGAGGTCCATTGGATCTGCTGAGGGCTTCTTGAGCAGGGGCCTGACTTCTGCGTGTTTCCAGTCGTCGGGGAAAGTGCCGGTCTCGAAGGTGGCATTGATGGTGCGTCGTAATTCTGGTGCTATGGCGGTGGTGGCTCTTTGGTAAATGTGTGGTGGGCAGGGGTCTATGGGGGCCCCCGAGGGGATGCCTTTCATGGTCGAGGTGGTGCCTTCTGTGGTGATTGGTGTCCAGGAGGCGATGGTGGGGTGGCTGGTGTTGCTGGATGGTGGGGTGGTTACGGAGTCAGGTGTATGATCGTCGAAGTTGTCATAGAGGTTTTTGATCTTCAGGTGGAAATAGGATCCAAGCTTGTCGCAGAGGTCCTGGGAGGGGGTGAAGTCCACGTCTTCACAGGGGGGCTTGGTGAATTCCTGTATGATGCTGAAGAGTTCCTTCGAGTTGCTGGAGTTGGTGAGCATTTGGTTGTGGATGAAGGTCCTTTTGGTGGTTCTGATGAGTTGGTGGTATTCCGTCATAGCGGTCTTGTAGGTGGTGTAGTTTTCCGGGATCTTGTTGTTTCTCCAGTTCTTCTCCAGGCGTCTGCATGTGCGTCTGGTTTCTTGGAGTGCGGTGGTGAACCAGGCGGCTTTCCTGGGGCATTGTCTGTCGGAGTTGCATAGCGGGGCGAGCTTGTCTGCGCAGTCGGAGATCCATGTGTGGCATTTCCTGGCTGCGAGGTTGGCGTCGGTTGTAGCATTGGGGGTGGTGTTGTTGAGGGTGGTGTTGAGCAGCTCCTTGGTGACTCTGCCCCAGTTCCTTCGCGGGGCGCAGGGCTGGTTTGGGGGGCTTGGGTTTGTTGATGAGGAAGTGTACGCAGTGGTGGTCAGTCCACGGGGGTTGTGTGGTGTGACTGAAGTAGACGTTGTTTCCTTCTGCGAAGATGGGGTCGAGAGTGTGTCCTGGCTTGTGGGTCGGTGTGGTGACGAGTTGTTTCAGTCCAAGGTAGGCGAGGTTGTCCCGGAGGGTGGTGGAGTTGGGGTCACTGGGGATGTCGAGGTGGAAGTTCAGGTCACCGATGAGTATGTATTTAGAAGTGTTTGAATGAGTACAAATAATCAAAAGCGTTCCTTGGTATCAATACCAATTTATTTTATTTTGTTTCAAGGTGGCGTGAAGGACAATCAATATCCTTGAAATAAGATGTGAACAGCTGATAGCCAACACGTGTTTCGCCCCATTATAGTAGCCAAAGGGCCTGGGGCTTCTTCAGGGCGTTTGAGGTCACGTATAGTTAGATAAAGGGAAGTTGATTCCTTCCCTACACATGAGCATCGGTCCGTAGGGCCGTATACACCACGAGTCCTGTCTTCCGCGTTAGAAAGTCACCGATGAGTATGTAGTCTATGGAGGTGATGGCGTGGGGTGCGATGAGGTCGGTGATGGAGTCGGCGAAGGGGGCCCGGGGGCCAGGCGGTCTGTAGGCAAGGGTGCCGCGGAGAGTGGAGTTGGGGCTGGTCTGGACCTGGACCTGGAAGTGCAGGTGTTCGGCGGTGGGAATGTGTTGCTAGAGGTGGAGAGGCAGAGGGAGTTTTTGTGCGTGATGGCGAGGCCTCCTCCCGGGTGGTTGGGGCGGTCCTTACTCTGGACTTGTATCCGTCCGGGATGGCGATGTCGGGGGTGGAGGAGGCATTGGGTCATGTTTCTGTAAAGAAGGCGAGGTCCGGTGATAGGGTGTCCAGGAGGTTCCAGATCTCCATGGCGTGTCTGTGTATGGGGTGTACGTTGAGGAGGATGCATCTTAGGGCGTCGGTGGTGGTGAAGGTTCTGCGGCAGTGGCGGCAGGAGTACTGGCCGTGGCTCTTGTTAGGCTTGGACTGCTGGCAGTTTTTGTTTCTTCTGGGGTTGAGTGCGAGGAGGGTAGCCGAGTTGCAGTGGTGAGTGGTGGGAGATCCAGGGTCCCTGGCGCTGGTCATGGTCAGGCCGCAGACGGGCTTGCCTTTGGCGCGCCAGCAGCGCGCCCGGCTGCCATTAAATAGGGAAGGGGGAGGGACGTGCAGCTGGGAGGCGGGAGCGGGGCTCATCAGGGGGGCCACAGGGGCAGCAGTGGCGGGAGCAGGGCACAACAAGGATAACAATAATGAGAAAATAAGCAGAGTTCCAACAATATTAAATTAAGGCAAAAACGAAAGCAGAAATGCAGGCAACAATTACGTGAACACGAAGGACAGAAGACAGGCACACCACGGATACGGGCCAAAGACCAGGTGGGCCTTGAACACCTACAGGAGGAGGTCAGCGAGTCAACAGCGGGGCACAGCACTGCGGAGCTGCTGGGGAGAGAGCCGGCCTTAGACCAGAGGTCGGAGGTCTTGCTCGCGCTACCCCGCAGCAGCCGCCATTAAATAGGGAAGGGGAGGGACGTGCAGCTGGGAGGCGGGAGCGGGGGATCATCAGGGGGGAGGGGCCAGAGGGGCAACAGCGGCGGGATCAGATCAGGGCACAACAAGGATAAAAATAATGAGAAAATAAGCAGAATACCAACAATATTAAATTAAGGCAAAAACGAAAGCAGAAATGCAGGCAACAATTATGTGAACACGAAGGATAGAAGACAGGCACACCACGGATACGGGCCAAAGACCAGGTGGGGCCTTGAACACCTACAGGAGGGGGTCAGCGAGTCAACGGCGGGGCACAGCACATCGGAGCTGCTGGGGAAAGAGCCGGCCTTAGACCAGAGGTCAGACGTTTTGCTCTGCATAGACTCTGCATAGGCTCTGCAGAGACTCTGCATTCCTAGATATACATAAATATTTTTCTTTAATACCTTCAAAACTACTAAATGGATTTACTCCAAATAATGAAAAGAGATCGTTCTGGACAAAGATCTAGCTTTCTGCAAAATTTGGAGTAATTCCATTCAGCGCTTCGGGCTGTAGTCATGTCTAAAATCCCCATGGGAAATTGCATGCGAAAAACATGTTTTGGGATCCCCCCCATTTTCTTGGCCCCCACATGATAAATCACTACAGACTTTCCAGACAGAAGCTAAAGGGATTGGCGTACTAGCTTTGAAAATTTTGCGAAAATTTGTCAAACAGCGCCAAAGTTATCAGCAGAACAAAAAATGCTTCTTCTATGGAAACTAGGTCCTAACTATAACTACCTACTTGGTACTGCCAGTAGGTGATATATATATATATATCAATCAGGGATTTGTACAGGGTGGCTACTTACCCGTGAGGGTCTCAAGGTGCTGGGAGGGCTACTGCTCCGTCTGGGTGTGGAGGTTCAGTCGAAGAGCCAGGTCTTGAGGTCCTTCCTGAATTGGGTCAGCGACGCAGATTGCCTGAGGTGGAGGGGCAGGGTGTTCCAGTTCTTGGTGGCGAGGTAAAAAAAAGGTCTGCCTCCAGCACAAGCTCCCTGGAATCCGAGAACTCACACTCCACCGGGTGTTGGCATAGCTCTAGAAAACAGGGATTTAAAATATGCTCTCCAACAATTGAATCACACAGCCCCCTACAGTTGTTAACCAAGCTACCCTTTGCCCCACCATTAAGTGCCTCACACAAGTACCCCACACCACCCTCCTGAGAGTGGCAAGACAGTGTCTGACTGTCTTTGTCACTCAACCCACACTCTTCTGGACAGTCTCCATACATACATACCAGGACTTCTACCATGGGGGAGCCCCTCTCCCTGCACCTCTCATTTAGAGTCAGTAGAGTGTCCCTCCCACCACTAAGAATATGATCCCCGGTGTCAGTTCCCCAATCCACTTCAGAGACACTGCACACCACTGGAGCTACCTCTTAAACCTGAACCCCTTGGTGTATGTCAACCCCCTCCTTCAAGTCATGCGCCACATCTCTGGGTGTGTGTACTTCTCCCTCTGCACTAGACACTACATTTTTGCTGCCACCATCTGAGCTGGACTCCACCTCCAACTCAGCCGAGCTCACTTCCTGAGCTACACACATCTCTTTTTGCTTGGTTGAGACACTCAGGGCCTCAAGCCTCGCGAACTCCTCATCTAGCTCTATCATTCTCAGCTCATATGCCAAGATCAATTTATTTTCTTCCAAGGCATAAGCTCTCCTGCTCTCCTCTGCCTTGGCTTGTATTTCCATTTCCATCTGCTTTGTTTTGATCCTCAGGACTTCTAGCTCTTGCTCCCTGACCCCTTGGTTCTCCTCCAGTTCCTCTGGGGAAAAACTGCTAGAGGAATGATTGCTGCCAGCCCTAGAGGCTGCTCTTCCCACAGGCAGATCCTGTGATCTGAAACCATCCCCTTGTGCATCCTCATCCAACTCTGCATCCTCTGCCTCCCCAGCCTCTCTGGCCTCCCACCGGGCCCTTAAGGCCTTCTGTATCTCCTCCTTCCTGGAGCTGCTCTTCATGGGATATCCAAAGTTCCTGCAGAACTGCTTGAGTTGACCTACTTTGTAACTACTTAACATTTTGATATCAAACTCCAGTTCTGCAATATCACTTGCTCGTTTACACTGATGAGACATGATGCGTGGATACTTTAAGGGTTACTCAAAAAATAGAACCAAAAATAAAACACAGTATGTG
The DNA here is from genome assembly GCA_963921515.1 of Calotriton arnoldi. NCBI lineage: Eukaryota > Metazoa > Chordata > Amphibia > Caudata > Salamandridae > Calotriton > Calotriton arnoldi. The sequence goes on along the minus strand of CAWUFW010004346.1, from coordinate 179,378 downwards.
GTTGCGTAGTGGTCTGCACTAAACTAGTGATGTACACCAATCACTGTGGGTCAAGTACAAATACAGGTTAAAATCCTCACCGCTGTTCACCAATGTTAGAAATGGGGGTCTCTAGTTGGCAGAGGTAGGTACTGTCCAAATAGGGACCCTCGCTTCTAGTCAGGGTAAGGGGGATACACACTTTAGATAACCCCTGCTCACCCCCTTGGTAGCTTGGCACGAGCAGACAGGCTTATCCCAAAGGCAATGTGTAAAGTATTTGTACCAACACTCACAGTAACACAGTGAAAACACCACAAAAGGACACTACATCAGTTTAGAAAAATAAAGTATCTTTATCTAAACTAAACAAGACCAAAATAACAAAAATCCAACATACACTGTTAAAAATGTGACTTTCAAAAGGTTTCAAGAACTTGTACGATAGAAAACTATGGATATGTGACTTTTCACCAAAGTACCTGTAGATGCGTGAAAGTTCCAAAAGCCAAACAGCCGCAGAGTCGGAAAACAAAGAGATGCAACACTTCTGAGACCTTGGGGAGGCGATGCAACAGTCCCGCTGCATGCAGAGGAAGGGTTGTGTCGAATCCGGTCTGTATGGGGAGTGATGCATCGATTCTTCGTGACGGTTCTGGTCCGCATGTGATGCATCGGACGTACTTGCCGCACAGGCACGATGTGTGGAAATCAGCGATCGATGTGGCGGCGGCGAGCGATGCTGCGTCGGTCCTCTTCAGCCGCGATTCCTCGATGCGTCGACTTTTGCAGCAGTGATAGGCGCTGCGGCGTTTTCCGCAGCTGTGTTTGGAATGCGTGGAAATTCTTCTCGCGCCATGGAGATGCATCGGGAAACCAGCCGCAAGAAGAGTGATGCGTGGATTTCCGTAGTTCTTTGAGTTTCTTCTTTCTTCCAGCTCCCAAACATCAGCCACAACCTACATAGGCCCAAAACTGGCACAGGCGCCTCCTTGCAGGCTAGAACTCACAGCAACAGAGTTCAGGGGAGCTGGGGGGAAGTCTTTGTGTCCCTGAGACTTCAGAACAGGAGGCCAGCACACTTCAGGCCCTTGGAGATCTTCTTCAAGCAGGGGACACAGCACACAGCAAAGACCTTCTCCTTTCCATGGCAGAAACAGCAACTGCAGGCCAACCCCAGACACACAGCATGGGCAGTACTTCTCCTCAGTCTCTCCAGCTCTTCTCCTTGGCAAAGGTTCCTCTTGAATTCCAGGAATGATCTAAAGTCTGGGGTTTTGGGTCTGATACTTATACCCCAAAATGTCTTTGTTCTCTTTGTGCAAGGGGCTCTGAGCCTAGTTCAAACCAGTTCTGGGGGCACTCTGCAAGTGCACAACAACATCCATTGTCAGTGTGAGCCTTGGCTCCAGACACACCACAGGGGGGCAGAGCCAGCATTGTGGGAGGCAGGCACAGCCCTATTCAGGTACAGGTGCTACTCCTCCCACTACTCCAAATTCAGGTCGGGCCTAATCAGCCTAGTGCTGACTCATCCAGACTCCTGGAGCCACTGCACCTCCCAGTCCCTGTCACTCCAAAGCCAGACAGTCATTCCAAAAACGGGCAGAGGCACACAGGATGGGTGAACAAGAAAATAGCCACTTTCTAAAAAGTGGTATTTTCAAACACGCAATTTAAAAACCATCTTTACTAAAAGATGTGTTATTAAATCCTGAGTTCAAGGATACCAAACTCCATTTTTCCATCTTATCCGTATGGGAAGATGTGCTTGTAAAATGTTACAAAGCATTCCCCATTCTGTCCTATGGGGCAAGATAGCCTTTCAATAGTGAAAAACAAAATTGGCAGTATTTCACTATCAGGACATATTACACACACCCGCACATGTCCTACCTTTCACATACACTGCACCCTGCCCAGGGGGTACCTTGGGCCTACCATAGGGTGCCCTATATGTAAGAAAAGGGAAGGTTAGGGCCTGGCAAGATGGTGCACTTGCTAAGTCGACATGGCAGTTAACAAACTGCGCACAGGCACCGCGGTGGCAGGCCTGAGACATCTTTTCAGGGCTACTCATGTGGGTGGCACAATCAGTGCTGCAAGCCCACTAGTAGCATTTGATTTACCAGCCCTGGCACACTTAGTGCACTTTACTAGGGACCTACATGCACTTTAGCACTGATCAGCAGTGGTAAAGTGCCCAGAGTCCTATAGCCAACAAACACAGGTCAGGAAAAAATAGGAGAAAGAAGCAAAAAGTTTGGGGATAACCCTGCAAAAAGGGCCATTTCCAACAATGTGAGTGTTGGAGTATATAAATGACTATATGTGAGAGTGAGTGATTGTGAGAGTGGCTGTATGGATGAGCGTGTGCTTGTATCAGTGACTGTATAAGAGAGTAAGTATGTGTTAGTATCTGTATGAATAAGTGAGGTGGTGTGTGTATAACTGTATAGGTGAGTAAATGGGAGTGTGATTGATTCTTTGCATGACTCACTTGGTGTGTGAGTAACTCTATGGATGAGTGGCGGTGTGTGAGTGTCTGTATAGGTGTATGAGTGCATATGTTAGGGCTGTATTGATGAGTGACTGCATGTATGAGTGACTGTATGGGTGAATGAGTGGATGTGTGTGTAGACCTAGGAATCTGTGAGTGTGTATGTAGTAACTGGTATTGGTGTGTCTATGGTTTCGAAAATGGTTGTCTGTATTTTAGAGTGGGTGTATCAAAGGTTATATAAGGGTGTGAGAAGATGCATGAAATTATCACATGGATGATGTCATCAGTGATGTCATCAGTGATGTCATTTGGGATGTCATCAGTGATGTCATCAGTGATGTCACTGACCATGTAATGAATGATGTAATATGTGACGTCATCAGCAGTAGGCCTGAGCGGTAAATTCCGTTCCGCTCATGGAATTTGCGGAATTTGGGTAATTTCGTGTTCCGCGGAGAACGCGAAATTGCCAAAAATTCCGCGATATGCGCCTTCGCAGAGTTTTTTTCTTGTTCGCGCTTTCAAAATGCGTGTTCGCGAGATATTTCTCCCCAAACACGCAAACAGCGTTCGCGAACAGGAAAAAAGCATCGCGAACGGGCGGAACAAGCAATTCCGCGTGTTCGCGGAACTTTTGCTTGCTCGCGGAGATTTTTTACCATTTCGCGGAGCTTTGCGTAGCGCGACTACGCAAATTCCGCCCACCCCTAGCAGTGCATTGCGGGGGCGCAAGTTATAGTTAGCTCAACTAACTATAACGGCAGAAATTCTCTGGTTTTGTATGAGTGAAATGCCCAACTAACTATAACGTACCTGAAACCTGTGGTTTTTTCAGTGAATTTCTAAGGTTTTTTAAATGCTAATTTCTAACTATAACATCCCAGAAACCTATGTTTTTTCAGTGAATTTCAAAGGTTTTTGAATGCTAATTTCTAACTATAACGTCCCTGAAACCTATGGTTTTTCAGTGAATTTCAAAGGTTTTTAAATACTAATTTCTAACTATGCCTACAGAGGTAGGACATGTGGAGAAAGAGGAAGCAAGGCGCAGAAAGAAGCAAGAGAAATGCAGAAAGAGGCAACAGAAGTCCAGAAAGAGGAAGAAAGGGGCAGAAAGAAACAAGAGATACGCAGAAAGAACCAACAGAGGTGCAGAAAGAAGCCTTGTTGCAAAGTCATCCTGTGCCCTGGGCCCCCCCCCCCCAACTTTTTGCTGACTGGTACTGGTGGTAACTGACTCTGACTGACCCTGGGCTCTGCCTAACCAGGCCCGGAGCCAGTGCTATGCTGAAAGACACTTAGAATACAGTGAAAACACCTACATACACTAGGGTGCACTATGGGTTGGGGTACCCCTGTGATTGGCATCCTATCACAGGGCTACCCTACTACATAATAGGGCAGGGGGATTAAAACTACCACTAAGTGCCTATCATATAATAGGGCATGGCAGTTTAGAGGCCAGCAGCCATTTTCTGCACTTGCATGTGTGCACTGCTGAGCCTGAGGTCAGTTTAAAGTAGCCCTGTGTGTGCAGAAAGAGGCAGGAGAGGTGCAGAAACAGGGAAGAAGGGTGCAGAAAGAGGCAATAGAGGTGCAGAAAGAAGCAAGAGAGGTGCAGAAAGAAGCAAGAGAAATACAGAAAGAAGCAACAGAGGTGCAGAAAGAGGGAAGAGGGGTGCAGAATGAGGCAAGAGAAGTGCAGAAAGAAGCAAGAGAAGTTCAGAAAGAGGCAGCAGGGGTACAGAATCAGGCAGAAGAGGTGCAGAAAGAGGGAACAGGGGTGCAGGCAGAGAGAAGAGGGGTGCCGAAAGAGGCAAGAGGGGTGCCTAAATTGCCAAGAAAGGTGCAGAAAGAAGCAAGAGCAGTGCAGTAAGAAACAACAGAGGTGCAGAAGGGAGGGGTACAGAAAAAGGCAAAAGAAGAGCAGAAACAAACAAGAGAGATGCGGAAAGAGGCTAGAGGGGTGCAGAAAGAGGCAAGAGAGGTACAGAAAGAGGCAAGAGAGGTACACAAAGAGGGAAGAAGGGTGCAGAAAGAGGCAAGTGGGGTGCAGAAAGAAGCAAGAGAGGTATAAAAAGAAGCAAGAAAAGTGCAGAAAGAAACAACAGAGGTGCAGAAAGAAGCAAGAGGGGTACAGAAAGAACCAACAGAGGTGCAGAAAGAGGCCAGAGGAGTGCAGAAAGAGGCAAGAAAAGTGCAGAAAGAAGCAAAAGAGGTGCAGAAAGAGGCAAGAGGGGTGCAGAAAGAGGCAAGAGCTGTGCAGAAAGAACCAAGAGACGTGCAGGAAAAGGGAAGAAGGGTGCAGAAAGAGGCACGAGGGTGCAGAAAGAAGAGAAGTGCAGAAAGAAGCAACAGAGGTGCTCAAAGAGGCACGAAGGGTGCAGAAAGAGGCAAGGGAAGTGCAGAAAGAAGCAACAAAGGTACAAAAGAGGCAAGAGTGGTACAGAAAGAGGGAAGAGAGGTGTAGAGAGAGGCAAGAGAGTTGCACAAAGAGGGAAGAGGGATGCAGAAAGAGGCAAGAGCTGTGCAGCAAGAAGCAAGTGAGGTGCAGAAAGAGACAAGAGAGGTGCAGAAAGAGGCAAGAGAAGTGCAGAAAGAGGCAAGAGAATTGCTGAAAGAAGCAACAGAGGTGTAGAAAGAAGCAAGAGAAGTGCAGAAAGAGGCAAGTGAGATGCAGAAAGAGGCAAGAGAGGTGCAGAAAGAGGGAAGACGAGTGCATAAAGAGACAATAGGGGTGCAGAAAGAAGCAAGACAGGTGCAGAAAGAAGCATGGGAAGTGCAGAATGAAGGAACAGGGGTGCAGAAAGAGGCAAGAGAAGTGCAGAAAGAAGCAACAGATGTGCAGAAGGCGGCAAGAGAACTGCAGAAAGAGGCAAGAGAGTTGCAAAAACAGTCAAGAGAGGTGCAGAAAAAGGGAACAGGGGTGCAGAAAGAGGCAAGAGAGGTGCAGAAAGAGGGAAGAAGGGTGCAGAAAGAGGCAAGAGGAGTGCAGAAAGAAGCAATAGAGGTGCAGAAAGAGGCAAGAGGAGTGCAGAAAGAGGGAAGAGGGGTGCAGAAAGAGGCACAAGGGGTGCAGAAAGAAGCAACAGAGGTGCTGAAAGAGGCACGAAGGGTGCAGAAAGAGGCAAGAGAAGTACAGAAAGAAGCAACAGAGGTACAGAAAGAGGCAAGAGTGGTGCAGAAAGAGGGAAGAGAGATGTAGAAAGAGGCAAGAGAGTTGCACAAATAGGGAAGAGGGGTGCAGAAAGAGGTAAGAAGGGTGCAGAATGAATCAAGTGAGGTGCAGAAAGAGGCAAGAGAGGTGCAGAAACAGGCAAGAGAAGTGCAGAAAGAGTCAAGAGAATTGCTGAAAGAGGCAACAGAGGTATAGGAAGAAGCAAGAGAAGGATAAGAAAGAGGCAAGTGAGATGCAGAAAGAGGCAAGAGAGGTACAGAAAGAGAGAAGATGAGTGCAGAAAGAGACAACAGGGTGCAGAAAGAAGCAAGACAGGTGCAGAAAGAAGCATGGGAAGTGTAGAATGAAGCAACAGGGGTGAAGAAAGAGGCAAGAGGAGTGCAGAAAGAAGCAACAGAAGTGCAGAAAGAAGCATGAGAAGTGCAGAAAGAAGCAACAGAGGTGCAGAAAGAGGCAAGAGGGGTGCAGAAAGAGGCAAGAGAAGTGCAGAAAGAAGCAACAGAGGTGCATAAAGAGGCAAGAGGAGTGCTGAAAGAAGCAACAGAGGTGCATAAAGAGGCAAGAGGAGTGCTGAAAGAAGCAAGAGAGGTGCAGAAAGAGTCAAGAGAAGTGCATAAAGAAGCAACAGAGATGCAGAAAGGGGAAGTGGGGTGGAGAAAGAGGCAAGAGGGATACCGAAAGAAACAAGAGAGGTACAGAAAGAAACAAAAGAAGTACAGAAAGAAGAAACAGGTGCAGAAAGAGGCAAGAGGGGTGCACAAAGAGGGAAGAGGGGTGTAAAAGAGGCACAAGGGCTACAGAAAGAAGCAACAGGTGCAAAAATAAGCAAGAGAGGTGCAGAAAGAAACAAAAGAAGTGCAGAAAGAAGGAACAGAGGTGCACAAAGAGGGAAGTAAGAGGGGTGCAGAAAGAGGCACGAGGGGTGCAGAAAGAACCAAGAAAGGTACAGAAAGAAACAAAAGAGCTGCAGAAAGAAGAAACAGAGGTGCAGAAAGAGACAAGAGGGGAGCACAAAGAGGGAAGTGGAGTGCATAAAGAGGCACAAGGGTTGCAGAAAGAAGGGGCAGAGGTGCAGAAAGAGGCAAGAGAAGTGCAGAAAGAAGCAACAGAGATGCAGAAAGGGGGAGGAGGGGTGCAGAAAGAAGCAAGAGAGGTGCAGAAAGAAACAAAATAAGTGAAGAAAGAAGCAACAGATGTACACAAAGAGGCAAGAGGAGTGCAGAAAGGGGGAAGTGGGGAGGAGAAAGAGGCAAGAGGGATACAGAAAGAAGCAAGAGAGTTGCAGAAAGAAACAAAAGAAGTGCAGAAAGAAGCAACAGATGTACAGAAAGAGGCAAGAGGAGTGCAGAAAGAGGGATGATGGTGCAGACAGAGGCACGAGGGGTGCTGAAAGGAGCAAGAGAGGTGCAGAAAGAAGCAAGAGAAGTGCATAAAGAAGCAACAGAGATGCAGAAAGGGGAAGTGGGGAGGAGAAAGAGGCAAGTGGGATACAGAAAGAAGCAAGAGAGTTGCAGAAAGAAACAAAAGAAGTACAGAAAGAAGGAACAAAGGTGCAGAAAGAGGCAAGAGGGGAGCAGAAAGAGGGGTGCAGAAAGAGGCACAAGGGTTGCAGAAAGAAGGGACAGAGGTGCGGAAAGAGAGATGAGGGGTAGAAAAAGATGCAAGAGAAGTGTAGAAAGAAGCAACAGAGATGCAAAAAGGGGGCACAGGGGTGGAGAAAGTGGCGAGAGGGGTGCAGAAAGAAGCAAGAGAGGTGCAGAAAAAAACAAAAGAAGAGCAGAAAGAAGGAACGGGGTGCAGAAAGAGGCAAGAGGGGTGCAGAAAGAGGGAAGAGGGGTGCAGAAAGAAGCACGAGTGGTTCAGAAAGAAGCACGAGTGGTTCAGAAAGAAGCAAGAGAGGTGCAGAAAGAAGCAAGAGTAGTGCAGAAAGATGCAACAGAGGAGCAGAAAGAGGCAAAAGGGTGCAAAAAGAGGGAAGAGGGTTGCAGAAAGAAGCACGAGGAGTGCAGAAAGAAGCAAGAGAAGTTCAGAAAGAGGCAGCAGGGGTACAGAATCAGGCAGAAGAGGTGCAGAAAGAGGGAACAGGGGTGCAGGCAGAGAGAAGAGGGGTGCCGAAAGAGGCAAGAGGGGTGCCTAAATTGCCAAGAAAGGTGCAGAAAGAAGCAAGAGCAGTGCAGTAAGAAACAACAGAGGTGCAGAAGGGAGGGGTACAGAAAGAGGCAAAAGAAGAGCAGAAACAAACAAGAGAGATGCGGAAAGAGGCTAGAGGGGTGCAGAAAGAGGCAAGAGAGGTACAGAAAGAGGCAAGAGAGGTACACAAAGAGGGAAGAAGGGTGCAGAAAGAGGCAAGTGGGGTGCAGAAAGAAGCAAGAGAGGTATAAAAAGAAGCAAGAAAAGTGCAGAAAGAAACAACAGAGGTGCAGAAAGAAGCAAGAGGGGTACAGAAAGAACCAACAGAGGTGCAGAAAGAGGCCAGAGGAGTGCAGAAAGAGGCAAGAAAAGTGCAGAAAGAAGCAAAAGAGGTGCAGAAAGAGGCAAGAGGGGTGCAGAAAGAGGCAAGAGCTGTGCAGAAAGAACCAAGAGACGTGCAGGAAAAGGGAAGAAGGGTGCAGAAAGAGGCACGAGGGGTGCAGAAAGAAGAGAAGTGCAGAAAGAAGCAACAGAGGTGCTCAAAGAGGCACGAAGGGTGCAGAAAGAGGCAAGGGAAGTGCAGAAAGAAGCAACAAAGGTACAAAAAGAGGCAAGAGTGGTACAGAAAGAGGGAAGAGAGGTGTAGAGAGAGGCAAGAGAGTTGCACAAAGAGGGAAGAGGGATGCAGAAAGAGGCAAGAGCTGAGCAGCAAGAAGCAAGTGAGGTGCAGAAAGAGACAAGAGAGGTGCAGAAAGAGGCAAGAGAAGTGCAGAAAGAGGCAAGAGAATTGCTGAAAGAAGCAACAGAGGTGTAGAAAGAAGCAAGAGAAGTGCAGAAAGAGGCAAGTGAGATGCAGAAAGAGGCAAGAGAGGTGCAGAAAGAGGGAAGACGAGTGCATAAAGAGACAATAGGGGTGCAGAAAGAAGCAAGACAGGTGCAGAAAGAAGCATGGGAAGTGCAGAATGAAGGAACAGGGGTGCAGAAAGAGGCAAGAGAAGTGCAGAAAGAAGCAACAGATGTGCAGAAGGCGGCAAGAGAACTGCAGAAAGAGGCAAGAGAGTTGCAAAAACAGTCAAGAGAGGTGCAGAAAAAGGGAACAGGGGTGCAGAAAGAGGCAAGAGAGGTGCAGAAAGAGGGAAGAAGGGTGCAGAAAGAGGCAAGAGGAGTGCAGAAAGAAGCAATAGAGGTGCAGAAAGAGGCAAGAGGAGTGCAGAAAGAGGGAAGAGGGGTGCAGAAAGAGGCACAAGGGGTGCAGAAAGAAGCAACAGAGGTGCTGAAAGAGGCACGAAGGGTGCAGAAAGAGGCAAGAGAAGTACAGAAAGAAGCAACAGAGGTACAGAAAGAGGCAAGAGTGGTGCAGAAAGAGGGAAGAGAGATATAGAAAGAGGCAAGAGAGTTGCACAAATAGGGAAGAGGGGTGCAGAAAGAGGTAAGAAGGGTGCAGAATGAATCAAGTGAGGTGCAGAAAGAGGCAAGAGAGGTGCAGAAACAGGCAAGAGAAGTGCAGAAAGAGTCAAGAGAATTGCTGAAAGAGGCAACAGAGGTATAGGAAGAAGCAAGAGAAGGATAAGAAAGAGGCAAGTGAGATGCAGAAAGAGGCAAGAGAGGTACAGAAAGAGAGAAGATGAGTGCAGAAAGAGACAACAGGGGTGCAGAAAGAAGCAAGACAGGTGCAGAAAGAAGCATGGGAAGTGTAGAATGAAGCAACAGGGGTGAAGAAAGAGGCAAGAGGAGTGCAGAAAGAAGCAACAGAAGTGCAGAAAGAAGCATGAGAAGTGCAGAAAGAAGCAACAGAGGTGCAGAAAGAGGCAAGAGGGGTGCAGAAAGAGGCAAGAGAAGTGCAGAAAGAAGCAACAGAGGTGCATAAAGAGGCAAGAGGAGTGCTGAAAGAAGCAACAGAGGTGCATAAAGAGGCAAGAGGAGTGCTGAAAGAAGCAAGAGAGGTGCAGAAAGAAGCAAGAGAAGTGCATAAAGAAGCAACAGAGATGCAGAAAGGGGGAAGTGGGGTGGAGAAAGAGGCAAGAGGGATACAGAAAGAAACAAGAGAGGTACAGAAAGAAACAAAAGAAGTACAGAAAGAAGAAACAGGTGCAGAAAGAGGCAAGAGGGGTGCACAAAGAGGGAAGAGGGGTGTAAAAGAGGCACAAGGGCTACAGAAAGAAGCAACAGGTGCAAAAATAAGCAAGAGAGGTGCAGAAAGAAACAAAAGAAGTGCAGAAAGAAGGAACAGAGGTGCACAAAGAGGGAAGTAAGAGGGGTGCAGAAAGAGGCACGAGGGGTGCAGAAAGAACCAAGAAAGGTACAGAAAGAAACAAAAGAGCTGCAGAAAGAAGAAACAGAGGTGCAGAAAGAGACAAGAGGGGAGCACAAAGAGGGAAGTGGAGTGCATAAAGAGGCACAAGGGTTGCAGAAAGAAGGGGCAGAGGTGCAGAAAGAGGCAAGAGAAGTGCAGAAAGAAGCAACAGAGATGCAGAAAGGGGGAGGAGGGGTGCAGAAAGAAGCAAGAGAGGTGCAGAAAGAAACAAAATAAGTGAAGAAAGAAGCAACAGATGTACACAAAGAGGCAAGAGGAGTGCAGAAAGGGGGAAGTGGGGAGGAGAAAGAGGCAAGAGGGATACAGAAAGAAGCAAGAGAGTTGCAGAAAGAAACAAAAGAAGTGCAGAAAGAAGCAACAGATGTACAGAAAGAGGCAAGAGGAGTGCAGAAAGAGGGATGATGGGTGCAGACAGAGGCACGAGGGGTGCTGAAAGGAGCAAGAGAGGTGCAGAAAGAAGCAAGAGAAGTGCATAAAGAAGCAACAGAGATGCAGAAAGGGGGAAGTGGGGAGGAGAAAGAGGCAAGAGGGATACAGAAAGAAGCAAGAGAGTTGCAGAAAGAAACAAAAGAAGTGCAGAAAGAAGGAACAAAGGTGCAGAAAGAGGCAAGAGGGGAGCAGAAAGAGGGGTGCAGAAAGAGGCACAAGGGTTGCAGAAAGAAGGGACAGAGGTGCGGAAAGAGAGATGAGGGGTAGAAAAAGATGCAAGAGAAGTGTAGAAAGAAGCAACAGAGATGCAAAAAGGGGGCACAGGGGTGGAGAAAGTGGCGAGAGGGGTGCAGAAAGAAGCAAGAGAGGTGCAGAAAAAAACAAAAGAAGAGCAGAAAGAAGGAACGGGGTGCAGAAAGAGGCAAGAGGGGTGCAGAAAGAGGGAAGAGGGGTGCAGAAAGAAGCACGAGTGGTTCAGAAAGAAGCACGAGTGGTTCAGAAAGAAGCAAGAGAGGTGCAGAAAGAAGCAAGAGTAGTGCAGAAAGATGCAACAGAGGAGCAGAAAGAGGCAAAAAGGGTGCAAAAAGAGGGAAGAGGGTTGCAGAAAGAAGCACGAGGAGTGCAGAAAGAAGCAAGAGAGGTGCAGAAAGAAGCAACAGAGGTGCAGAAAGAGGGGTGGAGAAAGAGACAAGAGAGGTGCAGAAAGAAGCAACAGAGGTGCAGAAAGAGGGAAGAGGGATGGAAAAAGAGGCAAGAGGGGTGCAGAAAGAAGCAAGAGAGGTGCAGAAAGTAACAAAAGAAGTTCAGAAAGAAGGAACAGAGGTGCAGAAAGAGGCAAGAGGAGTGGAGAAAGAGAAGAGGGGTGCAGAAAGAGGCACAAGGGGTGCAGAAAGAAGCAAGAGAGGTACAGAAAGAGGGAAGAGGGAAGAGGGATGGAGAAAGAGGCAAGAGGGGTGCAGAAAGAAGCAAGAAAGGTGCAGAAAGAAACAAAAGAAGTGCAGAAAGCAGGAACAGAGGTGCAGAATGAGGCAGGGTTGGGGCAGAAAGAGGGAAGAGGGGTGCAGAAAGAGGCAAGAGAGGTGCTGAAAGAGGCAAGAGGAGTGCACAAAGAAGCAAGTGAGGTGCAGAAAGAGGCAACAGAGGTGCAGAAAGAGGCAAAAGAGGTGCAGAAAGTAGAAGAGATGTGCAGAAAGAGGCAACAGAAGTGCAGAAAAAGAAAGAAAGGTGCAGAAAGAAGCAACAGAAATGCAGAAAGAGGCAAGAGAGGCGCAGAAATAAGTAAGAGGGGCTTGCACACCATTAGTACCAATTTAACACCCACATTTAGCAATAAGTAACAGGTGACCATTCTAGGTTTACAAAGGACCTTCCACCACGCTGTAACACTTGTCGCTGCATTTTTGGTAACGTTTGAGCTAGAAACAAGGCTTTTTTTGTTCAAATCTGCAGATTAGGCAGCAGATGATGGATTATGTGGCTAATGCGGAAAATGTATAATTGTGCGAAAGTTGGTGCAGCCAAACAGTCGCATAATTCCAGTGGCCCTGCTCATACCTCTAACTAGGTCCAAAAGTGTTCCTCAGGGATTCCTTCTTTTTTTTGTCTCATTGAGTTCATAGTTTCGCTTCTATGGAAACGAGCAAGACTAAACCTGAGGTTACCACTCCACAACACAGACTACCATACCACATAATTACTCTCCATAACACATAATCCCACTCTACATAATTCCTATACACTAAATACCACATACTTTCTATCCACATAATTTCACTCCACAACATACCACATAATTCCACTATACACAACGTACATCCACTCCACTCCAAAAAACATTAGTAAAAAACTTTTATATTTACAACGCCAATAGCTCTAACTCTTGCAAATGCAAGACCTATTACATGACAAATGCTTCTTTAACTGGTAGTCACGTTTGCAGACTGGTGGAGAAAGGGGGCTGGGCTTCCAACCAGCGCTCAGGAATTCCACTGCCTACGACTTACAGGAGGTACGAGGAGGGCTTCTTGGCCCCCAAAGTCCCTCAGGAGTAAAGTGGACTTCATCCCCCAACCAGTACTGTGCCAGGAGGCGCGTTTGCAGAGTGGTGGAGAAAGGGGGGTTGTGGCCTCCGAAGACCTCTTAGCAATCCCACTGTGTGGGACTTAGTGGAGGCAACAGGAGGGGTAGTTGGCCCCCAAGGACAACCTTGGGGGCCAACTACCCCTCCTATTACCTCCAGTAAGTCCCACACAGCAGCATTGCTAAGTTCTCATAGCAGGCCGCTCCCCCTTTCCCCGCCACTCTGCAAACGCGCTCCCTGGTGCGCTCTTGGATGGGGATTAAAGTCCACTTCGCTGCTGGGGGTCCTTAGGGGCCAACTAGCCAGCCTGATACCTCCAGTATGCCCCAGATAGTGGGATTGCTGATAGGTGGACACAGGCCATGCCCCCTTTGTCCACCACTCTGCAAACGCGCCTACTGGCATGCTCTTGGTTGGGGGATGAAGTCCCCTTGCCTCCTGAGGGTCCCTGGGGGCCAACTAGCCCACCAGGTACCTCCAGTAAGCCCCACACAGCTGAATTGCTGGGAGTGGTCTGAGGCCACGCCCCCTTTTTACACCACTCTCCAAACGCACCTCCTGGCGCACTGACGCTCGGGGAATGAAGTACACTTTAGTCCTGAGCTCCTCAGGACACAAGAGGACCTTATCACCCCACCAGCAATGCGCCAAGAGGCGAGTTTGCAGAGTGGTGTAAAAAGGGACATGGCTTCGGACCACCTCTCAGCATTCCCACTGTGTGGGGCTTACTGGAGGTACCTGGTGGGCTAGTTGGCCCCTAAGGAGCCTTAGCATTCAAGGGGACTTAATCACCCAATCCAGAACACGCCAGGAGGCGCGTTTGCAGAGTGGTGCAGGGAGGGGGCAGGGCCTCCGGCAAGATGACGGCTTTTATTTTTTTGTATTTTTAGAAGGGGGGCTGTGTGGCCCCCCTTCTCTTAATATTTTTGGGGCCCTGGGGACCCCATCCCCCAGGGCCTGGCCAGCCTTTTCTTTTTTTTTTTTTTTGGAGGTGAGCCGCGCGGCCCCCCTCCTGAGGCCTTTATCGACCCCAGGGACCCCATTCCCTGGGGCATTGCCTCCTTTTTCTTTTTTTTATAAAAATAATTAAATATTCTGGAGGAGGCCCCATCCCCCGGGGCCTGGCCAGCCTTTACTTTTTACCCAAATTTTTTTGGAGGGGGGCCGCGTGGCCCCCCTCCTGAGGCCAATTATGACCCGGGGACCACATGCCCCGGGGCCTGGCCAGCCTTGGTTTTTCGGGTTTTTTTTTGGAGGAGGGCCATGTGCATGCTCACCTCCGGACCCTTTCCACTCAAACTTGGGCCACATCGATGTAATCAAACATAAAAGGACATCTGCTCACCAATGTGATGAGCGTGTCCTTTTTCTGGAAGCCGCGCATGGCGCATTAGAAGTTGAACAAAAGTCCTTTGTCTTCTAGGGTAAATACTAGGGGTGGGCGGAATTTGCAGAGTTGCGTTCCGCAAAATTCCGCGAAATGGCAAGAAATCTCCGCGAGCACGCGGAATTTCGCGTGCTCGCGGAGATTTTGCTGCGCCTGTGTTGTTCATTCTGGGACGATGCTCGTCTGCCCCTGAGAGTGACCCTGCATAGATTACAAATTGTAATCTATGCAGGGTCACTCTCAGGGGCAGACGAGCATCGTCCTAGAATGAATCCTGCCCTGCATATTTATCCACGAAGATGCCACCGTTTTGTGCAATACCTCTACTCAACTGGACTACTTTCTACTGGCTAATCAGTAAGTGCTACCTCGTTGGGTAAATGTATAGTGCCTTTCCTACACTGCAGCTGCGTAAAGGACCAGAAGAATTGACCCCAGTGACCTGTGTGTCTGTAACTTTGCCACCGCGCCGGAAAGGCGCCGAGGTCCTTTGAGTAAGCTGTCCATCATAGTGGGGAAAGGGCGGGAAGACGTTGCATACCACTAGTGTATGCGGGGCAAAACGGACGGGGCTTCCATGCGAGTTCACATGCATCTTGTTTATAAAGGGTCAGAGCACGATCTGAGCAGCAGATGAGGAGAAAGGACCTCCTGGCCACTGGACCTACACGGGGATTGCGCTCGAGAAAATCAAGGATGCAAAGACCTCCATCAAGGATTACAGCTAACTTTTCACGTTGGAAATGGAGAGAAGGCACATCTGCTTAACAACGCTCACGAATTCTACACGAGGATTGTGCTCGAGAAAATCAAGGATGCAAAGACCTCCATCAAGGATTACAGCTAACTTTTCACGTTGGAAATGGAGAGAAGGCACATCTGCTTAACAACGCTCACGAATTCTACACGAGGATTGCGCTCGAGAAAATCAAGGATGCAAAGACCTCCATCAATGATTACAGCTAACTTTTCACGTTGGAAATGGAGAGAAGGCACATCTGCTTAACAACGCTCACAAATTCTACACGAGGAATGCGCTCGAGAAAATCAAGGATGCAAAGACCTCCATCAAGGATTACAGCTAACTTTTCACGCTGGAAATGGAGAGAAGGCACATCTGCTTAACAACGCTCACGAATTCTGCACACCTGCCCTGCATATTTATCCAAGAAGATGCCTCCGTTTTGTGCAATACCTCTACTCAACTGGAGTACTTTCTACTGGCTAATCAGTAAGTGCTACCTCGTTGGGTAAATGTATAGTGCCTTTCCTACACTACAGCTGCGTAAAGGTCCAGAAGAATTGACCCCAGTGACCTGTGTGTCTGTAACTTTGCCACTGCGCCGAAAGCGCCGGGGTCCTTTGATTAAGCTGTCCATCATAGTGGGGAAAGGGCGGGAAGACGTTGCATACCACTAGTGTATGCGGGGCAAAACGGGCGGGGCTTCCATGCGAGTTCACATGCCTCTTGTTTATAAAGGGTCAGAGCACGATCTGAGCAGCAGATGAGGAGAAAGAACCTCCTGGCCACTGGACCTACACGGGAATTGCTCTCGAGGAAATCAAGGATGCAAAGACCTCCATCAAGGATTACAGCTAATGTTTGACGGTAGATCTGGGCAGAAAGCACTCCTGCTTAGCCTCGACCTTGCTGACGAATTTTTTGTGCTGATTAATGCGTTACAGAATTTAAGCTTCAACTCGGGCACCTGTTTTATTTATATCTGTAAGTGCTTCCTGTTGAGGTTTAATTTTTGTGACAGGAGCATCGTGCCAGAATGAATCCTGCCCTGCATATTTATCCACGAAGATGCCACCGTTTTGTGCAATACCTCTACTCAACTGGACTACTTTCTACTGGCTAATCAGTAAGTGCTACCTCGTTGGGTAAATGTATAGTGCCTTTCCTACACTGCAGCTGCGTAAAAGACCAGAAGAATTGACCCCAGTGACCTGTGTGTCTGTAACTTTGCCACTGCGCCGGAAAGGCACCGAGGTCCTTTGAGTAAGCTGTCCATCATAGTGGGGAAAGGGCGGGAAGGCGTTGCATACCACTAGTGTATGCGGGGCAAAACGGACGGGGTTTCCATGCGAGTTCACATGCATCTTGTTTATAAAGGGTCAGAGCACGATCTGAGCAGCAGATGAGGAGAAAGGACCTCCTGGCCACTGGACCTACACGGGGATTGCGCTCGAGAAAATCAAGGATGCAAAGACCTCCATCAAGGATTACAGCTAACTTTTCACGTTGGAAATGGAGAGAAGGCACATCTGCTTAACAACGCTCACGAATTCTACACGAGGATTGCGCTCGAGAAAATCAAGGATGCAAAGACCTCCATCAAGGATTACAGCTAACTTTTCACGTTGGAAATGGAGAGAAGGCACATCTGCTTAACAACGCTCACGAATTCTACACGAGGATTGCGCTCGAGAAAATCAAGGATGCAAAGACCTCCATCAATGATTACAGCTAACTTTTCACATTGGAAATGGAGAGAAGGCACATCTGCTTAACAACGCTAACGAATTCTACACGAGGAATGCGCTCGAGAAAATCAAGGATGCAAAGACCTCCATCAAGGATTACAGCTAACTTTTCACGTTGGAAATGGAGAGAAGGCACATCTGCTTAACAATGCTCACGAATTCTGCACACCTGCCCTGCATATTTATCCAAGAAGATGCCTCCGTTTTGTGCAATACCTCTACTCAACTGGAGTACTTTCTACTGGCTAATCAGTAAGTGCTACCTCGTTGGGTAAATGTATAGTGCCTTTCCTACACTACAGCTGCGTAAAGGTCCAGAAGAATTGACCCCAGTGACCTGTGTGTCTGTAACTTTGCCACCGCGCCGAAAGCGCCGGGGTCCTTTGATTAAGCTGTCCATCATAGTGGGGAAAGGGCGGGAAGACGTTGCATACCACTAGTGTATGCTGGGCAAAATGGGCGGGGCTTCCATGCGAGTTCACATGCCTCTTGTTTATAAAGGGTCAGAGCACGATCTGAGCAGCAGATGAGGAGAAAGAACCTCCTGGCCACTGGACCTACACGGGGATTGCGCTCGAGAAAATCAAGGATGCAAAGACCCCCATCAAGGATTACAGCTAATGTTTGACGGTAGATCTGGGCAGAAAGCACTCCTGCTTAGCCTCGACCTTGCTGACAAATTTTTTGTGCTGATTAATGCGTTACAGAATTTAAGCTTCAACTCGGGCACCTGCTTTATTTATATCTGTAAGTGCTTCCTGTTGAGGTTTAATTTTTGTGACAGGAGCATCGTGCCAGAATGAATCCTGCCCTGCATATTTATCCACGAAGATGCCACCGTTTTGTGCAATACCTCTACTCAACTGGACTACTTTCTACTGGCTAATCAGTAAGTGCTACCTCGTTGGGTAAATGTATAGTGCCTTTCCTACACTGCAGCTGCGTAAAGGACCAGAAGAATTGACCCCAGTGACCTGTGTGTCTGTAACTTTGCCACCGCGCCGGAAAGGCGCCGAGGTCCTTTGAGTAAGCTGTCCATCATAGTGGGGAAAGGGCGGGAAGACGTTGCATACCACTAGTGTATGCGGGGCAAAACGGACGGGGCTTCCATGCGAGTTCACATGCATCTTGTTTATAAAGGGTCAGAGCACGATCTGAGCAGCAGATGAGGAGAAAGGACCTCCTGGCCACTGGACCTACACGGGGATTGCGCTCGAGAAAATCAAGGATGCAAAGACCTCCATCAAGGATTACAGCTAACTTTTCACGTTGGAAATGGAGAGAAGGCACATCTGCTTAACAACGCTCACGAATTCTACACGAGGATTGCGCTCGAGAAAATCAAGGATGCAAAGACCTCCATCAAGGATTACAGCTAACTTTTCACGTTGGAAATGGAGAGAAGGCACATCTGCTTAACAACGCTCACGAATTCTGCACACCTGCCCTGCATATTTATCCAAGAAGATGCCTCCGTTTTGTGCAATACCTCTACTCAACTGGAGTACTTTCTACTGGCTAATCAGTAAGTGCTACCTCGTTGGGTAAATGTATAGTGCCTTTCCTACACTACAGCTGCGTAAAGGTCCAGAAGAATTGACCCCAGTGACCTGTGTGTCTGTAACTTTGCAACCGCGCCGAAAGCGCCGGGGTCCTTTGATTAAGCTGTCCATCATAGTGGGGAAAGGACGGGAAGACGTTGCATACCACTAGTGTATGTGGGGCAAAACGGGCGGGGCTTCCATGCGAGTTCACATGCCTCTTGTTTATAAAGGGTCAGAGCACGATCTGAGCAGCAGATGAGGAGAAAGAACCTCCTGGCCACTGGACCTACACGGGGATTGCGCTCGAGAAAATCAAGGATGCAAAGACCTCCATCAAGGATTACAGCTAATGTTTGACGGTAGATCTGGGCAGAAAGCACTCCTGCTTAGCCTCGACCTTGCTGATGAATTTTTTGTGCTGATTAATGCGTTACAGAATTTGAGCTTCAACTCGGGCACCTGCTTTATTTATATCTGTAAGTGCTTCCTGTTGAGGTTTAATTTTTGTGACAGGAGCATCGTGCCAGAATGAATCCTGCCCTGCATATTTATCCACGAAGATGCCACCGTTTTGTGCAATACCTCTACTCAACTGGAGTACTTTCTACTGGCTAATCAGTAAGTGCTACCTCGTTGGGTAAATGTATAGTGCCTTTCCTACACTACAGCTGCGTAAAGGCCCAGCAGAATTGTCTCTAGTGACCTTGTGTGTCTGTAACTTTGCCACCGCGCCGGAAAGGCGCCGGGGTCTTTGAGTAAGCTGTCCATCAAAGTGGGGAAAGGGCGGGAAGACGTTGCATACCGCCAGTGTATGTGGGGCGGGGCCAAATGGGCGGGGGTTCCATGCGAGTTCACATGCCTCTTGTTTATAAAGGGTCAGAGCACGATGTGAGCACTGAGCAGCAGATGAGGAGAAAGAACCTCCTGGTCACTGGACCTACACAGGGATTGCGCTCAAGAAAATCAAGGATGCAAAGACCTCCATCAGGGATTACAGCTAATGTTTGACGGTAGATATGAGCAGAAAGCACTCCTGCTTAGCCTCGACCTTGTTCACAAATTTTTTGTGCTGATTAATGCGTTACAGAATTTGAACTTCAAGTCGGGCACCTGCTTTATTTATATCTGAAAGTGCTTCCATGCCCCCGAATTCCGTTCCGCCGCGGATCGCGGAAGTTTCGACATTTCCGCGTTCCGCGCGGAACGCGGAAATGCCGAAATTTCGCAAGTTCCGCGAGCGGATCGGAATTTGCCGCCCACCCTTAGTAAATACTAGGCCTGGGCGGTAAATTCCGTTCGGCTCGCGGAATTTGCGGAATTTGGGTAATTTCGCGTTCCGCGGAGAACGCGGAATTACCAAAAATTCCGCGATCCGCGGCTTCGCGGATTTTTTTGCTTGTTCGCGCTTTCAAAATGCGTGTTCGCGAGATATTTCTCCCCGAGCACGCAAACAGCATTCGCGAACAGGAAAAAAGCATCGCGAACGGGCGGAACAAGCAATTCCGCGTGTTCGCGGAACTTTTGCGTGCTCGCGTAGATCTTTTACCGTTTCGCGGAGGTTTGCGTAGCGCGACTACGCAAATTCCGCCCACCCCTAGTAAATACCCACGCAAGGGCATAGTATCCCTCGCCAACTTCACACTGTCTTCAAATAATGGGTGCTGCCGCTTCTGAATAATAGTTCAAATAAAAGTGGTCTTGTGTATTGGCGCACACTAACTGCCGGTGCAGCATTGAGGGAAACAGACCACAGATCCCAAAATGTAATTTCACTCCAAAAAGGGCGCTTTACTCCCAGAGGCTTGTTATCTGCATTAGTATAACAGCACTTGACCAGCAAGGCACACCACGATGCGTTTCAACAGATTTGTCTTTATCAAGTGGTGATCATTGGTTGATTCAATTAACCAGTCTTAAGTACCTGTCTCAAAGCATTGTAGAATTTGTAGTATTGTTGTTGTGGTCAACATTTTATGCTCAGTGCAGATTTGATTTAACAGTCTTTGTAGTCACATATCCACAATACACCAGCCATTTACTTGCATTTGCACTGTATCATGCTCACCTCCGGACCATTTCCACTCAAACTCAGGCCACATTGATGTTATCAAACATAAAAGGACATCTGCTCACTATTGTGATGAGCGTGTCCTTATTCTGGAAGCCGCGCATGGTGCATTAGAAGTTGAACAAATACATATATATATATACACATACATATACACACACACAAACACACACACAATTACATTTCTTCAATCAATCTTCTTGGTGCTTTCATTACTAGAGCACCTAATGAGCAGTGGTATTTAGTTGGGTAAATGAAGGCGCCACTCGGGAGAGATAACACAAATATTTGATATTTACTTGCTGTATTGATCACGGTGCTGCAAGGTGAAGAGAACCACTGACCTCCTCAAAATACAAAATGGCCTTGGCCTTGGCCAATTGACAGATATACAAAGGAATTCCTCAGCACACGTCTGTTATGTCACAATATACATAAACATGCTAGATGTGAGCATAAGTAAAATACAAGTAGGTAAGTTCTTATTTCTTTTTTCCTTTTTATTTTCCGATGTTCAGACAGCCGACACGTGTTTCGTCGCTTACATGGGAATTAATCCCGCGACTTTATCAAGGCTATTGTCTTCCTGTGTATAACCTTTATTAGTGGTGTTAATTCCAACCCACACTGGGATTCAATATCTCGCGACGTCTCACTTCTCAATGTTAAATCCAAGGGATCCCTGTATGTCCCAGAAGTCCAGAATCTTATTTCTTAGTAGTTTGATCCCACACATGGACGTCGCTCCTCGTGTTGCCGAGTACGGTGAGATATTGAATCCCAGTGTGGGTTGGAATTAACACCACTAATAAAGGTTATACACAGGAAGACAATAGCCTTGATAAAGTCGCGGGATTAATTCCCATGTAAGCGACGAAACACGTGTCGGCTGTCTGAACATCGGAAAATAAAAAGGAAAAAAGAAATAAGAACTTACCTACTTGTATTTTACTTATGCTCACATCTAGCATGTTTATGTATATTGTGACATAACAGACGCTTTCATTACTAGACCTGATCTGGTTACTGGAAGCTGGGAGCTGTCATCTTCACTGTCAGAGATCTCCAAAGAGAGTCACTGGGTTCTCATGCTCAGTCTTTCTTTCACCATATGGATCAGAAGACTGATGAATCAAAAAACAATAGTGAGAAGAGTCTCTGGTAACAGACTTCGCAGGATGCTGGCCAGTCACCATATGTCCCTTATTGGACACAATGTAGAAAGATGCGGCATCATATGGAGCATCAGATTTTCTCCTTCACAGTTGGTGGGCGATCACTAGATGTCCTTTCTTAATCTTAAATTCAATGTTCTTTGCATGTCGCCTCTTGTCAGCATAGGCTTTCAACTTTTCTTTATTAACCAAGTCCTTCATTCGAGTTGCATTAGCACCTTCTTCTCTTTTGTTGGTCCATTGAGGTAACTTTGTTGTCATTGCGCCCCCAAATATCAAAGTTGCAGGACTTTCACCTGTGGTCATGAGGTGTTGAACGTTAGGCTTGCAGGGTGGAATTCAACACAGTTTTCAAACGAATAGCACTCGTTACAACGCATGTGTTTACAACGCATGCCATTACAACGCAAGTCGCTACAAGGACGTGTTGTTACATCACATGCCATTACTATTCCAACTCCAGTGTGTGCAACAGTAGGGAAGGTGTTGGATTGAAAATCCAACAAATCCAACACCTTCTGCCCCCTACAGCAAGATGTTGTAACGACTTGCGTTGTAATGGCATGCGATGTAACAACACGTCGTTGTAAAGACTTGCATTGTAAAGGCATTACGATGTAATGCATGCGTTGTAATGGATGTTTTCCTTTTCAAACTGAACCTCTCAAGATTTGCACGCTGTACTGCTTTGTTTAGTGTACTCACAAAATGCTCAACAAGATCGTTGTCCTGCAACCACAAAGGTGTACTATTCTGATGCTTTATGTTCAGATGCTCCAGAAAAATCTTGAATTCTCTACTATTGAACGGTGGGCCATTATTAGACTTCAAAATGGCCAGAACGCTCCATGTTGCAAAATGCCATCAAGTTTATCAATGACTCACTCACAAGGTTAGGATGAGAGTCCTCTATTAATGGAATTCAAGAACACTCATTGATAATTACCATCAAATGATGTCCATTGTTGAGTGGACCAAAGAAATTGATGGCTATTCTCTCCCATGGATGCTTAGGGGGTTCTGGCATGGTAAGAGTATGCTGAGTGATGTTCGCAAAGAGGAACTTAAATAGATGACAGGCCTTGAGTTCCTTTTCAACCCTCTAATCTAAATATGGGAACCACACTCGATCTTGGAGAGCTCTCTTGGTGGCAACAATACCACAATGTCCTTTGTGAGCCACTTAGATTATCTTCTGGCTTAAACTCTCTGGAATTATGAATCTCGACCCTCACAGTATACCTCCTTCCTGAGTTATAGATAGTTCATCTTTGATATTTTTGTACTTTTGGTATTCACCATCACTGGTGAGAGGTCAAGCATGTCGGTTTCATGACTGATGTGTAGTTCTTTCAACTTCAGGATGTCACTATCATGGCTCATGCCAATGATGATCTGGGCTAACAATATGGCAGCTGGCGTATTTGACCTTACAATGTAATTAATGTCGACTTCAGCCGTCTTGGATGGAGTACCTTGACCTTGTATAGGCACCCTGGAAAAGTACTTATCAGGGTTTTGATCCTTCCCTGGATGATGTAAAATGGTGTAATCATACTCTTGTAATCGGAGTCCCCACAGTTCAATGCGATGCTTGAGATAGTCAATAAAGCTTGATGATCAGTTACCAGCGTAAAATGCTTCCTCTCAGGAATACATAAAATGTTCACAAGCCCATACCACAGTCAAACTTTCTTTCTCGGGTTGAGAGCAAGCACATTCTGTTTGGGACAAACTTCTACTGGCATATGCCGCAATATGCCTTTGAGCATGGGGGTGTTCGCTGTGCAGTGCCAGAATAGTGCCTAACCCAATGGAGCTAGCATCAACAACAACCTGTGTGTGAAGCTGTGGATTGAAATAGGCTATTTCAGTTTCAGTTCCAATGGCTTGGTTGATTTTCTTGAAACTTTTCTCATTTGTCCTGTGCCCACTTGAATGAAACATTTTTCTTCATTCACTATCGTAAGGGAGTGCTTATGGTCGCAAAGTCTCGTATGTATCTTCAACAGTAACTGGCCCTGCCAAGAAATGAATGTATCATAGAAACATCTTGTGGGGGATCAGCATTAGACACCCCTTGTACTTTAGCAGGATCGAGTGCCATACCCCCATCAGAAATGATATGGCCATTGTGGAACTCACACTTGTCTGCATTGAAAGTCAGACCTGCATCAGTCTGTTAGCGCCATACTTGGGAGAGAGCTTTATCATGCTTCTTTTGTGTAGCTCCGAAAATCAATATGTCATCACAATAGTTGAATGCATTCACAATCGGCTGTATGACACGTTGAATGACGTTTTGGAAAAGTTCTGCAGCCAATGACACACCAAAACTGTTTTTTTTATATCAAAACAAAACTACATGTGTTGAAAAGGTTGTAATATACCTGCAATCTTCTTCGAGTTCCAACTGATAATGCCCTTTATTTAAATCAAGGCGAGAGAAAATCTTTGCACCATTTAGTTGCGCTATCATGTCAGCAATCAATGGACTTGGATATCGTTCTCATTCAATTGCCTTGTTTACTTAGCGCTTATCAATGCAAACGCATAAAGCTCCTTCTGTGTCTTTTTTGGGCACTACCAGTAAGGGGGAAACCCGTGGCGTCAGACCAATTGAGCGCTCAATAATGTTATGTTTAAGTAATTATTCAAGTTCTTTTTCAACAACTTCATCTAAATGAAAAGCAACCCATCTATGTCTCTGAGCAACAGGCCGGATATCGTAATTAATGTGTAAATTTACTTTCATAGTCTTTAGCTTTCCCAAACCATGAAACAATGAAGAAAATGTATTTACTATTTTGTGGTGAGCATTCAGGTTGTAGTTCACAGAACTCAGTCCCATATCAGCAGCGGTACTGAAACTGAGAAGACAGGCACTTACTGTTGTACCTTGGAGCACATAGATGGGTGCTTGCACCTTCGTTTTTAGTGTTTCAATGTTGTTACAAACGATCCATGACTTTTTATGGGCGTCGATGCAGCTCGAGTGTACACTTTGATTTTTGAGGGTGTAAGTTGAGACAATGGAGAGGAGTCATGATGTTTCTCTTCAGGCATTATATTTATTGAGGTGCCACTTTCAATGATGAAATGTATCGAACATTCATTTATTTTAAAGTTATTTTCGGACAATGTTTGTATGACTTTAATGCTTTGTCAACTTTTCTTTGACTGACATTTTTCTCGCATCCAGCCAGTCCGACATGCACTCTTTTCTCTGAGCTGAACAGTGACGTGGCGCACTTCCTCACTTTCATTGGATACTGAGGCGGAAAAACTGTTTGACAATGATTTAGATGAGAATCGACTTCGTTCAGTGTCAATTTGCCTCAATTTATGTCACCGCTTGGCCTTGTGGGGTTGCGTCAAACATTGACTCTGGAATGTTCAGACAACTATTTTATATTTGCGCCGTGACGCACTTGCTTTTTCATTTCGCTTTACAAATGGTCACAAAATGGTTCTATTTCCCCCAGCCTTTAAATATCTGTCCAATGGCAGGACATTTACCTTCATGTGGAACGAAAATTCACATCTAAAACATAACTTCTTTTTACATGTCAACAGCACTTTGTGTCTTTCAGTCTTTTGCTTTGATTTAATTTTTATGCCCATGACTGATTCACTTTGGGCACCTCCGGCCTCCATGTCAGTGGCCTGTCTTTCAGCATGTTCCTCAGCTCTAGCAGCCATCAACACTTGCTCCAGACTAAGAGTTTCTCTCAGCATTCTTTAGCTGAATGAATCTGACAAGCATTCATCAATAACTCTAAGTCATTGGGTGATGAGCGTATCAATCCTCTCAACAAATCCATCGATGATTTCACCAACTTTTTGGCATTCTTGACTGAAAACGTATCTTTCATAATCAACGTTTACTACTGGATTGAACTTTAGATTCAGCTTTTCCTTAATCTGACAATATGTAGTTTCTAAATCAGTTCGCAGCATTTTTCTTATGACTTCTTTCACACCATCACTGACAAGAGTTTTTAGATACTTGATAATCTTTTTGTTATCAGTCTCTTCAAGTGCATCAATGAAATCATCAAATGTCTCTATCCACGCAGACCATCTGTCGCCACTATTTTGCTTTTTGGCAGTCTTGAAAGGTGGTGGTGATTTCAGGAATGCAGCAGCATCGCAGACCAGTGTGGAACTTAATGACACTATGGGTGGATCCCTGTGACTTGTTGTAGACAACTCATCTGTAAGATCCTGCGATGTGCTGGCCCCGGACTCATCTTTAATGATAGCTGGAAGCATGACTTTCTTCGCAGCCATCTGAAAATGTTCACTATTCCAAGAGTCACTCTAGGCTTCTTATTTTCCAAAGACCTGTGAAGTTGTTCTGAGCCCCACTTGGCAACTTTGTGAGTGAGCCGCTTTGGGTATGGACAGCTCCATATGCACAACCCTGAACACTTCTCCTTGAGCCACCTTCACTGAGTGTGGTAGTATGAAGACTCTCTCCCGGGCATTCAGTAAGTCATTATTTTCTTTTTGTCTAAATGTCAATTTGCTTTTGTAACACCTAATTGAGCTCCACCTTGCAGCACATCTGTTTGTAGCGTTATTTTATAGGTTATGATTATCGGAGGCTGTACTTCGCAAACCAGGTTGAAGCCACTTTGAGCATTAACACTCCATATAATGTACAACTTTATCTTAGGTGGCAGTGCAGTACCTTTATGTATGGCTTGACCCTCAAGTTCTTGACCATCAACATGTAAATTTCTTGCCATGCTTCCGTCGTCTTCATGTGCTTTACAGCAGCTGGAGTTGCACTTGGACTCCATGTGCATGAAGTGACACACGTGGTATGCACAAGCAGTTTGCTTTTACCGTGGCAAACATCCTCATTCTTGTCCCCATTTGTAGCGTTTTTCCAGCCTGGGTACTCACCAATAACCACGCCACACAAGCAGCATAGCCTTACACGTCTTTATTCTGCTGCGTTTAACTGTGAACTCAACATTCCAAAACAAGCTATCAAGGTTCGTTGGTTCCACAGGAGCAGTACCCTAAACAGGCCCACCATTCAGCAGTTTCGACTCTGAGATTGTTTCAACAGAGGATCAGAGTGGCCAGACGAGGGGAAGGGCATTAGGGAGGGTACTGCGAGTAGGGAGACCTGGATCAAAGGATCAAATCCATTATCACCATTGTTGATGTAGTTCTCAATGACACATATTACACAATTTCCAGTTATCAATCATTAATGTGTATATTGCTACCTGAAAAGAAACAATCGCAGACCATTGGGACTCACTCACCACTCAAGCCACTATCTCCATCAACAACTCCGTGCACTCAAGAGCACCCACGGACCCCTGTCCCCACCACATTTTCAACCTTTGGAGTAAGACGATTGGCAATGAGCTCAAGAAAGTCTTGAATGCCTCTTTCCCTCAGGAATGGAAACACACTGAATGAGGCCCCTCCTGAAGAAACCTTCTGCCGACCCAGCAGACCAAAGAACTACCTGACCATGTCCCTGCTCCCATTTCCAGCAAAGGTTCTCAAGAAGGCAATCAAAAAGGAACTCACCAAACACCAGTAACACAAAAACCTCCTAGATCCCTCTCAATCAGGATTCAGAGCCAACCGCAGCACAGAGACAGCCCTGATCTCAGCCACTGATGACATCAGGGCCCTCCAAGACTGCAGTGAAACAGCAGCTCTCATCCTCCTGGACTTGTTAGCTGCCTTCGACAACGTCTCTCATCACATCTTGATCAACAGACTCCACCACATTGGAATCCAGGGAGACACCCTCAAATGGACTGCCTCGTACCTCATTGGAAGAACTCAGAGAATACCTCTTTCACCGTTCACCTTGGAACCAAAGAAGATAATCTACAGCGTCCCCCAAGGATCGTCCCTCAACCACACCCTTTTCAACATGTACATAACCTACCTGGCCAAAACGTCAGATTGCTCGGACTGAACATCATCTCCTATGCCGACGACACCCAGCTCATCCTCTCACTGACAGAAGACCCCTCTACCACCAGAGCCAGCTTCCACAGATGCATGATCAATGTTGCTGAGTGGATGAAGGACAACTGTCTCAAACTCCACCCAGACAAGACGGAAGTACTCATGTTTGGGAACAACACCTCGCCATGGAATGATGCATGGTGGCATGTGGAACTCAGCCCTTACCCCGCCCCAATAGATCACGCCTACAACCCCTGCATCATCCTGGCCAGCAAACTATCCATGAAGAAGCAAGCAAACTCAGTCTCGTCCACCTGCTTCCACACCCAACACGTGCTCTGAAAGATCTTCAGGTGGCTTCTAGTCAACACCAGAAGGACCGTTACGCAACCACTTGTCACCAGCAGGCTGGACTATGGGAACACACTCCATGTAGTATTCAGTGCACGTCTCCTGAAGCGACTACAGACAAAACAAAACTCAGCCGCATGACTCATCCTTGACCTCCCCAGATGGATCCACATCACACCCTACTTCAAGAAGATACACTGGCACCAGATCCAGAAGAGATGTCAATTCAAGATGCTGACTCACGTACACATGGCCCTGCACAACGAGAGACCAACATACATCAACAAACACATGACCTTCACTAACCAAACAGACACCCTCCCTCTTCCTCTCAGACAGACCCCGAATCTGCCGAGCCAAGAGCAGAGGGCGCTACTTCTCAAACCTGGCAATCCAAAGCCTGGAACAACCTTCCCCTGCACCTCAGGACTGCCCCAATGCTCCTGCAATTCAGGAAAGGACTCAAGATGGGACTGTTCAAATGAACAGATTACCACAAAGCAGCTAGTATCACCAGCGCCTCGAGATCTCACAGGTGGCTGTCCGTGCTTTACAAACCCTGATTGATTGATTGAATGGTTCATGGAAGATCTGAAGGGTTTCGCTTTCGTAAGTAACATAACTCTGACCCTTCATCTGGCAGGTCTTTGGCCTCTGAATGCAACTGTGATAATGCTCACCCAAAACTACAACATGCTCTCTATGTCCATCAATATTATATATCCTTAGGGATCAGGATGCCATGGTTTTACACTATCCTAAAATCATGCGTTCAAACTACAAGTTCTGACACCAGCGTATACTGTCCATGAGAGTCAAATCACCAGTGTTCCATAACTCACACAGTTAACAATTATGCAGCTTTTAAGCTCCCTGTATGACATTGCACAGTTAGCAGGTTTGCTGCTTCTCACTCATAGCATTAGGTCTCTAACTACAACAATCAGGTTACACAGGTTGGACTCAAACGTGCATGCCACGTGGCACAAGCAGAGGTCTCCTACCTGTTCTCCAACGTCAGTCAGGACCTACCACTGTCTTGAAATGCTTACGGTTCGTTGCTGCCGCTCGAAACAGCCACAACAGACTCTGGATTGTCTTTCGTACAAGCCTCAATAATCCACACTT
Source organism: Calotriton arnoldi (assembly GCA_963921515.1). Lineage (NCBI taxonomy): Eukaryota > Metazoa > Chordata > Amphibia > Caudata > Salamandridae > Calotriton > Calotriton arnoldi. Next base: position 150,670 of record CAWUFW010004346.1, on the reverse strand, counting down.
TATATGCTCAGCAACCAAAACAACGGTCGAGACTTGGGTCATCCAAGTGGCCCCATCAGCACTGAAACTGAGAAAGGACAGCATTAGGGAAAAAACAAAAGTGTAGTACATGGTGCTACCGCTCTAATCATGGCACAATGTTCATGGCTTGAAATTGTGTATGGCACATCCTTCAGCTTTTGACCCTTTGTTCAATGGCATATTGCATATATGATAATACACAGTTCGGTGTGCATTTCATAATGTGCTGTTATACTGTTATATCTACAGGGTATCCCAAAGTTACTGTGCACTTCCATGAGAACACTGGTATGTGCTATTATTGTACTGTTATGTCTGCACAGTACCCCCAAAGTCAATGCACACTTCCATGAGAACACAAGCATGCGTTGTTCAATAATAGTGATATACAGCAGAAATACACACAAACAAGCACTGGTACCTACAAATGGTTAGCCCATGCACAGTTTATGTTCAACATTGGGATTATGCCTGGACCATGACACAAGCTTTCATGGCATTGTGCTCTGACACCTACGTCACAGCTCTATGGAGTCCATTAGGAGCCAAAAGGGTTCTGTTCCAAACTATTGCAAGACACTACAATAGGTATCTCAAGTAACTATAAATCACACCTTAAAGTCATTATAACTCCTGCCCTCCCCATGCACCGCTAATTGCTTTCCGTATTAAATTACTCATGACATGTTCTATGACAGCATTGACAACATCACTGCAACATCTGAAATGACATAATTGATGGCAACACTGTGCATGGTGGTGATGCTAGTTACTGTTACATTAGCGTGGGATATAGTAGGTCTGCATTTTTTAAAGTGACAGCCCCTTATAATGTGATGGTTAAGCCTTATTTAAAATGACCCCCACTTATATTGTGATGGCCAGGCCCTGCAGCCATTCGCAGCGTGGGGTTGCCCCCCTGCAGGAGCTTGGCCATGACCAGGCACTGAGGCCAACTCTATGCTGCGCATGGCCAAAGACCATGCGTTAGAAGGGTTGGCATACTTAGTTATGGTAATTAAGTCTTACCTCACTTTGAAATTCACAGAAAAAGCAAAGGTTAAAGTGACGTTGTAGTTAGGTGAATATTTTAGATAATACGTAACATATTAAGATGAAAAAAACACTGAAACTCACCAGTTATAGTTAACCTAGCTAAATATAACTTGCACCCCTGCCATGCACTGGTTATGACCTCACACATTACATCACTCTTGACTTGTTAAATGACATCATAGATGACACCATTGATGACATCTCAAATGACATAATTGCTGACATTGATGATGTTTTGTATGGCTCCCGTCCCACATCTCTGGTATGAAGTTCCTCTCTATCTTTCACACTCTGTTCTTAGCTAATGTAACATATCTGATCCGTGTTGAACCCTTCAAAATAAATAAATAAAAGGCACTCTTTCACTTATTTAGGTTCTGCAGAACCATGCCTTTGGTATAAAAACATTGAATGAGAAGAGAAGTTATATTCTTCAATGAAATCTTTTTGATTATTTCAGGAATTACAAGAACAGAAAATTCGATTCAAAATAACAGATATATATTTAAGCAGACTTGATTAACATGTTATAATGAATAATGCCATGAAAAAAACTGGCACATTGTATATTTCATCATCATCATCATAAATACATTATTCAGCAACAATGCCATAAAAGTTTAGTTCTCAGTACAATAAAAAAGTAAACTTTACATGATCAAATGGTTATAACCACATATAAACCAAATAAAGGAAGGTTCCATCGGTTATAAGTGAATTTTTCAAGAATCCAAGAAGATCATAAAGAAACAGTAAAATCTTGCTTTTAAATGAATGCCTTATCCTTTCTGTAACCTCTAATCTTGATTAGTTTCAAGGGAGCTGCTTCCAATCAATTGATCTGACGACTAATTGGGGCAAACAGTAGACATAATCCCACCGAGGTGAGGGAGTAAAAAGTTAACTATATGTCTCTTGCATAAAATGTAAAGTTCAAAGTGGAATCAATATCAGAAGCACAAAGTGCAATTTTACAAAAATCTCTATATGATAACATCATATTGATTTGTGCTAAACATACGCAAATGCTAAGAGCTCACATTTGCAATCTTAAAAAGTAGTACAATCACATAAAAACAGATATAGGTAAACAAAAATTGCAATCGAAGTACCCAATTTACATTTCGTAGAATCAATACAAATAGTCAGTTGAACCCCTTCAGTGTACTTCAAGGGGTCTACTGCCAGTCGTTTTCAGCCGCTGTCCCTTCAGTATTTAATTACAATTGTGAGTGGGCTCCTATAAGCCAATAAGCTGTCAACACTGACTAAAACTAATCGTGTCCAAAACCCTCGCTTCAGTCCGCTATGTAAGCAATGAAGGAATAGTTGCCAAGAAGTTAAATCAAGTTTAATATGGCATAGCTTTTCACTTTATGATCCACAGTCTTCCTAGAAATTTCGGCAACAGAGCAAGCATAAGATGGTGTAGGGTCTGATCGATCTTAATATTCTTAAGGCCACTGCATAGTTTTGTGGGTCTATCTGGGACCAAACTGCTTTGATCCAAGTAAGTCTCAGCCGTGTATAGACTGTACAAGTAAATAATAAATGAGCTACAGTTTCATTATGAGCATTACAAACTGGACGTGTCGGGCATGATGTGGATGAAGTTGTTCATTTGGCCGTAAACACATTAAAAAGCAATTATCCTAACATAAATTGTATATATAGTTTTCTATCTGTTGGATCAGTAATCAACTTCAGGTAGTTTTCACGGATGCTAATAGAATTGAATTCAATAAATTCATATGATGTGCCCTTATTGGAGTTAGGAGCGTCATTCTGTGCTATCCATGCCCAATAAAGTTTTTCATTTTCTCTTTGGGAGGGAGGTGCTTGGTTGTAGTAGTACCCCATAGCTCATGCAAATCCACAGAGTCAGCAGTTTCCTATTATTATTGAGCTAATCTATTCTATGAAACCAGTCCTGCTTGACTACATCTTGCAGGGCTTCTGTATTAGCAACTAGTTCCGCTTTGGCTCTCAGCCGGTTGTATGTTGGAACAACAATAGGCTAAATAACGAAAACCTTTACAATGAAGGCTTTACAACGATAAAGTCTTAACAACAACTGCCTTTACAACAAAAGTTTTTACCATGGATATGCCTTTACCATGGGTGCTTTTACCATGAAAATGTAAGTTTTTGGCTGGTAAGTATAAACCTTTTTTTACTATACATATTTATATAAGTATAACGGGTTTATACTTACCTGTAAAATACTTACATCTTCATTGTAAAGGCATGCATGGTACAGGCATGTGCATGGTGAAAATATTATAGGTAAGTATTGACCCTACACACATATTTATATATATATCCACTGAAAAAACCATAGGTTTCAGGCACGTTATAGTTAGAAATTAGCATTTAAAAAACCTTTGAAATTCACTGAAAAAAACATAGGTTTCAGGGACATTATAGTTAGTTGGACATTTCACTCGTACAAAACCAGTGAAATTCGGCCGATATAGTTAGTTCAGCTAACTATAACTTGCGTCCCCGCAATGCACTGCTGATGATGTCACATATTACATCATTCATGACAGTTTTTTCAGTGAATTTCAAAGGTTTTTTAATGCTAATTTCTAACTATGCCTACAGAGGTAGGACATGTGCAGAAAGAGGAAGAAATGTGCAGAAAGAAGCAAGAGAAATGCAGAAAGAACCAACAGAGGTGCAGAAAGAAGCCTTGTTGCAAAGTCATCCTGTGCCCCCAACTTTTTGCTGACATGTACTGGTGGTAACTGACTCTGCCTAACCAGGCCTAGAGCCAGTGCTATGCTAAAAGACACTTAGAATACAGTGAAAACACCTACATACAATAGGGTACACTATGGGTTGGGGTACCGCTGTGATTGGCATGACCTCTCCTGTAAGGCCCTAGTACCTAATAGGGCAGGGGGATTACAACTACCTCTAAGTCAGAGGTGTAGAAACATGCTTCTTTAACTAGTAGTCGCGTTTGTAGAGTGGTAGAGAAAGGGTGCTTGTCCTCCGACCAGCGCTCAGGAATTCCGCTGCGTAGGACTTACAGAAGGTACCAGGAGGGATTCTTGGCCCCCAAAGTCCCTCAGGAGTAAAGTGGACTTCATCCCCCATCCCGTAATCTGCCAGGAGGCACGTTTGCAGAGTGGTGGAGAAAGGGGGCATGGCCTCCGAAGACATCTTAGCAATACTAGTGTATGGGACTTACTGGAGGTAACAAGAGGGGTACTAGGCCCCTAAGGACATCCTTGGGGGCCAATTACCCCTCCTATTACCTCCAGTAAGTACCACACAGCAGGATTGCTAAGTTCTCATAACAGGCCACGCCCCCTTTGCCCACCACTCTGCAAATGCGCTCCCTGGCGCGCTCTTCGATGGGGAATGAAGTCCCCTTCACTACTGGGGGTCCTTAGGAGTCAACCACCCTACCTCTTACCTCCAGTAAGCCCCACACAGTGGGATTGCTGAGAGGTGGACACAGGCCACGCCCCCTTTCCCCACCACTCTGCAAACGCGCCTCCCAGCACTTTTGGTTGGGGGATGAAGTCCCCTTTCCTCATGAGGGTCCCTGGGGCCAACTAGCCCACCAGGTACCTCCAGTAAGCCCCACACAGCTGGATTGCTGAGAGTGGTCCAAGGCCACGCCCCCTTTTTACATCACTCTGCAAACGCAGCTCGGGGGATGATGTCCACTTGTGTCCTGAGGTCCTCAGGACACAAGAGGACCTCATCGCCCCACCAGCAGTGCACCAAGAGGCGCGTTTGCAGAGTGGTGTAAAAAGGGGCGTGTCCTCAGACCACTTCTCTGTAATCCAGCTGTGTGGAGCTTACTGGAGGTACCTGGTGGGCTTGTTGGCCCCCAGGGACCCTCAGTATTCAAGGGGACTTAATTCCCCAACTTAGAACGCGCCGGGGGCGCGTTTGCAGAGCGGTGCAGGGAGGGGACGGGGCCTCTGGCGAGATGCCCGCTTTTTTTATATATATTTTTAGAAGGGGGGCTGTGTGGCCCCCCTTCTTTTACTATTTTTGGGGCCCTGGGGACCCCATCCCTCAGAGCCTGACCCTTTTTGTAAAAAAAAAAAAAAACGGGAAGGGGGCCGCGCGGCCCCCCTCCCGAGGCCGATTTCGGCCCCAGGGACCCCATCCCCCGGGGCATGGCCTCCTTCTTTTTAATATATTAATAGGGTAGGGGGGGCCATGTGGCCCCCCTTCCCTGGGCCACTTTTGGCCCCGGGGACCCCATCCCCCGGGGCATGGCCTCTTTTTTTATAAAAATATTTATTGGGAAGGGGGGCCGCATGGCCCCCCTTTCCTAGGCCACTATTGGCCCTGGGGACCCCATCCCCTGGGGCTGGCCTCTTTTTTTCAAATAATTAAAGGGGAGGGGGCAGAGTCACTATTGGCCCCGGGGACCTCATCCCCCGGGGCATGGGCTCTTTAAAAAAAATAAATAATAAAGGGTAAGGGGGCCGAGTGGCCCCCCTCCCGGCCACTTCTGGCCCCGGGGACCCCATTCCCTGGGGCCGGCCCTCAGCATTGGGGACCATGGGGGGAGCCCCAATGCCCCCACGGTCCCAGCCGGCTCCCCGCCTCCTGTGGGAGCCGGCATTGCTTATGGACAAGGGTAGCTGCTGACAAGCAGCTCCCGTTGTCCAAAAGCAATCTGCTTTGCTTCGTTGAAGCGAGAGCAGGTTTCCTGCTCTCGCTTCAACAAAGCAAAGCAGGGTTTGCTATGACAGGGCGGGAGCCGTGCTCCTGCCCTGCCATAGCAAACAGCAATGTCCCGGGGGTAGGCACCCTGGGACATTGCAGGAGCCGGCCCTGGGGGGTGGCGGTCCCCAGGGCCATAGAGGGTGTCGACGAGGGGGCCGCGCGGAGGTGGTGGTCCCGGGGCCGGGGGTCCGCAACGGACCCCGTATTTACATATTCGATGCCCCGGGTAGGTGGTGGTCCCCGGGGCAGTGTGGGGGGGCTCGAGCCCCCCACACTAATTATTAGTTACAGCCCCGGGGAGGTGGCGGTCCCCGGGGCTTGGGGGGCCCCCCACCCAATTTTAATAAAGCCCCGGGGAGGTGGCAGTCCCTGGGGCTTAGGGGGGCCCGCGAGGCCCCGCGCCTTTATTTAAATAAAGCCCTGGGGAGGTAGCGGTCCCCGGAGTTCCGGGGGGTCCGCGTGCCCCCCGCACATAACTTATAAAGCCCCAGGGAGGTGGAGGTCCCCGGGGCTGTGGGGGCCCCCACAAGCCCCCACACCATAATTTAGAATTGCCCCCGGGACCTGGCCCACCCGGGGGCTTTTTAACAAACGAAGCGCGAGAGACCGCGCGTTGTTTTTTTAAATAATTTCGTCCGGATTCGCGCACCCAGCGCGAATTCGGCCGAAATTATTTTAAAAAATGCTTTTTTTGGGCCTGAGCAGGCCTAGGAGGTCAGGGTGTTTCTACCCTGCCCACTTTTCTTGTTTTTTTACCTTTTTCTTGTGAGCCGGTTACCGAGTCACAAGATGGCTGACAACACATTCTGGTTTAGAGTGTTGGCAGCCAATCAGAGTGAAGCTCATGCCCGGGAGGGTTCGCGAATCCTCCTCGGTGCTTAGATATCGATATTTTCATTTTTTGAATTTCTCTGGAACTACTGAATGGATTTACACCATTTAAAAAAAAGGTCGCTTTCTGATCCAAGAGCTACCTTTTTGCCAAATTTGGTGTAATTCCGTTCAGCAGTTCAGGCTGTAGCCTGTTCCAAAATTCCTATGGAAATTAACATGGGGAAAACGTGTTTTGGGACCCCCTTTTTTCTTGGCCCTCGCTGACGAATCACCCCAAACTTTCAAGACAGGAGCTGACCGGAGCGGGCCATTAGTTTTGAAAATTTCGTGAAGATTCGTCATCCGGCGCCAAAGATATTGGCAAATCAATAAACGCTTTTCCTATGGATAATAGGTCTTAACTATAACTACCTACTGGCGACCGCCAGTAGGTAATATATATATATATATATACATGTATATATTATATATATGTGTATATATATGTATATATATATGTGTATATATATATATACGACACGAATATATATATATATTCATACATCCATTTTTTTACTTTCCCGCAAGGTGGCGGTCTCTAGGGCAGTAGTGGGGCCATGCATGTCCCCCTTATTATTTTAGTATGATTTGCCCCGGGAAAGTGGCGGTTCCCAGGTTGCGGGAGGGGCCTCATGGGTGCACCTGCATTACTTTATAAACATTTGCCCCGGGGAGGTGGTGGTCCCCAGGATGCAAGGGGTGCCCTGCGGGCGCCCCCCGCATACATAAAAAGCAGTGCCCTGGGGAGGTGGTGGTCCCTGGGGCTTTAATAAGCCCTAGGAGGGGAGCACCATGAGCACCCCCTCCTATTTTTATGGTATATCCCCGGGACCTGGCCCATCTGAAAGTCATTTAATAGGAAGGAAACACGGGGGCCAGTGCTTGTTTTCTTTTTCCCCCAAATTCGCGAATATCATGATTTCACGGCAATAAAAAAAAATAATAATGCTTTTTTGGTCTGGCAAGACCAATGCTTGGGGGTCAGGGTATTCCTACCCTGCCCCCTTTTCTTTCCTTCTTTTTTGAGTGGGTCTTGGCTGGAGGCAAGTCCCAAGATGGCTGCCAACACTTCCTGGTTGAGGTGTTGGCACCCAATCAGTGCTCTGCATTTCCCTGCATGAGCTCATTATTTTTTGCGAAGTCGTCGCGGCCACACATATCACTAACTGTATTTTCTACTGAATGGATTTACACTAAATAACAAGGAGCAAAATCTGCATAACCAAATCTACCTTTCTGCCAAATTTGGGGTAATTGCATTTAGCAGTTCGGGCTGTAGACGTGTTCAAAATCCTATGGGACTTAACATGGGAAAATGCACTTTTTTGACATTTCTTTTTCTCGGCCCCTGCTTGAAAGATCACCCTGAAACTTTCCATGCGCAGCAAGAATCACCCGCACACTTTTGTTGGGGAAACTTTCATGAAGTTTCATCAAACGGAACCAAAGATATAGGCAAGTCAAAAAATGTTTGTCCTATGGAAACATGGTCCTAACTATAACTACCTACCGGTAACCGCCAGTAGGTAATATACATATTTTGCGTATATATATGTCAACCAGCTCTGGCTTGCATAAAGCAGAGTTGGTGTGCAGGGAAACAGATGAAAATATTGCTCTGACAGACAGGGAACAGCTTTTCAGTAGCCCCTGTCTGTCAGAGCAATGCCGGCTCCCGCAGGAGGCAGGACGCAGGCTGGGACTACAGGTGCCTTGAGGCCCCACTGCAGTCCCATTACACACTGGGTGCCCTAAGGGCACCCAGGTGACAAGGGCAGGCCCCGGGGGATGGAGTCCCCAGGGCTGTAATCGGCCCGGGGAGGGGGGCTGCATGGCCCCCCTCCCTATAGAGCAGGTGCCCGAGTTAAAGACCCACTTCTGTAAAGCACTAATCATACTAACTTTGTGGGTATGGCCAAGGCTAAGCAAGTGTGTTTTCTCTGCATTTCCACTGTGAAAATATTTCTGTAATCCTTGATGGAGGTGTTTTACATCCCTGCTTTTCTAGAGTGCAAAATCTCATATAGTGTCTGTGACGAGGGGGTTCTTTCTTGACATCTGCTGCTGAGACCAGAGATCATGTTCTAAACTTTTACAAACTAGAAGTATGTAAACTTGCCTAAAAGCCCCACCCATTTAGCCCCGCCCCATATACATTAGCAGTATGCACACCTTTTTCACACTTGGACAGCTTACCAAAAAAGAGCCCCCCAGCGCGTTTCCTGCCCATTCTGGAGATGTGTTCCTCATGTCTAGGAACATGATTGCATGTCCCCCCAAACAAAGAAGCACTTACTTTTGCAAAGTACAAATCATCCAAGTGTGTTTTCTCTGCAGTTACACTTTCTACAGTTATCTGGTGAAGATGCTCAAGGAAACATCACATTGGCAAAGTTACAGACACACAAGGTCACTGGAGACATTTTCTGTGCTTCCTTTACGCAGTTGTAGTTTAGGAGATGCACTATACATTTACCCGATGAGGTAGTACTTACTAATTAGCCAATAGAAAGTACTACACTTGCATAGAGGTGTTACACAAAACACTGGCCTCTTCTTGGATAAAACTATAAGTATGTAAACTTTCCTTGCAAGCCCCCCCTCTTTGACCCCGCCCATTATACATTAGCGGTATGCAACATTTTTTTCCAGGATGATGGACAGCTTACTAAAAGGCCCCCGATCCCGCTTCCAACCTATTTTGTAGACTCGTTCTTCATGCCTAGGAATATGATTCCATCTACACCAAACAAAGAAGCACTTACTTCTGCAAAGTACAAATCAATCCAAGTGTGTTTTCTCTGCAGTTCCACAATTGTAAAGATATCTGGTGAAGATGCTTGAGGAACAATCACATTAGCAAAGTTACAGACACACAAGGTCACTGGAGACATTTTCTTGGTGCCCTTTACGCAGTTGAAGTGTAGGAGATGCACTATACAAAATGAGGTAGTACTTACTAATTAGCCAAAAGAAAGTACTCCACTTGGGTAGAGGTGTTGCACAAAATGGTGCCCTTCTTCTTGGATAAATACACAGGACAGGATTCATTCTGGTACTATGCTCATTTCACACAAATGAAACCTCAACAGGTTACAGTTAAACTTCACTGAAAAAAACCAAAAGTTACAGGGTAGTTATAGTTAGGAAATAGACTTTTTTTTAAAACGTATAAATTCACTGAAAAAACACTGGTTACAAGGATGTTATAGTTTGGAAATAGAATTAAAAACCTTAGAAAGACATTTCACTCATACAAAACCGCAGAAATTCAGCAGTTATATAACTTATGCCCCGCACTGCACTGCTTATGACCTCACATGTTTACATCACTCATGACATGATCAGTGACATCGCTGATGACATCACTGATGACATCTCTAATGACATCACTGATGACATCTCAAATTATGTCATCCAGTGATTGTGAGTGGTTTCTAAAAGTTACTGAGTGTTAAATATATATACTAAGGTAAGTGGCTGTGGGAGTGCCTGTATGGATGAGTGAGTGGGTGTCTAAGTGGTGTATAAAAGAGTGGGTATGTTAGAGACTGCATACATGAGTGAGTGCGTTTGTGAGTTTATATATGGGTGTGCGAGTGTGTGTTTCAGCAGGTGTATGAGTAAGTGAGTGGCTGTGTGAGTATCTGTATGGGTGAGTGAGTGGGTATGTAAGTGGCTGTAATGGTGAATGAGAGGGTGAATGTGTGGCTGCATGGGTGAGTGTGCAGGTGTGTCAGTGACTGTAAATGGTGAATGAGAAGGTGCATCAGTGGCTGAATGGGTGACTGAGCAGGTACATAAGTGTGTATGGGTGAGTGCTAGGTTACACGAGTGGCTGTATGGGTGCATGAATGGATGTGCAAGTGGGTGTATGGGTGAGTGAGTGGGTATGTGAGTGGCTTTATGGGCGAGTGAATAGGTGTGTGAGTGGCTGTGTGAGTGAGTAACTGAGTGGGGGAGACATTGCATGGAAGAGTATGTGGCTGTCTTAGTGACTGTATAGGTGAGTGAGTACATGTGTTAATATATGAATGAGTAAGTGTGTAGGTGTGTGAATAACTGTAAGGGTGAGTGAATGGTGGTGTGAGTGACTGGGTGTGTGAGTAGCTGTATGGGTGACTGATTCAGTGTGTGTGTGGCTATATGGGTGTATCAGTGGGTGTGTGTGTCTGTATGTCTGTATGACTGGATATGTGAGTGGCTGTATAGGTCAGTGAGTAGGTGCATCAGTAGCTGTATATGTGAGTTAGTGGTTGCAGTAGTGGCTGTATAGGTGAGTTGATGTGTGAGTGGCTCTATGGATCAGTGAGTAGGTGTGTGGACCTCTGAATGGGTTTGTCAGCTGCTGTTTGAGTGTGTGTATGAGATGTTTTATGGGGGTGTAAGAGGGTGTGTGAGTGGTTCTGTGGATGATGTCATAAGTTATGTCATCATTGGTCATTTGAGATGTCATCAGTGATGTCATCAATGATGTCACTGACCATGCCATGAGTGACGTAATATGTGAGATCATAAGCAGTGCATTGTGGGGCGTAAGCTATAGTTAGCTCAACTAACTATAACTGCTGAATTTCTCTGATTTTGTGTGAGTGAAATGTCAGCGTAACTAGAACCCCTGAGGCCGGAGGGGTCGGAGAGGCCCCTCATAGACTGCATAAGCCACAGGGAGGTGGTGGTCCCCAGGGCACGGGGGGTCCTCGAGGCCCACCCAATTTGATTTTATTGTATGGCTCCTGAAGGTGGTGAACCCTGGGGAGGGGGTCCTAGAGCCCCCCACCATTTATCAATAATTAAGTTCCGGGGAGGTGGTGGTCCCCGGGGCATAATAAGCCCAAGGAGGGGGGCCCGTGCATTCCCCGCCTCATTACGAAAATGCCCCTGGACCTGGTCCACCTGGGGGCCGATAATTAACGAACCGCAGAAGTCAGTGCTTCGTTTTTTAAATATTTTCAGAGGATGAAGTGTCCCAGTCTCGACAACTGGATTTGACAAGGACAGTCTCACTGAGGATAACAGGATAACAGTGAGCATGTGTACTGAGACACTTCATCCTCTGGGACCTTTACAGCCAGTGGACTGGGGATTGCCTTAGTAACCATGGGCCTGTGAGTTTGTTCATCCTTATAGAATCCAAACAAGGGAACAGTGGAGTTGCCAGACAAGTGAGTATGTTCTGGCAACTGTGTAACCCGAAACTGGAAATTAATTGTTAAGTAAAGACTGTCAGCTTAATGTACTGTGTGGTGTGTCAAGGAGTACATACATTAGAAGTTTCATCATCCGAATATCCATACCGGGTCTTGATTCACCACACTCCATATCTGGGCTTTAGGAGTCAGAGACACATCAACAGTGACATTTGGAAAACAACATAGGTACACCCTCCAAAACCTATGCTATTAGATATAGTCCAACAATAAAATGGAATCCTTTACGGCTGACAACTGACTACCTCACCAAAGGATTAATCGATCCTATGATCATTACTCAGATCTTTTTCCTATATTTTTTCTATATCATTTAACTATAGTCGTGGCATGCACGTCCTTACACTCACAATTTTATCCTATTACCAAGTGGATATCTTTAAGGCTGAGATGGGTAAGAGCTCTCTGCTTCACCAAATATTGACATGTTTATTTAAACTTACAGACTGCCACGCTCTATTTACCATTGACATGTCTGTATAAATCTGTAGATCACCATGCAGACTTTTGATTAAAAACAATCACATCAAAATCTAGACAAGAGATACTTTTCAAAATCAGTCAGATTAGTGTAATATATACATGTTATTCAATAACAACCACATAATTTGTAATAATTCTTTAGTTAATAACAAACATAATTTTGTTGATATCATTCCTGATTGAAAAGACTCTTTCCATTTGGATGCTTTTCGTCCTTTTCCATTTACCACCGTAGTCTTTGCAATGAACAGTGCCTTCACCATCAGCTCCAGACTGCGACGGATCTTGTTCATGGGGTTCCTGATTCCCACCAAGGTGCTTCCTTTGGTGTTCCTGGCCATATCACTCTTCCTTCCGCACGCTTCCTTCCTCAGCAACTTGTGTGGAATCCTGGTTGGCCTTGCCTGTATCCTTAAAGCATTCAGAAAGTCTTTTCACATTTGTTTGTAGCATTGCAAGGTAGCTCAGTCAAATGAAAGGGTGTCTGTGCTTGCTTGAGGCATAAGCATTATTCTTTGGTCTGCATGGCGCAGTATCTTCAACTCCTTTCGGAGGCAGTGCAGCTTAGCTGTACACTGCTAGATCAGGATTTAGTGCCTGCAGGGTGGTTATGTGAGTTCAATGCAGCTGAAACATGGTGTAATCTGCAGGCTAGAAGTCCAAATGCCAGCCAGACCATTCGTCCAAGGTCGGTAAATTGAATATTATTAAATGTACTAAATGCTGTAACGCTCGTTAGTTACATTTTAGAACATGCATTCGTACAAATATTGTGGAGTCATAGGTATTGTATTTGTTAGTGTCTGAGTTTCGGTTTCCATTGCTTTTGTGCTAGTTATGGATTACCAAATTAATTATCTTCACATGTTGTACTCTCCCACACCCAATAGGTCACCAGAGTTAACAGGACAACTTAGGGACAATTAGGGAAACAACTCGAGGGTAAGTAAAGCCAGTTGCATCTAACATCTGCAAATGTGCGAATAATGCACTGCCATTTTAATCCCGACAAGCACAAAGGTGGAAACTAGTAGAATGAAATGCTGGCAAGTTTTCATGCAGAAGGACATCCTCTGAAGGCTTCTGGTGTGGTCTTTTGTTTAAATAAGCCTAAAAGGCCACAGAAAAATACAGGGGCATATTAGCAAGGGCACTATCGCCGCTTTAGCTGCACTTTTTGCCGCTAAAGCGGCGATATTTATATCGCCCTATCAGCAAACTGTCTCTAACAGCAGTTAGCGACAGTTTGCGGGCATTAGCGCCCGGTTTTTTACCGCTTTGCATGTCAGCGATATTTATCGCTAATGACATGCAAAGTGGGCGTTCCCGACGAACAAACCTGGGAAACACTCGCTAACAGGCCTATCGCCTATTAGCAAGGTGGCCATGGCCCCAGTTAGCGACGTGAAAAGTCGCGCTAACCGGAGTCATCGCCATTTATTTAACACCTGCAATTAGCAGGTGTTAGCCATACCTAACATGGGGGAGTGGATTATGCTGATACGACCACAGGGTCGTATCAGCAAGGTGTTCTCCTTCTCCATGCAACATCGCTGGTTTTTCAGCGATGTTGGCCCATTTTCCCGCTATCGCTGGAATATTCATCGCCATAGCGCTAATCGTTGCTAATACAGCGTTAGCGTGGCGATATATTCCAGCGATAGCCGGCGATAAAAAAAATCACGCTAAGCAGGGTTAGCGATGATTATAGCCTCTTCTTGCTAATATGCCCCACAATTTCTAAACAGTATGTACAATGTGTGTGCACACTGGAGGTTGTGCCTCGAGCTGGGACTGAGCAAAGACTATTGTATATTACGTGTGCAAAATAATCTCTCTTCTCCAGCTGAAACGCGGCATGCCAGTGTGTTTGAAAACGTTTGGTGAGCTGCACATAATCAAACAAAAAAAAAAAGCCATGGCCGCTATTCTTGAAGGTGAAGCGGGTGTGACACCCTGCTTCACTCAGAGGTAGCGCCTGTGTTGTTAATATGAAAGTGAAAAGCCGAAGTGGTGCTGCAATATAAAGGGCGGCACCCGTGTTGTTATTATAAAAGCGGGCGCCGTGCTGAAAGGGATGAGGGGCTGCAAGCCGCAGCTACCATTGTTGATTGATTTGGACGAGCCGCGCATAACAAAAGAAATGCGCGGCCGCCATTCTGGGACCTGAAGCGTGCACCGCGCTTGAAAGAATAACACATAGCGCTTCTTAAAACGATGGTGCCTTAAAGTAAATATATTATGGCGTGAGAATAAAAACACATAACATAAGTTAAAGCGCTGCACACATGCAATACAAAAATATTAGGCAACAGCGTTGGTATTGGTACAACAGGACCCCTGTGCAGACCATCAGAACTGCTCAGCCAGATTGTCTTGGCCCCATTCACCTGGCACGTGTGCCAGGGAGCTGGGGTCAGATAGGGGCCCTAACTTTGTAAATAAAACGTAAGCTACTGCCAGAGGTACTGTGAGATTTGCTAGCTGTTGCGTTTTCCACATAATTGATGATTTACTGTACTTGCCACATAATTAGTCATCTGCTGCATATCGAGGCTAACAAAAAATATGTTGTATTTCAAACAGAAGGAAAGGGATTAAAAAAATAAATAAGGCTGCCACACTTTGCCATGCAGTGGTGAACCTACCGCAAAGGTTATCCTTCACCTTCCATGTGTGTCCAGAAAGAGTTAACGCATGTACAAATGTCAAAATAGTCAATTAATACTGCCCCCAAAAAGTGGCACATTATTCCAGCATAGTTTATCTTTTTTTGCTGCACACTTTGGTCATTTCTACTAAATAATGTGGTCATTCTCGGCTGCATAATTCTAGTGCCCTGACTATTGCTGAACCTGCCCAGGTACTACCTTAGCCCTTGCCCCCCACCTCTACCGCAGTGGTTTGTTACCTGGGAATCACCTAGTATCACAACAGGACATCTTATGGTTCTGGGGTTGCATTACAGTGCAAAAAATCATCAAGTAGGTGAGCCGGAAGGCTAGTGATCTCCGATGCCATGACAGGTTCTCAAATTTCATATTTCACTATACTACTTCACCACTAATCCTTTATGTGTTTCAGAGTAACGTGCTACTTGCTGAAAAAGCACTTCAACACCTCATCAGGGGTAGCAAGCACTATATAAATGCAAACCTTTACCCTCTTCTATCCCACCGCTACCCTTCTCTAACCAAATAACTGAATAACATACCCACTGCTCAAATTAATTTCATATTTCACTATACTAATTCAACACTAACCTTTATGGGTCCCGGAGTAGCTTGCTACTCGCCGAAAAAGTGCTTTGACGCTTCGTCAGGGGTAGTAAGCGCTATATAAATGCAATTACAATACAATACAATGCAGTAGTACGGCAGCTAAGTAGGCAACGCACGTGTATCCTGTGCATGTCGTTATGCCGACATTTGGATCTCTTTTCAAAACAACAGATCAGAATGGTACACCTGGTCTCAATTACGAGATGCACCTTCGACCTCTTTGACCCAAGCCCGTCACCGGGTTCACACTGGTTAATTATTGGTCAAACTGCTGATAGAACCAATTAGCTAAACAACACACAAGACGAACGAATCCTCACCAATTTTAAGAACAATTAAGGTCAATACAGACCTATAAATATGGCATCTTGCCAGTTCTCCTCCACCTTGAGGACAGGGAGGGCTCATTGAACAGTGATCGGCTATTCAATTGCACCAAGTAAGCTGAGGACTAGCCTTTCCTGCTAAAACCAATTTTTAAGTGACTATGGATTAATAACTCTTTTAATATGACAAATTTACCATTTATGTTAAATCTCAAGAGTGATGATGAACATCCCTGCCCTCACCTGCTACCTGTGAGGAATTAGTGCCCCAGTATAAAGTACTTTTTTTTTTAGTTATACTTATTTTTGTTTCACTGTCACCATCTAGAATATCAACATAGTGTCAAGTTAGACTAACATCACACTGACATAGTCTATAGACACCACCACATATGCGCCTTTAATATTAACATGTCCATAATACAAATAACCATGTGTGCATGGCCAAAGCTATGGTACACTGGGACAAAACAACCAACTCAGATTATTTAAAACCCTAGCCATGTGGTAAGCATACTGCCATGCTTTTCATTGGCCAATACAGCTTATTGAAATGTTTTTACCTACACACCATATCCCTGCATTGCATACAGGGATTTCTACCTTTTTATCACCAAACACACACCCTACCTCCCGAGCTTTGCAAGGACCACAGAATAATTATGTTCACAGCCAGTGGTCTGTATCAAGTTATTAATATATATCTTTTATTTACTCTCTTATGAATGAAAATAGAGCACTGCATTCCACATACATGAAATTAGCGCGGTGCAGTAGACTGTACCCTGCACTGCCAAGGTGACATTTGCATGCTAAGATCACCACTCATTGGGGAATAAATAACATCCACAAGTATGAGGAATAGTCTGTACATGTTATACTTCATTTTTCCTTCTGTCTTGTGTTTCTTTTTCCAAGTTGCAGGCCAATATACCTGCAGCAGCGATTCATTACGGAATATATAATGAAGGAACGTAAGTTAATGTACTTACCTGAATGCCGAAAGAAAAAACGGGAGCTGATCATTTAAGGTCCTGATGAAGGCCACTGATCTCTAGAGGCATTTTCCAGTCAAAACATGTTGACCACCCTGATTGACATCAAGGATAAGAAATACGTCCCAACAGAGTCACAACCTGTTTTTAACCTTACGACTATTGCTTCATCTCTATATTAAACTTTCTCAGGCATAGGAGGTAATTTTACTAATTGAACGGATCCCACTAGTATCACTTATCAGGTAGTCTCCCTCCAGCTGGAAGCATCACTCACATGGGAAAGCGAGTACCAATGTGTGGAACCCGATGATGATGCCACCCACACAAATTGCCCCAGTGGAGATGATATACACTGCTGGGGGCAAGTAAGAGTTGAGGGTTTGCAGGATAACAACTGTGAGACTCTGGCATAGTATCCAGTGTGGTCCACTTTGCTTTGATTACATGAGTACACTCTTTATTAAACCAGGTGTTATTCTTATGGAGGTTACTCTTAGTTTGAATGTTAGGAGGCTAGATGATCAAAAAAGCTTGAATGAATGTGTGTTACCTTCTTTATATTGTTATTTTCAATCAATGAAGTATCTAAGTTGGATGTGGCCCTTAATAAGTCGAGAGTGATAAAAGACAGTGTGTCATGCCTTAAGGCTAGCTGATGCCATTTAAGTGTGCGCTTGTTCTTAGCTAGCTAGAGATCTATGGTTAATCTTCACGGGGGAAGGTCAGAGGGAAGTTTTTCTCAAAGTGATGACATATAGAGGCATAGAGGAGTCTGTTTACTCTCTGTCCTCTCCTTGACTATCATGTCCCCCACATTGTGCCAAAGTCTAAGATCAATTATTATGTAGTGTATACGACTCTCACAGTTAATCTTGTTATTTGTGAAGGCCCCCCTACTATCTCACTGTGTTCTGCCATTCATTGCCCTAAGCCCATATTCTAATGAAAGGGCCTTCAGTTGGAGTGCTGCTTGGGTCCATTCTTTAGCGGGAGGTAGGTCAAGTGAGGGAATGCCCCATCTCTTGTCTTCTTCTCTAGCCAAATTAATGTCATCCCTGTCCAGGGGTGTGAACGTAGCATTAAAAACCCCCAGCCACGATAACCTGTGGTGGATATTTCCTTTTCTCCTAGTGGCTAATTTTTTTAATGTGTCTAACAGTTTGCCTCCCTTAACCACTGTCACATAAATATAGTAGATCTCAACATTAAGGTTCATTTTTGTCTCAAATTGCATTCCCAAAATATCAGGAGAATCAATCTCTATTCTCCGTATTGTACAGTTGAGTGAAACTCTAGTCCATATCAACAGCCCACTGTATGGCCAGCTATATAAATTAGCTTTGGCTGAAGTCCAAAAGTTAGTATAACCAGCCCTATACGGAGGCTCTGTATGCCAGGTTTCCTGGTATATGCATATGTCAAATTACTCAATAAAGTCATTCCAGTCTGGTAATTCAGTTTTGGACTTTAAGCCTGTCACATTCCAGGAGACCACTGCTAATTCGTAATTTGCATTGTAGTTTAAGATATCTGTAAGTGTAAGTGGTTTTATACATTGAATCATGCTAACATTAAAAGCAACATTTTCCTTGACATTATGTAGCATGCCATTTAGGGGCAGTAAAGCCCCTTACTAGGGACTAGGCTAGATGATAGATTTGTTGACTCCAAAGCAGAAATTCCTCCTCTCATGTTATGCCTTGTGTCTCTGCAAATGTTTTCGAGGAGTGCATGGCATGTAGATAAGGGAGGAATGCTCTCTCTGTATAGTCGATCAATATGAAATCACGCTTAAGTCAACGGGGCAGTTTTTGGTGAATACTAGCTATCTGTTCCGCTACTCGATGATATTTGTGGTAAATAGTGGAATCATTTTTGGGCTAGTTCTAGCATCAAGGGCCACCAAACTATCAGCTAGGTTCCTATCCAGAAAAGTCAATTCAATGCAATCAGAATCAGAGACATTGGCAGGGCATCTATTAGCGCTAAAGATGTCCTCCATAATCTGCGATCTGCAATCCCTGACATATTGTATCTAGCGTATAACCTTGTTTCTTAAGAAACCCTTGTCCTCATGTTTTGAAAAAGAGGAGAGTTTGGTACATTAACCATATAGATATGAGCTGGTGGTAATAAGCCCCTCCTGTGGGCATTTAGGACTGCCTTTTCACTACTTTTTATTTTCATATTCTGTTTATTGATTATAGAACAAATAACAAAGATCAGACGAACTGAGGGCCCATGTCCCCTGTGAAAAGAACAGCCAAGCAAAGCCATTATCCACATTGCATAGTATGACAGTATGACATACATGATAGAATCAATCCCAACCAATACATCTCTGAATCAGTCCCATAAAGCTTTGATAGGGCAGAAAGAGACAGATTGTAGTATCCCCCCTAATGCAAGCTGACCTGAGAGGATATACATTCCAGCAAGAGGCTAAAAACATGGAGAGGAATCCCGCTATATCTCTAGCGATAAATGGGGTCTACTGTTAGTAAATCAATGGAGACTTTAGTGTCTAGCCTTGTCGGACAGTTCAATATAGGCATGCGGACCTCTGATCGTCGGGCCCTTTAAACTATGCAGACAGCAAGGAACTGTCATCAGTGTCGTGTATATAAAACTTGAAGAAGAAAAAGAGAGAGAAAAAAAAAAGGGAAAAACTCTCAAGGAAAAAGGGAGAAAGGAGAGGATGCACTGAGGGGGTACAATTTCCGTGAGAATGTCGAAGTCGTCGGGAGGGAAGAGAGTAAGTCCTCCAGCCTAAGTGGACCTATCTGGGGACTCCGGTTTCCAACCTCTAGCGTATGGTTCGAGCAAGTCCTCAAAGAGTTGTAAAGCGCATAGGCGGGGCGGAACCAGTCTGGAGTGTCTAGTGATGGTAAAATAGTGTATGAGGGGCTGCCAGATCCGAGTGAATTTGGCATCTGTGTGGTTAATGCGAGCAGTGAGTAATTCAAGGACTAGTACATTCCACAAACGGAGGAACCAAGTGGTGATGGGGGGAGGGTGCGGTTTCTTCCAATATAAGGCAATGGACTGCCTAGCCGCCTCCAGCAAATGTAAAATCAAGCGCCAGTCCAAGTGTGTCATCGCAGCTAGTGTTAAAGGCTTGATGCCCAGTAGGGTAACTATTGGTGCAGAAGGAATAGGAAACCCCACTATCTCCTTGATGTGACTGAGGACCTCCTTCCAGAACATTGTGAGATTCGGGCATGACCACCATATATAAATAAAGTCTCCTCTATCTCCCTGGCACCTCCAGCATGTCGGGGGAAAAGTTGGAAACATTTGGTGCAAGCGGGTCGGGGTATAGTACCATCTTGTCATTACCTTGTATGCCGATTTGCGCTGTAGCGTACTCTGATATATTTTGGGAATCTCCCACCATAGTCGTCCCAACCCTCTGGCGATATATCCTCTTCCAGATCTGAAGCCCACCGTGTTTGATATCCATGAGGTGTGGGGCTCTGGGAATGCTGTACTACAGAGTTTGTGTGAGAAATCAAACCCTTTGAGCCCTCAAATTTACGAACCAGGGATTCAAAAGCAGTAAGTTGTCTGGTGGCTCCCTGGGTGTAGGTCTGGGAGTTAAGCCAGTGTCGTGTCTGGTAATATTGCATTTGTGCCCCTTCCGTGAGGTGAAAAACCTGCCTACATTGATCAAATGTAAGGAAGTTATCGCCCCGAAAAAAGGTCCTGGATGACTCGGCATTTGCTTTCCGTCCATGTAAGAAATGCCTGTGGTTGCAGGGCAGGAGGAAACATAGGGTTACGAGCTATAGGGGTATTGGGGAGGGGAATGTAGTCAGACCCCGGGGTATCGCTAACTTGCCCCAGATCTCCAGGACTGTCCTTGTGGGGGTAGCTATGTATGCACTGCGAGGTCGTGCACCACGCGGAAGCCAAGCCAAGTCCCATAAGGGTCTACAGGATACCGCACGATCTAAGTGAAACCAATGTTTTTCGCTCTCGCGAACCACCCTTTCCGATATGTACCGGAGATGGCATGCCCAATAGTATTCCAGCAGGTTGGGACACGCCAGTCCTCCACGATCCCGTGACAGCATCAAGATCCTATTAGAGAAGCGTGGGGGGGAGTTCCCCCATATACATTTGGTGAAATCTCATTGTAAGGCTAGGATATCAGACTGTGGTTTTGCAGTGGGAAGGGACTGAAAAAGATACAATATTTTGGGGAGCAGAGACATTTTGATGGTGTTAATGCGGCCAAATCAGAACTGGAGCAAAGTAACACTCCATTGCCAGACGCAAAATATAATCCGTAATTCATAACATAGATACCACACATTTATCCACGTGCACTTGATCGCTTCCTTCAGTTAATGCGGCCAAGCCATGCGAGAGGAAGGCCCTTCCATCTATGTAGTTCCTCCCGGATAGCGCTTCTAAATCTAGGCCAGTTGGCAGAAGTCCATGTCGAGAGCATGGGAGTTAGATCGAGACCCAGGTACCTAATTGATTCATCAGTCCACTGTATCGGGATCAGGTCCTTCAGGCCCTGGACCTCTTCGGTTTGAAGAGTAAGGTTAAGGGCATGGGACTTGGTGAGGTTAATCTGATATCCCGATGCTTCTTCGAAAGAGCGCAAGAGAGTAGCTACTGCTGGGAGGGAGGTAGAGGGAGAGGAGAGCAAGAGAAGGAGGTCATCAGCAAATAGAGAGACCTTATGTTCGTAACCCCCCCCTTAGGGATACCCTGTATGGTTTGATTGCAGCGGGTGGCAATAGCCAGAGGTTCTACCACTAGGGCAAACAATAACGGGGATAAGGGGCATCCCTGTCTGGTACCACAATGGATGGAGATTGGGGCAGTGAGATGCCCATTGAAGCGAATACGAGTGGTAGACTGCGCATAGGGTGCCATTAGTTTGGACAGCATCTCTGGACCCAGTCCCACCCTTTGTAAAACCGCCCTGAGGAAACCCCAGTCCACTCGATCTAAGGCTTTCTTCACATCGAGGGACACCAGACAGGCGGGGATGTTTCTAAAACGTGCTTTATCCACAAGGTGGGCTATCCGCCGGATATTATCCGCCCCTTGTCGCTGGCGGATAAATCTCACTTGAACAGGGTCAATGAGACCCGGAAGGTGAGGTTCCAAGCGGTTTGCAAAAAGTTTCGTATAGATCTTGGCGTCAGTGTTTAAAAGAGCAATAGGGCGATATGATGCAGGTAAGGAGTGATCCTTACCTGGCTTGGGGATAAGTACAACCTCCGCTTCAGACATAGTTGGAGTAAGGCCCGAGATATCTGTGAAGCTGTTAAAAAGATGTAGTAAGTGTTCCCATAGTTGTGGGTAGAAAACCCGATAAAAAGTGACTGGGAGGCCATCTGGGCCCAGCGTTTTGCCAATTGGAAGTTGTTTCGGGGCCTTCGCGATTTCATCATGGGTGATAGGGTCTTCCATTAGTTTCGTATGATAGGCATCAATAGGGCCCCAAGGGCAAGAATTTAGAAAATCATTGACAGTTTCAAGAGAACAAGGTGCATTGGCGTAAAGTTCTCTATAGAAGTTCTCTAATTCCAGGCTTTTGTCAGTCTCCAAAATAGCCCATGTGCCGTCCGGGCGTTTAAGTTTAGCAATATGTGCTCATGTGGTCTGTGCACGGAGACGTCGTGCCAAGCATGCCCCAACCTTATCCCCCCCTGTATAGACTTTTTGCTTTAGAGCGAGTAAGAGTCTCTCCTCTTTATTGGTGCAATGCAAGGGAAGTTGGCCCCGCAATTCAGCATGGAGCCGTTTATTGCGGAGGGATGGTTGCAAGTGATCTTTGCATTCTAGGGTTTTGATATCCTTTGAGAGGGTGGTTTCCACTATCCAGGCCTCCCTAGTTCTGGTGATAGAGATGGACGTAATGACCCCTCGAATGCTGGCTTAAAATGCATCCCACCTAGTGGTCTCAGAGGTGTCAACAAGAGTATTAGTCAAAAAGAAAGCCTCTATCTCTTTTCGAATGTCTGCCACATCTACAGGATTTCGTAGGACCTGGGTGGGTAGTTTACATCTAGCAATGGGCTCCCTACGTGGGTTGGGGGGTTGTATTGATATCAGAATATGGGCATGGTCTGATAGGGATATGTCAGAAATTTCTGCATTCCTCAGGGCATATATCAGTGAGAGTGAGAGAAAGTAATAGTCAATACGAGAATATGACCAGTGTGCATGAGAGAAGAAGGAGTAATCTTTAGTGTCTGGATGTAGATGTCTCCATGCATCAACTAAGCCTAAGTCCGTAATGACGTTTCTCAATGATGCTGACATCGCGCCAGTCCCCTGATGTGCCTGCGCAGTACGGTTCCATTCCGGGTCCCACACCAGATTAAAGTCACCTCCAAGAAGAACCGGTGTTGTGACTGTCTGCAAGAGATCCCTAAGGGGGAGGTGTAAGAAAGCATCCTGATTTTGGTTAGGAGCATATATGTTAACAAAGGTCAGGGACCACCTGCCCCATGTCATGTGTGCTTTGATAAACCTCCCACCCTCATCCGTCGCATTCCTAGTATTCATTGCCTGCCATCCAGGTTTGAAAAAGATTGCTTACCCCCCAGTTTTAGAAGAGGAACAGGCCCAATATTGAGTGGGGTATTTAGGGTGGGACATGAGGCAAACATCCGAGGAAAGTAAATGAGTTTCTTGGATAAAGATAACATCAGGATTTTTCTGCAGTAGATATCGCTAAACCTGACGCCTCTTATTAGGGGAGTTCAGTCCTTTTACATTGAGGGAAAGGAACTTAATAGGACCAGCTATGACATTTCCGAAGAAGAGAAGAACTCTCTATAGCCTCTACAGCAAAACAATTAGCATGCATCCTCCCCTGCAAAACCTCACCACAAGCAAGTAGGTAACCCCCACGAAGCCCCGCAACAACAGAATACTCCGAATCAGTCCCAAAATATCACCATGAAGCACTTCCATCTCGCAATCCCCCCAGAGCAGCGCATCCAAAAAGAAAAAATAAACAAGTGGGGAGGGGAGAGAGATAGGGAACATATAAAATTCAAGAACAATTGGCCAACTGGGCCACAGGTTGTCAGAGTCTGACGAGAACAGCCCATTGTCAATCCGACGGGCCATTCAGGAGACGTCACTCTCCTAAAGGACTCTGAGAGGGGGGGGGGGGCGGCAATCAACAGAGGTATTCGGGTCTCCGCTACCACCGGCCCATGACACTACAAGAAAAGGTAGTGGTTGCTCCGACCACCGGGCCATCTCAAAGGAAATCTACAGCAATGTTTATGTCGGGGGCACCCAAAGTCGTCTCTGTAACTCGTGAAAGGTTCGGGTGCTACCCTCAGGTATATGCAACATCTCACACCTCATCGAGGGGCAGGTGTAGCCAAACTTTATGTAACGGGAAGAAAATGAAAAATAGTGACAAGGGAAACCCTACTCACAAAGGAACAACGGTACATATAATATGAACAGAAACAGTGGTTCCTGTGGCACAAGTAAGATCGACAGAAAATGCTAATATTTATTTGCGCAATCGCAATGCGAAAAATGGGTTAAGTCGATATCCAAAGGAGAAGAACAATACACAACTCAATATTGAGTATAAACAATAGTTGTTTATATAAGTATAAAGACAGTTATTCAAATGAACAGTGCATTGTGTCCCCAGTGAACATGGAACCTAAAACAATTAGTGACATATATGTGACATATACATATGGTTTCCAACAAATATTTAAAGTCGACCATCCAAGGAAATCTGTGGTAAGAATGGTTCGCTTTATTTTCGTCGACGGCGTTTCGACCCCTATGAGAATGAGGGGTCTCTTCAGGACCTAACGATATAGGGACATCTACAATAAAAGAAAAATGGTATAACCAAGATGAGCCATAAGGGCAACAGCCACGCTGTATGAAAAGACTAGGGGCGGCCTGTACCTGAATTGACGGATACTCTGTCATCGTGAGTGGTGTACACCTCAGGACAGTGAAAGGTAAAACAAACAATTTACTCACATGGGACCCAGCCGGACACTGCACATGTGGTGAAAATAAAATGAAGAATAATTGATAATATAAAGAGCCAATGGTCATATTGTGCTGGATTATACATAGCGAGCACTGAGAAAGCAATTGAAAAATGACTTACCCCAGCGAGGGGAGGGGGAGATGACAGGGAAGCTGAACTGCACAAAGTGCAGCACGAATTGTAAAGGCAAAGAACCACGACAGTCCGTGTAGTCCTATGTGGCCTCTGTGGAGGACAACAATATATTGCTAGTATTAAGGTGGCATACTCGTGATAGAGCTCGGTAAAGAAATAAATATATATGTTGAAAACATATTTACCAGGCGAGAGGATAACTTTCCAAATAATTACTGAGGCCTCTGATTCAGGTAGCGTCTTTGAGCGTCTATGCGGCTGAGGGCAACGGGATGGTAATAGGAAGGTCACATCAATCCGTGTGCCTAAAAGGCAATGTGGAAGATTTAAAAGCTAACTCATTTGTGAAAATGGTTTCTTATACACTGCGGGTCATGAGGGCCTCTTACCTCAGTTCTACATCAAAAATTCAGGCTCTGGAAGTCAGCAGCGCATGCAGCAGCTACGCGCTCTAGTGGGACTGCATGCGTCGGTGTCCACTTCCACTACCAGACCAAATCAGAAAAATATGGTCGTTATACCTCTTCCAGCATTTAATGTTGGAGTGGTACCTGTTAGTGGTGTTCAAGGCAAATGTCTGTTCCATACAGTCCATGTAAATCTTCACTAAATTTGGAGCAAAAACGGCACCCATGCTAGTTCCAGAGCATTGTTGGTAATAGGTACCTTCTGACACAAAGTAATTGTATTGAAGGGCAATCCTCAACAAGGAGATGATGAAATATGTGGGAACTTGTGTGGGCTTGGTTCTGGTCTCTAACAATTTCTCTATTACCAGAATGCTTTCTTCCTGCAGTATGTTCGTGTATAATGACGAAATGTCTAGGGTTGCTAGCCAATCTGTAGTGATGTTATAAGGCATGCCATCCATTAGATTGATCATGTACATGCTGTCCCTTACATATGTTTCTTGTATAGGAACGAAGTCTCTTATGAAAAAATCAACGTACCTCCCTATTGGTTCTAATGCTGAGCCACAGCCGTAAAGAATGGGCCGCCCTGGAGGGTTAGTGGTACTCTTATGAATCTTAGGGATCGTGTATAGAACCGGGGTCCTAGGGTTTTCAGCATTAAGGAACTCAAATTCTTTTTTGCTGATAAAGCCTTGTTCTTTTGCCTCAGTTGTAACCTTCAAAATTTCTTTCTTGATGTCTGGTAGTGGGTTCCTACTTAGTTTTTTTGTAGTATTTCTCTTCACTTATCTGTTTCCTGATCTCTACATCATAATCCTTTCGGTCCTGAACCACAATACCTCTGCCCTTATCGGCTGGTTTTAGAATTATTGCATTATTAGTTTTAAGAGCCAGCAATGCTTCAGGTTCCTGTCGAGTGATATTATAAGGTATGAAGCATTTCTTAGTTTTAAGGTTGTCTAGACCACCAAGTACTATTTTCTCAAACGTTATTAATTCTGGTGGCATCATTGAATTGGGGGGATAGAAGGTAGACGGTGGCTTTAGACCTGTGACCAAGTCTTGTTGTATAAGGGCTCTGTCTTTAAAAAATAGATGTAGCCGTACTTTTCTAAAGAATTGAAAGAGCTCAGTTTTTAAATTGAAAAAATTGGTGCGTTCGGTGATGACGTATGATAGACCTTTGCTTAGTAAGGATACTTCTGCAGAAGATAATAAATGTTGCGACAAGTTGAATATTGGTTTGACATCGGTACTTTGTGTCAGCTGATCTAGTATGGCTGGGGACCCCATTGAAAACGTATCCTCCTTGTCTGTCGTTCTCCCGGGTATTGATACCACGTCTTGCCCTTGGCCTTGCCACCTCTGTCTAAAAAAGGCTGACCTGGGTGGTTATCTGAGCGACTTGTTCCGGGTTGTGGGTCCGAGTCTTTGGACCCCCCCAGATGATTCTGAGAAAGTGACTGGTTGATTTCTTCTAAATCTACCCCACGTATATTGTCTATTCTGTGCACCTAGTGTGGTGTAGTAATTCTCCTTAAGACAGTGGTAAGCTCTTTCTTTTGAAAAGTTTTTTATATCTTTGGTGACTTTGTCTGCTTTTTTCTTTAGCTCAAAGGAATTGAAGCCCTCTATGGTTTTGCTTAGTTTGTCTAGCAGTGCCTTGGCTTCAGATATTCCATCACCTCCTAGAAGTTCTTTTTCTAATGATTCTATTTCTTTTAGCTCAGCTTTTGCATGCTCTACCGCCGTTTCCACACCTAACACCATCTAATGGCGTGAACAAGTGGTGGAAATGTGGCTGAAATTGCCTTTAAATTTTGGGTCTTCCCGAAAAATGCCAGGAAGATTCCTGACTTGTAAACCTTGCGGAATGATACCTGCCTTGAGATATTCAGTCAGCATTCGAGCATGAAGCTCAGTTCTGACATGTTTCTTTTTGGCCTTTTCTAATCTATCTAGTAGCTGTTGTCTGGCACTCACACTTTTACTTGGTTGAGTAGAGAACAACGATGGCCCACTAATGATTTTTGCAATGTATTCGTCTGTGTAAAGAGGGGCTTCTCCTTCGGACATCGTAACCCAGGAGCGAACAGTTTACCCTATTGGACACAGGGTATATGGAAAATCCTGAAAAGGAATAGATCCCTTGCGGTGCAGCCACCGCTCTAAAAGTCGAAAAATAGTGACAAGGGAAACCCTACTCACAAAGGAACAACGGTACATATAATATGAACTGAAACAGTGGTTCCTGTGGCACAATAGAGAGCGACAGAAAATGCTAATATTTATATGCGCAATCGCAATGCGAAAAATGGGTTAAGTCGATATCCAAAGGAGAAGAACCATACACAACTCAATATTGAGTATAAACAATAGTTGTTTATATAAGTATAAAGACAGTTATTCAAATGAACAGTGCATTGTGTCCCCAGTGAACATGGAACCTAAAACAATTAGTGACATATATGTGACATATACATAAGGTTTCCAACAAATATTTAAAGTCGACCATCCAAGGAAATCTGTGGTAAGAATGGTTCGCTTTATTTTCGTCTACGGCGTTTCGACCCCTATGTGGATGAGGGGTCTCTTCAGGAGCTAACGATATAGGGACATCTACAATAAAAGACAAGCATTTGCAATGCAATCGGTCTCGCCTTTGGGACCTTATAAGTATTTATCCATGCAGAAAATTATCCTAGGTGCTGCAACCAGTGGCTCAAATTAAGTAGAGGGAGAGGGGAGCAACGAGGGAGGGACGAGAGGCCTGGAGGGAGAGGGGAGGGACGAGAGGCCTGGAGGGAGAGGGGAGGGACAAGAGGTCTGGAGGAAGACGGGAGCAATGAGGGAGGGACAAGAGGTCTGGAGGGAGAGGGGAGCAACGAGGGTGGGACAAGAGGCCTGGAGGGAGAAGGGAGCAACCAGGGAGGGATGAGAGGCCTGGAGGGAGAGGAGAACAGCAGAGGAGGTAGGAGAGGTGTAGAGGGAGAAGAGAGCAGCTTGGGAGGGTGAGAAGCCTGGTGGGAGAGGAGAGCAATGAGGGAGGGACAAGCGGGTAATTATTCATCAAACAATCTTCCCTTTGCAACATGAAGCAGCACAGACAAGTGAAGCTGACTCGAGCTGCCCAATTAGAAGGCAACAAATGCTAGTGACAATGAAGCCAGTGAATGATAGGCAATGGGTGGGCACCAAGTCCCTTGTTGAACACAATATCTCTTGAAAGCGAGAGCGCATGCTCTGATGCAGGCGAGACCTAAACATTATTTGAATAGAAACAAATGCCTATGTTCCTTATGTGCTGAAGATCAAATGTAATAAGATTGCTTGTACAGTGTATTAAAATTCCCTATTATAAAAAAGTTGGTACTTCTAAACAGTAATTTATTGGAACTGGCCATGTCACTATGAGTGTGATTAAAACCCTTCAGTATTAATGAAACTCCAGTATTCACAGTGCAGATTCAAAGGATTCCATTGACATATGGTCCAGGAACCGTGGAAGTTAGGGCCACTCTCCTGTGTTAAGTTTTTTTTAGGTAAAATGGCTAAGGGTTTGGACAAGGGAGAAAATGGTGCTGTTCTATTCTGGAAATCGAGTTGGGTTTCTAGAAATGAAGGTTGTAACAAAGTGTGGATACAATAATTAAGGCAGCAAGTGGTCCTACTGTGCCAAATTATTTTATTTATGTGGCAAACTATATGCTGTTCTGAAATATCCAGATGCATTTATGTGCTCCTCGCTGTATTCCAGTCCCAGGTGATTTTGCCCCAGAATTGATGCTTATGAAACAAAACACCAGACTACAACCCCCACAGTGCAAAAATGGATGTCCCAAATGACTCATATTTCGGGATGATAGACATTTGGGCAAAGTATTATTTATGGGACAAGACCATGTATCCACAATCTATAAATGCACGATGCAGTTAAAATCGTCTCAGGGCCATGGAGCATTAACTTATGAAGGAGTGGCCTGAAATATTCAGCAAAGACAGGTCTTATTCAGAATCACGTGGTTCATAGTAAACGAAAGCCATCTACCACATGGTATTATTGACAATGGGCGGTGTCCTCGGGTAGGCGGACTACAGACAAGCCGCTAGGAACAGCTAGCTCATTGCAACAGACATAATTAAGTTTCATTACACAGAACTGTCGACTGCCATTTATTTCCCAACGTTTCCCAATCATTAATTTAAGTAACTTATGTGCCATTATGATTACGCCCATGCTTGTTTATACCCATATTAGTATAGAGTGAATTTCCACGTGTGCCTTAAGTTTAGAATGCTGATGAATGTTCTAGCGTTCAATAAATAGGCTACACCACGCATTCACTTTCAATCTTAAAAAACCTTTAACATAAGGTGGTTTAGGAGTACATCGGGGATTTCTATATTAATAGTAATTTGGCTTCAGAATTTTGCGAAAAAGCAAACGAGTAGCGTTGTTGACTAATTGTCAGCAGTACACCATGTTTCTAGTGCCAGACTTTCATTTTGCAAACCACTGCAATCCGGAACTTCGGCCCAGCGCAAGAATGCATTTGTTTGCTAAACGAAAGGCTAGGAAAATAAATGAAACCAGGTAAATTG
The DNA here is from genome assembly GCA_963921515.1 of Calotriton arnoldi. Taxonomy (NCBI): domain Eukaryota; kingdom Metazoa; phylum Chordata; class Amphibia; order Caudata; family Salamandridae; genus Calotriton; species Calotriton arnoldi. The sequence goes on along the minus strand of CAWUFW010004346.1, from coordinate 120,554 downwards.
GTGTCAGTGAATCCGCGAGACAAACAGACGAACCGCCAGGAGAGCCAGGGAGCCAAGAGATATATGGGGGAAATAACTTGTTGGACTCCTCCTTGAAGGCATACGATAAACAACGACAGACAGTGGATTGAGAAAATAAGGCACAAAGGAAGAGAAGGCATGGCAAAAGTGGCGGCCTACGTGTTACATTTGTTGAAGTTCAATTAGGAAACGTTACAAATACACACAGAAACACTTAAGACAAAATTATAGTTGCAGTTTTTCACATGGCTCAACTTTACATTGCACAAGCAGCAAAACGCCTAGGTCCTAGTAAAACACATATCCCTAATTGCTCGACTGAACTCACGGCGATGAGTAACAGGACGTCTTGGAACTTGTGGGTTATTATCTTGCATGCCAGTGCATATTGCACTTGTGAATGTACCGCCCCTCCCAAGTAACCTGTCAACCTCCTCCAGTCAATACTAAATAAACCCAAGATGACTTTCCTTCTCCTAACGCAGTCTCTTATCGTACTCTTTTCTCTATATGTGCACCGTACTAGGTAGATTTGCACGCTGTAAATTAAATAACTACACACAAGTGTGAGTTGAAGGCTAAGGTTATGTCATGGGAGTTGAAGTCCCTAATTCTGGAGGAGTGCGAGGGAATACTCTATAAGACTGGACGCTCCTTGTCGCCCTGCATATAGGAGTGGAAGCTTTAAGTTACTTGTTTTCTGCATTCGGGTTGCAGATAAAGGTTATTGGGGATGTCCGTAACGTTGTTGTGAATGAATGAAAGAAGTTCGTGTCATTGTGGTTGTGCGAGGTTCCGGAAGGTCATGTTACTGACTGTGTGAAGGGAAACCTCTGAATTTGTACATTGGGTAGTGGAACCCCGGCCGACGGCCATGCTACCAGAGTGTGAACAGAAACGAGTGTACTCTTGCACGTCAATTAAGTCTCATCTTATTGTGCATATGAAAACGGAACCAATGGAAGCGGGGGACCACGTAATTGTTTAAACTCGAGTTATAGTATGAGCCAAACACGCCACACACCGTGCACCGACCCCCCTCAGCGCTCCTGGTACCTTGCTGCCGGACCGCTGCAGATCTCTATGCCCCCTGCTGACTCCACGCAGTTCCCTGCTGGCCTCCTTCCTTGCAGGCTCCTCGGTCCTTGGTCTTCGCTGCTCCTCGTTCCGCCCGCGCCCGCGTCTCATGGGCTCGCAGCCTCGCGGATGAAGTCGGATGGAATTGGGCAGTCAGGGCAGGTTTGAGCGCCGAGACTCGGGCGCTGAGAGTCAGAGCCGGCAGCCTCTCTCCTCCGTGGATTCTGTTTCCGGTTCCTTCCGGTTGCTTCTGATCACATTGAAGATGGCGTAAGAGGCAAAAGAAGCAAGTCGCGTTATAGTGTTCGCGACTACAATACAGTTTTACTGTGCACGTGTGTGTGTACAATCCCGTCACTCTGCAACTGTAAATAAAGCCTGTGCTCACGTTATTTACGTGAGAGGAGGTCTACGGATATCATGGTTTCTCTTGGTTCATATCTTGTGACGTAGGGTGAGGGAGCGCACTGACGCAGTTCATCTCGAACGAGAAACCCATGAGAACAAGCACTGAAAACGGGAGTGCGGGCGGGCGCGAGAAAGCGCGAGCACGACCGGGAGTGCACAGGAGGGGAGTGGGGGGGGCCAAGAAGTCACGGACTGCGGGAGGGGCGGGGGGTAGGAAGGGACGGGAAGAAAGTAGTCTGTGCTGTGAAGGGGCCAGTAGCCATGAAAGGATACAAATGACTGACATGGCTGTTACGGGGAGGGACTAACAAGCTTAAAACCAATCGGAAGGCAACATTTATAACCTCAGCCAATGAAGAAGATGGGCCGGAGAGTGGGTGGAGCTTTTACGAAGCTTCCACACTATAGTGTATACTGCATGCCTCGCAAAGCGATGGCAGCGCATTCGCGCTGCAACGCTAGGCAAGACCTAAAAAAGGGTATAACCAAGATGAGCAATAAGGGCAACAGCCACGCTGTATGAAAAGACTAGGGGCAGCCTGTACCTTAATTGACGGATACTCTGTCATCATGAATGGTGTACACCTCAGGACAGTGAAAGGTAAAACGAACAATTTACTCACATGGGACCCAGCCGGGCACTGCACATGTGGTGAAAATAAAATGAACAATAATTGATAATATAAAGAGCCAATGGTCATATTGTGCTGGATTATACATAGCGAGCACTGAGAAAGCAATTGAAAAATGACTTACCCCAGCGAGGGGAGGGGGAGATGACAGGGAAGCTGAACTGCACAAAGTGCAGCTCGAATTGTAAAGGCAAAGAACCACGACAGTCCGTGTAGTCCTATGTGGCCTCTGTGGAGGACAACAATATATTGCTAGTATTAAGGTGGCATACTTGTGATAGAGCTCGGTAAAGAAATAAATATATATGTTGAAAACATATTTACCAGGCGAGAGGATAACTTTCCAAATAATTACTCCTCCTTGTCTGTCGTTCTCCCGGGTATTGATACCACGTCTTGCCTTTGGCCTTGCCACCTCTGTCTAAAAAAGGCTGACCTGGGTGGTTATCTGAGCGACTTGTTCCGGGTTATGCGTCCGAGTCTTCAGACCCCCCAGATGATTCTGAGAAAGTAATCGGTTGATTTCTTCTAAATCTACCCCACTTATATTGTTTATTCTGTGCACCTAGTGAGGTGTAGTAATCCTCCTTAAGATAGTGGTAAGCTTTCTTTTGAAAAGTTTTTTATATCTTTGGTGACATGTGTCTGCTTTTTTTCTTTAGCTCAAAGGAATTAAAGTTCTCTATGGTTTTGTTTAGTTTGTCTAGCAGTGCCTTGGCTTCAGATATTCCATCACCTCCTAGAAGTTCTTTTTCTAATTCTTCTATTTCTTTTAGCTCAGCTTTTGCATGCTCTACCTGCACGCGCTGCTGACTTCCAGAGCCAGAATTTTTGATGTAGAACAGAGGTAAGAGGCCCTCATGACCCGCAGTGTATAAGAAACCATTTTCACAAATGAGTTAGCTGTTAAATCTTCCACATTGCATTTTAGGCACACAGATTGACGTGACCTTCCTATTACCATCCCGTTGCCCTCGGCCCGTAGACACTCAAAGACGCTACCTGAGTCAGAGGCCTCAGTAATTATTTGGAAAGTGATCCTCTCGCCTGGTAAATATGTTTTCAACATATATATTTATTTCTTTACCGAGCTCTATCACGAGTATGCCACCTTAATACTAGCAATATATTGTTATCCTCCACAGAGGCCACATAGGACTACACGGACTGTCGTGGTTCTTTGCCTTTACAATTCGAGCTGCACTTTGTGCAGTTCAGCTTCCCTGTCATCTCCCGCTCCCCTCGCTGGGGTAAGTCATTTTTCAATTGCTTTCTCAGTGCTCGCTATGTATAATCCAGCACAATATGACCATTGGCTCTTTATATTATCAATTATTCTTCATTTTATTTTTACCACATGTGCAGTGCTCGGCTGGGTCCCATGTGAGTAAATTGTTCGTTTTACCTTTCACTGTCCTGAGGTGTACACCACTCACGATGACAGAGTATCCATCAATTCAGGTACAGGCCGCCCCTAGTCTTTTCATACAGTGTGGCTGTTGCCCTTATGGCTCATCTTGGTTATACCATTTTTCTTTTATTGTAGATGTCCCTATATCGTTAGGTCCTGAAGAGACCCCTCATCCACATAGGGGTCGAAATGCCATCGACGAAAATAAAGCGAACCATTCTTACCACAGATTTCCTTGGATGGTCAACTTTAAATATTTGTTGGAAACCATATGTATATGTCACATATATGTCACTAATTGTTTTAGGTTCCATGTTCACTGGTGTCACAATGCACTGTTCATTTGAATAACTGTCTTTATACTTATATAAACAACTATTGTTTATACCCAATATTGAGTTGTGTATGGTTCTTCTCCTTTGGATATTGACTTAACCCATTTTTTGCATTGCGATTGCGCATATAAATATTAGCATTTTCTGTAGATCTTACTTGTGCCACAGGAACCACTGTTTCTGTTCATATTACAGGAAGAAAATGAAGCGCCACCAGGAACTTGCTGTAAAGATCGGCAGGGAAAATCCAATAACAAATAGATCAAAAGAACATCACTCCTTGTGGTCTGGTGATCGAGCTGGAGAGGAGGAACTGCTCAGAGAATGAATGTGGCTTATGATGTCTTGTTTGACTTGGGAAGACTCGAGTTCCTGCATGCGGCGTTTGGATCTAAGCGGCAGGACTGTGGACCAAATTGGGCGGAGGGGCCCATCCCGGCGTTCCCGTGGTGACAACAGGTCCTCTCCCTGAGGCTCCGAAGGAAGCTGCAAGAGCTGTTGGGCTTCTCTCAAGGACCGTAGGACACGTCGTTTGCCCTCCCAGACAAACATCAGAGCACAGGGGTGGCCCCATTGGTACTTAATGCGCCGGAGCGTGGCCGGGGCCAAGTCCTGGAATATTTGAATTGAGAGCCCATTATACGAAACAGATTTGATCCCTTGGACTTTTTTCAAGATGGCTTCCTTGTCGGTAAAGTAGTGAACTCTGGTAAGGATGTCCAGGATGAAGTCAGGCCGATTGCGAGGGGCATAGACTCGATGAGCTCTATCAAGCAGGGGCGGCGCAGCGTCTTTGTTCTCCCTGATAGCCTGAAGGAGCTCCGCCATGTACGCCATAATGTCTTTTCCTTCTGTCCCCAATGGGACCCCCCTAATACGCAGGTTGTTTCGCCTACTGCGATTTTCAAGGTCCGCTTGTTTCAGCTGTAGGGTGATATTCTGCTCTTCAATTTCCGTCAGTTTTTTCCACAGGTTTTCTTGGTCCTCTGCCCTGGTGTCCATGGTGCGTTCGAGGTCGTCCACTCTGCCCCCGGTTTCTGTAACCTCCCGGCGGATATCCTGCATCCCAGCTTTAAAGTCCTGCTTAAGGGATCCAATTTCATCCTTGTTTTCCTGCAAAAAGGACGCCATGAATGCCTGGGTGATTGGCACTTCCGAGGAGGGTTTCCCTGACGCCGGTATGGAGGAGTTAGAATCTTCCTGAAACTGCGAGTTTGCTTTAGACCAAAGGGACGTTACTGGGTTGTCCCGCGACGCGGCGGGCTCAGCATCCTTATTTGCTTTGTTTTTTGGAGGCATGACGGAATGGTATGTAGAGACCACAGTCCCAACCGTAGGCAAGAGTCAGCCCCAAGGCAAAGTGAAAGGGTGATTAAGAGCGCAGGTGTGGTAATTCCTTCTCTATGTGATCAGATTGGACTTGGGTTTGATCCAGGAGAAGCTGGACGTCCAACAGCTCCCAACTTGCCCCTAGCCGACCACCCTACTGCAAGTATATGCCAGACGGGGTCCTCGTGATCCACAACAGGGCTCGCGAAGCGGGGGATAGTTTGAGGGTCCCCTCCGTTCCCAAGCTCACAGCGTCAGGCCCAGAGTCAAAAAGAAGAAGAGGAAAGGGGGCTCTCGCCTCTCGCAGGGGGGCTACAAAATCCCAGATGCAGTCTATCGGTACTTTCCGTGTCTCTCAGGCCACAAAATGGCAGTGGGAGGCCGTGCTTCCAAGAACCCCCTATACAGTCAGGCCCAGGGTGACGCGGGGCTCTCCCACTGCTCAACGGGTTCGCCCCAGCCCATTCGGACCACAAGACTCATGGTGTGTTACTTGGTCTGTAGGCCACCACTACACCATCCAGATCTGGAAGGCCGGGCCCAGCCACAGCATCAGCAGGGGACTCGTGGGGGATCAGGGCACCATTGAACCGTTCCCGGTATGTAGGAGGCCACAGGGGGTAAGCGCTGATTTCAGGGCCACTCCAGTGCGCTAACCCCCGACTGGGACGTTCCAGGCTCAGGCCCGCAGTTCAGGGCACGATTGCGCTATAGGGCCTATCCCCCAAAATGGGGGTAGAGAAGGCCTGCAGGGAAGCCACCAGAGTTCGCAAGCTCAGAGGCATGGCAGGATCTCCCACAACCTGCCAGGGGCTCTTCGCGACGCCACCACCTCTAGGCCAAGCGCCCCGCCCCGGCCAGCAGCTCCAGGGGCAGGGAACAGCAGCAGCGCCAGAATGCAGAGAAAGTGAGGGGCGCCGACTCCGATGTCCAACACGTCCCCGGGAGGTAAATGCCGACCCGGGGACCTCCCCGGCGTGATAACCTCTCACCTATGCAGTCCAGGCCCAAGGTCTTGGCTCAGCAGCTCTTCCCACTATAGGGCTCGTCTCTCCAAATGGCGGCCTACACGATCTCTGTGGGAGGCTTCAGCGCTCCCCGTCCGTCAGGCACAACCAGCAGCACCAGGATGCAACAGGGGCGAGAGGCTCCTCCACCTGGCCCCCAGTGTCCAGGAGGCTTCGAGGGATAGGCGCCGATTCCGGGAGCCGCTCCGTCGCGGCACCCCTTCACCTGCACACTTCAGGTCTGGACTCATGGCTCAGCAGTCCTTCACGCTGCAGGGCCCGTCTCCTCAAAATGGCGGCGGGAGCAATCTGCCAGAGAAGCTGTCGGGGCTCTCCGGCCGTCGGGCACAACCGAGTCTCCCCGAGCGGGCAGAAACTCCCCACAGTGCCACTGCTTGTAGGCAAAGCTCCCTGCCCCAGTTAGCAGACCCGGTGGCAGGGAACAACAGCAATATCGGGACGCGGTGGAGCAGAGACCCGGAGTCGTGCGTCTCACTCCATCCGCGTCTTGGCCACGCCCCCCCTTCACTACTTTTTAGAATGTTATTTGGTGCTGGCAACTGTCTAGTTTCCATTATCCTTGAATGATTTGCACTATACCAATAGTCATTATTTGGCAATAGCAGGGTGCTAGCTCCTGTCATCCTAGCCCCTAGATTATAAATGCCAGGTTTATGTAGGAGCCGGCTTCCAATCGTGACCAGGTGCCCAGTTTCCCTGTTAGACTCTGGCATAGAAGCGCTCTGTACCAACCTGCTCACTATTCCCCTTAAAGGCTACTCACACTCTGTATTTTAACTAGGTGGAATATCAGACTTTAAGGAGTTCCCATGTCCCTTGTCCTCACAGTTGCTTTTTCCTGCGTTATTAGGGTCAGCTGCAACTGTTGTCAGGTGCTTCACCACATTAATTGAGTTTGATATCATTGACTTGAAACCCCTTATCTCTGCTCTCATCTCCTTAATAACTTTAGATCTTGGTCTAGATGGGCAACAGACTGATCTGTCAGAACATTTTGGCTACCCTTCTCGGTAGGAAACTCAGGGTTAACTGGAGTTCTTGTTTGTACTTCAAGGGGCAGGAAATGACTTCTGCACACTATAGTTGGCTTGAAGGAGGATTCTCACAGTGAATCTAGATGGTTTGAATCACCGGTGGAAGTAGATGGGGTAGCTTCTGAGGCAGAAGTTTCCCTAATTAGTGAGTTACAAACTACCTTCTTTTTTAACAAGTTCTGGAGTGTGTATGGAGTTTGTTTCTGCTTCCTATTTGATGCCCCTTGAGCCCAATAATGGATTTGACCTCTTCTATGAATAGATCTATTTCATTAAGAGTGTAATTTTTAGATATTTTTTGTCAGCTTGCTGTGTTTAATTGCTCCTTGAGCAGAGTCAGTAGCTTTACGTTTCCCCATGTCGCAAAGGAGCATGTACATTTTAATGTTTCAATGTTCATATCTAAATAACTAACATATACATTGCAAGAAGGAGGACATGTAAAAGAGGAAAAAATAATATTTTAATATTTATACCGATGACCATTGGCCGTGAGCAGTGGGGGTTGTCCACAGGACCATGTCTGTTGGCATCCCCGTGCCTATCCCACCATGACCACCTAACACCCTAATTGCTCAACATTCAGCCCTTCACAGCAAAGGTCTATTGTTCAATGATGTTCAGTGTCCAGCTCTCCGCAAGTGACCTACCTTCACTGTGAACATCCTTTGGGTAAAAAAACAATGACATACATTAACAGTGCGTCACTTTTGAAATATCCAATTTCTTTTGCATCTTTCAAACGCTTACAGTCAAGCTTATAAGAGTCCAGCCATCTACTTAGGTATTACCTCTCCTTCACACGTTCACAGAGCCTGTAGCACACAGTCACGATCATTGTTTGATCTCATTAGTAATTTCAACAATGTTGCTATTTAAATATAATCAGTGATGTCATCATTTATGCATTTAACACTATCTTCTGTCACATTCCAACAGCCAACTATAACATCACTTTAACTGTTGTTTTTTTCAATTAATATATATGTATATTTATATAATCAAGGTATGTAGATGTAGTAAATCTACACTTTTGTACTTTCCTATTTATACCTACCTTCATGATATAGTGGCAGTCGATATTCTGGAAAACATATTTCGGCAGGACAATATTTCAACTCGATAAGGTGATTGAATATAGCTAGTTTTGCGTGTACTGTGAGTTTTTTTTTAAGGTATTGAGTTGAAAAGAAATGTGATGCTCCTATAAAGGGATGAGTGTAAGAGTAGTGTTTTAGCACATATTATTCTCATGTGTGTCTCCATCTTGCATTTATGTTAAGTCATGTAAAGTCATGTCATTGTGCTCATCTTTCGGTTAAATCAAAATGGAATATTCGCTGGGAGTTGTAAGGTGGGCCTACTGGAATGCTCTTGTGTGACGTGTTTGGGGTAACAGGCATGAAAGAAATACACACTGACACTGTGTAATAGAGTTGGGCTGAATGACCACGAACGGCCACTCCCCTTTTATTTATCGCCTTGGGCCATGCCTGGCACGAGCGCATGGGTGCGACATATCCAGCTCACGCCGGGTAGACAACAGGACCGCTGACCTGTTACAGGAGGGAAGACTTTCTTGGAAAGCAATGTTGTTGCTCGTTTTTGCAAAAAGGGGGCTGCTGCCACACAACCTGACTCCTAATTGAAGATCTAAACATCAACCTCTTCAAAATCAAGGAAAGAAGACCCCGTGGGGGACTGGGAACTAACTCCTATTGACCAAAATGGGGCTTCCCTCATTTGTTGCCGGGAAACTCTCTGCAAAACATGATTAGCACCGTGCTGCCTGCTTAGAGATGACACAACTCAGCTCAAAGAGGGACGGATCTTCCGTGTCTGGCTGTTGGGCGAGAGTCCTTCCGGGCTCTGAAGAGCCTGATTAATAAATCACCTTCAAGCCCCTTAAAATGTTGGCATTCTGCAGGGGTCTCTCATGCAGTGAACCTTCTAAATGTATTTTTATCTTTTGTTTTACTTAAATGTAGGTCCCTGTATAAAAGTCAGTGGGAAGTAGCTCCGTGTACGTGGTATATTCCTACATTCACCGAGACACGGATGTGATAGCTCACTCACTGATCATATGCCGAACTTTCCAGATGACAATTGGAAAGTAGTGGAGGACCATCCTAAAGATAAAGTGCAGGAGGTGCTCCGTCAGTAGTCTCCATGAGTATATTTGTCCTCACTTTGCCTGGCTCGATGAGACCCTTGGAGATGAGAAGTTCAGAGCAAGACAACGCAAATATATCTGGCAAAAACTTTAAATGGAGGCAATTATTCGGATAAAAATCTAGTGAAAGGCCTGAAAGGATGCTGTTGTACTTGTATTATGGAAGCAAAGAAATCACCCAAGAAAGTTTGATGTACTTAAATTCCTCATGAATCTGAGTGGCATAGATGCAACTATTAGAGGTTTTCTGTGAGTACTTGGCTTCTTTTTACAAACTAGGATTCTCAACATCCATAGAGGCAGAACAGCAGGTCAAATGATAGCAATTGCTTTGTACGTTTCCCCTCACAGGAAACAGGAGCCCTGGTGGTCAGCCTCTGGTATGTTATGTGTATTTGTACAGCACACTATCACTTGCGAGGGTATCCTGGCACTGAGCCTCTATCACAAATAGGTGGGAAAAAATGTAAATGACATTTGTCTGTCCCGAGAATCCAAATCACTGGCATTAACCTCACTTGACGCAGGTCTACTGATTGCTGGAAGGCCGGGATTGCGTCACCTTGTTTCAGACATTTACACTGTACCCTAGTGATGTAGGAAATATCTTCCAACAACACTACTGCCCCCCACCACCAACCAGGTAAACTGTTGAAAACAGCGCTTCTCTTTTGCAGAATTCGGATATAATTGTTTGGGTTTCACCTGAAAAAATTGACATATGGATTCTTCTACTGGGAACTAAGAGCTATTATAGGGGAGGATGATATGACTGGAGTGGCCCTTTTGGATCTCACGGTTTATTCCTTCTGCTAGAGTGCCTAAAGGAAGCAGGAATGGAGAGTGTCATTCTCCAGTGGTTCCCACCTTTTTGGAAAGTCCCTTACACAATCCAAAAATACAACTGTCTCCCTAGAGGCAATGTAAGGTTTCTGTCTGACTAAAATGTAAACCTGTATCCTAGCTGAAGAGATCCAGCATATTATCCTCTTGCATAGTCAGTCTCTGGTGTTCGTGAGTAATTTACGCACTCATATGGAGTCACTACTGTAGCGTCCTCCCCATCCTAGGAGAATGCAAATGAATACTTCACACATGGAACTCTGTAACAGACGTCTTTATTCTTCAGCATACGATCACACACTGCACTCTGATTATGTCATAACCATCAATAACCACATCTTGACACCTCCCAGCAGGGCCGGCTCTAGGGCGGTGCAACCGCTGCCACCTCACTGGGTGCTGACTTTGGGTGGGGCTGTTGTGTTTGCAAGTTTATATTGGTTTTAAAAGCACCTGCTGCTGCGTTCCTTGCCTCCAGCAATTTCCAGGCAACAATAAAATGTCAAGATAACGCTGGTGATTAATGGTCTTCCTGGAGCGAGATCGGAGTTTTGTCTAGTTGAGGTTTTGACTGATCGTAAAATAGCACAGAGGATTAATATACCTGCTGCAAGAAGGTATAGATCAAAGCATAGGTTAATGTAAAGGGTTAATTTGGGTAGAAATCGATTCTTATTATAAAAGAGAACCCCCAACCATGGTGTTATGCTTAAATTCTTAGTTTGCGCTTGTCCAGACCAAGTACTTAAACTATCCTGCTTACCAGTATGGATGACATGTCACTCCTACAACCTTGGGGTCCTCTGGCATTTGTAACATTTCCTATATTCTGATTTACACATGTATGATTGATTATCTCTGTGTAATGTGTGTGATTCAAAGTGCTCTGACACCCTACACGAAAAAAGTTTAAAAAAAACACTTACCTGTGACGGCCCCTCTCCTCCGTCCTCTTTTGCCTGACTCTGGGCTGGCAGCAGGATGCAGGAAGCAGCAGGAAGCACCCTTCTCCCAACCTCCCACAATGCAATGTTGTGATTGGTCTGTTTGCTGTGGATCGGCGCTCAGCCAGGGAATGGGGGCCTGGGCATGTTCTCCATGCAGCAGCCTGCATGGAAAAATGCGAAGTGTGCATGAATGTTTGGCCGGCCAAACAGTCATGTGCACTTAGGAGTGGGCAAACCACTCCTGCCATGCTCCTCTGTCGTCGGAGCCGCCCCGCCCCAAACGCAAAGCTGCAGCAGAAGGAAACATAAAAGGATAATAACATGAGTTATTTTTATTTTATGAATGTATAAGGGAAGGGGGCTCTACCCAGTGTTAGTTTCATATAGTTGTGCACCCACCAGCCACCGAGCTATCCACTGGAGGTGTGCTGCAAGGTAGTAGGACTCGAAAGATGGAGCACCCAGCCCGCCCCGTCCCACAGGTAGCTGTAGTTTTGTAAGGGCCGCGCACAGTCGCCTACCATCCCACAGCAAATCTCCCAGCATCTGATCCAGATCCAGGAAGAACCGCTGGTGGGGAAATACTGGTACATTGACAAAGTAGTATAAGAGGGGAGGGAGGACTATAATTTTGGAAAGACCAAACTTGCCCATGAGGGCAAGTGGCTGCTGCTGCCAGAAATGCGTTTAGGATTTGAGGGCCATAAATGCCCTTCAAACACTGCCTTCAAATAGGTCCTGCTGCGAGTGATATAACCGAAGGTCGAGGTACTGGACCACCGCCATCGTTCATGCTGACGGCTCTCCATCCAAGCATATGGCCTGAGGTGGGGCGTCTTGCCGGAGTGGGAAGGCACATGACTTTCCCCAATTCACTCGAAGGGCTGCAGCCTCCTCAAAGCCCCAGAAGTGCTTACAGATTGACGTTATGTCTGCTGATGCATTCCTAAGGTAGAGTAATAGGTCGCCTTTGTATAGCGACATGGCATGAGTGGTGGCACCTATGGGGATGCCCCAGTGTTGGTCCTCCAGTCAGAGATGGTGGGCCAATGACTCCATAGCAATTGCAAAAAGGATCAGGGATAGGGGGCATCCCTGCCATGTACCGAAACCGATAGCGAAGGGGGTGAGATCAGGCATCCCATGTATGCTCGGGAGATTGAGTTAGTATACCGCAACCTTGTATATGTCAGAAGGTGCCGGATGAGGCCTGGTAGTGCTACCCATAGAACCTCAAAGAGGTAATCACAAGACAGGGAATCGAAGGTCTTCTCGAGGTCCAATATAAGGCATGCCACCTGTTGATAGCATAATGATGCCTGGTCCATGACATGGAAGAGCCACCTCATGTTATTTGACGTACTATGGCCATGGATGAAGCCATTTTGATCTAGGTGGAAGATGATGGATAACACCTGTAAATACCGCTCAGCGAGTACCTCGTCAAGTATCTTATAGTCTGCGCCCAAGGGGGCTGTGGAGCGATATGAGGAGAAATGTATGGGATCCCTATCTGGCTTCAAGAGACTCCTGAAGGGAGGCGGGCAGCGTGCCAGTGGTCAGCACCTCGTTATAAACTTCAACCAGCCTGGGAGCAAGGTGAGCTGATAAACGATCAAAGTGCTCTATAGGGAGGCCATCTAACCCAGGTGTCTTGTTACAGGCTAGGTTGTGTATCGCTTTCTTCACCTTGGCTAATGTAATCCTCTCATTGAGCTCTTCACATTCAATGGCATTAATGGTAGGTAGGGGAGAGGGGCAAGGAAGCATGAAATCACGCCAGGAGGTGAAACAGGAGGCGCCCTGTGGAGTTCAGAGTAATAGGAGCTGAACACCTGTAGTATGGCCGACCGGGAACGCATGGTAAGACCTGCTTCTAAGGTTATTTCCTTTATTGGAAGGTATGAGTCTCCTGGCGGGCTAGCCATGCTAGCAGGCAGCTAGGTTTATACCCCGAGGTGTGGAGGCGGGCCGGATACTCTGCATAATTGTAACAGTGAAGGCGCTCCATCAGAGTGGTGTGCTTCGCTTTGGCATCGGACAAGGCTTGGCAAGCAGTGTTAGCTGGAAGGACACGATTATCAACAGAGGCTAGTGTTGTCTCAGCATCTTGAAGGTACCCGGTTAGTTCCCAGTGAACCCCGACTATATTCTGAATGCAGAAACCTCTTGTAACAACCTTAAAGAAGTCCCACTAGTAGCGGTGGAGTGGTTCTCAGTAAAGTATTGACTAATGTGTGTCAGTTGTGTATCAACGAAATATTGGATTGTCTAGTGTGTCCTTGGGTAACCACCAGGTGGAGACCAGGAGGTGTGGTGCTCCCCATGCCATGTGTGTGACATGGGCAGCATGGTCAGAGAGGACACGGACCAGGTTGTCCAAGTGTGTGAGTCATGGAAGAAGGGCTGGGGAACACAAAAAGCAGTCACAATGGACATGTAGGTTGTGGGTGACCAAATAGTGGGAATATAGGTGGATTTGCAGGTTGTGGGCCCTCAAAGGGTCAAGCAGGGGCCATTGCTGAGCCCATCGGGAAAATTGCTGAGAGTAATTGACATGTGTGGGCTAGAAGGAGCAGGGGTGGGAAAGGTCAAGAGAGAGGTCCAAGGCATTATTGTAATCTCCTCTTGGTATCCAGGGGATATCCACCCATTGAGCCAAGACTCCGGACAGGGTGGCCCAAAATGCAACCTGCTCTTTGTTTGGGGCATAAATGCACCCCAGGAGGATGGGTTCATTGTCTAACCAGACCTCCTCAAAAAAATAGCGTCCCTCTTTAATAAAGACCATATTGTGGCCGTGGAAGGGCGTACCTGGATGGATCTGGAGCAGGGTACCCTGAGCAAAGGCAGAGCATGTCGTGCCATAGATCATGCCCCTTCAGCATTTACAGAGTCACTGGAGTTTACCATCAGTGAGATGGTCTTCCTGCAGGAAACTAATGTGGGACTGTTGTCATTTAATATAGCAGTACACCAAATAATGGCAGCCTGCTGAGTGCATCTCCTGCATGTTTAGTGTTAGGAATCTGGGGCCTGATTCACAGAACTAACGTCAAAAACGTAAAGTTAGTACTTTTTGGTATTCACAGAATATACTTACTCATTTTGGTATTCACAGAAGGCACTTACTCATTTCGGTATTCACAGAAGTTAGTAGTCCTAACTTTAGGACTCCTAAATGCCTTCTGTGAATACCGAAAGTCTTAAAGTTAGGATTTTTCTCAGTTTAGGAGTAGTAAAGTTAGTAGTCCTAACTTTAGGACTCCTAAATGCCTTCTGTGAATACTGAAAGTCTTAAAGTTAGGATTTTTCTCAGTTTAGGAGTAGTAAAGTTAGGACTCCTAACTTTACTACTCCTAAACTTAGAAAAATCCTAACTTTAAGACTTTCGGTATTCACAGAAGGCATTTAGGAGTCCTAAAGTTAGGAGTCCTAACTTACTACTCCTAAACTGAGAAAAATCCTAACTTTAAGACTTTCGGTATTCACAGAAGGCATTTAGGAGTCCTAAAGTTAGGAGTCCTAACTTTACTACTCCTAAACTGAGAAAAATCCTAACTTTAAGACTTTCGGTATTCACAGAAGGCATTTAGGAGTCCTAAAGTTAGGACAACTAACTTCTGTGAATACCGAAATGAGTAAGTGCCTTCTGTGAATACCAAAATGAGTAAGTGTATTCTGTGAATACCAAAAAGTACTAACTTTACGTTTTTGACGTAAGTTAGTTCTGTGAATCAGGCCCCTGGTGGTTGGTTGGGATGCTATGAGGTAATGTCCAGTGTGCATGCCGAAGGGGGAAAGGGCAAGAGAGGGTTATCCATCCCCAGTGTCTACCCCAGCCCAGGGGCGGGGAAGACGGTGTGCTTCGCGCGCTGTGGGGAAAACAACCATGGTTAGCAAACAACAGAGCTCAAACAAGAACACAAGCCTGCAGCCAGTTGCTCCATACCTAAAAAATCGTTCAAAATCCAGTATATGGATCAGGGGTAGTGGTAAATGACAACCATGTGTCAGAGGGAGGAGGGCGGTCAGCGGCAGGCAGACCAACCAAGTCATGGTTTAGTAGAGTAAAAATAAATCATTTTGGGCCTGCAAGAGAATAGAGTGTCAGTGTCTTGATACCCAAAGAGGGAGGTGACCCAGAGGTGGAAAATGCAGGAACCCACCGACCACAGGCCAGAGGTAGTGTCGGGGTTGGTCAGCAAGGCCAGCTCCCCGTACAGCGATCAGTGAGGTCAGGACAGAAGGGTATTAAAGTATAAGGGCCAGACAACATCCCTTTGTTCCCTGAGACGACTGATGCTGTGCCGTCCTCGCCAATGGCCGAGCTGGAGTCAGTGTCTGGAGGGGGCGAAGAGCGACGAAGGGCAAATGTTGTCACTATGTCCAATTGCTGAATCTGCCTCAGTTCCTGTTTCACGGGCCCCTGGGAGCTCCCCCAGACTTGTTGTGTGCCCGATCTCGCCTACCCGGCCGGGATGTATTGTTCCTATCCGCCAGGGGGCAATGGCTGCCCTCGAAATGGGTCTCCACCCAGACCCAAGCCATGGCTGGTTCTGTGAAGAAGTGAGTCTGTTGTGTATGAATGACCTTTAGTCTCGCTGGTTCGAGCAGGGAAAATTGGTTGTGAAGGTCATGAAGGCGGCACTACACACTGAGAAAAGAGGAACAATGATGCTGGAACAACATGGTACAATCAGGGGAAATTGTAATCAGGCAATTTTCATATTCGACTGGGACTGCCAGTCTAGCCACCTGCAGGATAGCATCTTTATCCTTATAATGGAGTAGTTTGGTGACCACGGGGTGAGGGAGGGCTCCCGGTGTGGGGTGGCAGGCCGACACATGATGTTGCAGTCACTGCACTCTGTCGAGGAGGTCCTGCGTGCATTATTCTTGTTCCGCTAACCGTGCCGCATGTCCTCAATGTGGCGTTCCATATCTGTAACCCCAGTGGCCAGTTTCCGCTGGTCCTTGCATAGTTTGAACTCGACTTGTAGCTCCATTATTCTGGATTCGATTGAGGTACACAATGTCTCTACCGCAGACAGAATAGCATCCAGTTTGGCTGAGAAGTCTTGAGACCGGGTGGACTGTGGGCTGTCCAATGCCGGGCGGTCAAGAGATCGGGGCACCGGCCAAGGCAGCCAGGACTGGCCCTTGGATGATTTCTGTCTGCCCATGTCTGTGGATGGTTACAGCGTGGGGGTGCCACTCAATTCAAAGCAAGATAATAAGTACTGCCGTCCTTCAAGTAGGTGATCCACTGGGGGGATCAAGGAGAACCAGTGTACGTAACTTGTCAAGTGCGAAGCCCATCAGCAGGGTCGCCGGGTGGTGGGTGGGTCCCACCTCTTTACCTGGGCTCAAGATGCTGCAGTACACAGAGGGACCTCAAAGAGCACCGCGGGGCAGAAAACAGCAGCAGTCCAGGAAGAGTCAAGTCCTGGAAATGCTCACCGGAAAAAATCTTATCAGAAGTTTGGGACAGAGGTGGGAGATCCTCACACTCACCACCTGTTGCCAAGTGCGTCCTACTAACTCCTGTGCTGATACGCCCCTGTGGGGTCCAGGGTTGTTGGTCACGGCACCAGTCTCACAACCCGCTCCAGAGTCACAGCATGTTCCCAGTGACGATGAGTCCAGGTGTGGCAACGTGGGCTGTGCACAGGGGCTGGGGCATCTAGAATACACCCATTCGGGCCAGGGGCCCCCAAGGGAATTACTGTACCTCGCATCTCTGAAGGGGGGAAGCCAGCACTCCGATCCATGTGCTGATCGCTTGCCAAATGGGTTTCACCGTTGGCCCAGAAGAGTCAAGGAATATGAGCCCCAGGGGCCTTGAGCAATAGTGGCAGCCTAGGGGCACCCTGGTAGGACACAGAGGCAACAGAAACTCCGATGCGCCCCGCTGCTCCCACGATCCGGGAAGCAGGAATACTGTCCCACATGCTGAATGCATGCAGAATGGAGTACTCTGCAACATTGAGCGTCGCAGAGGGAATGATCCCTGCAGGTTGGGGGCCCAGTCACGGAGTCATGGAACCACCGACACATGCAGCTCTGCCATTTGGGCTCAGCAGCCCAGCCAGAATGCGTAGCCGCTCCCGAGGGGGAGTGAGGGCATATGTTGCTCCTCAGCAGTTTGGGCACTGGACCACGGAGGGCCTGTCCAGCAGTGAGATAACAAGGGGAAGGTTGATCCCTTCTCGCAATGGTGTGGAGCAGGCCGCCAAAGTCGGCAAGACCTGCAAATCAGAAGCATGGCCACGGGGAGACAGGCCCGGTAGCATGCAGCATCCCTGCTGGTTGGATCCAGCAGACTCAGCCGATCCCCACAGTCACCTCTTCTACTGGGATCCCCCAGTAGTCTATGGATGGTAAAAGAGGCCCTGGTTGCCAGGATTCTGCTAGATTTTACTGCCTGCTGGCCCAGAGCTATCTCAACAGATGTCCTCCATCTTCACTGGTTATGCCACACCCTTAAACTCCCTTTTTATTACATATAAGTCACCCCTAAGGTAGACCCTAGGTAGCCCATAGAGCAGGGTGCTTTGTAATCAAAAGGTAGGACATGTACTTTTAAGTTTTGCATGTCCGATAGTGAAAAACTACCAAATTAATTTTTCACTACTGTGAGTCCTACCTAGGCCTGGGCAGACCTCTTGGAGTTGCTGAAAAACTTCACCTAATTCCGCAGAGTTCTGCAGGAGTGCAGAGTATTGCTACGTCATCCCTCGCTGCTTGTAAAGAATATAAGGGCCTCTGTTTCACCAAATTTAATTCTATATTTCACTTACAGTGCCTGGCAAGAGGTTCTAATTATTGTTAGACTCCTAATTAGCATTTAGTCTTACATTACAACAACTGCAGAAAAATGGTGCCCGATCTCTAACAAGCAGTATTCACAGTGTGCAATTAATACCCCTGCGTCACTAATGGTAAACCCCCAGTCTCCTGCCGGGTGTGTTTAATCATTTTCCACTCATTCCAGATTGTTCCCATCAACTGCAATTCACCAGGTTCTAATCAGCTCCCTCCCATCAATAAAACACACACAGATCTGAGCACTGAAAATTATCTGCAATTTCAAAAAGTGCTTTGTGGCATTATTAGGCCACTGAACTGCACGGTAAATGAGTAAACATGGTCCATGCAACACTAAGTAGGGTGTGCCTGTTGGCACTGGTTAAGGGGCTAGATGTGCCAAGAAGTGCCAGTGGCGCTTAGCGATGAAGCGCATGTGTGGATGTCCTTAAGAGGACTCCCACTCACCCTTTAAGTTATCTCTAGTGGCCAGGGAGGTGGTGTCGGGTGGGGAACTGCTCCTAGCACTGGAGAGGAGCTCGAGTCCTGGCTGTAGGCTGTTACGGTGCTTCTTTTGCCTCCAGCTGCAAACATTGTGCCTCTTGTGCCCGCTGCCCTAATTTCCTCCAAGACCCCACGGTCGCGCCAACATCTGAAAAGCTCTGGTACACCCCCTGGCCGTGCGCTCCACGACTCCTGCCTCCTGCACGTACACTTCCCCATCAGCAGTTCAGTTCCTGTGGAATAGGTGACGACCGAGGCAGCCAAAGCTACCCTTCTTCGCCTTGCCACTCCGTGAGGTGAGTGCTGCTGCGGTCTCCTTTCCACAGTTCTTGGATGAGGTACAGCGGACCCGGGAGCTCCCAGGCATGGTCTCCTATGGCTCTCACCCTCCCTCGTGCTGCTCACAGGCTCAATTTCACCAAGCACTTCTGGGTAGAATGTTATGTTTGGGGCCGTGGACGGCCTGTCTCGGCCCAGGAGCTTATACACTGGGCTCACTGCCGCATTTCACTTCCAAGTCACTTAATCCTAATTAAACCGAGCCAAAAACAGATAGGCACAGACATGCGAGGCACGTCACCCTGGAATTTGCAACCATGCAAATTCATTAGAGGGGGGTAGGGTCCTGTAAACCCCACCATGCTGGGGATACAGAATTTTTTGCTGAACTCCAAACGGAGCTCCAAGTGGCAAAACTCTGCGCACTCCATTGGCAGAGTGGAGTTTACCACCCACCCCTAGTCCTACCTCTCTCATAGGTTAACATTGGGAATTTTTTATTACACTTATAAGCTGAAATTCCTAATTGAAAAGGAGTTGCTCTGTCATGTTTCATTTCATTGGAATGGTAATGATGAATCCTCTTTACTGGTAAAGATACATTTAGCACTACCCTTTTTAAAAATGCTACATTTTGAAAGATGGCATTTTTCTGCTCTTAGTCCTGTGTCCCTGCTGTCTATCTCCAATACACAACAGGATTGGGTGACAGCTGGACTTTGTGCATTCCCTCTAGACAGCCACACACAAAGGTAGTTTATGTGTGACTGCGTGGCCATCCACATCCTGATGGGTCATCCTGGGCTGGATGGGGGGTAGAAGCTGACACTTGCACCTGAATAGACAGTGTCCTGTCCCTCCTGTACCGCCCCCTGTAGTGACTCTGGAGCCAGAGCTGGGAGGGAGGACCTCTGTGCACTTCGAAGCCCCTCTATGAAGTCACCTCCACTTCACTGCTGATTAAGGACTTGACCCATCTCACTTGAACCCACAGTTATTTAAAGGGCATGCTGGCTTGCCCTTTGTTCTAAGTCTCAGGAACATCAAAGACTTTTCATCATCCTGCAACAGAACCTGGACTTTGCTTGCTGCAAGTCTTGCCCTGCCAAGTGGTGCCAATCTAGACCTGGGTCCTTGGAAGTGGGTTTAAAGTGCTGCAACTTCTAAAAATCCATGCATCGACACATTGCATTGATTGGATCAGTGCATCTCCCTGGACGCTGAAGCATTGCCGCTGTTGCATGTACCACGGACCTCGTATCATCAACTGCGCAGCGCATCGTCTCCAGTTCCCGATGCAATGCCTACATTTTGCAGCTCGACAATGCCTCATATCCGATTTGCGGGACTCGATGACAACGTCTCACCCTTCATCCAGAGGTTCGATGCATCTCGACTCTGTTGACGACGCATCCCAGGCACTTTTCAGTGGACCAAGACTTGTCCCTGTATCCAACCCACACTCCATAGTCGGCCTGAACGTTTGGATTTACCCTGGTCAAGTGCGACCAAATGCCCTCGGTTGGCGCTTTAAGCTTTTGAATGCTATATTGTCATATATTCTTTAAAACTTCATAACTCCAGTTTTACTTATTGGATGTTTGTTGTTTTGGTCTTATTTTGTTCATAAAAATACAAGCTATTTTCTTAAACTAGTGTGGAGCCTTTTTGTGGTGTTTTCACTGTGTTGCTGTTTGAATTGTTGCACAAATCCTGAACACATTGCCTTTTTACGTTAAGCCTACCTGTTCTGTGCCAAGCTACCAGAGGGTGCGCACAGGTTAATTTATAGTGTGTATTTGACTTACCCTAACTATTATTGTGGTTCCTGCTTGTACAGGGTGCATACGTCTGCCAACCAGAAACCCAATTTCTAACACACTTCATATTGCTAACATGCTTCCTGCTGCCTAAGACATCTGTGCCAAATTACCACTCAGACACAAAAATGCTGAGGTCATGAGTCAATCACACACTAATTGACAACATTGTATTCATTCACTCTTTAAGTTTATATTCTCTCATATAACATCACATCAGCTGTTGAACTGGACCTCATCACTTGAATTCTCTCTTTCCAGTCCTTTAGGAGAAATTGTTCACTCTCAAAGGCGGCACCTACATTTTCAGTTTACTTTATCTGAGAGCTGATAGGCTTCCTCGACCTCCAGATTGAAAAGGCACAGGCCCAAGGAAGAAACCTCCCTTCACTTCAGAGCCATTATTTATTTGTTTATCTGAAATAAACCCACACTCTGAGGGGTTTGTCTCTAGCAAACTTAAAATGCTGAGTTTACCATAACAAAATGGTGGCCTATCTGGCATTCAAGTTTGCTGAAAGTGCTCCTGTTGCTCCGGCAGAAGCACATGTGGCAAAATGATCCCTGCTGACATGGCAGGGATCCCTTAAAGATATGGATGGTCATTTGCTGGGAGGATGGAGGTGGGTCAGCCTCTGCAGACCACGATAGGCATAGAAGGCTGCCCACCAAAGGCTATATTAGCTACAATCTCTTTCCATATATGTGCAAATGTAGAGTAGAGGTGGGGAGCCAACAAATTAACAGGGAGAGCTGAGCAAGAGCTGGCTCTTAGAGCCCATGCATGAGCCAAGCCCAGAAAATGTTTGCTATGTAAATCATACAACAAACATCCCCTAAAATATGATAAAGACTATTCAAAATTCAAAAAAGTGTATTTCTTTAACATGTAGAAGCTCTGACAAGTATACATCACATTACAGCACTGTACTAAGAAGTACATACTAAACGATTTTTTTTAAACATGAACCATTAGTGAACTAAGAGGCAAAACAGTTGTCATGTAAACTCTGTACGTGGCCCAGATTATTATAGAGCAACATCATAGTCTATTATATCTAAAACAATAGGCTTTTGTAAAAGTGATATTCTGAACTCGCAAATTTGAAAGTGCTTTCATACACAATAATGAAGAAAAGGGAGTTTTGGTGAAATACAATATTTGTCTAAGTTCACACAATTTAAGTAGGGAAGCTACAATTTATCCAGGTTTTCTGGTTTCACTTTGTGCAAATCAGCCACTATATGGCTATCTATCTGTCTTTCCTTTTTTATGTAACACTTTGTTTTTACCTGTTTGTGCATTTTTTTTGCAGTTTTTAAATACCAAGAACTCGACCTGAAGGTATTGGAGTACTTTATATGAGCACCAGTTATATTACACAATGTTCCATTCATTTGTGAAGATTAAGTGAGTTGCCCAGAATCACAGGATGTTAACACGATGCCGAGACACAAACATGGATCCCCAGTTCCAAAGGTGGTAGCTCTGGCCAGAATGCCACATCCTGGGTAGGGGGCGGGTGGGAGGCAGAAGCCACATGAAAGCTTAGCTCATCATGGGCTGGCTTGAGGTAACAAGAGCCTGGCACGAGCTTTCAGTGGTTCGCCCACTTCTAATGCAGAGTATGAAATTACAGTTGTAATTTAGGAAATTATAAAGATGAAAATGTCTCAATTTCACAACATTGCTAAATCCCCCCTCTTCACCTGAATGTAAGATTCGCTCACCCGCCCCCCCAGCCCCTAAATAAAAAAAGATTTATTTAAAGTTTTGTCTGCAAACAATACATTATGGTATGGGTTGTGTGTGTTTTCTCTCTAAAATTCTACGTTTTGACAGATGTTTCAGCAGCAAATATTTTAAACTTTCTGAGATTTTTAAAGTTGGTGAAGTTTAAAGAAAAATAAAACTATTTTGCAAAGTTTCACCCTTTGCTAGTGACTACGGTGTGTGAATGTGAGCATTGTTTTACTTTTTCTTCAGCTTCTAAGATGTTTGAAATTGAGCTTGCACTAACATAACCAGAATTGTACTGTCCTCAATTTTGAAATTACGTTGTAATAAACCACGTGATCATTGTTTTTGTTGTTGCCTTAGCTCTAACAGAGGATTGTGAGCTTTCCCAGTCTTTGGGGCTACAAAGTACCTAACCAAGGACAACCTAGCTGTCCTAGACTGAATTGTATACAGTGTTACAAACCTCATCTGGAACCTCTAAATCCAATGTAATAGTATTATGAGAGAATTTCAAATGTATTTTTGTATTAAAATGTTTCTTGCTGCCTGTTACTCATTGATGCATATTATGAGAACCATGTACTTGTGCAGTAATGTATGAAATCCTTTTCTAAAGTCCTATAAAAGCATCTGCATTTCCTCCTTTGACGAAACCCCAATTTCCCACTCCTAGAAAACGAATCTATGCTGGATTTGCTATTAAACTTTACAGAGTTCTTTGTACTTATGATCTGTGTTCTTTGCTGCTAACCTTACTGATAAGATGTTTCCTGTATTTTGCCTAAATAATTCTTTTTATAAAACCTTAATTCTTTGGCTTGTGTCTGTCATTCCTATTGAGAATGTCACAGTCTTATTTCATTACTGGGTTTTACATGCGATAGAGACGGGTCCAATGGGAAGCACCAAAGTCCTATAAGGACTACACTGCTTCCGGCCCGAGCTGGTGGAGTGCTCAGGGTAAGCTAAGGTCAAGCAGATTTATTCACTGAAGTTAATTCATTTCACTGGTTAAATCCTCACAGGCCTTCTAACTATCTTTAAATACCCACCCTAGGTACAGGTGACATCCTTTTGTATGCCACGGTCAGGGTCTTTGCCAGTGGGGAAACTAATGATAATAAAACAGGTTTGGCAGTAATGTTTTCATGGCTCTTAAGAATCCTACCTTCTTACTGTTTGTTTAAAATTTGGTTAGAAACTGAATTCTGCAACTTAGTAAAATAATAACCTTCTCGTGTTACTGTCAAGAGGAATTGATTGCTTAGCAACCTTTCAGAATGTTAATGTATGTCCCTCTCTCTTTATAATGTGAAGTTCGTGTGCACAGTTTGTGTGAATAATAACTGCTGATGTATATAATTAGTTTTCAGTGGGAACTGAGAACCTGTAAGGTATACATCATTCATTTATAATTTTTGTATCAAATATTTATATGGTTTTGTTGTCTTTCAGACCCAGAACACAATTTCTATTGTTTTTTAAATCAAAAGTTTACCACAAGAAGCACAGAAGGTTTATTTTCCCTTTCTTCTTTCATTAATTGCCCCCATCAATTCTGAAACAAAAAGTAATAATACTATGAGCGCTTCTGATATTTCTTAAGAATGGTATTAAAAAAAAATACTCCTTTCAGTTTCTTGTGTAAAGGTACGACCTTGCTATGACTCAAATGCAATATAATGCAACCATTGTTTGCTCCGCCGAGTATGCAAGATGTTCAGCTTAAAGGTGTGTTGGAGTTCTGTTTGTTTCACATGAATATTATACTCTGCTCTGCTCTTGTGATCATAGTGTACAAAATGTGAATATTGTTTTGAGTGTTCTCATTTACACGTTTAGACAAATAAACTACTGACCACTCTGTCAAACTGTTTATGATTCTAGATTTTTTCAATATCACCGAAAACCAAGAAAAGGCATCCAAGTTATATACATATTTCTGGACACTGACAGTTATTCCGGGTATGATACTATAGAACAAAAGTTACTCCTTCTCTGACACTAAGATGTATCGGAGTTTTTCTGGCCTACCTGTATCCTATTAAACCAATCATAAACGTCAATTTCATAAAGGGTCTCTATTAGCACCTGTATTCTTTAGTGTCTACCTTAGATTCTCTTGAATACTCTTGATACCAACAACCACAACTATGACTCCAAATGATACGTTTCCACCTACAATGTGAATTGGTTCAGTGGTCAGCAACTCCAACCAGTGTCTCATCTTCTGCTATCTCTAGCTACTCAGTGTATCAATTGAACAAGGACTAACCCTCTATGCCTACGTGGACCAGGTCAATTATACATAACAAAACAATAGTGCTGTGGGATGCATCTTGAGCACTACCTATTGTATCACTCAAAGGCAATTTGAAACATTATGTGCATGAATCCAGGCGTGGCCGGCACAGGTAAGAGTGGTGGTGTGGGGTAGGGGTGAAGAGGGAGTCGACAGACGATAGGATAGTTAAAATTAAATAAAAAAAATAAAAAACACTTACCTTGCGCTCGCCACATCGCCGAGTCAGCGATGCAGTGAGCGCAAGGTAAGTGGTTTTGTTTTTTGATTTAATTTTAACTATCCCGTTGTCTGTCGACTTCCCCCGCCAGCCCCACTGCTCTTATCTGTGCCGGCCGCGCCTGCATGAAACATAACACAAAATCATTACCAGACATCAAAGGGCTTAATCAGATGAAAATAAATCAAATGAAAACCACTTTTCTCTGATGTCTAGAATTGTAAATATTTGTCCAGAATTGTAATTATTCTGATACAGATAAAGTAGATAAAGGTGCAGTATGTACAGTGAAAATAGTGCAGCTGACGGATTGCCTATAAAAACAGGGTTGGTAATGTAACCGCCGCGCCACCGCTCCGCCGAAGGTCGCTGCCGCCCGCCTGCCGGAGTACGACTTCAGTAGTCTGGCAGACAGGCGGCGTGGCTGTCCCATGGCGGTGCCTTTGTAAAAGGCACCGCAATAGGACTGTCCTGCAAGGTTCCTGCACGGCTTGGACTCAAATGTCCATGCCGTGCAGGAACCTTTGTGCATGCACACCTGGGGGCACATGTTATGCCGCCCTGTGTGCATCCACATGTGGTTGAGGCACAAAAGGGCCCTGTAGGGCCCCCTTTGTTTCATCCCCTCCAAGGTTTACATGGAAGAAGAGCCTCCATGTAAACCCTGGAGGAGATGAAACTCGCAATATGCTTGGCGGGACCACAGCAGTCCCGCCAAGCATATTGCGGCCTCTGACCACAGCTCAAATGCCAGGGAATGGCGGTTCCCTGGCTGAGCCGGCGGTCTGACTGCCCAACTCGTACTAGGGCAGTTGGACAGCCAGTGCAGCAGTAGCTGGATCCGCCACTGCCATGCCATCATGAGTATGGCAGTCCTCGGACCGCAAGACTCGTAATAGGCCCCGTAATGTACTGACCATTGCACCATGGTAAAACACCATGCAATGAGTGTAATTAAATCAGATGTCCATGAGTCAATCTGAAATACAATTGAACAATCCATTCTGCATTAACTTGCTCAGCCACAACGCTGTAACATTTAGCCAGTGTTCCACACTGTAACCTTAACAGGGAAACACGACCGAAGATGTGCAGGAATAATCCAACACATCTCACTGTGTCTCTCTCTGAATGGAGCATGCGTGGACAGAAGCTCCTACTGAGATAACCCTCAGTGTCTCCGACAATTAGATCATCAACTATGTGTCTGGATCAGCCATCTTGGAAAACTCCACATCCCTCCCAGTGAAGGAAGCCATGCTCATAGCAAGCAAATATACGTGTTAGTGATACCATTATGCATCAAACACGATAGAATCCAAAACGTTGCTCTGAGCAGTCTGAACTAGTGGGGACCATGCAAGTACACTATCAATTCATTAGATCTCCATCATGGATATTAGGGCTAGAGTAACATATAGGCAAACTAATTTATTTGAATGTAGAGAAATATGCAACTCGCCCAAAAGCAAGTGTCTCTAGATCACCCATAGTTCCATAGTTACCTTCTGACATCATTGTGCCAAGAGGTGCACATTTAAAGACGTTACAAAACATTTCTCGCATCAGTACAAAGTGGCATTTCAATGCACACCTTATAAGCTATTATCGTAAGAGCTGTTACGTTTCCCATAACAGGAACATCGTAAAACATGCTCAATAGGGGTACAAGAATCGTCCCCAAAGTACCTCTGTCAAGATGCACAGTAGGCCAGAAGAATAGGAAATCAAGTGTTATATATTTTAACGCAAATCTAAAATATTTGTGTGCACTCAAGGGAGTCACCTGCCTGACATACAAATAGAAATCAGAAGCAGTAACAATAGAAGACAAGATCAGCTGTTATACATTCAAAATCGACAAGTGGTGTAAGTCATGCACATCACTGAGACCCCTTGAGGTACTTTCAACAAGTCCACCCATCTACACTCTCTGGTATCCAGCAGTGCTGCAATTTTTCATCCTGTGGGGTCAATCTTTACCACCTCAATCTTTTGCCAGCTGATGTTGTTTTCTATCTGACCTTTCTCAATGAAATGGCGCACCAGTGGTGCACCTTTAACTTTGCTCTTTATTTTGCTTCTACGCTGGGAAATATGTTGATTCACCATTTGTGATGTCTGTCCCACATAAGGTAAATTGTAAGGACACTTAATGAAATAAATAACATAATGGGTATAACATTATCAAAAAGATTTCAATGTATAGTTCCAAAAATATGTGATCACTACCTTTGCGTTGGAGGTATATTTCCATGCTAGACACTTAACACATTAGTAAGGTTTCAGAAAATTTGGTAGGCTCCAAATAGTCCTAATATCGCTGCAAGTGCTAGTTCTTTATGCACTTGTACTATAAAGTCCCTACTATTTCTGGTATGTTTATATGCAAATAATGGCTTCTCTATGTATCCGCAATCATGGGCCAGTTTCTCTTGATGGTTTTGTGTATCTAATTGCTAAATATATTGAAAGTGATGACCATCACTGTTGGAAATTTGGTTATTGGCTGAGGGGGGTGCAACCCTACTTTAAGCAGAAACCACAATCTCTGTCAGGGTGAAATACAGGCAAACCCCAAGTTAACCTGTGCTTAACCCTCTGGTAGCTTCGCACAAAAGCAGTCAGGCTTAATTTAGAGGCAATGTGTAATGTAGTTATGCAGTACTTAAAAAAGTATTAAAGTGAAAACAACATAAGAAAAATCCCAAACCTATTTAGAAAAAATAAAGCAAAATGTAAGAAATTATTTGACACCAAAACAACAAAAATCCAACAGTCCAAGTTTTCAGGTAAGTAAAGCACCTAAAAGCACAAAGAGCCATTCACAGCTATCGGGTCATGTGAGATCGGGTGAAAGTCATACGTTCGGCCCAGACCGCGATGGAGCGCGGACCAGATACAGGGCCCAGGTTAGTCCCACTGCAAGAGGTACCTTCAAAGTCCAAAGCGTGGAGTTCCATTCACAATGGAAGGCGCTGCGAAGAGCAGGGAGAGCGTCGTGGATGGTCGTCGATGTAGCGCGAAGAGCAGGCTGAGGGTCACAGAAGGTCATCACTGGAGCTTCGCATTGGTGGTCACCTCAAGCTGAGAGACAACACACGAGGTAATAGGGGGTCTCAGGGAAAACTTTAAAGACCTGTGCGGACACAATCCCCACTTCAATACTATTATAAACAAATAAAGTTTATAATGGTCACCTCAAGCTGTCAATGGTGTAGCACGAAGTGCAGATCGTGCGCTGCCGGGTGTCGTTGGCGGTTGCTGTGGCGCCAAGAGTCAGGCTCACTGGAACTTCACATTGGCATGCGGCGCGGGCAGCAAGGTCTTGGTCAAACGGGCCCATTTGCCTTTGTGAAGAGCCCAAATCTTAAGAAGAGCTAAACTGAAGCCACACCAAGGCTCCAGGTCCTGAGAGGTACCACTTGGGGGTCTGGAACCTATGCCAGCAGAGGCCAGCTGGGCTCAGGCAGGTCCAGTTGCAGGTTCAGGCACCAGCTTAGCTGGGCAGCTGCAGGGAGCCTCTGGAGTTTGTTATGGCCCTGTTGCTCAAAACAGGAGGTCAGCTGGCTGACCGCTGGAATCACTTCAGCCTGGGATGAAGGGTCCAGAACAAGTCTTCCTTCTCAGCAAGCAGGGTAGCAGTCAGAAGTGCATCAGAGTGGCAGGGCAGCAGAGTGGCAGCCCTTCTGGCAGCACAGCAGCACTGGCGTAACCCCTGCGGTTTGGGGGGCCCCAAGCTCCAGGGAGGCCCCCTCAGCACAGTACCCTGGCATGACAGCTCCTGACTGAACCAGAGGGGGGGCCCCTCGATGTAGTTTTCAGGGGGCCCTTCAAGTTTTGTTACGCTAGTGCACAGTAGTCCTTCTCCTGTAGCATTTAATTCACAGGCCCTGGATACATGTAGTACCACTTTACTAGGGATTTGCAAGTAAAATAAATATGCCAATTGGATGTAAGCCAATGTTATTTAGTTTAAAGAAGAGAGCACAAGCACTTTAGCCCTGTTTAGCAGTGCTAACATGTGCAGAGTCCAAAACCCGAAAACTCAGTCAGCAAAAACAGGAGGCTGGAAGGTAAAAAGATGAGGTAAAACCACGCCAAGGATGTCAAGTCCAGCAATCACCAACCTGCTTTGCTTGCTATCTCTAACCTTTGGGGTGAAAAGAGTCTCCCTGGGACGGAACCATGCATGTTTCAGAGCTCTGGTGAATTTTTTTTCTGGACTACATCGTCTCCAATAATCTATATCTTAACTGCTCAGCTTTCTCAAAATAGTATTCTTTAAAGCAGCAACTCCTCCGTAACCTCAAAAATTGACCGATTGCAGTTTGCTGCTCAGGGCACAAGGATGATGGTTGTTGTATTGTAACAAAAAATGGTATCTGTTGTTTTCTGTACAAAGTTGTGTACAGTACCCCGATCCTGTGTCTCACTAAGAGATCCAAGTTATCTCAGTTTTGTTGTTATTCTCTGGAAATGTCAAGTCCGGACTCTGGTTGTTCAACCAGGAAATGAATCGGAGGAACTGCAATTCATTGCATTGCAATAGAAGGAATATATTGTTTATATCCCTATTCCACAAGCAGATATTCACTCTAAAAGGTTTGTCATGATGGGAATCCTTGTTTGCCTCAAATTCTGCAACAAACAAATTAGCCACATTGGGGGCAAAGCAGGCTCCTTTTGCAACACCTTTGATTTGCTCATAAAAAACACCTTTGATTTCCTCTAAAATGAATGCAGAAGATAGAGCCATCTTGGTATGAATGGTGATAAATCTCCACATCACTTCAATTGCCTCAGTTTGTGGAATATTAATATACAAAGACTCCATTTCGAAGGTGACCAAGATGTCATCTTAGTCAGCAAATGGGATGCCTTCTACGTCATTAATAAATTGCATACTATCTCTTACATATGAGTTGATTTCGGCAAACTCATCTTTGATGTATAATCTATGAATCTATACAGTGGTTCTAAAACAGGCCCACACCCTGAAGCAATGGCTGTCCCTGATGGATCTGCTATCTACTCCAACATAACCTCCCCTTCATCCCTCAACTATACAGTAGTAATAAGAGCAATAAACAATACCCACCATAAACCTGTGGCATGATGTTAAGTGTTGTCGCCCCCATGCAGAAAATATTAGTGCCTGGCATTCATGGCATACCTGCTCAGTCATAAGTGCTGATGCCAAAAGTTACTCAGTTCTAATAATGGTGTAGATCTGACTTACTGGCAGTGTTTAGGGCCCTCAACTTTAATACCCATGAAGTACTAATGAGCTGCCAGTGCCTGTCACCTTGAGCAATTGTTAAGTGGAGCTACTTGCGGGACTGTGGCACTCGGCATCAAAATCACAGCAGGGGTTTGTGTTACTTTCAGTACCAAATCCTTCTGCTGTGACTAACATACCAATAGCTCAGTTCTTTAACCTCCAAGTGGTCAAAACAACGCCTACCCTGACCAATGCATGGATATTTTTATATACATGGATTTTATTTGTGGAAGCCTGGTAATACATCAATGAAACACTAAGCAGTGCAAGGCGGTTACTGAGCAAAAGGCAAAAGGAAATGTGTACAAGACATATCATGCAGCACTGAACTCCGAGACCTCAGCACTTCCACACAATGATTTTGGCAGTAATCTGATGGTGTCAGGAAAAAATACTCACAAGGCCAATTACACTTTACAGTCATCGAAGGGTAGCACATTACCATAACCATAGATAATATTAACATCTATATATAACAGTTGTAAAGGGCAGAAGTGCAGTATGAAATAACCTGTAATGTGGTTATGATTATTATTATGATTATTATTTTTATTATTACTGTTATTATTGTTATTATTCGTATTATTATTCGTGTTATTATTAATATTAGTATTATTATTAGTATTATTTATAATATTGTTGTTGTTGTTATTATTATTATTACTGCTATTATTATTATTTTTATAACCAAATTATATTACTTGTATGCAGTAGCACAGCAACATAGACAGAACGAAACAAGGACTGCCCTCCAACAGGCAGAGAGGATTACAAAGAGAGAATCAATAATAAGCTAGACATAATCATAATGATAATCAACCAGTATCAGCATCAAAGCCCTTGATGAGCCCACCACCCACCCCAGTTCTTCTCGTGCTTACGCGGTAACCCCAGGCCTCGTAGATGGGCTGTTCCTGTTGTGCACACCAGTCTACTCCCTTCCACCACTCCGCTAACATGGGAGGGGTCGGGCACCTTCACTTATGTGCAATGTCTCTCTTAGCCACCGACATCACCACCCCAATAAAGATGCGCTTCCTCCTAGGGCCACCCACATCCTACAACAGTCCCAGCAGCGCCACCCTGGGGGTAAGGATGAGGCTGCAGCCTAAGATGATCGAAAGTCTCCTCTCCTGAATGAGGAAATGCATGGCAGGATCACACTATGTGGTAAAAGTCTTCCCCCGGCATGGAACATCTGGCCCAATTAGCTTGGAAGGTCCTACCCGCCCGGTGGAGCCGCAGTGGGGTCATATAGATCACATGCAGATAGTTTAGCTGTACCAGTCAGAGGCGTGTAGAGCCAATACTCGGAGTGCCAACCGAGCCTCATGCCAGCCTGCATCCTCAAGGTCTGCCACCCAGACCTCCAACTGTCGATGCAACCTGGAAAAAGGGATTGGGGGCATTGAAAATCAGCGAAAGGTATATCGCGGAGATAGCCCCTGTTTGCAGCTTCCCCATCAATAGTTTAGCCTCAAGGGGATTACATTCTGGGAGAAGTGTGCCTGGGGGAACATTGGCTAACAGGGCATGATGCAGCTGTAGATACTTATGGAATTACGAGGTGGAATGCTGATAGTGCTCCTGCAGCTCTTGAAATGCCCACACATGTGTACCTGCCCAGACATCCCCAAGATAAGTGATCCCAGTCTGCTGCCCTCCAGCACAACAGTGCATCCAGTCACGCTAGTGCAGCCGGGGAGGGAGTGCTCGATTGGGTCCCCATACAGCAAACCTAACAATTTGTCTAGAGCCAGTAACTCCACCTGGTAAGTCGGGTCATCCCACCCCCCAGTGAGCCAATCATTGATTGCAACCAGCTTCGAAACCAGGTACTGGCAATAGATATCCCCCATGCCCAACCCACCATCAAAGGGAGACTACTGACTACTCACAAAGGCCACATCAGGGCGCCCAGCAGCCCAAAGAAAAGCACAGATCGTCAAGGCAAGAGACTGGAACATATGCTAAGGGATTGAAAACAGAAAGTTTGAAAAGACATTTAAAAACCTGGGAAAAACCATCATTTTAAAAAGAGACACACTCTCCCTAGGACATGCAAAGAAAGGTGACCTCATCTCCACAAGTTCAGCTTCATTTTAGTAATCAGTGGACTTAGATTAAGACTCCAGGCCAAGTCTGGTAAGCATGAAAAGTAAATGCCAAAATATTTGAAGAACGAATGATATATAGGGATCGTGGACTGCCATTAGTCACCAACAATGGGGACCAACTGGGATTTAGCCACATTAACCCTAAGGCCAGATGCCTCCCCATAAATTTGGAGGCTCTCCAGGTAGCGCGGCCCGAGGGTTCGCGAGGAACAGCAATAGGTCATCCGCATATGATGTGAGACGTTCTTCGGGGCCACCACCCCAGAACCACCCCTGGTTATGGTAATCTCAGAGGGTGAGCCACCTAAGGGGATTGATTTGTTAAAGTGAACAAAAGAGGAGGGGGGGACAGCTCTGATGGGTGCCTCAACAGATAGGGAAGGAGGATGACAAGACCCCATTGACCCGAACCTGGGCAGCAGGACAAGTGTATTGGAGACTCACATAGGCACAAAAGTGGGGTCCCAGTCCTGCCCGCTCAAGCACTGTCTTCAAGAAAGACCAGTTCACGATGTTGAACACCTTCTTGAAATCCACCAGAAATGAAACCAAGGAGTGATGGACGCGATGGGCCTGGGCAAGGGCCACCTGGACCCTGCATCTACAATGTTGCATGCCAGGGGCAGGCAAAAAGCCATATTGATTGGATGAACCAGGTAGGACAAAGTACGATGCAGCCAGTTGGCTAAGACCTTAGCGAACACCTTCACTTCAGAGTTAAGGTGAGAGATGGGCAGACAGGAAGAGCACTGGTCAGGTTGTTGTCCCGGCTTAATAGTCAGTATGATCGAACCCTCATCCAGACACGTGGGGAATGCGCTGCGGTCCACCACTTCTGTATACATTGCAAACAGGTGAAGTAGCAAAAGAATACGGAATCGCTGGTAGTAGTCAACCTGGAACCCATCAGAACCAGGAGTTTTTCCTGATGACAGCTCAGAAAGCACTTCCCCAAACTCCTCCACTGTGAGAGGCTGGGCAAGCATGGGGGGTTGAGGGCAGCGGGACATCATGTAACATCTGGTGAGGCAGCTCCTGGAAGGACTGGGTCTATGCGCATATAGCGAACTGTAATAATCAGCAAAGGTTTCTGCGCTGTCCAGTGCTTGTTCTTGCAACTGTCCCCCAGTGTCCCTGATTGAGGGCATCGCCCTTGCAGCAGTGTCTCTGTTGGCCAGCCAGTAGACCCGTTTGCTTGACTTATCACTATGTTCATAGACCCTCTATGTAGAGGCCTTTCAACACTGTTGGGCCTCCTCCAGCAAAATCTGACAGAGGCGAGTTTGCGCCACCACCAATCAGCAGTCCAGTTTAGTGGAGGGATGCCACAGAACCTGTCATTCCAGGGATAGGATCTGAGCCTCTAGATGAATGAATCAGTCAATCAATCAGGTGGATTGTAAAGCGCAACTATTCACCCGTAAGGGTCTCAAGGCACTGGGGGAGGAGCTGCTGTTCCATCGAAGGGTATGCAGGTGCTGTGTCAGTTGTCTGCTCCAGCCTATGAGCATCCGGCGTCCGAATATACCACTTAAGCAAGCCTCCTAAGGCAGGTTTGCTGTCTGCCCACACCATATCCGCCAATTCTACCGTACCGGCATTGATCCTAAAGTATGAGTGAATCTACTTCTCAATAAATTCAGAACAAACAGGATCCACAAGATACCAGGCACTAATCCGCCACATAGGCTGCAACATAGTGGGGGCCTGACCAATCTGGAACAAGAGTGGGCGTGGTCCGAGATACCTTGGGGGAGGACCTCAATATCTGAAAGCTGGACGACTTTTGTTGCAGGATGGCAGACCAGGTCAATACATAGCAAAGTTTTATGCGTCGCAGAGGTGTGAGTGAAGGTGGGGTTGCGGGGGTGCCACATAAGCCATGCATCAAAGAATCCCATGGAATCAGACCAAGCCATCAACTGACAAGAGCGTGCCTTGTGATCTAGCCGCAGGGGCCGGGAAGTGTCTAATTCAGGGTTAGGAGCAACAATGAAATCGCCCTCCCACCTCCATGACACTGTGTGGAAGAGTCAAAAGCAGGGCCCCAATGGACTGCAACTTACCCTGCAGCTGAGGCACACAGATGGACAAGCAGTTGTAATGTTGGTCGTCCAAATGGCCCTCTGTCCCTACATACTTTCCCTGGAGATCCACGTGGGATGCAAACATCACCAAGGTAGCAAAATGGCCACCCCACAGGAGCCCCGGGGGACCCAGCATAGTAGATCTGGTCATGGCCAAAGCAACCCGATAGAGGGACATATGTGCCCAGTAAATGGGTATCCTGGACCATAAGGACCACAGCCTGAAATCGCAGAACATAGCGAAGGACAACAGACCTCTTAATGCAATCCAGCAGGCCATTCACATTCGAAGACAGTATATTAACCCCACCCATCAGGAAGAAAGGTCAGTTAGGTCAAGCCTAGTAGCAGTGACACCGGAGGGTCCCACAGGGGCAAAACCCTAGGGTGGGCAGCAGTGACACTGACAGGTGGATCACATAGCTTAGATTTCCAGTGGCTGATTGAATAATGTGCTGTCAAACTCGTGAAAACAAAAAGAACACAGAAACCCCCAACTCCCCCACCTCATACTTCTACCCCTGAAGCATCTGTTGCCCTAATCCCACACATAAAGAAAACAATCAGGCCGAAGGCTAACCACCCCTATAGCCCAACAGTTCCTCCACAACAATTGGATCCTGTTGCCTGGCAGAAAACAAAACTACAGTCCCACATGATAGGCAAGAAAAGAAAGAGGGATCAAGATAAACATTACAAACCAATTCAGGAGCTGGACCAAAAGAGTGGAGCTCAGAATAAAACCTATCCCTCACCCTCCCAGCAGCAGCAGGGGTCCAAAAGAGTGGGGGCCCCACATTACTCACAGAGGAACACTAGAGTCAGCATCCTCTCTGGATCTAAAAAGCTCAGGTGTGTCTGTCAAGGCATCATCAGGGTTCATGCCCACTGGTTCAGCACTCCCTCCATCTGAACCAGGTGAGCCCTGAGGTCCACGGGACATAAGCGAGTCCGCACCCAAGACTGTTCCAGAGTATAGAAAGAAATAGGTGTTTGACTTTAGGATCACCTTTAGCCACGCTGGATAGAGGAGAATGTATTGCAGGTTGAGGGCCTGTATTTTCTATTTGAACTCCTCAAAAGAGTGCCGGTGCTGCTGGACCACCTGCATGTAGTCAGGAAAGATCGTAATCCTCTGTTCTGAAAGTGAAGGTCAGGGTGTGCCTGTGCCTCACGAAGGACAGCGTCTCAGTTGCAGTGATTAAGGATACGCGCTATGAGCGGGCAGGTCAGGGCCCCAGGCGGGGGTAGGCAGACCAAGGACCTATGAGCCAGGGCGAGAGTTTGTCAGCCCGAACCAAAAGCGCAACCACTTCTCCAGAAACTGTTCCACATCAGAGGCTTCCTTGCCCTCCAGAAATCCAACAAACCAGACCAGAGATTGTTCCTCCTCAAGCCATTTTCAGCCTCTTCGGCTCGGTCCTCAAGCACCACCACTGTCAAGAGCTGTTTGGAGACCTAGGGTTTAAGGGTGGCCATCTCGTCCTCCATCACGGACACCATGGTATCTGTCTCTGTTACACGGCCTGCCACATTGCTGATGTCCTGGTGCAATAACAAAAAATAGACTTGCACCTCGCCCACCTCAGTCTCGACTGCCCCTTTTAATTAAGTCGTAGATCGCCTGCAGGATGGTGGAGAGGTCTGAGTGTGTGGGTGTGGTCCCCACCAGCGGCCCCAGATGCCCTGGTTACTGGCTTAGTAAAAACTGGTCGATCTTTATTTGGTCCGGGGCCTGGGGGGGTGGTCTGTCCCGACCCATCTTCATCAGGATGCCTCCTACTGAAGAGGAGGCGGATTGCTCTCCACAACTGATGGCCTGCTTACCCCGAGGGGAAACACAAGCAGCCAGGACAGCAGCAGCCACTCAAAGCAGCAGAGAAACAGCTGAGTGAGGTCCAGGGGGAGAGGTGAAATTCATCACCCATCCGGAGTTAGAATGGCACAGCAGTGCTGCCACCATGCGCACCCGCCACCTGAACAGGCCCCCAGAAGGTATAAAGCAGGTAATGTCCAGGCACAGCAATGATAATGCAGGTGAGTGCAAAGCTCGGGGCAAGTGCAGCCTCCATGTCCAGCCAGCAGCTGTCTGCACCTGTGCCTGGAGGGAAGAAAACAGGTGTGGTGCTGGATCCAGAGCAGCCCACTTCCCAGATCAGAGGTGATGCATGTGACAGCAATAGGGTTCTACGGCAGTCCCTGGTCCAACACTCCCCCAAGGCTGACAGTGGGCCCTACCAGGACAATGGGTTGAGGGGCAACCTAAAGCACAATGGAGTTTGAGGGGCAAGGGAAACCCCAGCCCTCAATAGCTGGTTAGATGCCCCCCTCGAGGCTAGGCCTAGCCCAGGGCCCCCAGCACCCCAAGGCAGTCTCTGGAGCCACAGGGCCTCACCATGACTTGAGAGGCCCCGCCAACCCAACCACCAATGCTACGGAGGCTTTGTTGGGGCTGGCCTTCAACGTTGCTGTCCAATGGTCACACCCACTCCTGGGTGTAAATGACGGCCCACAGCCCTTACAGGCCGCTGCATGCCCTGGCGGTTCCCCCTCTTTGCCACACTGCTCCGGTTGCCACTGTGGCCCCCCACACTGGGGGGGGGGGAATGTAGCTGCTGCCAGGCAGGATGGGCTCTGATGGCTGAGGGCCTCGGGACTGGGAGCCTACTCAGCTCGTGATCACCATCTTGCCTTTTTTGGCCATGCCTCTATTATTATTATTATTATTATTATTATTATTATTATTATTATTATTATTATTATTATTATTATTATTATTATTATTATTATTATTATTATTATTATCACTATTAATCTTATTCTCATTTGTATAAGAATAAATCCATATGGAACAACAGTTTTGGTTGGAACCAGAGAATCTGTCCCTGGAGGAGCTCTTTTACCCACTCTTGTAGATTTTATATTGGGGGTAACAATCCTCAATCCTCTAACAGATGGTGGAGTCTGTGGAAGGCAACTTGGTTTACAAACTGTAACGTCTTCCACAAAAGGGTGTTATGTCAGACCCTACATGATTGTAGATCTGAGCTCTCTTCAGATGATGCTTTGCTATGTGCGCATGGTCCACTTTGGAATGTCCATGTTTCTCCTTTGGTATGTGTGGAATGCATTGAGAACTGGGAAAGGATTATTAGTCTTGTTAGAGTGTGTGTAAAGAGAGTGAGAGACTGCATGGCGAGGTGCTTCTGTAGAAATTGTGTGAATGAATGGATATCTGGTGTTAATTGAGGATGTTCAGTGTTCCAGACCAGGTCTCCATTTTGGATCTGCAAAATCCCCTCTCCTCTGAGGTAACAAAATGGAGGCTTTTCAGAAGGTGGATGGACAGATACTTCTTGTCATGCTCACTCTTAGGAAGGTGACACTCTGCTCAGGAGTCAACTTTATGTTGTGCATACTCAGTTGTACCTGGCAGAGGTGGCTGTCACCCTCCAAGATCCCACCGAACCTAAACCACAACTTTTTCCCTAGCCCCTATTCCCATGGGACACCATAGAGTTATGGTGTGGCAACGTTCTTGTGGAGGGATTACTAAGGGGCCTGCCTGTGTTTCCCTGGGGGTTAAAATTAATCTGACAGGCAAGGTAGTCTCTCTTGCCTCTGGGCTCTTATCTGGAGAAGGAAAGATGTTGTATGTGCTTTTTCATAGGACCAGGCCTTGGCTGTCTTGGATCCCTCATGTGCTCTGTGAAATAGAGCTACAGTTGTTGAGGCTCTAAATAATGCTTGGCTTTGTACTCCCATGTATGCATACTTACTTTAGTGTTCACTGATGTGTGTCTTACTAGTTCTGGGTATTGAAATACATACTAAAATCTTCCAGAGACCTGTTGTCTGTGTTTATTCTCCCTTAGTCGAGTTTTGCTTCTTAATCCAGTTAAAAGAAAAATCTCTTGGAGATCGGGTGTCCAGTGACTCCAGAGGAGGGATGTGCAGTGCAGACACCCATCACCTGGGAAGTCTGCCTTACAGTGGGCATTCCTTGGTCGAGACTACGTTTCTGGTAGCACCATCCGAACCCATCCATTAATGTCCTCTTTTAAACATTATTTTGTGAAAACTCAGTGGAAGTTACTTCTGACAGAAGTTTGCGGAAATTAGGGTGTTTGGTGTGTAGGGCTCCCTATCAAAAGCTTTTCACAGTAATGTGTTGACATTTTTTTGTCCAAATCTAGCATTACCAAAAGAGAACTGTTGCTCTTCTTTCAGGCCCGGATATGGAAAGTGGGGAGCTGCCATTGGCCGATGGGCCTGTGGTCAGGGTCAGGTTTATGGGCCATGTTTTCAAAATGGATGAAGCAGCCCCACATGCTTGGGCCGCTGGAGCACAACCTAACAGGCCTGCAGTCTTCGTGTGGTTGTATGGCAAAGGATTGCCAAACCACACACAGCATGAGGTGCTTCTACCTCCAGGCTCATTCCAGGTGTCACAGAGATCTTGGGAGATGCTGCTTGGAGTCACTAATCCTGGCCTGAGGAGGAGGGTCTCTGATGGTGGATAGTGAGGAGAGGAGGGGGCCGGCGAGAGATTTCTCCTGGTTATTTTGTTGCCCTGTCCCCCAAGGTGGCACACGCTACTTAGTAACTGGGACTTCTGAACAATCTTACAGCACTCCCCTCATAGTTCAAGGGGGGAGCCAACGAGGTGCTTTTTTTTTGTCTCCCTCAGGCACGGCCTGGGTCCACAGGATCATGGCTGGATGCCCAGGTTCAGTGGGGAGTGCTCACCACACCAAGCCCTTCCTTTAACTCAAGCTAACACGTCACTTTGGTTCTCCAATTTATATATTACAGGCTTTACCGCTTCCGGAGTTACTACCTCTGGCAATGTAGTTTGAAGGCGTACGACTGGGTGTTTTGAAAGGTTTGTTATTTTTTATATTTTTTAAGCAGGCTGGCTATTTCTTCAGTCCTTCAAAAATATTTATTTATGCAAATAATACTTTTATAGAACAGCTTTTCCAGAGGAAATTATTGTGATGCTTCAAAGGCAAGGAACCGTAAATTTGCTTTACAAAAATAATTAAACGCGAATAAATAGACTTCCAATTAGTTGATTTCGATTGGAGGATAGTGAAAATGCTGTTAAATGTTTGTAGAATGCAAGAATCGAGTGGAAGCACGGGCCGGGGGAGGTGTAGCCGGACCCGATAGAGCCCGTGCCAAACCCATCCCGGAGCGGGGAACCCCACCCCAGCAGGCCCGCGAAAATGGGGCACCGGATTGATAACCCCCTAACCAGCCGCTAACCACCCAATCATAGAGGGAGGTGGTAAGCGGCCGGGGGGTTCAAAAGGGGATGTAGGTCCCCAGTATGCACATGAATCCCTCGATCTGAAGTTACCTGGTGCCGGAGTTTTATCGCTTGAGCCTGCTGAGGATGTCAAGAGCAGCTGGGAACTGCCCGTGGATCACCGGAGCTGGCAGAGGACGCCGAGAGCAACAAAGACTCACCGTGGAGCAGCTGAGGCGGCGGCACCTGAAGGACGAGCCTGTTCAAACAGGATCGATCCAGGACCCAGCGGGACTGCAGAGCGGCTTGATCGTACAGCGGAGGCCGGGAAAAGAAGCAGGCGGTCGGACGAACGCCTAGGCTTATGGTGAGGGCTTGGCTGCAACAGGTTGGGACCGGTCCTCGCGTCACCATCGACGAGTCCTGCACGGCATCGGAGCTGCGCCAGGAGTCGGAGCTGCAATTGGGAAGCGGTTTGAGCAACCGGCGGCAGCGGGGAATGAAACAGCGATCTGGCCTCCCAAAGGAGTGGGAAATTCTGCCGGGAGTGAGAGGCTTCACAGGGACCAGGAGAGAGGTGGGGCTTCTCTCAGCGAGGCACAATAATTCTTAAAGGGCCAGAGGGATTTTAAGGTCACTGTGTTCGGTTCCCGACATTCCACCCCACAGGCGTCTTCAAATTGTTGGACCATTGCAAGGCTGGGGCACGGAGAGGTTTTGGATGTACAGTGGACACTGGTGAGGCAAAAGGGTTAATAAGAATTAAGGAGCCCTTACAGTCGGTCAGTTTGATCTATACCACCACCGTTTAAACTAATTTGCAACGTGATTAAGGAGTAAGGAGCCCTTACAGGGAGCAGTTCGCGCTTCACAAACACTGTTTCGGAGATCTGTTTCTGCAGCACATGGGGACACGAGAGCTGAGGTTACGGACCCACCCCTTCCCTCTAAAGGAAAAGCTAGACAGCCAGGAGGCATGGCAGGGAGCCGTGGGGCGTCTGTAAGGGCCAAGAAGATGCCAGCACGCTACAGGGATGTACCCGGAGGCAGCAGGGCACCCAAAAAAGATCTGAAAAAGGCCCCGGGAGGACTCTGGGCCAGAGCTGGATGGGAATTTGGAAGAACTGCTAAAGAAAGCAAGGGCACTGGTGGCCCTGAAGGGGAAAGCATGGATGGATGACCACATAGCAGAAGGGCCAGCCAGGAAGAAGGCAAAAATGACACAGGCACCGGCACCAGCTCCCCCCACATGGCCAGGCAAGAAGGCGCTTGCAGCCAACATGGCGGCCCCATCTAAACCAGGCAAAGAGGGGCCAAAGAAAACACCACAGCATCCCCCTGCAGACCCAGGACAAAGGGCGGGAGGCACCAACACAAAGAATGGAGACAGGGGCAGGAGCATGGCAACCACATCACCGGAAGTGGTGACCGACTCGGACACCGAAGGGGACAGCAGTGGCAAGGAGGGGTCTGTAGCCAACACGGCGGCCCCTCAGGAAGCACGCAGCGGGCCACGATTCACGGCGGACAGCGGACATGGTGAGCATAACACGCTGAGCGAAAGGGATGGGCAGTGTGTTAAAGGGCAGGGGCAAAATGGTACAAGTAAGGGAGGACCCGGGCAAATCACGAATTATGTCACACAACTAGGGTTAAGCAATTATGCAACACACGGACCATGGCCCTTTCAGCCCCCCGGGCTAGAAAACCCGAGGGGGGCCAGCAGGATTTCCAGGGCGAAGTGTGGGGGCAAATGCAGCCATACCGAGCTACATGGATCCCTTGGTGGCAATGGCCTGGGCCAGGATCGCCATATGGAGGGGGACCCCAGACAAATACAGAGCCCAACGGGGATGGCCAAGGGCCTGAGCACAGGAGCGGAAGAAAAGGGGACCAGAGGGAGAAAGCAAGAGTTAGCCAAGAAATCCCACCAGGTGGGAAGAGTAAGGAGGGAGGGTGCAGGGTCAGAAAGGGCCCCGCAGACCAAACAGTGTGGCACGACAGTGCCAGAGGGAGACCACCCAGCCAAGGCCAGGGCAGGGGAGGGCCAGGACCTGGGAGGGAAGCCTGCAAGCAAGTACATACACCCTTACCCGGGCGACCCGCCCACCACCACAAAACTCCTGGGGTTAGCAAACCTTATACCGCTAACAGTAAAGGAGAGGATTTGGCGAAAGGAATATATAGATATATTCTCTTTGCTGGAGGTGCGCCAAGCGGGCTTAGACCTCACAGCTCAAGATGAAAAAAACGAGGACAGAAGGGATAGACGCAAGCCCAGAGTAGAGAAAACCATAGAAAACTGGCTAAAGGCCTTCAGGACCCTGGCATGCGTGTTCATAGAGAAGTTCCCCCAGAGTGCGGCAGCACTAATATTATACGAACAGAAAGTGCATGAAGCACAACAGAAGTATCAGGGCGAAGCATGGTTGAGGTACGATGAAGGTTTCAGGGAAAAGTTGCAGACGTGGCCGATAATGGAGTGGGACTGCCAGGACATGGAGGGCTTCGCGACCCACATGTTGGCAGCCAGGGAAGGCCTAGGCACCCAGGAATCCAATCTTCGTCCCTCAGGATTCAAAAGGAAATATGAAAGCCAAGGACAGGGTTTCAGGGGCAAAGGCCAGTCGGGCGGTAAAACAGGGAAAACACGAGTTGGAAATATGACAAAGATGAATGTAAATGGGGGACGGCATGCAGGTTTAAGCACAGCTTCGGGACCTGCATGGGGAACAATCCCGCTGTACAATGCAGACAGTAGCAAGGGGCGGG
The DNA here is from genome assembly GCA_963921515.1 of Calotriton arnoldi. Classification (NCBI taxonomy): domain Eukaryota; kingdom Metazoa; phylum Chordata; class Amphibia; order Caudata; family Salamandridae; genus Calotriton; species Calotriton arnoldi. The sequence continues at coordinate 78,126 of CAWUFW010004346.1, read as the reverse complement.
AAACAGCAGAGACAAGTGCAACTCCAAGAAATAATGACCAGGGGGCGATAACGCAATGGGGGGGAGGGTTGGTCAAGGGACCACCACTACCCACTCCCATAAACACAAGTAGATTGATATAATTATTAATTAACTACCCAAGAAAGGCAGATAGACAACAATTGGCAGAAGGGTTCACGGCTGGTTTCCCCATCCCCTACAAAGGACTGGTGGCCTAGCGAGATAGCTGCAATTTAAAATCAGTACGGGACAACCCAGAGGCGGCCAGACAGAAAGTGGAAAAGGAGGTCCAGCTGGGTAGAGTAGCTGGCCCTTTCATGTCCCCTCCACTACCAAACATGATAGTCTCGCCTTTGGGCGTGGTACCTAAGAAGGAAGCAGGCTAATACGCCACCTGTCACATCCTCAGGGGGATTCCATCAATGACTGGTTAGAACAGGGCAGCTGCTCGGTAGCTTACACCTCCCTAGACGATGCAGTAGACCTAATCAGACAGGCAGAGAGGTGGGCTCCGTTGGCCAAAACAGATATAGAATCAGCATTCCGCTTGTTGCCAGTGCACCCAGACAGTTAGCCCCTCCTTAATTTTCAACTGGACGGGAACTATTACTATGACAAATGCCTATCCATGGGCTGTTCCATATCCTGCGCTTATTTTGAGTCCTTTAGTTGTTTTCTGGAATGGGAACTGGGGAAGCGCCACCCTGCAGGGGGACGAGTCCACTACTTAGATGGATTCCTGTTCATTGGCAAGGCAGGAACAGGGGAATGTGCAGACTTCCTCTGCCTGTTTGTGGACCTAGCGAAGGAGTTAAGAGTCCCGCTAGCACAGGACAAAACCCAGGGCCTAACCACCAAGCTATCCTTCCTCGGGATAGAATTAGACTCTGTGGCCGGGATGCGCAAACTGCCACCAGAGAAGGTAGCTGAGCTGCGGCAAATCATACGGCAGCTACGGCAACAGAAAAAGGCAACGCTAGGCGAAATACAGCAACTGCTGGGTAAAATTAACTTTGCCACCAGAGTAGTCCCCGCAGGGCGCCCCTTCGCCAGGCACCTGGCTTGGCTGACTTGGGGCATGTTGCAGAAACAACTCAGGGTCCGCCTTACAAAAGGAGTGAGGGAGGACCTGGGACAATGGGACAATTTCTTGGCCAAACTTAACGGTACCCTAATGTGGCGGGAGCCGTTGGTGTGGGCTGACCAACTAGAACTCTACACTGATGCAGCAGGTGGCTATGGCTTTGGGGCCATCCTGGGGTCAGCAGCAGCATGGCCAGCCAGCTGGCACCAGTACAGGACCACTGGCAAAATCACCTTGCTAGAACTATTCCCCATTGTAGTAGCATTCACCATATGGGGCCACAAACTAATAGACAGATAATCCTATGGTCAGATAACCACGCGGTGGTACAAGTGATCAACTTAGGAACAGCAAAATGCCTAGCTGTGGTTAAACTACTGCGTAAGCTAGTCGATTGCAGCTGACAGCGAACATAGCAATTAGGGCAAGGCACATTGCTGGATTGGACAACTCAGTAGTTGACTCCATTTCTCGTTTTCAGTGGGGCAGGTTCAGGGAGCTCGCGCCAGAGGCAGACCAAGTTATGACACCGTGCTGGATGAACTATGGGAGTTGGTGGACTCAGAATAAGAACATTGTTGGACAACGCACTGGCCCCCAAAACTGAGAACCGTTATCGTAAGTGCTGGGTGACCTTTACCGACATAACGGGCACCGGGGGGGGGGTGGGGTGCAGATGGTGGGGCAAGATGAGGTGACAGCATTTATAGAATGGGCATTCCAGAATGGCAAAACCAGATCATGGACACAGGCACACCTGAGCGCAGTGGCCTTCTACACCAAGCTAGCAACAGGGAAGGATCCAACGGGGTCCTTTGTATCCAGAATGGCCATGACATGAAAGGCTGGGGCAGATTGCAGCCCAAAACTGGAAATAGGAGGAGGCCCATTGATTTTTCTGTCCTAAAAAAGGCAATCCGTGCATCAGAGGAGGTATGCAATGGGGACCAGGAGATGAAGATATTCAAGGCAGCATTCGCGCTGGCGTTCTTCGGGGCATACAGGATCAGAGAGATAGTGACCCGGGCGAAAGGGAACCCGGTGCCTGCATGCATACGCAAAGCAGACGTAAGAATGGGAGCAGGGCATATGATAATCCATTTACGCCAATCGAAAACAGATCAAGTGGGCAAAGGGAGGTACACTAGGATAGAATGTATCAAAGACAAATCCTGCTGCCCAGTATGCCTCGTTCAAGATTATATGCTGCAGGGAGGGCCTGCGCAGGGGCCATTAGTTATGCATAGGGACGGGTCATGCCTCAGCCGGTTTCAGTTCATAGCGGTAATGCAGAGATCCCTGGAAAGGGTGGGCTTCCCACCAAGAGAATTGGGGTCACACTCCTTCCGCATAGGGGCGGCAACCACGGTGGCAGACCTAGGATTTGGCACGGAGCAAATCAAGGCAGTGGGGAATTGGGCATCGAGCACCTTCAAATGGTACATACGCCCCTCAGTTAAGTGAGTTATGGTCTTTTACCCATCCACCATCTAGGTCCGCTGGAGGGTCGCAAGAAAGTATTTCTCGTGGGGTACTCTTACATAACCCGGGCACAGCAGTGGGCGGCGGCACGGCACGAATTCGGAGGAATCTGGCTTCCGGAACATGGAGGTGACCTGGCTGGGACAATCGGAGATGAAATGGGACCAGCTACTCCCCGCGGTGCGAAGGACGTTTTGGCAGGGTGACAGGCCGGACGCGGTTGTAGTTCATCTGTGGGGCAATGACCTAGTACCCTTAGGGAGAAGAGGCCTCTTGGAAAAAATGATTACGGACCTTGCATCACTAGCTAAGTTAATCCACCCGGCAGAGGTAGTGTGGTCAGAGATAAAAGTGCGCAGGGCATTGAGGGGGGCCATAGACCAGGGAGCGTCGAGAAATCCAGATGCAAATTGAACATTACCATGGCAAAAGTATGAAGGGCCAATAGCTGGGGATTTGTGAGGCACAGCTTCATTAACTTGAGGTCCCTGGTTTACCACTTGGAAGATGGGCTGCACTTGATGGGAGTGGGTATGGATATGTTCATACTTAACATTGTGGGAGTCCAGGAACAGCTGGGTTTCCCTTGAGAGAGGGCAAGTGAGGCGGCTAAGGGGGGAGCTGCCTCCGATCGTTTAACCGCAGGCAGAATGGCAGAAGAAACCCATAAAAAATATCGAAAAGGGGAAATTACTATAGGTAGATGAGCTGCTCACACAGTGTCCTTGGGATGCCTCACGGCAGGGACACTGAGTGAGCGAATGACAGCACACAGCCACAGACAGAGTAGATAAGATGCTCGCACAGGGTCCTTGGGATGCCACACGGCAGGGGCACTGAGGAGCAGGCAAGTGGCCAGCAAGGGTCCAGAGCAAGCGAAACAGCACTTGCAGCCCGGGCTGGTCCTAACGGACGCACACAAATTCGATAGCAAGGGAAGCCTGGAACCATAAACACAGAGGCCTTGCTTAAAAGGGCACCTCGAGCAAAGATAGTGCTGTCATAAAAGGAACAACAACAAACTTGAGAGGACAATGCACGATGTAAAATGACATGGATGTTTATGAATGACCAACCAAATGTTGCAGGATGTACGAACCATGTTTAATAAACTGTGGCCTTTCTATGCACCATATCATGTTGACAATGAAATGATTAATGGGGAAAGGTACGCAGTTCGGGAGTAGGGCGCTAAGAAGCGGGAGGGGAACTCGCCCCTGGGTGGGGTTGAAGCACGGGCTGGGGAGGCGTAGCCGGACCCGATAGGGGCCCGTGTCAAATGACTCCCAGAGGCAGGAACCCCCCCCCAGCAAGCCCTTAAAAAGGGGGGCACAGGATTGGTCGCCACCTAACCAGCCGCTAGCAACCCAATCATAGAGGGAGGTGGCAAGCGGCCGGGGGCTCAAAAGGGGGTGTAGGTCCCCAGTCAGCACATGAACCCCCGAATCTGAAGCAGAAGCCCACCCACCCCAGAAGGAAGCGGGCTTCGCAGCCGCAAATTCGAAGGGAAAGGGAGGGGCGGAAGAAACCCAGAAAAAATATCCAAATGGGGAAATTACTATAGGTAGATGAGCTGCTCACACAGTGTCCTTGGGATGCCTCATGGCAGGGACACTGTGAGTGAATGACAGCACACATCCACAGACAGAGTAGATGAGATGCTCGCACAGGGTCCTTGGGATGCCACACGGCAGGGGCACCAAGGTGATGTTAACTGGGCTCCTAATCTATCACCCTCCAGGATCAGCTGTGATGCTTGTAAAACGTCTAGCAGACATAAACCCGAACTATGCAGTGAGATATGCTAATTTCGTAGTTTTAGGGGACCTCAATATACACATAGATAATAAGGACTGCCCAACCACAAAAAATCTGATGGAAGATCTGAGCATATTCCACTTTACCCAATTGGTGAATGCCCCCACACATGTTTTGGGCCATATTTTGGACCCCATTTTTACAAACTCACATTCCCTAATAGCAACCGAACCTATCCCGGTGGCGTGGTCAGACTACTATGTGATCCTTTTGGGTCCACGGAGCCCCCTCAGCTAATGGCACCGTCCCAAAAATACAGCTCACGTAAATGGGCCTGGATCTCCCCCACTTCCTTTACATGAGTCTTAAATTTCAATAGACGACTCTTGAAGCCTGTCCATCATCGGCTAATATACAGATTAAGAGGTGGATCAATCATGCCTTAGCTACCTTAGCACCACTCAAAACTGTCACTAGCAGGAGGTCCAAACCCTCTGCACCCTGGTTTTCAGAGGCCCTTCAGAAACTAAGAGATCTTGCAGAAAGTTAGAACGTGCGTGGCGCAAAGAGTACAGTGTACAGCATAAACTTATTTACCTTGCAGCCTTAAAGAAGTACCACAAAGATCTCAGACATGCCGGTGCAAATCACTATGCCCTTCAAACTGAATACTCGAAAAACTCAACGAGGGAACTTTTCCAAGTAATTAAGTCTCTAACCTCCTTAGACCACTGTGACCAAATCGCTTTATCCTTTTTGGATTAAGTGAGAAACAATTATATTTCCATCCCCGACAGCGCGAGGACATTTAAAATGGCTTTCGCCCCTTGCACGATGCCAGATGCCCTGGGTAAGCTTCATAATCTGAAACCTATTGCAGAGACTGATACGTCCAGCCTTATGCTTAAAGTTAAATCTGGTTCCCCTTTAGAACCTGCATCACCGGCTGCCAAAAAAACTGTGGTCCAGGCTCTGGTGACCTCCACTATTGTAACTTTCTATATCTGGGGGCACCGAAGAAAAGCATAAATATACTCCAACGGGTGCAAAAAGCAGCAGCTCGGATGCTGTTGAATATCCCCAGATTTTCTCAAACTGGTAATGCCCTGGAGACTCTCCACTGGTTTCCCTTTGAGGAGGGGATCTCCTTTAAAGCCTTGTGCTATGTCCACAGAATATTGCAGAGCAAAGGCCCAAAATATCTTCGCCCCATAATAAGCTCCTACCACCCTAAACGCTGTCTGAGATCGGCCGGAACTGGCTTGGTCTGCATTCCAAAATTCAACAGAAAATGCTTTGGGGGTATCTCCTTTAGATACCTGGCAGTCATGCAGTGGAATTCTCTACCTCTGCGCCTAAGACTGGAGACTTCAGAATCTAACTGTAGGAAACAGCGTTAAACTTGGCTGTTCAGGACAAACCTTCTACCTTTGTTTTTCACTGCTTCCTCTCCCTATAAGTATGTTTTCAGCCTTGAATGGAATTCAGCGCGGGGACACTCCATAATAGAGTAACCATTGCGCTTTATAAGCTGCTATAACATAACATAACAGGAGCAGGCAGGTGGTCAGCAAGGGTCCAGAGGAAGCGGAACAGCACTTGCAGCCTGGGCGGGTCTTAACGGACACACACAAATTCGGTAGCAAGGGAAGCCTGGAACCATAAACACAGAGGCCTTGCTTAAAGGGGCACCTCGAGCAAAGATAGTGCTGTCATAAAAGGAACAACAACAAACTTGAGAGGACAATGTACGATGTAACATGACATGGATGTTTATGAATGACCAACCGAAAGTTGCGAGATGTACAAACCATGTTTAATAAACTGTGGCCTTTCTATGCACCATATCATGTTGTCAATGGAATGATTAAGGGGAAAGGGATGTAGTTAGGGGGTAGGGTGCTAAGAAGAGGGGAGGGGAACTTGCCCCTGGGAAGGGTTTTGTTTTGAGCCTCCAACACTCAGAAATGATGTTTTTGTGGACGTTGTAAAGTGCATCAGTACTTTGGAAATCTGATCCCACTGTCACTTTGAAATGCGTCAGGTGCGCCCTCAGTAGGAGAGCACCTCCTGTTTTATCAACGCTGAATGGTAGGGGTGTCCACACCCAAATAGAGCTACCAAAATAAGCCATTGTTTCTATTGATGTTGCACATGAATGCGTGTTTCCTCACTTTGTCTACTTGTAGATAATACTTATTATGTACACAAGCACCAAAAATTACTTCTTGGTAATAAGAAATAAAACATTATCATAGAGCAAGCATTTGCAAAGACAATAGGTCTGGCCTTCACAAGCTAGTGCAATGATTACTTTTTATTCCATTTTTTTCATTGCGCGCATATATCACAAACAAATAACTTGTTGCCGCCTGAAGTTAGCAGTCCCAGATTTTTTTTTATTTACAAAAATAACAATTGAGTTTCAATTTAATAGGCCACTACATGTGTTTCTAGCTTTTTAGTATCCTCATCGATGCAAAGAAAAGGTACTAATGGCTTTGAATTACTGTAGCCTGAAGACAAGGGGGGAGATTTACTAAGATTTTGCGCCATGTTTGCGTCACAAAAGTGACGCAAAACGGCGCACAATCTTTTTTTCCTAATTAACTTTCCAGCGCTAAACTTGTTTAGCGCTGGAAATAACGTAAAACTAATGTGAAGCAGCGCATTGCGCTGCTTCGCATTACTTTGCGCCGTGGAGGCGTGCCAAGAGTGGTGCATGGGCGTTCCCATGCAACCAGACAATCTTTCTCACGCTAAACCCAATTTACTAAAAACAGTAAATTGAGTTTAGCGTGAGAAAACGGCGCCCTTTTCAACTAGGCACAGGGAAGGAGAAATGCTTTCATTTCTCCTTCCTTTTCCGACTTTGCATGAGTGCTGCACTGTGCAGCACGCATACAAAGTGGGAAAAGCTTTCCCTCGTGTCTAGCATAGTTTTTTGTACAGGAAGGGTACCCTTCCTGTACAAAACCTATGCTACACTCATGCACACACCCTAGCGCTACAACGCTAAGGTGAGTGCATGGCGCACGGCTGCTGAAATCAGCGCCGGCGCAAGGGAATGGGGAGGAGAGAGCCATATCTTTAAAAATATGGTGCTCTCCTGCTCCTTCCCTGTCGCGCAATGCAGTGTAGCCTCGCGGGGGGCTGCGTTGCGTTGTGCAACTTTTTTGAAAATCTTCCCCATAGTTTAATCACTCAAGGATGACTAAAAAATAAAAGAAAGACTATCAAGGAAAAGATATTAAGTTAAGGTGTTGGCCCACCAGCCTTGACACTGCAGTGTACCTTTTTTTAGGCACATGTGCACATGTTAGTAGTCAAAATACCGTCACCCGCTATGCAAGAGAACCAATTGCTGAGGTGGGTTGACCCATTACCCACTGATATTGTGGTGGGAGGAAGCAAAATGTGAAAGACAGTTGAACTAACAAATGGATGAAGAGGGCTGATTCAAAGTCCCTCTGTGCCTGTATAAGTGTATGTATTTTTTATTTATGTTTGTTTTTATTACATAGGCAGGCGAAACATCTTGGCTACCTTTATGCCAGGCCTGAAAAAGAGACCCCACCCCAACCCGAGCATAATATTTGGGTAAAAGTGACAGAATAACCCCAGGAAAGTGAATGTGGCAGAAAAAGAAGTTTGTAAGCACTTTCGGAAAGTCAAAATTACATTACATCTGCTGAGGATATAGAAGCCAGGTGTTACAGTACTTGAAGTCCAATCAGGGACGTAACACTGGGCCCTGCAGCCTCTGCGGTGCAGAGGGGCCCCCAACCCTTCATGGGCACTCCTAAAATAAGGAACCCAGCATAAAAGATGAATGTCCCAATAAAGTGATCACCCCAGTCTATAATGTGAGAAGCACTCTTTGAAAAAAATAGGGCCACATTTGTATAATCCTCTGTGGCAGAGAGCCTTGAAGAAAGTTCCTTGGCGCTCAGGGAGCCAGGGCAGAGCTCTCAGAATGACAGTGGCATTGTCAAATGTTCTCATCTGAGACACCAGCTGCACTGTATAACTCTTAACATGATGAAACTTAGCAAGAGTCGCATATGTTACTCCCAGGGACAGGGCATTTTTCTAGTACATCCATGAGAAGAAACATAGCGCCACAATGGCAGTGTGTACTTATTGGCACATGGGACTAAGTGGCCATCAGCCACTCTGGCATTTTCGTTTTGGGTTATCAGCTAGGGAGCTGCTTTCAGAACTGGATTGGTTGCCATGACTCAAAGAAGAAAGCTCTCACCCGTCCATTGCTATCACGGCCTTCTTGAGTGTGGATCTGGTTTGAACATGTTTGCCTGGGGTGACTTTGGTTTCCAGGCTGCTCCTACCTCAGAATAACTGAGGCACAAACTTTGGCTTTCAGTGTGGATGTGCAAAAGGGGGCTTTTCAGTATCTAATATGTAGAAAGAAGATTGCAGGGGCTCAGGGTTTCTCTAAAGAGCTTGGTGCTGGGGCTTCCAAATGCTGAGGTGGCCAATTATCAAGGCTGCCTAGACAGGAATCCAGTTCATGCGTCTTACTTCCGCCATCCCACATTACCTGTCTCTTTATCGCACTCCTGCAACTTCTTTTTCATCCCCTATTTCTGCCCTTGTCACAAGTTTCCTATCCTTCTCTTGCTTAGTCTTGTTTCTTTTTCTGCCTTTCTCTCTCTTGACCTTGATAGGTGTGAAAATTTACAGGGAATTTTACTTCTTAAATTCAAAATATGGTTGCATTGCCTTTCATTTGAACTTTAACAGTGATGCTTGCAGCAAACAAATACATTGGCAAAGCCATTAGGTCTCACCTTTTGGCTTTTCCACCTCTCACCTGCCCGTGATCATAATGGGACCTCTTTTACGTTTTCTAACAAATTGTAAAAAGCCTAGCATGTGTATGACAGGTAAACTAGGTCTCTGAAACATTGTGGTTTCCCAGTGAAGAGCATTGTTTCAAATTATCCATGTAAATATATTATAGCATTAATTAAAAGTGAGTGGGAGTTTTCGGTATACCCTGAGCATTGAACGCATTGCTTTCTTCGTCATGTGAATTCCTGACATAAGCCACTCCCAATCCTAAAGGTTTATTCAATAATCTTTGGGCACATAGCCCTTTTGTTATCTTGTAAGTATCAACCTTTTTCGTTTTATTAAAGGTATATTTTATTTCCTTTTTACTGAGTTGAATACAATTATGTAGTCAGATTATATCATGAGCCAAAGTGTAAAGCAATATACAAACATTTATTGATGGAACTATGCTTCTGAAAGACCCTTTAGGGATGGGAGACAGTTAGCAGTTTCCAATCCCCAGACAAGTTCCTCTGCCATTCCTAATTGATTTTCAGAGACCCCAAACTGTAAAGAACCCAGTTTTGCCAGGTGTAGTTTAACATCAATGCATTTTTGTATATATGCCAAAACTACAGCACCTGTTGATGACCAACTGGGCATTGAAATGCTACCTGTAGAATGCCCTAACTTGCCAGCTCCAGCTCTGCTGAGGGATAGTGGGAGCCTCAAGGGTGACCAGTGGTAATCCAAGGTGCTTCCACTGAGTATGAAACATCCTGTGGAAGCTGGCAGTGGTATGTACCTGAAGCCAGCATTATTTAGGTATTAATTTCAAGCGTACATAGGAGGTTTTTCTAGCATACTCAGGAGCAGATTTACAAGAAACTGATGCATGTGTAGAGATGCGTCAGTTTCCCTGCGCCAGCCTGAGAAACCCTTGTGCCACCATGGATGCGCAGTATTTACAATACGGCGCACCATGGCGCAAGGATTGACAGATGCGTCTGACATTCTGACGCATCTGTTGGCGCAAAAGTCATGCATTGCTGAAGTCATGTCGCAAGCACAACGCAACTCCAGCAATGCATGTTGAGGCCTATTCTCACTACACTGCGTCACTCCTTACCCTGCTTCAAGCAGGCGTAAGGTTTTGACGCAGTGGCGTCCTAGAAGTGGTGCAGTGAAATCTTGTAGATTTCACTGCATCACTTTTACGAGGCTTTCCTGCGAGGGAACGCCCACCCTGCTTACTTATACCTGACGCAGGTATAATATGACGCAGGGCTTTACATCATGACGCATCTCCCTAGATGCGTCACGTTGTAAATTTGCTGCATTGTTTACGCCGCCGTTGCGTCACAAAAGTGACGCAACGGCTGCACAAAAGTGTCGCAAGGGGCTTGTAAATCTGCCCCTCAGTTTTCATTGTTGACTTTGACCAACTCTTCTTTAAAAGTGACATTTTTGGCAATAATTCTCTAGATTTCCTTTTTGGGAGTTGGGGTAGTGAAACCATAGATATTCTAGTAAAGTGTTCTTCAAATCTGATTTGACCAATATTAAAGTATTAACCCAGGCAAATGCACCGTTTGCCATTTGTAAGCCCCTTGTCAATGTTCATTAAAGTTTCCAAATTGAAACTCACTAAACTAGGAACTTCATTTGAGTGGAAGTCCTAACGCCCATTTGACGTATTATTGGCCCAATGTGCTTCATCATTTACCCAAAAATGTCCTGGAGCCTGTTTGGATGCAAATGGAAAAACGCAGGCAAGAGCTGTTTCTGACCTGGTACCTGCAGTTGGATCCTACATGAACATACAGTTCTGCACTACTTGCACTTACCATGTGCATACACAACTCTGCCAGCATCCTTCAACCCAGACCTGTTCACACACAGCTCTGTCAAAGTGCATTCAACATGGATTTTGCTTATTATTTGCACACACAGCTCTACCAGGTGACCTGTAAATTTCCTGCATACTTACAGCCTGTTCACCTCAATCCTGACACACATGTAGTGTGCACACTTAGCTCTACCAATGTGCCTCAACCCTGATCTGTACTCAACTCCTTTAGTACACCTCATTTCTAACCTGTACACCCCAGATTGAATAATGACACTGTTAATGCGCCCAAGTCTTAACCTGCAGAAACAATGTATGCATGCAGCTCTGCTGTTGCTCCTCAGCCTTACCTCCACAAAATCTGAGCACATAAAGTTCTGTCCATGCATCTCAACCCATACCTACACAGTATTTGCAAACAAAAGTCTCTCGGTGCTCTACAGCTCTGACATTCAGGTGCTCTCCGCACACTTGACTCTGCCCTTGCAAGAGCAGGAGCATCTAGGCACCCGGGCTGACAAAAGCAGTAAAGAACTGAGGGTTAGCTGGAGCCTCAAGGAACTGACTTTGAGGAGCACCAACAGAGGCTTTGATAGAGCAGGCAGTTACTGATAACCTGAAAGTGGGTAGAATGTTGTGGAACATTGCAGAAGAGGTGACGCTCTAGAGTTCTGGGGTTGAGCAGGAGCTTTAGGGCCATAGGATAAGCAGGGCACCAGTGGAGCCGAGGGTTAACACAACGTTTCTGGAGTGTCATGGTGTTCATGATCCTTTCAGGCCTGAGGGTGCCCCAGAGCTTCCAGCAAGAGCTACAGGGCCTGAGGGTGAGCAGGGATAGCAAGGGACCTCAGGGTGAGAATAATTTCGATGGCATGTGAAAGTGAGAAGGAGCCTCAGAGGACTGAAAACTAAAAATGCCCTTGAGAATCCTGAGGGCAAGTGTGTAGTATTAACTGATGATGAACAAGAAACTCAGGGTCTGAATATGAGGAAGGTGACTGGGGTCCTGAGGATGGACAAAAATATCCAGACCTGAGGGTTAGTCAGTGGCAGATTAGGATCCCTAAGGATGATGGCGGGAAGGGCTTTTAAGGATCTCAAGTTGAATAATTGCTGAATGACCTAAGTGTATCCAGAGATTCAGGGACTTGATGGTGAAATGGAGATTTAAAGCTTGAAGCTGAGTGTCAGGAGACTTGTCAGTGAGTTTCAGTGTAATAGTAACATTTTGAATTTTGATCAAAGGTACTCACCTTATAAGCTGTAAGACACTACATTAAGTACAAATCGCTCACAAAATTGCTACCCTTATACAAGTAATACTTTGCAAGAAGTCGCCATCTGCAAATATGGGCCACTTTTTTGGGGCACTGAGAACTAACTTTGTTCCCAGTATGACCCTGGACCCCTTCACTTGTGTCGGGCAGTGATGACATACGTGGACTGAAGAATCAATTTCTGCCTCTGTAAAAGTAGGTTCATAAATTTTGGTCCAGCTGAACAGTTCTTCAAACTGGCCACAATAATCCTGAGCTACTAGGAGGAGTTCCCAGTAGGCGTATAGGGATGTTCCACTAGAGTCATTTTACTTCTTGGATGCAGGCACAGGGTGCCCATTCTAGCACAGATCTGCATTGACATCTACCATTGTCTCCGATTAAATGAGGGGTGGTGGGGGTGGGGGAACGCAGCAGTAACTTTTCACCCATTGATGTTGCTCTCTGTGTTGTCAGTTTACGTGCTAACAAAGGCTGGAATAGGGTTCTTGCTGACTAGTGTTAGTGAATGATGAATCATAAATCTTAAAGAATTGGGCTTGATTCTGTTCCCATAAATCTTAGGAATGGGACAAAGACGATGAATAGGGGGCAATTCTTCAATTACTTACTGATAATCTGATTATTCTGATTCTATCTTCTTTATCAAAGTTGTGTTGGCCCACCCTCGCTTTTCATGCTCCCTAATAGCTTTCTTGGGGAGATTGTAGGTAAAATAAGAGGATGAGTGGGGTGTGTAGCTCTATAAAGGACTAGCCACTAATCCGTAATTAATTAAAAATAGGGTAAAGGAATTCCTATCTTCTGAGGAGCTCAAGGCATTCGTATCTTGTGAAAAGCTACTGGGGTACCTATTTGTCAGTAGCTAAAAGGGGCAACTATCTTGAGAGACAATATACTTTGTAGATGTACAGACTAGGACAAGGAAGGCCGACTGCAGTAATGAGATTAAATTAAATAATCGAAACTTTAAGCTTTGGTTTGATTTGAATCAACAATTTTCAGGAGGAACACTCTGAAAACCAATGTCAAACCACGAGGAAGTTCATAGCCTAAATGCCCCCTTCTCTATACGTAGTTAATTTAATACTGAACAGTATCTATATCTAGGCTATCACAGACCTGTCCTGGTCATGTGCTGTGTGAGATTGCAGTGAACTGCAAACATTTGACAGGTCATTCTACAACAGTCGTGGTGCAGCCTGCTGTCAGAAGGAGCCCAGTGGCTGCTCATTATCAAGCGTAAGCTTCTCCCCCAGGGAAGATGCACTTCAAGCTCAAATTCAGGTCAATTAAAATTCAATATCCCGAAGCTATTAGGACTAATTCATGATTTGATGACAGTTAATATGCAAAGGATCATGATGTGTCAGGAAGTGAGAGGATGTGTAAAATAAAAAGAAGAGACTGCAAAAAAGTAAAGCAGGTAGATAATGGAATAATGAAAGAGGTTCAAAGAGGTAATTTTCTTTTTGCTCATCTAAACTGTGCATCCAGGCCATCATTTGTTGCCACCGGATGTTACTCAAATGGAACCCAAGCGACTGACCAATAATTTGTATAATTGTTTATGTGTTTTTGAGTACTGGAAGGACTCTTTCATATATCAGTGCAAAGAACAGAAGTCCCGTTTATAACCGCAACAATAAACATTCACGCAACATATGGGTAAAATACTCAAGTTCAAGGGCCTTATTTAGAGTAAAAACACCAAAGTAAATCAACCGAGTTCCCGCCCCACCAAACTCACGGCTCCCCTCTCAAATTAGATTTAGGGGAAGTACACGGTTTACACAGGCAGCATCTCTGACCTGGCGGCCCTTATAGCTGGAGGCGCCAGGTCACAGTGATGGCTGGCCTATCTTACTGGAAGGAGATGTTCGCTAATATTTCCTGCCTGTGTGCACCATTCGAGGCAAGCTGGACAAAGTCAGGGGAAATACAGAAGGGCCTCCAACAGAGAGAAAAGTCTTCCTGCACAGCAGGGACATTTTTATCTATATTGAGAAAACAAATTCATGCTTTTTACATTCTCAATTAAAAAACATCTGCTGAACTTGTGCTTGAAACATGGTGCCCACTCAGCAACAGTCGCAGTGACTCAATTCACAGCACTGAGATCCCTGCCATGCAGGCTGGTACCTCTAATTTGGGCAGACAGTTTACCGCCCCTCTGGTGGGCTAGCAGGCTGTCTGCCAGGGTCTAAATGATTGTCCAAGTTTACCATAATAAGAAGTAATTGCAATCTGATGGTTGTCAGTGCTTGAAGTGAAATGAATTGCTGACCATAACACATTTTGTGAATGTTGCAAGATGTAATAGGGTGTTGTATGGCTAGGAGTCCGTACGATGCAATATTCTCACAACACACCAAGATGATCCTTGGATTGAATAACAATAATCCTTAGCTCAGTCCTGGTAGTGTGGAAAAGAGCAGTCAGGCATTACTGGAGGAACCTGTGTAAAGCATTTTACAGTACCATTTTGGTGCATAAGTAATTGAGACTACTGGAAAGAAATACAACACCAATTTATAAAAGTATAGTGTATTTTGATATAAATATATACACTAACACAAACTTTGTATCATACATACCTTTGGAGTTGTGGATTTTTAAAGAGTTCAAAAATAGATGCACTTTAAGTTGTCAAACTGGTCCATTGAAATGAATGGGGGAAAACACAGGTGGCACTCAGCCTCTTGCAGGGTGAGTTCAAACCAACCTTCTTGTGGATAAGGCCATGCAGGTCCCTAGACCAAGTTCCAACAGTTGTTACTTCGTTACCTTGCCAAGGGAGTCATGGTGTAGGGGAGACTTGGCTGTCCTTGGTACTGAACGAGATCCGCAGGAGTTGACAAAGTTGCAGCACTTGACAAAACCACACTTGGAGATTGAATTTCACTCTCCCACAGAGGCCTTAGGGGTCCTAGAACCTGGGTTCAACAGCTGGATTTCTTCTACCTTTGGGTGCAGAGTAGCTGGCAGCTGTCAATCACCGGGATAAGTTGCGCCAAAGATGCTTTACCACACACTCGAGGACTCCACCTTCGGAAGTCAGGGACAAAGCAGCGGGGTCATTGCCGGCGTCGGTCACTGTTGCTGTGAGGTTCTCTTGCCTGGAGATGTCATTCAAGGGGTCTATCACCCAACTGGCGATCACCAAGCCTTGGCTGCAGCAAATGTAGTCCACGGGTACTTCGAAGGCTGGAGGTCGACAGGAGTGGAGTAGCGGCTTGAAACTTGGTGTAAGCTTAGCTACCGCTCCGGGCTTGCAGGATACCACTTCTCTTCATGCACACCCTCGACAGGCCCAGCGGGTCACAATTCTTTTCACGCAGCATGTCGATTTTCCTGCAGCTTGCGAGGGACTGATCCCACCACTCCAAGGGAGTCTGCTTCGGTTTCTCGTGTCCACTGGAGTCCCTCTTGCTGGGAGCAAAGAGCTTTTGTCATGGACACACATCAAAAACACGGTTCCAGTGTTCTCTTGTGGTCTCTTCAGGGTACATAAGTGTACTATCTTCGAACTGCGGCAGAGTCCAAAGTCCTGATGTCGGTGACAGCATCTTGTTTGAGCCTCTTCTTGGATTCAAAGGCAGAGCAGCGGTTCTGATGCCAGGGTAGCCCCTTAAATCCTAGTTCACGGGGCGTTAAGGGAGTGAGGGACAGTGGCCAATGGGCTGTTGCTCCCTGTGGCTAACCCACCCCTGAGGTAACAACATTCTGTGGGTGTACATCACCTTTCTACCCAGAGTCCTCTAATTTATGGTCTTCCAACATGGGAGAACCGTTCCTTGGTTGTACAAACCTCCTAGTTCACCCTCAAGGTGTGAATAGCCTTTTGGAGGTGTTCAACTTCTGAATAACACATTTCCCCACTTGTCGGGCTGGACAGGGCGGGAAGGGATTTGTCCTCTAGTGGGGGACAACTAATTGCACATCAAGGGCGGTGAAAGACTTTGAGGATCACCGCCTTGATGACAGTAAACAATAGCCATCCTGGAAGGGAGGAGGGGCATCCTTCAGAGCAGAGTTTAACCAAGTTGGCAGGAAAGAAGCTGTGGAAGCTTTTAACATTACCTTGAGTCTCATACTTTGAAAGGTACATAGATAGACAACTTCATGGTCCACTGCTCATATTACAGGACCTTTTGGGATTGCTAAAACTGGTAAACTACCTTTTGTGAGTGTAGTTGTAGATACAGGACTTCTGATGTCCCGTTGAAACACTCATGTTATGCCCATGCCTTTTCCCCTTTGCATTTTCCACAGAAAGACTTTGACTCCTCAAAAACGTATAGCTGGTGTAATTTGTGAAAGTCTCACATGGGTATGTTACAATGTTTCCTTTAATAACACAATCCAGTGAAGATTAGCCTGTAGCCACATCTGTGTCAATGAGTTGTTAAATACCCAGGTACAAAATTGACTATGTAGTGACTCTTTGAAGCTCTCATACCTGAAAACTTTCTTCTTCCTTTCAGTGGGTGGATTGTAGCTACAGAGCCCTTTAGCTCAGATTATTATTTATTTATTTATTTATTTATTCATTGTTTTCTATAGCGCGAACAAAGACCCAGAGTTTCGGTGTCATAGCGCTTTACATTTCAACCACCTTCGATATCAGCAGATATCCAATTCTTTCATGTCAAGAACATGTCTATGTATTCCACTAACATTGGCATACACTTATCCATACACAAAACAAATTTAATGAAGAATAATAGAAATCATTAGATAACATTCAAGACTGTCGTGTCGTAATTAAATTTAAAATAAGACCACTCCTGAGTTCTTCTATATCCAAGCTGGTTATAGTATTGTTCGTTTAATCACATATAGCTGTGTATTGGTCGAGGTATCTGTCCATAGACGGCATCAATGTTGGTGGACGAGGGGATTAACTGTATCCATCCTAGTTGAGGCTAGTCATTTGAGCTCAATCAATGACAGTATCTTGATTCGAGAGGAGATCAGTTTCTTTGTTCTGTGACTAGCAGGGTAGTAATCCTGCTCACAATAGCTTACTTGAACAGCTGAGTTTAGGATCGCCGCGTTGACAGCACATTTCCATAAAGACTTATTCATCCCTGTTGTTCATTAAGGGAGAAATTTACCCATCAGAAAGGACTTAGTTTCCTTTTTGAATCGTGGAGCATAGGTGATTCTTCTGATATTCGGTGGGAGCGAATTCCAAATCCTTGGTGCAGCTCCCGTGAATGCTCTATCGTAAGTTCTTTTCTTACGGAAGAATGCTGGTTTCAGTAGAAAATCCTCTGATCCCCTCGAGTGTCTAGTGCCTTCAGACAGCATAATTTTATGGGCTAGGTAATTGCCTTGTGTGTAATACATGCAATTTTTAGCTCTATTCTTGCCTTGTATGGTAGCCAGTTGAGCGCTTTCAGATGTGGAGTGATGTGGTCGTATTTTTTTGTTCCCGTTATAAGTCTAGTTGCTGCATTGAGACAAGCTGTTGAGATCTTAGGAAGTCCAGATAGAGTTGCACATCCATATTCAATTCTTGATATGACCAGCGCCTGGACTGCCATTTTCAGATCACCGGGATCGATGAGTAGCTTCAGTTTTCTGAGGTAATTCAGATGAAAACGAGCGTTTTTTGCCATTGTGTTGATGTGTGCTCGCATGTTTAGTTCTTTATCCAGTGTGATACCAAGGGATTTGGTTGAGTCAACTATAGTTGGGGTACTGTTTAGTGCTGTGATCATCATTATTGACAACATTCACTGTTTACTCGAGCAGGGCTATTAACAAAGGTAACTTACACTTGTGAGTAATTTATACATGTAATTTACTCTTACACTTTTTAGTAACTTTACTACTTGCGACTATTCACAAAATATGAGTGCAAAGTTATTCAAAACTCTAGACTTACACATCTCTACCCCCTATAAAAGGGGGTGGAGCTAACTGTATGAGTGTAAGTGTTAGACTTGACAGCCTTTTACCTGCTTACCTCCACTTTTTGCTGTATTCTATTGTTGGCCTTAAGACTCTGAGCACCTTATCACTGCTAACCAGTGCTAAAGTGCACATGCTTCTACCCTAAAACATGGTTTGATTGACTTATCCAATTGTAAGTCCCCAATAGAGTGCACTACATGTACCCAGGGCCTGTAAATTAAATGCTACTAATGGGTCTGTGCAGCACTGATTGTGCCACCCAAACAAGTAGCCCTTTAAACATGTCTCAGGCCTTCCACTGCAGAGTCTCTGTGTACAGTAAACACTGTCATGTAGACTTTGGCATTTAAAACACCTTGCCAAGCCTTAAACCCCCCTTTTTGTTACATACATCACCCCTAAGGTAGGCCCTAGGTAGCCCATAGGGTAGGGTGCTGTATAACTAAAAGGTAGGACACATACTTTTATGTTTTGCATGCCCTGGTAGTGAAAAACACCTACATTCATTTTTCACTACTGTGAGGCCTATACCTCTCATAGGTTAACATTGGGAATTCCTTATTACACTTTTAAGCTGCACTTCATGATTGAGAAGCAGTAGCTCTGTCATGCGTAATATCATTGGAGTGGTAATGATAAATTATCTTTGCTGACAAAGTTGGATTAAACATTACTGTTTTAGAAAAGCCATTTTTCGAAAGACAGAATTTTTCTCCTCTTAAAGCTATGTGTGCCTGCAGTCTGCCTCTAATACAGATCTAGGGTGGGCGACAGCTGGACTTTGTGCATTTCCTCAGGACAGCCACAAACAAAGGAAGGGTAAGTGTGACTGAGTACCCATCTGCATCCTGATGGCTCATTCTGGGCAGGATGGGAGGGAGGAGCTGACACTTACACCTGAATGGGCAGTATCCTTTCCCCACATGAAGGGCTGATTACCCCCTGTAGTGAGTCTGGAGCCAGGGATGGGAAGGAGGGATCTCTGTGCACTTCATAGCTCCTCTTTGAAGTTAGCCCACTTCAAAGGCACAACTGGTTATAAGTACTGGGTCTCTGACCCCACCAAATCAGACACTTCTGGACCCGTGAAGAAACTCTGCCAGGGAGAAGTACTGCTGTGCTGCTACAAGGACTGCCAATCTGCTGGACTGCTGCTCTTGAAGAACTGCTTTTCTGCTGTGCTGCCCTGCTGCCTGCTTCTCTGCCCCTGCTCAGGAAGAACTGGACTCTTGCTTGAACCCAGAGTTACCTCCAAGGGCATACTGGCTTGACTTCTGTATTGACACTCACGGATATCAAAGTCTCACCTCTTGTTCCTGTGCCTGGCCCATTGGAAGTGGTTCCAGGTGCTTGCTCCAGTGGAACCTACACATCCTCTGCTGTGTGGAGCAAAATTGACGCATTGCCACTGTTGAGGGAACAGACCCGGCGCATCACACTCGGAACCAGTGCATCGCATCAAGAACGATTCATCGGAACCACCACATTACCGTCGCTGCAGCATGAGAAGATTGACGCATCCCCTTGATTGCGTGGAGAAGCCTGGTGCATCGGCTTTGGAGCCAATACATCTCAGCTTCGGCGCTGAACCAGCACATCACCACCGTTGTATGGGGAAAATCGTTGCATAACCTCAACTGCCAGGATCGACACCGACACATCACTCGGCTGCGCCCCGCATCTCGCTGTTGTGACCAGGATCAAGGTACTGCCAACTAGAAACCCAATTTCAAATAAGTTACTACTGTAAAAAAGAAATAGTAAGCCCAGCACCACACATGACCAACAATTTACACCCTTCCATAGAAAATAATGACAGTAGGGGCTTAAAATAAACCGCCTTCGGAAATGATGTTTGATTCACTTGCATTATTTAAAGAAGTTACAAATATAAATAAATATATTTTAAAGTTAAAATAATCTAAAAATCAAAGCATACTTATATTTTACTTATAAGATATGTTAACAATTTTTTTGGATCAATATATAATGTAATATTACATTTTATTAGAAGCTAATTGGAATAAATTGTATGTATATCACAATCAATAATTATAATGCATAATATTTTTTATAACTTTATGTAGGGAATCATTTTTCAATTTAAACGTCAGAAAAATGTTTTTTAATTTAATATAGTTAAATTAATTAAATAATTAATTCAAAATTAAGTTAATAGTGCTGTAGCATTGCTTTTATTTTATATTATATGTAAAAGAAATATAGAAAATTAACTTACATTAATATTTAATATATCAATAGTTCTACAAATATATTATGAAGTTTAATAACCTTTTTTTTATTTTTCCTTATACTTTACCATAGGGAGACTGAAAGTCTCCCTATGGTAAAGTATAAGAAAATGTAAATATTATATTTAACTCAAAACAAAATACTACAAATATTTTTGTAAATTATTTTTACTTTAACTGTAGAACAAAATAGAAAAATGCTACAGCATTATTAACTTAATCTTTATTTAAATCTTTAATTAGTTTACATTAAATAAAAGTTATTATTCTGAAATTTTAAAAAACAAATACATTTCTGCATACTTGGACATACCTCTTTGGAAGTTATTTATGTGGGAAACTGTTAAAAACACGGTGAAATATGTTAAAATTAGTTTTCAGTGCATTTAACACTGAAAAACAGAAAAGCACTGCATTCCATGCATTTTAGTCCTAGAGCGCAAGCAAAAAGCTGGTGATTTGTTTACACCAATAGTTAGGTAAAAGGAACAGAGACAATGTTTTCAGATGTATCTCTAAATTTGAGGTAATATAATGATTACTGGTTATGATAATACTGTTACTGAATATAGATAAAAATAGCAAAAAATCTGATATTTTGTAAATTGACTCCATAAGTGGAGGGGTGCTCATTTCGCACAAGTGGCAAAGCAGCACAGTACATTGTGTATAACGTATTCCATCAGAGTCCTGAAAATGCTTCCACTGATGTCCCAAAACTCTTTTTCTCACTCTTGAAAGAGGTAAAAATTTTCATATTGCTGGACAAAATTAAGGGCATTATAACTAACCCTGGGCGAAGTTCGTGTTCTACCGCTACGTAAGGCTACGCGAAGCGGTAGAAAAACTCCGCGAGGCTACGCGGAGCTACGCGAGGATGCAGAGTTGCTTGTTTCCGCATGCTCGCGTGTGCTCGCGTATGCTCGTGAGATGTTTTTGACGTTGGGCAACGCGGATTGCGTGTTCGGGGGAAATATCGCGCAAACTTCACCACGCGGTCGCGAATGGGCACGGCCATCTTGTTTTCCTATTCTTTGCATGGTTCCGGGGCCTGTTTTTCAATCCCCCTATAATCTTTTCAATCCTTTGTTTTTTACACAGTTTTTCTGATCTTTTTTACTTATTTTCTATCCTTCTCTGACCTTAAGTGTATATTTTGCATTTTATTTCTACTTTTACTGCGTTTTTTAAACTTTTTTCTATTGTTTTATATTACTTCCTTTTTTACTCTCCTACTTCTTCTCCTGACTTTATTTTTTACTCCGACATTTTCTTTTCCGCCCCCCGCCCACCCCAGAACCATGGCTAAAGGCACCGGCTCCAAGTCCAAGGGTAACGCGGCTACGCCCAAGAAGAGCCGCCTCCCTTGTGGCAGACTGCGCCCGGAAGGGGTGCAGGCCCGGGCCCTTTTCAGCAAGGCGGAGGTGGCCGCCCTTGTTTTTTGTGTGCAGCGCCACCTCCCCTTGACCTTGGCAGCAGGCCTGGCTCCGGGTACGCTACCCAGGAGCGTCACCGCCGGTGGGCGAGGGTGCGCCGGGCAGTGTTTTGCTGCTCCGGGGTCCGGCGCACCCATAACCAGCTGACCCACTGGTGGTCTGACATCTTGGACCGGGAGCAGGACCTGCTGGACCTGCTAGATGTCGAGGTCGTGGGGCTTGGTGAGTAGCTAATAGTATAATAGTAGTAGTATTGTGTGTTCTGTAGACTGTTACTGTTGTTATTGCGAATATAATTTTTTTCCAATAGCAAGAATGCTGCTTACATTGCAGGTAGGTAAATTACGTTTAAAAATCTTCTGTGATTGTTATTCTTCCAGACACAGGTGCTCGGCGGTACTACTAATCTTACTTGTTTGCAACGTTGCGCTCGCTTAAGCTGATTATGAAAGAGAGTTTACTTTAGAGAACTTAAGTTAGGTAATGCTAGAGAGACTCTAGTCCTTCCTTTGTCCTCCTGTCACTAAGATAGTGGTGGATTGATAGATAGTTTAATTACTTAGTATTAGTTGGTAATTTTTTAGCGGTCTGCGTGACGCATCCTCTGTCACGTCACGTGCTACTGAGTGCTGCTTACTCCAGTCCTTAGTAGAACCTTTTGTAGTTTGTTAGTGAGTGAGTAATAGGCTTAGCAGAACATCAGCAGCAACCAACCAACCAACAATTTGGTGTATGCAAAAATGTATGCATGCGTCCTCCATCTATGCAGTTTGAGGACTAAAATAAATGGAAATGCAGACTTAGTGAACAATTGGCCCATCTGGAATAGGTGGGCTAGGTCAGGTAATACGAAACTTAACTTAGGCTGGAATCAGAATGGAGCACTGGATTAGTGTTCATAAATATTAACTAGATGGTCTGCGAATCCCGCGATACTACTAGTCGATCAGATTAGATAGGTCAATTTTATTGCAATTGTTGTTTCCAAAAATGTTTTTCTGAGCGTTTTTAAAAATATTTTATTTGTTTCACACCAATCATCAATGTTTGTCTCTTTCTTTATTATATCTTACATGATCAGCACCCAGGGGCAAGAAGACGGGGTCAGAGTCGGCGGGAGCTGGGCAAGAATCGCAGGATGCCTCCCAGGGCCAGGACCCCTCCTCTACCGAGGGCTCTGCTACTGGCCCCAGTAAGTCCTCCAGTTGTTAATATTAATCATTATATTTCCCTAACTTTTACTGCACCTTATTTTCCAAACTATTCTAATTCTATTTTTTACCAAATCGTCTTCGATCTAGACTATCTGTTTCTAAATTCTTGTTATCCCTGCCTCTAACTGCCTCTGCTCTGACTCTCTGTACTACTCTACTACTATATTAGTCTGTCTGTAGCTAAGCTTGCCCAGTTGGCCACTCTTTATTTTTATTTAAAAGGTTTAAAAACTCAGATTCACCAATAGCTCTACCCACTGAGCCCAGTCCTTTGGGTTGTCCTCTTCTAGTCTTCTTAATCTTGAGAGGCTTTTCGACAATTCTCACCAACAAAATGTCCAACCTGAAATTTTACTATTTTTGATAGGATAGGACATACTACTACTAGTGTCTACTCTACTCTAGTACCCGATTTGTACTAGTGATGTATGTGGTATATGTATGTGTATTTTAACTTTTTTTTTAATCTTGCTAGTGAAAACGAATAAATAGGGGGAGGTGTATATGGCATCTAAAAAATGAGTAATGTTTTTTCTAGGCGTACCGACCACCAGTGCCGGGGCCAGCGGCGGAGCAGGCGACGCCAGCCAGGAAGGAGCAGTGGATGCGGCAGCTGCCACAGGGGTGGATGCGGCAGCAGCAGTGGCGGGCGGTGGTAAGGTATACTTAGTTATATTCATTACTTATTGACAATAGTTACGCACTCGCTGCAAGGGTGTGCACTGTATGTTGAGAGAGTCTAAGTTGTTGTGAACAACGGTTGAAGAAGACACCCTTTACTTAGCATTAGAGCAATAGCATTAGCGGGAGGAGTAGTAGTTGAGTAACTAATGGCCTCTCCTATCTGACTTCAACTCAGCTGGGAATGTTTTATGGAGAAGACTAAGAGTCAGATCAGATGACCTTGATGGATGGGTTGAACGAAAAGGGAAAGAAGGATGGAAGGAGGAAGGACGAGCGAGATGTAATAGATATGACTGGCAGAGAAGGATACGTGTGATGCATGCATAGGTAGCTGATAGGAATCAGATGCATGGGTGGTTGAAGCAGGATGGGTGGAAGGTGAAAGAAAAGATGCCTGCCTGGGTGGGTGAAACTGTATGGGTGATAGCAAGAATCCTCCGGGGTGTTTCATGGGTCAAACTCAAAGGCAAGCATAGAAGGAAGGACGCATGGGTGGTGGTTTAAAAAATAATAAAAGGAAATAAACCGCGCCAGAGTAGCAAAGCCAAGGAGACTAGAAGTTGTATTTTCAGAATACTCCCTTGACTCACAGTAGTTTTGCAAGCACAGCATATATATTGTGTATGTATGTTGTTACTTATCAAGCGCCTCCCTCCGACTCTGAGGCCCAATCCCTACCTATGTTAATTTATTTTCGACTGTGTCAGCCTGCCATGGGTGGCCTATCGGCTGCATGGTTACACAATAAATCAAAACAAAGTTACTCATGTCGTCCCATATATAAGCAATGATCATTTGGATCAGATATCATCTGCCTTGTTGTAGTACTCAGGGCAGGGTGAAAGTGAAATTGAGCAGTTGCCCTTGATGTAATAACAGAGTATGGCCAGTGCCACCCATAATAGAAAAATAAGATGATTGTGTAGTCAGCTTCCCCACCTGCAGACAGTAGTAAATAAAAATAATGTGAGTCTGCAGACTGCGTCACGAGTATGTTTGTCTTCTTGGGCGCAAGCCGACTGAGCTGGCATGCCGGCTACAACAAGGTTACTTAATTTTGCTAAACAAGAGAGAACTCGAGTCCATAGTGATAGTATAATGCCTGAAACTCCCACAAATGTTAGAGGCCGAGGAGGTGGGAGGATAGATACCACAAATGTTATGTACTGTGCTTGCTAGTGCTACTGTGCCACTAAGGGTAGGATTAATTTTGTGTTACTGTTTTGCTAACAGTATTGGTTACAATAGTCTTTTTTCTTTTTTGATATAGCTACTTCTTCCCAACCAAAAAGACCAGACAGAAAGGAGCTGGCAGCCATGGCCCGGCGCCGTAAGCTTGAGGCCATCCTCACGGAATATCGGCGGCTGGTGGTTCAGGCGGAGGAGGAGGAGGCCCGCTCCATACCTATATCATTTTTTACTGTGTCAGCCTGCCATGGGTGGCCTATCGGCTGCATGGTTACACTTCGTCCCATATATAATCAATGATCATTTGGATCAGATATCATCTGCCTTGTTGTAGTAGTCAGGATGAAAGTGAAATTGAGCAGTTGCAATTGATGTAACAGAGTATGGCCATAATAGAAAAATAAGATAATTGTGTCATTGTAGACTACAGCTGCCCCACCTGCAGACAGTGGTAAATAAAAATAACGTAAGTCTGCGACACGAGTATGTCTGTCTAGGGCGCAAGCTGACTGAGCTGGCATGCCTACAAGGTTAATTTAGGTAAACAAGAAAGAGAGAAGAGAAAGACTTGTCTACTCCATAGTGCATAGTAGTAGTAATGCCTGAACTCCCACAAATGTTAGAGGCCGAGGAAGTGGGAGGATACCACAGATGTTACGGACTGTGCTTGCTTGTGTTACTGTTTTGCTCAGAGTATTGGTTACAATTGTCTTTTTTCTTTCTTGATATAGCTACTCCTTCCCAACCAACCAGGAAGGAGTTAGCAGCCATGGCCCGGCGCTGGAAGCTGGAGGCCATCTGCATAGAATATTGGCGGATGGTGGCTCTGGTGGAGGAGGAGGAGGAGGGGCGGCAGCAGCTGCAGCCTCCTCCAATGCCCCGGACCCCAGCCAGGCCCCTCGAGTGGTACGGCAGCCGCCTGCCACACTTCTGTATCCAACACTGCTTTCCAACCCCTGTGGATGCAATTGTAGACTTTTCCAGCGCCGCATGCTCCTCCGAATGGCGCGCCTAGAGGAGCAGCTAAAGGAGGTCCTGGCTACTAACTGGCAACTGCGAGCCCGCCGATAGAGATCCTGTTGGATTGCCCCTTTTTTATTCCTTTTTTTGGTGGGTGGGCATTGGGCGTTCGTTGGGGTTTATATATTTATGGACAATTTTATTTTTGAATTTAAGGACATTGGTTGGACTTTTTGGACATTGGTTGGGGTTAGGGAGAGGGGTGGGTCAGGTGGGATGTTTTACAATAGTTTATTTTGTTAGGGGATTAAATTATATTTATACTTAAACTTTACATACAATGTAAATGTTTTGTGGGGGGAGTTACTCTTTTACATCACATGGTTTCCTTCCTTTGCTGCTGCAGGGCCGCAGCCAGTTTTTGATTTAAATAATCTGCCTATTTTGTAACACACGAACAGATAGATGCGGTACCCTCACTGAGTGACTTGTCCTACTAGTACTGTCAGTCTCTCCTCCTAGTCTATGCAGTCTGCAACTGGACTCAAGGGTGTGGGTGTGTGAATTAATGAATTAATTTTCATTATTAATTATGCCTCCCCCAAACTTCTTCTCTTACCTGTGATTGATGTTTAAACTTCGGCACAGCGATGGCTGCATGGTGATGATGGTTTGGTTTACCAAGATGCCATGGTTGTGGTGGTAGTACAGTATACACTGGCAGTAGCATTTGCAAAAAAAATAAAATGAGACAGTCAGTCGCCTGAGAGAGACTATGGAAGGAGTAGTACAACGAAGTAAAATAAGACATAATGGTGGCGGGGATAGCCTAGCATAACAAGCTACAAACTGTAGTTGACTCGAGTCACTCGACACAAGCATAACCTTTAGTGCTGTAACTTAGGAGGGGGATGATAAATCCAATCGATGCCTACAATTAATTATGATGGATTACGTTCCTTTGGAAAAAAAATTGACTTGCAAATATACTGAGCATGGGTGGGCATTGGCAAGCAGAAGAAGATCCTCGCCCTGCCTTGAGTGAAATTGAATTAGTGTTGCTTTCACCACATCCGCCCCAGTAAGTGTGTGATCAATTATTGGTGTCAATTTAATTTAGTCACACCGCAATATAAATCACACAGCCCGGGGGAAGAGGGTTAGGGTTTGATGAATGGTTGGGAAGGGGTATTTGAGGGAAAGGTTTGACAAAGACAAACACTACACATGGACAACAACAACTGAACAACACACACAATCTTGCCAGACGACCATCATATATCTGTTAAGGGAGAAAAAGGAAATGCATGCATGATGATGACTTGATGGTTAATGATGATGAGCAGTACTTACTAACTGGACTAGTATACAGTACAGGGCAGCAGTATATTATTAATTATTATTATGCTATTTTTTGCCTTGCCTGTCTGCCCTCAGAGAGACCCAAATTACATACATTTTATGTTCTGTGGTACCGGGCTTCCTTTTAAAGCTAGCAAAGAAAATTTAAAAATATCTGTAGGGATCAATTATAAGCAAAGAGCAAACATAATAACAACAACAACAAACACGCAGTCGTAATAATTGGAGAGAAAAAATAAATCAAATTATTTAAAAGATGATGAATGATACTAAAGTTACTGTATGTTATCCTGGTCATATTGGGGAGTTGCATCTCGGCATTCCTCTTGGTCCTCCCTTTCATGGACGCTGCGTCCGACAATCTTGGGTGCCACTGCCTGCCTGGCGGATGCGGATTGGTAGGTGAGTGTGAGTTGTTTTTCTCTGTTTAGCACAGGGTAAAGGCCAGCCTGTAAGTGTAGATGGAAAAACAAAAGGGATATTGAAAAATCAAGGAGAAAAAAAAGCATGAATTACGGAGGAGTGCAAACACTTTCAGAGGCGGCATGGCTAAATCATGTCTACTCTGTTATATGTTTCCAGCATTAACATACAACAGCAACAGGATAGAGCAGGCCCACAGCGCCGACCCAACCTCCACTTAGCTTAGATTTTGACTGAGCCAGACAGTCACAGAGCACAGATATACAGCAACATAGCATTTTCCAAAGTAAGTAACTAAATCAATGCACGGCTGTCAGTCATACCACTTCTACACTCGTGACTACTCGACTCTACCACTACTACACAGACATGTAGGTCTGCTGTGGTTGTTGTTGACTTGTTTACCTTTTATGCCACTTCGTGATTTGAAACGCCCTGAGTTATTCCATCAATCATCTCCGATCCAACTGACTGACTGCGAAGATACTATGTGGTCATCATCATGGCGTTGTCCAACTCAGTCTGTAGTGTACCGAGTGAGTCCAGATTCCATATTCAAAAATGCAATGGATCGGCCTGCAGTAGAAGTACAATTTTGTTATTAAACAACAAGAAGGGAAACATTGACTTGAGTCACTTTTAGTGTGTAGATTAAATACTTGTACACTTTGACTTCACTTCATGCACAACAAACAACAACACAAACACCAATCACTCAGAGTCAGCGTCCAATGCATGCCATCATTACCTGTTCCTTCTCATCTTAAGTTAAGGGGCAGTCTCTCTTGGCTCGGAAAGGAGGATAGCTATAGTCATCATGTTCCACTTCTTTTGGAGGGACTCGACGAGGCAACATTTCTTGTACTGTTCTCCATCCAATGTCTGGCTTGAGGGAAATGGATTTAGGGTGAGTTAGGAGGATGGAGCAGGACTCGGAGGAGTGGACTTAAATGCACACAGCTGCAACTCCAATATGGCAATAAAAAGAGAAGACGGTGGTGATGGATTTGTTGTGATTCGAACCAGAAAGACAGAGACACACACAAATAATAAAAGTAAATAAGGAAGAAAGAAAGTAACAAGTTGAAAGCCTAGTTGTCAGGGAAGTAGAGCTCGCCGTCTAACTCTGGTGGTTCAACCAGAAGTAGGTCATCTAACACACTACTTCCGTCACCTAAGTCGCTGTCCTCATCTTCCTGCTGTGATTCACGTATTTTGTAATCCGGTGGTATAAAGTGCTGATTCATTTTGATCATGGTTAACCTCTCCACGTTTTTGGGTGAGAGCTGGTACTTTTCACTGTTACAATGGCACCAGCAGCACTGAAAACATGCTCAGAAGAGACACTTGCGACAGGGCAAGCCAGATAGTTTATCGCCAGCGTGCTGAGGACTGGCCATTGGCGCCTTTTCCCATACCAATACACCAATGGGTTTTGATCAATGTAGACCTCTGTTGGGTCATCCAGATAGGCCTGGACCATCCGCTCAATGCTCAGGGGTGCTCCGCTTTGCTGGGCCTCTTTTGCCTGTGCATCAGCACTGGACCTAACAAGCCCTTGCTGTAGATACCAATCCTGTGCCGATTTTACTGGGGCTGATGATCCTGTTCTTGCTGTTGTTGATAGTGTTGGTGACTGCTGTGAGCCAAACGCACTGCCCTCAGGCTCTGAAGTTGAACTTGACGCCGGATGCCCTGCAGTACTTGTTGTGGGCTGGAGTAGTGTGCCTTTAATTACCAGCTGTTCTTTTTCAAAGTCTCTGGCTACCTCAGCTATCCAAGTTTTGTACTGGGTAACATCCACTTCTGAAAAAGGAATTAATGTCTTAGTGTTCAGTGCTGATTTGTACAGTGGATCCAGAATTGTGGCAGAAATGTAATGTTTGTCTGACACAATCTTAGTTTGCACCCTTGTATTTTCAGCTAAGCGAAGGGCTAAGTTCTCCACCAACTCATATGCTTCATTTTGTTCCTCCACACCTGCGTACGTGTCAGACACCACCTTCAGCTGTTGCTCTAGCATGTGCAACAATGGGATAGCTTGGCCCATAGTACAGTCCTCCTTGCTGACTTCACGTGTGAAGAGCTCGAAAGGAAGTAGCATCTCTGTCAGGCATTTAACTAGGACGCATTGGTCCATCTCAATCGTCATGCCTTTCACAGTAGCATCCCCTAGTCTTTGCATGACATAGTCATTGATTGGTCTGTACTGCTCAAACAGACGTTCAAGCATGTAATAAGTTGAGTTCCAACGTGTTGGCACCTCCTGGATGAGTGCTTTGACTGGCACTCTATGCTCATGTTGAATGATCCTCAGCTGCTTCCGGGCTTTAAAAGAATGGCTTAAATGTGTGCATATTCTTCTGCAGGTGGTCAGTAAGTTGCTGACTTGGTATTCTTTTTTCAGAAAGTCTTGAACAATGATGTTAATGCAGTGCGCCAAACACAGGACCCTGAAATAGCCACCATCGCCCATGGCCTTAACTATATTACTACAAAAGGGGATGATGGACGGAACGTTCGAGCCAATCAAACACTCACCCCCAGTCAACTGATCTGGGTTTAATCCATCATCATTCTTTAGCTCACTCCACCACCCCAGTTCAGACATGGCCATATGCAAATCAGTCTGACCCTGTGCCTCATGGGAACAGTCCAGCCCGAACTGCCAAGCCATGCCTTCCCTGGACCGGAAACAAGCATCCTAGGACCGGTTTCTGGCATTCCAGCCGTCATCAGCCAGGCTTGCTTGAATCCAGTGGCAAAGTGAGCAAGGGACCCACGTCTGGGCATACCCCCGCCAACTTAGGGCGAACAAAGCGATACAAAGGGGATGATGGACGGAACGTTTGAGCCAATCAAACACTCACCCCCAGTCAACTGATCTGGGTTTAATCCATCATCATTCTTTAGCTCACTCCACCACCCCAGTTCAGACATGGCCATATGCAAATCAGTCTGACCCTGTGCCTCATGGGAACAGTCCAGCCCGAACTGCCAAGCCATGTCTTCCCTGGACCGGAAACAAGCATCCTAGGACCGGTTTCTGGCATTCCAGCCGTCATCAGCCAGGCTTGCTTGAATCCAGTGGCAAAGTGAGCAAGGGACCCACGTCTGGGCATACCCCGCCAACTTAGGGCGAACAAAGCGATACAAAAGGGGATGATGGACGGAACGTTCGAGCCAATCAAACACTCACCCCCAGTCAACTGATCTGGGTTTAATCCATCATCATTCTTTAGCTCACTCCACCACCCCAGTTCAGACATGGCCATATGCAAATCAGTCTGACCCTGTGCCTCATGGGAACAGTCCAGCCCGAACTGCCAAGCCATGTCTTCCCTGGACCGGAAACAAGCATCCTAGGACCGGTTTCTGGCATTCCAGCCGTCATCAGCCAGGCTTGCTTGAATCCAGTGGCAAAGTGAGCAAGGGACCCACGTCTGGGTATAACCCCGCCAACTTAGGGCGAACAAAGCGAAACAAAAGGGGATGATGGACGGAACGTTCGAGCCAATCAAACACTCACCCCCAGTCAACTGATCTGGGTTTAATCCATCATCATTCTTTAGCTCACTCCACCACCCCAGTTCAGACATGGCCATATGCAAATCAGTCTGACCCTGTGCCTCATGGGAACAGTCCAGCCCGAACTTTGCCACTGGATTCAAGCAAGCCTGGCTGATGACGGCTGGAATGCCAGAAACCGGTCCTAGGATGCTTGTTTCCGGTCCAGGGAAGACATGGCTTGGCAGTTCGGGCTGGACTGTTCCCATGAGGCACAGGGTCAGACTGATTTGCATATGGCCATGTCTGAACTGGGGTGGTGGAGTGAGCTAAAGAATGATGATGGATTAAACCCAGATCAGTTGACTGGGAGTGAGTGTTTGATTGGCTCAAGCGTTCCGTCCATCATCCCCTTTGTATCGCTTTGTTCGCCCTAAGTTGGCGGGGTATGCCCAGACGTGGGTCCCTTGCTCACTTTGCCACTGGATTCAAGCAAGCCTGGCTGATGACGGCTGGAATGCCAGAAACCGGTCCTAGGATGCTTGTTTCCGGTCCAGGAAGACATGGCTTGGCAGTTCGGGCTGGACTGTTCCCATGAGGCACAGAGTCAGACTGATTTGCATATGGCCATGTCTGAACTGGGGTGGTGGAGTGAGCTAAAGAATGATGATGGATTAAACCCAGATCAGTTGACTGGGGTGAGTGTTTGATTGGCTAAAGCGTTCCGTCCATCATCCCCTTTGTATCGCTTTGTTCGCCCTAAGTTGGCGGGTATGCCCAGACGTGGGTCCCTTGCTCACTTTGCCACTGGATTCAAGCAAGCCTGGCTGATGACGGCTGGAATGCCAGAAACCGGTCCTAGGATGCTTGTTTCCGGTCCAGGGAAGACATGGCTTGGCAGTTCGGGCTGGACTGTTCCCATGAGGCACAGGGTCAGACTGATTTGCATATGGCCATGTCTGAACTGGGGTGGTGGAGTGAGCTAAAGAATGATGATGGATTAAACCCAGATCAGTTGACTGGGGGTGAGTGTTTGATTGGCTCAAACGTTCCGTCCATCATCCCCTTTTGTATCGCTTAACTATATTACTGCCATTGTCCGTGGCAACAAAACCAATGTTAGGCCCTCTTGGGTGCAGCCATTCAAAGACCTTGCTGTTAAACTCTTCCAAAATGTTTGCAGCATTATGAGATTTCTCCATGGCGAACATGGCTACAGTTGCATGTTTACGAGTGGCATTAAAAATCTCAGCAGTGTCAACAACACCTGCTGCAGATATCTTTTCTCTAACCCCCACAAAAGAGATCCAGTGTGCGGTGATGCACATGTAATCAGTGGCTTGGCAACTGATCCACATCTCTGTTGTCAGGTGGATAGTATGAACAGCACTCTGCTGCAAAGCTTGTCCAAGCAATTCCAGCACGTCATGATGTAGTGCTGGAACTGCAACTCTGGCTAAATAGGACCGGCTGGGAACCTTCCATTTTGGGCAGATGGCTGTCACAAATTCCAGAAAACCCACCCCTTCCACAAAAGAAAAAGGGAGAAGATCCAGCGCTAACATTTTCACCAGCTTCGCATTGTACAAACGTGCCGTTGGGTGGTTGCATTCGTACTGCCCCTCCGACCTAAGCATGCTGACAATGGTAGGCTGGATTTTTTTCCTTTCTGGTCCGCTGATGCAGGTGACTTCTTCACAGATGTTGTTAGGCTCAACAATGCACTTTTTTTCACTGCGGTACTCTGTTGCCTTGGTGTCTCAGCCTGACTCTTACTACGGTGCCACTGAGATGTTGCTGAGGATGATGATGATGTGGGCGGTAGTGGTACCACTGCACTGCTGGGGACAGGGCTACTTTGTGTACCAGAGAAAATGTCTCCCTCTTGTTCACCTTCCACCGCGATCATATCTTCTTCTACTTCTTCATCCCCACCAACAGCAACGGGTGCAGTTTTACTTTTTTGGCTGCTAAGGTGCGCCTCCCACTGGATCATGTGGTGTTTTTTCAGATGGGTTGTTTGGCCTCCGGTACCATAGTTTGTACCAAGCTTACCCCGACTAACACTTTGTCGACAAATTGAGCATATAGCAACGTTCTCCTCCTTACTGCTAACCGAAAAGAAGTTCCAAACTGGGGAGGTGAACTTTCTTGCGCTGCTGGAGGTGCCACTTGCAATGCCGGATGAACTGGAGGGTGTGCCTAGAATTTGACTCTGTGCAGTGCCACTACCTACTGAGGTGGTGGTTGTGCTGGATGTAAGTCCCTGCCGGGCCTTTGCAAATGCAAATATGGAAGCTGGAGGTGGTGTTGGTGTTACCTGTGTTGGTGGTATCCGTGCCACATCCCTCACAGCAATTTGGGATGGGGTAATGTCGGTCTCCATCTCCACTGGGGCGGGAGTGATGTTCATGATAATTGGCTCGTCATTATCCTCCTCTTCTACATCTACCTCCATAACTCTAAGGCTTTCTGGAACCTTCCTTTTCCCTAGCCTTGTCTCGTGGCATGCCTCACTCTCAGACTGAGCTGGTGGCTTCCAAGTGGCATCTAGATCATCAGAAGGGGGGCTTTAAGAAGAAGATGATGGACTAACCCTCCTTTTCCTTGCTGGGGATCTGGAAGACAATGGATCTTCTGAAAGAGTGGCTTGCTCTTCTTCTTCCTCTGCAGGAAGCTCGATTTCCTGAACTGCCCTTACTTCGGGAGGAGCAACTACTATTGTGGGTGGTGGTTGCGGCTGTTGTTGCAGCTGTTGTTGCGGCTGTTGTTGCGGCTGTTGTTGCCCACTTATCTGCTGAGTTTCCTCCTGCGTTGATTGGGTACTACTTTGCGATAACGATAAGTCAATTTCAACATCACTGCTCATTGGCGTTTGCGCAATTAGACTGGCTGCCTCTGCGACACTCATGGGCTTGGGCCTAGGTTGGTGGGGTGGGCCCACTGATGCGGAGGTGCTGCTCCCAGCTTGCTCCCCGGACACAGCTGCTACAGGATTAATTTTTTGTTTCCCAAAAAACATCCTGGGGGGCACACCAGTCTTGGTAAGAGCCACTTCTTTCTTCTTCTGTTCCTTCTTCTCACTGGCAACTTTCTTGGTACTGGAGGACCTGGTACCTCTCTTTGGGGCCATCTTCTTCAGATGTCAGCAGGACGCAGTTGCACAAGTTGCAGAGATGTCTGTGGTCACACGCCACGTGACGTCGTGCGCAGCAGGACTTCTGTCTGGCAGTACAACGGGTGATGATGACACCTCCTCCTGAGTCCTCAGTCTTTTGTGCACCTAAAAGCAAAGAAGCCCGAAGAACATCAGTGAAATGTTGCATTTGTTGTTGTGGTTCAATTAATACTAGTAGTACAAACAAACAAATATAATATATAACTAGTGTGTGGTGGTCTCACTTGTTAGTGTTATATTATTAAATTTTATTAACTCAGTTATTAAAAAAAATAACAACAGTGTAGCCATTTTTGAGACTTTGACAACAAGGGCTTTCATGGTATGCTGTGTACACTCAGGAAGGATAGGAAAGAAGAAGAACAAAAACAAAAATACAAATGTAATGGAAGTGGAACCTGTTTGGCATTAATTTGCGCATCACGTCATTCAGGGCGCTGCAGCTGGCAAAGGGGTTGGAAGCAGTAAGTCTAGAGGAACAAAGGAAAGACATGCAGGCCTATATGGCAAAAGCAGCACACTACTAAACTACCAGCACAAAATGGCCACCAGCCACACGGTCACTCACAGTCACAACAAGCAGGAGGCCTGGAAAACAAAGAACTCAAGCAGGCCTGTATTATATGGCCAGACAAAGGAGGCATGCTTGCTAAACAACACAGCTTTAATGCAAAAATGCAAAAATGAAAATCCACAGGGCTATAAAAGGTTTGCAAGCTACACAACAACCACACCACACACACATCCAACAAAGGCATTTATTTAACACACACCAAAAAAAGTGAAATACCCCCAAAAAAACAAATTTTGCAATTCAATCCAATACCATCCATGCCCTAAATGATGCTTAAATTCAACAGACACCACAGAAACAGTTGTTTCATGCACCCATGAGTAGCTCTGGGCCTACTGGCTGAAAGGCCTATTGGCAGACTAGACCACAAGCTTGCAGGCCTATGGCAAAAGCACACTGCCTGGCTTCACAAAATGGCCACCAGGCAGCCACATGGCCAGGCCACCCACAACAACAAGAAAGGGAAGACAGACAATGCAGGCCTATGGCAAAAGCACACTGCCTGGCTTCACAAATTGGCCGCCAGGCAGCCACATGGCCAGGCCACCCACAACAGCAAGAAA
Organism: Calotriton arnoldi; assembly: GCA_963921515.1. Classification (NCBI taxonomy): domain Eukaryota; kingdom Metazoa; phylum Chordata; class Amphibia; order Caudata; family Salamandridae; genus Calotriton; species Calotriton arnoldi. The sequence goes on along the minus strand of CAWUFW010004346.1, from coordinate 42,613 downwards.
GGGAAGACAGACAATGCAGGCCTATGGCAAAAGCACACTGTCTGGCTTCACAAAATGGCCGCCAGGCAGCCACATGGCCAGGCCACCCACAACAACAAGAAAGGGAAGACAGACAATGTAGGCCTATGGCAAAAGCACACTGCCTGGCTTCACAAAATGGCCGCCAGGCAGCCACATGGCCAGGCCACCCACAACAACAAGAAAGGGAAGACAGACAATGCAGGCCTATGACAAAAGCACACTGCCTGGCTTCACAAAATGGCCGCCAGCCACATGGCCAGGCCACAACAACAAGGAGCATAAGCCAAGAGGAACAAAGGAAAGACATGTAGGCCTATATGGCAAAAGCAGGACACTACTAAACTACCCCCACAAAATGGCCACCAGCCACATGGTCACTCACAGTCACAACAAGCAGGAGGCCTGTAAAACAATGAACTCAAGCAGGCCTATTATATGGCCAGACAAAGGAGGCATGCTAAACAACACAGCTTTAATGCAAAATTGAAAAAATGAAAATCCACAGGGCTAAAAAAGGTTTGCAAGTTACACAACAACCACACCACACACACCCATCCAACAAAGGCATTTATTTAACACAAACCAAAAAAGTGAAATACCCCCAAAAAATACTTTTTGCAATTCAATCCAATGCCATCCATGCCCTAAATGATGTTTAAATTCAACAGACATCACAGAAACAGTTGTTTCATGCACCCATGAGTAGCTCTGGGCCTACTGGCTGAAAGGCCTATTTATTGGGCCAGACTACTGAGCTAGTGAATTAAATAAATATTGCAAATTGATTGTAAAGGTTGGAGAAAATGTAGTGAACTTTGCAACATGTTTCATTTAAAAGACAAAACTAGTAGAAAAATTACATACAAAGAAAAACAACTAGGCCCCTACTGAAACTACAGACCACCCACAACAATAAATAAAAAAAAAAACGATGAAAAGTACACAAAAATGTAGGTGCAATGCCCCAATCAAACAAACAACACCAATTCCCCAACTTACTTGTAAAGTCTCAAATCCAAAAGTCCTCAAATCCAATGATATATGATGCAGCAGGCACAAAGAGTGATCCTTCCAGCTCCAAATCCAAATGAAAAGTGAACAGGTCATGGACAAAGCACTGGGAGGAGCCTGCTGGACAGGAAAGGAAGTTGGAGACGCTGGGGGCACTTCCTTCCCCTTAAAAAAAGAAAAAGGACTCCTTGCACAAAAAAGTACAGCTAAATGTCAATCTGAGGAGTTTTTTTCATCCAAATCATCATTTTCGAGAAGGTTTTATGCTGCTCGCGAGATATTTTTCTCCAGATTGCAAATTGTGCGAGTTCAGCATCGCGATCTTCATGGAACTTCCGCCGGATGTCCGATGGCGCGTCCGAATGACGTGTTCGCGATCGCACACTCTCACGGGATCGTGCGGCCAGCTACCAAAATCTCGTGGTGCACGCGAACGGATAGGAAATCTCGTCGGCGAACGCAGGGATCCCAGTAAGTCGCTACCGCGCGCGCAAAAACGCATTTTGAAAGCCCGAACAAGAAAAAAACTCCGCTCCGCCGCAGATTGCTGAGTTTTCGGTAACCAGAATGCGGAGTTGCCAATAATCCGCAAACTCCGCAAGCGGAGCGCATTTTAACGCCCAGGGTTAATTATAACAATGTTCCTGATGTCACCCGGCAAAATCCTCCCCAGCGATCCTGGGTTAACTGATAACTTCAATAAAAATAACAAGGATCACAAGTGGCACAATGAGAATCCCATTAGAAATTAGGAATTGCTGGGGGAATCAGTATATTTGGTGCTGATTTTCCCTGTGTTTCACCCCTGTGCTCCACCTGCCTTCAGCAGTCAGAGTCCATGAGCAAGAGTTAGGTTGGTAGCCATAAGGAGGTTAGGTTGGTAGCCATAAGGAGTAGTAGGGGGTTTTACGATTTAGGGAAGGTTAGTGTTAAAGAGTGAAAAGGAGCTTTTAGGATTCATTGAAGGGTAGAGTTAAGAGGTAGTACGGGGTTTCTTGGGGTCAGGAAAGGATAGTATTAACAGTTGGTAAGGGCTTTAGGCTTCATTGAAGGAGTTGTAAATATTTTTTGGGTTCATGGATGATAGCTTTAAGGCTTAGTGAACGTTTTTAGGGTTCAGGGAAGGGTAGTATTAAGCAGTATGGAGGGCATTTTAAGGTGCAGTGAAGGGTAGTGTTAAGGGCTAGAAAGGAGCTTTTAGGCTTCAGGGAAGCATTGCATTATAGAGCAGTGAGGGGTTGTTAGGAAGCAGGGATGGGTAGCATTAAGGGTTAGAAAGTTTTTGGGGTTCTGGGAAGTGTAGCATTAAGGGGTAGTGATTGGTTGTGGGTTCAGGGTTGGGTTGCTGTAAGGTGCAGTTAGTGATTTTTAGGGTTCATTGATTGGTAACGTCAAGGGGTAGTAATGCGGTTCTCTGGGTTCAGGGAAGGGCAGAGGTAATCGGCAGTGAATGATTTTAGGTTTCAAGGAAGGGTAGTGTTATGGGGTAGTAATTTTTTAGAGTTCACAGAAGGGTATTGCTAAGGAGTAGCAAAGATTTTGAGTTCAGAGATGGGTAGTATTTGGGAGTAGTGAAGGTTTTTAGGGAGTACAGGTTTTTGGATTCAGAGAAGGGTTGTGTTAAGCAGGAGTAAGAATTTTTTAGAGTGAAGGAACCTAAAGAGTTAAGAGCTAGTAAGTGGGATTTAAGGTTCAGGGAAGGATAGCTTTAGGGATAGTAACATTTTTCATTTCAGGGAAGAGTAGTGATAAGGGATAGATAGAGATGTTTTGGGTTTGGGGAAGGGTCTCATTAAGGGGTAGGCAGGAGTTTTAAGGCTTCAGGTAAAAATAACAAAAAGGATTGGAAGGATTTGTTTTAGTGTTCAGGAATGGCTAGTGGTAAGGGTTAGTGGGGGATTTGTAATGTTCAAGGAAGGGTAGCAGTAAGGGATAATAGTGTTTTTTAGGGTACTAAGGGTTTTTTGGGGTTTAGGGAAGGGCCGTATTAAGATGCAGTAAGGGGTTTTAGGGCTGATGGAAGGGTTGTGTTAAGGAGTAGTAAAGTTTTTTGGGGTTCCTAGATGGGAAGCATTAAGGAGTAGTAAAGGTTGTTACGGTTCAGGGCAAGGTAGTATTAAGCAATAGTAAGAGCTTTTCAGGATGCAGGGAATGGTAGTGTTACAGGTTAGTAAGGGGCTTTTAGGGTTCAGGGAAGAATAGCGTTAAGGAGTAATGAGGGGTTTTAGGGTTCATGGAAGAGTACCATTAAGGGGTATGAAGGTAATATGGTTAAGGTAAGATTAGCGTTAAGGAGTGGAAAGGGGTTTTAAGGTTCAAGGTGGGGCAGCTGCAAGGTGTAGTAAGGGGGTTTACTGTTCAGGGATTGGTAGCGTTAAGGGGTAATAATGGGGTTTAAGGGTTCAGAGATGGGTAGAGTTAAGGGGTAGTAAGGGGCTCTTAGTATTACAGAAAGGTAGATTTAAAAGATAGTAAGGGTTTTTGGGGTTCATGGATTGGTAGCCTAAAGAGATAGTGATGGATTTTTAGGTGTCAAAAAGGTTAGCATTAAGTTGTAGTAAGGGTATTAGGGTGCAGGGAAGGGTAGCATTAAGGGGTAGTAATGGGCTTACAAGGTTCAGTGCAGGGTAGTGGTAAGGAGTAGTAAGGGGTTTTTAGAGTTCTGTAATGCATAGCCATTTATGGGTAACAAGGGGGTTTTGGGTTTAGAGAAGCATGGGGTAGTTAGTGGTTTCTAGAGTTCACATAAGGGTAGCATAAGGATACCACTTAGGGGCATATTATCAACGGCCAGCGATAATTATCGCTGGCCGTGCTTAGCGATAGATATCTTATCGCTGGCTATCTCCGGAAATTATCGCCCTGGTAGCGCGTTATTAACAACACGCTTCTCCAGGGCGATAAAAATTCCAGAGATAGGGAGGTTATCGCCGTTTTGCAGAGAACATCGCTGGTTTTCCAGCGATGTTCCCTGCAAAACGGCGATAACCTTGCTGATACGACCCTGTGGTCGTATCAGCACAATCCACCCCTATGTTAGGGATGGCTAAGTCGGGATAATAGCAGACGTTAGATTTTGGCGAAAACGGCCGTTTTCGCCAAAATCTAACGTCTGCTATCATCCTGTGGGCTGCCTTGTAAATATCGCGATGTGCACATCGGCGATATTTACAACGTAGCCCATCTGGGGTACGCCAGTAACGCCCACCTTGCATCTCATTAGAGATGCAGGATGGGCGTTATGGGAAAGGGCGATAGGGCAAGGATTCACGCGATAGCGTGACCTTGCTAATACAGCGATAAAATTATCGCCGCTTTTCGTCTGAAAACAGACGCTAAAGCGGCGATAATTTTTTATCGCCGGCTTGTTAATATGCCCCTTAGCTTTTAGGGTTCTGGGAAGGGTAGTGTTAAGTGGTGGGATCAGTAATGTTAAGGGATAGGAAGGAGATGTTTGATTTTAGGGAAGTGTTGTGGAAAGGGATATTAAGGGGTTTTTAAGGTTCAGTTACAGGTAGTGTTAAGTGTTTGGAAAGGGTTTTTAGGGTACAGGGATTGGTAGCTGTAAGTGGCTAAAAGGGCTTTTTACATCCAGGGATGGGTAGCCTTAAGGGCTAGTATGGATTGTTATAGGTCTTGGAAATGTAGCTTTATGGGGTAATAGGCCTTTTAGGGTTCAGGGTAGGGTAGAATGAGTAAGTAATTGCTTTTGAGAATGCAGGTAAGAGTAGTGTTAAGGGATAGAAAGGAGTTTTTGGGGTTCAAGAAAGGGTAACATCAAGGTGTCATTTTTCTAAGGTTGATTAATGATCAGCATTTAGAAGTAGTTAGGTTTTTGGGTTAAGGGAGAGGTAGCGTTAAAGGGTAGTGAGAGATGTTTAAAGTTTGTGGAAGGGCACAGTTAGGAGGTAGTCATGTGTTTTTAGGGTTCAGGAAATGTAGCGTTAAGGGGTAGGAAGAAGTTTTTAAGCTTCAGGGAAAGGTAGCATTAAAAAGTAGAAAGGTTTGTTTAGTGTTCCTGGATGGGTAGCATTAAGAGTTATTAAGTGGCTTTTAGTGTTCAGTGAAGGGTGCCGTTAATGGATAATAAGGGATTTTTAGGGTTCAGGGAAGAATAACTTAGAATTACAGTATATTTATTAAGTGAATTATTTAAGAAATAAAATTTAAATTTGAAGTATAATAAATGTAATAGTGTAATCATTAAAAAAAAAATACTAAACTAAAACAATAATGAAATTAACTTTTGGAATTGAGGGGGGGCGTGGTCTGCCGAGCAGCGGAATGGCCGCTCTTTGAGTGCGCTCCACCGGCTGGGTTGTAAATCCTGTCATAATCCTTGTATACGGTGGCGTGGCGAGCCCCTGAGCGACATCCCTAACTGGCTGACCCACAGCGGACCGCTTTGATGTGAAATTCGTGCTCCGCACAAGCTTTGAGGCGTGAGAAGCGGGGGTGCTGCCTACCGCCTGCGCGGTCCATGCCCGTTGTGAGTACAGAGGGCGGCCGGCCTGCAAATCGAGCCTGAGGCTGCTGTGGAGATATAGGCTGGGACCTGGAGGCGGAGACGCGGAAGCCCTGAGACGACTAGCCTCGCTGCCGAGGTTGGGTGCGTGAGCGGAGTGAGGTGTGGAAGCGACTGAACTTTGTGGTGTCTGACCCCACTCGGCGCCAGCGGACGACTTTGGTCAAGGAGAGGGATGAGCTCAGCATGAACGCGTCGGCCTGCCGCTGCCATTTTTGACTATTTGCGGTCGGAGGGGAGGTGGAGGAAGGCGCACGCTAAGAGGACATCTCAGTGCCCTCGGCGATTGCTCCTTGCTGCCGTGCCTTGCGGAGTGTTTTGAGGAGCCGAGGTGCCTGCAGTGGAGGTCGCGTCTCCACCATTATGCCTGATCCCCTTATTGCTGGGGGATGCCCATCACAGCGGTGGCCATTCTGTGTTTGCTACGGCCGGAGTGAGGCGGAAGGTGCCGTGCCCCCGATAAGAAACTGAGCGCCCTTGACGAATATCTTCGCCTACTGTGCACTGAAAGGCGCTTTGTGGTGCAGAGGCGCCGAGGTCCAAGAGTGGCGGCTGCGTGATTGCCCTAGCGCCCGATTCTTCCGCTGCTGAGCGATGGTCATACTTGGTGCGGGCGCAGGGCCACAACGTACAGACCTTGAGGCGCCTTGATGGTGAAACCCCAGGAGGCGATACGGTACATCTGAGATCCCCTGGCTGCTTGAGTGGTGCCCCGGGGCCGGACTGCCCACTGATGCTTGCTCTAGGTCCGCTTCCCTGCGATGCTGCTCCTGGTATCTGCCGAGGCTTCGGAGGAGCTCCCCCTTTGAACCCTGAGCTGAGAGGGCTTGTGCTGGCCTGCCTCCACTGTCACATCTGGTAGGTTCTGGTGATGTAGAATAATCCAAGGGAGCGAGTGTGCGCAGGTGGAACGCGACATTGGGGAATTGAGGAGAGTCTGTGCTGGGATAAGCTGTACTGCGCGCCTCGAGTTGAGATAATCGCAGGGAGAAAGTCGGCGGCTGGGGAGCCCGGAGAATTGATTGGGGCGGAGGAATCTCCTCTGACCAAGTCCCTGTTGCACGCCACCTGGTCGCGTCGACATGGGCAAACAGGATGCCAAACAGCCGAAACTCACTTTTGATAAACGCTCCACGCGCCAAACTGAGCCGCCTTTGGATACACAAATGGATGAGCTACAGGAGCTGCACTCTGAGGACCAGGGAGAGGACTTGCGCACCCGCATGTTAGAGATGCGTTCCAGCCTGAGGAACATTGACTCTAAATTAGACACCCTGTCTACGAAGCTGGACTCGGTCAAGGCCCAAGTCACTGTTCATGAAACCCGATTAGATGTCCTGGAAAACCGGCAAACCGAATTCCACGAATTTCAAGTGGTAACCAAAGAACAGTTGTTGCATATGGATAAAATTCTAGGGGTCATCCGCGCCAAGAACGATGATTTGGAGGCGAGGTCACGGAGAAACAACTTACGTATTACTGGCATTCCGGAAACCACCGCCATTACCAAGATGGAAACCTTTGTGACGGACCTCTTGCATGCGCTATTTGATCCTCATTTGTCCCCTGTCTTCATGGTGGAAAGAGCACATAGATCCTTTGGTCAGAAACCTCCCGTGTGGGCGACGCCAAGACCGATATTGGCCAAATTGCTGAACTATCAAGACCGGGACAATATATTGAGAATGGCGAGGGAAAAAGGCCAACTGTCCTATCAGGGTAACAACATATCGCTTTACCCGGATTTTACCCCAACTGTACAGGCGGCGAGACGGGAATTTCTACAGGCCAAGCGAATACTTCTACAGGCGCAGATCCCCTATTCATTGCTCTACCCTGCCAAGTTGAAGGTTTCGCATGATGGTACTGCGCATTACTTCACTGATGCAAAATCTGCCCTGAAATTCGCCAAGCACATCGGGGGGAAGAAAGGCAAAGACCCTCGTGGAGCAGCAGCATCGGCGTCTGGCCAACTCAGTGACAATGACTGATTTATGACATCGTTCTCTTCTGATCTGAGTGCCTCATTCAACGAGTTGTAGAGCTATGTGGTAATTAATATATGTATGACTGTGGGTTTCTAAGCTATATTTTCTTCAGTTAGCTGATTTGTCTGGGGATGTCGGGGAGGGCTTGTAGCGTACACTGCAGTACTCCCAGCCACCCTGTTCACACAGGGGTGATTGCTGATGCCACTACGCCCCCATGGGAAGTTTCCCTTTCCTTTTAAGGAGACTGTTATATTTTAGTTCTTCAGGGGGGGCTATTCTGCAACCTGATTGGGGGGTTGGAGTGGGTGGTGGGTGGGTGGCGGGGATTGTTTGTTTGTTTGAAGCCAGTACGGATACTAGATATTGGTCACTGTACACACCCTGTGTTTTGACTATTATGCACACTGAGTACCTAATGCACGCTGAAGAGTTCCCTATAGATAAGCCCACGCAAAACCACTAAATTTGCTAACGTGGAACATTAGAGGGTTAAATGACAGTCGAAAGTCCAGGCTTGTGCATGCTTATTTATCTAGACACAACATTGACGTCTGTTTGTTGCAGGAGACGCATTTAAACGCTGCACCGTCTCAGAGACTGCGCCATCGCAGATGGGGACATATGTACTCATCCATATACTCTAATTACGCCAGAGGTGTAGCTGTGCTGGTTAAGCAGGGGATAGACTGGCGCGAGCGAGAAGTGCACAGAGATCCTGAGGGGAGGTTTGTCATTATCTGTGGAATGTTGGGAGGGGTTTCCCTGGTGATTGCAGCAATTTATGGTCCGAATACCGATTCCCCCGATTTCTTTCAGGATATATGGTCCAGAATCAAGGCGACAGGATATGACACCGTGCTGTGGGGTGGAGATTTCAATGCAATATTAGATGATGCCATAGACAGGAAAGGGGTAGCTCGCTCCTTACACCCGGCTGCCAGTGCTGCTTTGCATTCCATAGCTACAGATGGGAACCTAGTAGACATATGGCGTAATAGACATCCCCTGGTGAGGGAAGGTACATGTATATCAGACCATCACAGTGCGTGGTCCCGACTGGATTTTTGGTTGGTCTCTAGGGGCGTTGCGGCCTGGACCACTGACATCTCGCACCTACCGCGCACACTGTCAGACCACGCCCCATGCTTGCTGCGGATACTGCTCCCGGGGTCACTCCCCCGTGCGTTTACCTGGCGTCTCCCACCACATGCCATGCTGGATGAGACCTTTAAGGAAGAGATAAGGGGGGACATTATTGACTACTTTGCTAACAATATGGGATCTGTGGATACTGAGGCATCACTTTGGGAGGCTTTTAAAGTGGTGATCAGAGGTCAATGCATTGCGAGGCAGGCGGGGGTGCTGAAGGCCATTCGGGGCACGCCTACCTCCCTGGAGACCCAGATTAAGGTACTAGAAGACACTTTTTACTCCACAAATGATCTCTCACTGCACAAAAATTGAAATCTCTACTGTTAGACTACGCCGAGGAGGCGCAGCGCAAAACGAAATTTCTAGGTAAATGTGCTGAGGCCCGTCGATACGGCGAGGGTGACAGGCCGGGGCGCACATTAGCTGGCATGATTAGACCATCTAAATCGGCGACATTTATTCATGAGATACGAGCTCCGCAGGGTGACATGGTTAGAGGCCACGTGGGGGTGTCTGACGAGTTCTCCGCGTTTTATTCCCGGTTGTACACGACTACTCAGGGGGCATGTGAAGAGGAGCTGCAATCATTCCTCGACTCACTGGCACTGGTCTGGTTTAACAACACCCACAGAGAATATATGGACCTCCCATTTACAGTAGAGGATGTGGCTCAGGTTATTAAAAGCCTGCCCTTAGGAAAAGCTCCTGGACCTGATGGCCTAACTACGTCATTCTATAAAACCTATGCCGAGGAATTGGCACCTAGGTTACTAGCGGTATATGAGGAGGCGCTGGAGATAGGCGTGTTACCTCAGTCCATGAGGGAGGCGACGATTCTCGCGCTTTTAAAGCCTGGGAAATCGGAGGAGGAGCTGGACTCCTACCGTCCACTCTCTATGATTAATGTGGATGTCAAAATCCTAGCGAAACTGATAGCTAATAGATTGCAGCCACTCCTGCCAATAATAGCGCTACCAGATCAGTCGGGATTTATCCCGGGGAGATCAACGTCCCATAATTTACGAACGATATTCTCCGTACTACACTACTTGCACCCAGACGAAAAGGCCGCGGTGGTGTTTTTAGACGCCACTCAGGCGTTTGATACGCTCGAATGGTCCTATCTTTTCTCCATTCTAGGGCGCATGGGATTCAGTCCGCTTTTCATAAACCGCATCAGGCTGCTGTATACTTCACCCACAGCACGCGTTCAGGTGAATGGCTTGCTCTCCGATCCCTTATCCCCGCTGCTTTTTGCAATCGCATTGGAACCCCTGGCTGCCCGTATCATGCAACACCATACTGCACGAGGTATTGGACTCAGCTCTCGTAGTTTGCTCATCTCCTTATATGCGGACGACGTCACGCTTTACGTTGTAAACCCCGCAGAGAATCTAGATCCGATACTGAGGGAGTTCATACGTTTTGGCGGACTTTCAGGTGTATTTATAAATTGGGCTAAATCTGTGATATTTCCGTTAACGGATGGTACCCCCCCGGTGACGTCGGAGTTCCCCTTGAGATGGGAGGCTGCCGAGGTTAAATATTTAGGGGTCTGGATAAGTCGAGACACACAGGAGGTGTGGCGCCTCAACTACGGCCGAACTATTATGTGGCTGGAAGAAAAGGTAAAAGTGTGGGCTAGGCTGCCACTGTCGTTAGCTGGCAGGATAGCCCTAGCCAAAATGGTTATTTTGCCAAAATTCTTATATTTGTTTGTTAATATACCGCTCTCACTCACCAAACATTTTTTTAATACCCTCCAAGCACAACTGATCACGCTGGCGTGGGCCGGGAAACAGGTTAGAGCCTCTTGGGATCTACTGACTCTCCCGTTGAGACAAGGCGGTTTGGGAGCCCCTGACATGCGGCTTTATGCACTATGTGCCCAAGCACAATTTTTGCATTACTGGGTCCACCCGACCCAATTCCAGCCGCACGTGGCGGTCGAGACAGATGTAATGGCCCCTATCCCACTTAAAGTTGCGCTATACCAAAAAGCACGCCACCCTCGTGGTGACATAGACTCTGCTGGGACTCTGTGCTGGTCATGGGATGAACTGCATAGAAGAGCGGGGATCCCGTTGCTATATGCCCCTTCCATCCCCCTATCTCAAAACCCGATGATGCCTTGCATACGGGACAGTATGAGCAAGACCTTAGCTTAGAAAATGAATCTTCAGACATTTGAGGACTTATACCCTGGAGATGAATTTAGACCTCCCCCTGTGGCTCCCGAGGGTCGGGTGGTACCGTTCACTGAGATGTTTTTATATCATAGAATACGCACGGCATGCCGTGCCCTCTGGGAGGAATTCCCGAAGGCGCCGCCGACCCTGCCTGCATTGGATAACTTGCTGAAATTTCCCATCTCCCCGTAAACTCATTACGCGCCTATACACCCACATGCATGATACTGCCCCGATAGTGACGCCCAAGTCGTTTAGGCATTGGAACGACGAACTAGAGACACCCCTAACCGAAGCCCAGTGGGACTATTGCTGTGGTCAGCTTTCAGAACTTTCCCGAATTATAAGTTGAGATTGATCCACTTCAAATATTTGCATAGATACTACAGAACTCCAGTGAGCCTCCACCGAATGGGCATCCGGGACGACGATAACTGTTGGAGATGTGGCTATGCCTCAGCTACATTCCTCCACATTGCATGGCACTGTCCCAAGATAGCCGACTTCTGGATGCAGATTTTGGAGTCTGTGAACAACATCTTAGGGGTGTCGCTGGCCCCGTCCCCTATGCTTGGCTTATTAGGGTACGTAAAAGACACACCGCCCAAGTTGCGTAAATTGCATGCTCTCCTCCTATTGTTTGCAAAGAGACAGGTCGCAGTCCACTGGGGCAGACGCCGAGTGCCTTCTATTAAAGAGTGGGTTAGAGACATCACATATGGGCACGCACAATTGAGCACATTTTGGGAATTGATGCCACCCTCCTCTAGACCCCGCAATATATGGGAACCGTTCTTAACATGGAACGCTGGTTCACAAACAACGACCGGAGTGGTGGACTCGGGGGATGCGCAGACTACACCCCAAACGTGATATATTCACACCCCACACCCAATTCAAATGTTAGGACGCATAAATAGATGTATATGACCAGTGGCCCACTGCATAAATGTAGTAAAAGCCTTCTCCGGGGAAGTTATGTGCAACACGCTTACTCTTGTGTTAATGCTTGCTAAGTTGTGCGTACTATTCCTTGATTACTCCTTATCATGTCTGCGGTTCGTGGAAGATGGGTACGGTGTAAGCTGTTATTAGCATTGTGTACTGATATGACTATGGCTGTATGAGCTCCTTTCTTGATCAGTGTTGAACTGGCTTGTTGGAATGAAATGGAAATGTTTGTTTGAAAATGTCAATAAATAAAATTTAAAAAAACTAAAAAACTTTTGGAATTGAAATAAATAAAGCCAGAAATAACACTTACAAACTTACCTGTGATATAAAGGCACCTTAGATGTAAAAACTGTGATGTAAAGGTACTCTGATATACCCTAATGTAACGGCTTCTGATGTAAAGGTTGACAAAGCAATAAAGGAGTGTAGAGAGAGGGATAAGCAAAGGGATGCCAAGGAACTTAAAAATGCATCTAAATGCAAGGGAGAGGAGTTGGCCTAAGGGAGAGGAGTTGGCCTAACGGCTAGGGCGGTCGACCTCGAATCTGGGGAACTGGGTTAGAGTCTCGGCAAAGACGCTGAACATCCTGTGATTCTGGGCAAATCACTTAATCTCCCCGTGCCTAACAAAAATGAATGTGTCCTCATGTAATGCAACTGGTGCTATGTAAAGTGCTCTGATACCCGATTCGGGTCAAGTTAGCGCTATATAAAACTTTGTAAAAAGAAAACAGTCTCTGAGACCCATTAAACTTTAGATTAGAAATTTCAAAGAACAAAAACAGCATTTTTTTCAAGCAGTGCCATTTTAAGGTATCTCTGAATTTGATGATGGAAAGAGAAAAGGGGATGGGACTGGGACTGCAATACAGCAACACGATATTCCTGACTGCTCACCTCCCATCTGTGCATCTACCAGAGAAGAACTACAGTGGCATGTGTGTGACCTAAAGGGATTTAGGTCATGCTCCTGTAACACAATAGCTTGACTAGATGAAGAGCTCTATCTCACACAGCTTGATAAGTAAATGATTACTGTTTGGAAACTAAACATTCTTTCAGTGGAAGCACTCAGCTTTGGCTCAGTCAAATGCTGAACCAACATCTGGGTGGAGCCACAGTCCCTTTTTTTATCACATCACGTCAGACCAAACCAAGCCAGACCAAAAAACACAGATATACTATTCCACGACTATGCCTGAAATATACCAATTACCACTTTAAATAGTAAAGGGCACAGATCAATATTTGGATTTCAGAGATCAGCAGAGACAGATTCATCTCAACGTCTTGAACATAATGATCAGTGGAGACAGACACGGACCTAGCTCAATAACTCAGTCTCCCAAATGAGTAGTGTTCTTCTTGGATCAATATATGTGTCTTAATTTGAATTAGTATTTGGATTTCTTTGGTCAGGTTTCGAAGACATGGATCAGGACTTGGGCGGCTCCTCCATAATGGCAGAGGAGCATCACCCCACTGCTGATAGCCAGTCAGCAAAAATTAAAATGATAATAAAACAATCTTATCATTTTCTTTTTTCCTCTGACTGACTGAGCCATCAAATCTAGGGCTGGGAGGTCCAGGGCATGCCATGGAGGAGGAGTGATGGGCACTGTAAGTGTGCATGTCGGCCGTCTTAGGGTGGAGAAATGGCTTAGGCTCCCTGTGCCTGAGCGAGTGTCAGACCAGCCCGGTCAGGCCACTCCCGGTGCTTCTCTCATGCTTGGTATAGCAAGAGAGCAGTGACTGGATTGGGTGTGGAGCCTGTGCTTTGTGCCCCAGTGACTGCCGGGAGGAGAGGAGCATTGAGGCGGCCAGCAGCATCAGTGTCAGCTGCAGCTACAGGTACGTTTAAAAAAAATTATTATTCCCCTGACCCACTACTTTAGATATATGGCAGCCACCACTGAATCAGGATCACTCTTCTGAGATCAGTGGAGAAACTCTTGGTTCAAAGTTCCTCCTGGGATCACAGTCTGTGTGATATCAGTAGGGAGCTAAATATTCAATAGTCGGTTTGTGACCACGGATGCAGTTGTGTTTTTAAGTATTTATGACGGATCTGGTCAAAAACCTCACCTCCTTTACACACTAAGTTATCAATATTCACTTTAAAGAAACCTGAAGTCCAGCATGAAATCCCTGTCCCTGTAAATTTTATTTGAACCAAAGAAAAGTACTACTGATACCCGTACTAAGAGCATATGGCTTAAGACAGTGCCGCCCAGCACTAATTACGCTGCAACACCTAGAAAATGCACCCATTGCGTGGAGAATTGCCCTATTTATTAAAAAAGTGCTCAGTCTTAGGAAAACAATGTGTTGAGAAAGAAATTAGCTAGCGGGAATGGCATGAGATTGATGATTTGTGATACGGGTATATATCTTTTAATGTATTGTGGCCTGTGATTCTATTTAAAATACAAATTTGTTTGTGTGTGTTTTTATATGCTTTTATGATTGAATATGAACCAGGCGAACAAGGTTTTTTGATCGATTGAAGTGTACTTAATCTTGGAAAACTATTGCAATATGAATGTTCAATTTATTACGGAACACATGATAGCAATGAACTTGTCTTTCCGAGATGCTAGGGGGCGGATCTAAATGAACTAGTTTTACATTCTGATACTTTTTACTCCTACTGTGTAATGTACTGTGATCTTATGTGCTTTTATGATTTTAAATCAGAAATCGAATAAAGCTTTGTTGATGATGATGAACCTGAAGTCCAGCATGAAATCCCTGTCCAAGGTGGCCTAGCGTAACTTGATAAATCTCACTGAGGTTTTCCATCGCCCTTGCAACCCCTTGTGTGGCATAAGGGATGCAAAACCTTGATAAATCTGGCCCCCGATGTGTGGGATCCTTCTACTTTTATACCACACTTAGGATCCAAGGGAGTCACTCCCACCAGTGAATGTATCGCTCCCTATTTGAATATTCAAACTAGCAGAAGATACGTTCTGCTAAAACCGGGGTTGTGTAATAAGTGCAAGGGGAAGAGATCCTTTTTAAGGATGAGAACCCTCACTCATCCAAGGGTGACATGCTTCATCACTGGGCTCCCTCCGCACATCGGGGCCACAAGGTCCCAGATGTGGGCTACGACTCTCCACATAGTGTAGTAGTGGGTGGAGAGGAGCTGAGGTGTTTTCAGACAAAGGGATGCCGCAAAGTGGTTTTGGCGAGTGAGGGCTCAGTTTATTTATTCAGTAGTGTCCTTGGAGAGGATTAAAAGTAAGAGGACAGGAGGTTCAAAACAAATATACCCCCTTAAAGGTCAAAATGTTTCTGCCCTTATTAGACTCCAAGCGGAGTTCATAGGCATTCCTCGGGACCAAATATTTGTACAAGTCACTCTGTAAATATATATATATAACCCCTTGTGTAAATCAAGATGGCTATACTGGCCGTATTCAAATGCGACCCCAGAAGCGTGGGTAGTTAATACACCGTCTCCATCTGTTGGAGGAGACAGACTTAGGCTCTCTGTAGCCACAAGGTACCCCGCAGCCCCTTCGGCTCACCGATCACAGTCCTCAGCCGAGTGTACTGTGTAACGTGGGGTCCTGGAATTTGTATTTGAAGGTAATGCTTCCAGTACAAATCCTATGCTAGACAGCACATGCTTAGATCTGCCCTGTGGTGCAAGAGTGTGTCATGCATGGCAGCCTTTTTATGTGCCAGAGCCAAGGCTCACAGGGGAGCAGGACGATCATAGTAGATATGGCTTTGATGTGTTTCCATCCCTGCATGATGCCGCAAAGCATGTTTGGTTGCTGCACTGTGCTGCACGAAAAAATAACAAATCTGCTCCTAAATCTGAAATGACTGTGGCTGGTCTGTTATCGGTGCTTTAACTCACCATCTCTCTGACCAGATCTCCCAGTACATTTTCTGCACACCCAGCAATGCTAAAGAAGTCACATATTTAACAAAGTGCACATTAAAGCCATGAAAAGTTGATGTAAGATCCTTGAAACAGCTGAAAGGATCATGCATGAGGCAGGTAGTTGAAGAGAGCTTCAAGTTTATTCCAGAGTAAGAAGAAACCCATCCTGGTCCCAGCCAGTCAAAGGCAACAGCCAGCACACATTTGAATGAACACATTCTATAACCTGGGATACCAAAATCTAACATGGAATTATAAGTAACCATGGCACCATGAGATCAGAAGCAAGGTAGGCTTCAGATGCCATACACCTTCCCCCGTTAACACAGGGAGGAAATAGAAAAGATCGTGAGAGAGAGAAGGAGAGAGGGAGAGAAAAGGAAGAGAAGGAAGAGAAACAAGCATAAAAATAGCATAAACTAAATGTTAACCATGAGAACAAGTTTTCAAGATACATAGGGGCATATTAGCAAGAAGAGGCGATAATCATCGCTAACCCTGCTTAGCGTGATTTTTTTTATCGCCGGCTATCGCTGGAATATATCGCCACGCTAACGCTGTATTAGCAACGATTAGCGCTATGGCGATGAATATTCCAGCGATAGCGGGGAAATGGGCCAACATCGCTGAAAAACCAGCGATGTTGCATGGAGAAGGGAGAACACCTTGCTGATACGACCCTGTGGTCGTATCAGCATAATCCACCCCCATGTTAGGTATGGCTAACACCTGCTAATTGCAGGTGTTAAATAAATAGCGATGACCCCGGTTAGCGCGACTTTTCACGTCGCTAACTGGGGCCATGGCCACCTTGCTAGTAGGCGATAGGCCTGTTAGCGAGTGTTTCCCAGGTTTGTTCGTCGGGAACGCCCACTTTGCATGTCATTAGCGATAAATATCGCTGACATGCAAAGCAGTAAAAAAACGGGCGCTAATGCCCGCAAACTGTCGCTACTTGCTGTTAGAGACAGTTTGCTTATAGGGCGATATAAATATCGCCGCTTTAGCGGCAAAAAGTGCCGCTAAAGCGGCGATAGTGCCCTTGCTAATATGCCCCATAGTCTTTTAAATAGCATGGCCTCTTGACAATCCTAGAGGACAAACGTGGAGAAGCAAAAGAGGCAGTACCAGCATTTTCTCTAACCAGAGAGCTTTCACTAGACACAGGCTCTTTATACACTGAGACCCTGCTCAAATTCCAAATTCTGTGGTCTTGGGTTCTTACAGCGTTTTTGAAAACCTTAATGACCCGCACGGGTTT
Organism: Calotriton arnoldi; assembly: GCA_963921515.1. NCBI lineage: Eukaryota > Metazoa > Chordata > Amphibia > Caudata > Salamandridae > Calotriton > Calotriton arnoldi. The sequence goes on along the minus strand of CAWUFW010004346.1, from coordinate 25,608 downwards.
GGAAAACTTAACCTTGGTACCAGGTTGTCTGATGACAACAAACTCGCCTACCTTGACCACGGTTCCCTTGGTGGATTTCTTGGAGTCGAAGTACAACTTCCTAGACAAGCACTTAGCTTCTTCCCTCACACGCCAGTCAGGAGAGACCTTTTCAGATGTAGTCGCAGAGACAGACTCCTCAAGATGCCTCACCTAAGAGGGTTCAAGTTTGGTACAGGGAGACCTACCCCTGAAGAGAACAAAAGGTGACTTTCCAGTCGTGCTGTGTGGGGTCACCCTATAGGTCTCAACCTTTTTAAGAACCTCGTCCTTCCAATTGAGACCAGAGCTTTTGGCCCAAGAGATGGTTTTCCTTTAACACCCTATTGAACCTTTCCGCCATACCATTGGTTTCTGGGTGATAAAGGGAGCATCTCTTGTGCCTGATGCCGCGATCTTTCAAAAATGCCTCCATCTCTCGTGAGACTAACTGTACCCCATTATCAGTGAGGATGATTTCAGGGTTCCCCTCCTTGGCCATAAGAGTTTGCGGAAACTTTATTACATGCACAGTTTCTATGCTAGAGGTAAAGTGAATTTCAGGCCGTATGGAAAATAAATCTAGGAGCACCAAGATAAAGACCTGCTGACCATTCGAATGAACTGGCCCTAATATATCTAAAGCTTCCTCCTTCCAAGGTCCACGGGGAAGTTCCCTGATGACCATGGGCTGGACCCTTACTAGCTTGGACTTTTCACTCGTAGCACACACCATGCAGTCCCTTATGACTCTTTCAACATGTAGATCCATCCCGGGCCACCAATAGGAGGACCGGAGCCTCTCTTTCATTTTGGACATTCCTGAATGGGACTTGTGGGCCAAATCAATAAAAAATTTGCAAAGTTTGAGTGGAGGTACAAGCCTTGTTCCACGCAGTAGCACCCCATCACAAACAGCCAACTCATCCTTTAAGCCCCAAAACTTGGAAACCTCCTCAGATCCCTGGTTTTTTGTGTGCCACCCTTTGTGAATGAGAGTCAACACCTCAGAGAGAACAGGATCAGAGGATAATTCAACCCTCCACTGATGCTTATCAATAATTTCTTCTCCAATAACACACACATGAACATCACTATCATCGTAATCCTCATCGGAGACATCCTCTTCAACCTTCCCCACTAGTCTCGAAAGGGTATCAGCTATGCCATTCTCTACCCCAGGAATGTACCTAATTTCAAAATCATACTCCTGAAGGGCTATGACCCACTTAGTTATTCTGCTAGAGACTAGGTCTATACCTTTTTTTGTGAAGGTTTCATAGAGGGGCTTATGATCAGTCTTCACCAAAAACTTGGTTCCCCACAGAAACTTTTTCAGCTTCTTGATGGCCCAAAACACTGCCAAGGCCTCCCGTTCAATAACGGAGTAACGGGACTCCACGTCCTTGAGCCCTCGAGAGAGAAACATGATTGTTCTCATACCCCCGTCACCTTCTTGTTGAAGGACGGCTCCCAAACCTTTTAGACTAGCATCTGTTGTAATGATGGACATTTTGGAAGGGTCAAAACTTTTAAGCTTAGGCGGATCATTGAGCTTTTTCTTGAGAGAAGCAAACTCGTGGTCACAAACCTCATTCCACTTGAATTCAACACCCTTCCTCAAGAGTGCCCTCATGTTGGCACTGACCTCAGCAAAGTTTTCAATAAACTTCATGAGTTCCTCTCTACAAGAAGGACCAGACATGCGAGAAATGGTATCCACCAAATTAGACTTGGGCGCAACTCCCTCACCTGAGACAGTGTGCCCTAAGTAGTGGATGGAGGATGTACCAAACTGACATTTCTCAGATTTGATGGTAAGATTGGCTTCTTGCAGTTTACTCAAAACAACATTAAGACGGTTATCGTGTTCTTTATAATCCTTCCCAAACACAAGAATGTCGTCTTGGTAGACGCAGACCCCTTTACAGCCTTTGAGTATCTTCTCCATGGCACGCTGAAAGACGGACGCCGCAGACACAAGGCCAAACGGCATCCTTACAAATCTGAATGTGCCAAATGGAGAAATAAAAGCTGTGTAGTCACTTGAAGACTCAGCCAATTCAATCTGGTGATAGGCCGAAGCCAAGTCAATAGTACTGAATACTTTGGCTCCCCCTAGCAAGACCAGCAGCTCTGAGATGTTCGGGAGTGGATAACGATCTACTATTATACATTTGTTTAGTTGTCTCAAGTCCACACATAGACGGAGTGACCCATTGGCCTTGCGAGCTGCAACCACCGGGGCCAACCAATCAGTCCCTTCGACCTCTTCAATTATTCCACTCTGCTTTAGCTTGTCCAATTCTTTTCTCATTTCTTCTCTCACAGCCAAAGGTACACTTCTCACCTTACAGCTGGAGGGTTGTGAGTCAGGACGCAAACGTATTTCAAGCTTGAACTCCTTGAGACAACCAACTTCATCCCTAAACACATTGGGGAAACTCTCCTTAACATGAGATTCAATACCAAGATCTGGATTTTCACAAATGGTATTCACCTTCTCCTTTAGTTTGATGGGAAACGTGCTACCCGGGTCAAGCATGATCCCCAAATCCCCTTGGTGGAACCAGCTGATTATGCTGTCCCCTTTTTCCGACACATAAATCTTGCCAGAGGTGTAACGGTCCTTGTACTTGATGAGTCCTATAAAGTAACCACACAGTGGTATGGGCTCCCCACCATAGGCTAAAGGATGTATATCAGGTTTAAGAAGTGAAGTCTTGTAAGCCAGTTTGCTTTGGTAAAATATCCTTGAAATTATTGTGATTTTGGCACCAGAGTCAAAGAGAAACCTTGGTGGATTCACCTTCCACCTGAATGGTATCAACCGGGCAAGATTTATGCTGTATACCAGAATCCACTTGGACCACAATCTGGCCACAGACAAAATCTTCCTCGAGAACCTCTGCTTCCACACACTTGACATTAGAGGAAATCATCTTGGTTTTGCAAACAACAGAAAGATGGCCCTTCTTTTACATTTAGAGCAAATAACATTCAAGGCAGGGCATTTCTTGTCATTTGCCAAATGGCCTAATTTTTCGCACCTATAACATTTCGGAACAAAAGGCTTGCCTTTACTTTTACTCGCATTATTAGGTCTAGACATAGTTTTTGTCTCTTCTTTGACAGCCTGAACTACTGCCTGCTTGTCCTTTTTATGGTGTCAACACACTTTAAGGAGTGCTCAACCCTTTTTGCTACTTGGATTACCTCATCTAAGGAGGGTTCATCCCTCAACCAAAGCTCTTCACGGATCCTTTCAATGTTACAACCCAACATGAACTGGTCTCTGATCCTCTCATCCAACAATTCCGAAAACTTGCAGGATGAAGCGAGCTTTCTAAGTTGAGTGATGTATCCCTCAACAGTCTCGCCTTCATTTTGTAACCTTTTAGCGAATTGATACCTTTATAATATGGTACTCACTTTAGGTAAGTAGTGCTTGTCAAGGTTTTTTATGCAAATTTCAAATTCATTTAAGTCTCTTCCTTCTGCGTCACTGAGTTCAGGAAGGTGATCGAAAACGTCCTGCCCTTCTGACCCTAAACAGTGAAGCAGAAGTGAAGACCTACGCCCGGCACTAAGACTTACTCTACAAACTCTTGCGTAACGTTCAAAAACCTTTTTCCATTTCTGCCACTTGATAGGAGGCTCCCCAGGTGAAATCAGGAAAAAGGGAGGAGCAGTTACATTCTGCATGACTAATAGTGAGATAAACTTGTAACTTCAACAGAGAACTGTTTAAAAATTGACCAAAAGGAAATACAAAGTAGAGCATAAAGTTTTAAAACTGTAAAAGTTCTCAGAGGAGCATTGTGGAACGCTACCCGTAATCAAATGTACATGTGTGCGTATCACAGTTGTAGAGTAACGTAGAAACAACAGGGTTGTGTGCGTATCACAGCTGTAGAACGCAAAGAACGTTTTTTTAAAAATTAAGACATAAATGTCTACATGTCGCAGATGGGGCACACAAGATGAAGGTAATTAGAATTCAAAAGTGTGCGTGTCACAGATGTGGCACGTAGAGTAGAGACATCGAGACAGTAGTGGTAAAAAAAAAATTAAAAAAGATGGCGGCGCTTGAGGTCAGGCAACGTGAAAATGCGTGCCGCCGCAGGCAAAGGTGAGCGTTCTAGACGGGATGTCCTACGCACAGCAGATAGAAAAGTGTGGCATCAACGAGTTCGGAGGGAAGAATGGTTCCGTGAAGGCGTGGAACACCAAAGGCAGAGTTCGGAGGCTCCTCAAAGACTGCGGTGACTCGCGGTGGGCACGCGAGGTAAGAAGCGTTTAGCACGATGTTGATTTAAACGATAACAACGGGCTAGTTAAAGCGCCAAGCATCTTGATGCCCAAAGTAAATCCAAACAACCAAATCTTGCTAAAACACCAGTACCCGTGCAGCGCCACACATCCGACCAATCCTTTCCAAAAACTGACACATGAAAAGGGGGACCCCGTAAGAGACAGTTGGAGGCACAAATATGACTTGGAGGGGACGAGCCTGCGTCGAACATCAAACACCCATGGGAAACACAAAAGGGTGAAAAGCGCGGCGATAGCTCCCAATCCCAGAGTCATAGAGTGTAGGGGTGTTAAATAATATTACCTTCTGAGTGTCAATGAAATGAAGAACAGCAGGGTTGATTAAGGGTTCCTCAAATTTTAAAGCTGGCGGAGGGTTCCAGTAAAAGGTAAGATGTGGGACAAAGGCACAGTACCTGAGGTAGGAGTGTCCATTCACTACCTGTAGAATCGAGGGTTTGAAAACGTAGTTGAGGCTTGTTGGGTTCTTCTTTCCTTTAACCTGCCGACTACGCCAGTGTAAGATCCTTGAAACAGCTGAAAGGATCACGCATGAGGCAGGTAGTTGAAGAGAGCTTCAAGTTTATTCCAGAGTAAGAAGAAATCCATCCAGGTCCCAGCCAGTCAAAGGCAACAGCCAGCACACATTTGAATGAACACATTCTATAACCTGGGATACCACAATCTAACATGGAATTATAAGTAACCATGGCACCATGAGATCAGAAGCAAGGTAGGCTTCAGATGCCACAGTTGAAGTTTTAACTTTGTAAATATTCTTTCTATAAGGCTGCTGGACTATCAAATAACTTAATACCTATTAAATAAGTATGTCAAATGTAGCATTTACATTGGTTAAATCATGAAACGCATATCAAATAACGTTGGAACACATATCAAATGACATTGGAACATAGACTAAAGCAAAACACCTACTAGTATATGCTTGCAAAAGAATCCTCCTTTATGTCAATTAAAGTTTAAATCAATGTATACAAGTAATTAGAAGGCTGTCAATACAAAGATCACTGACAAAAGTGACATGTGGTACGGTGACATTAAGTGCTCAGTGATAGTGGTACAGTGCATGTATACAAGGTGAGATTATGTACAGTTTATTTACACAGGGAATGCGGTCAGAATGAAGGTAAGCAATAACTCTGGTGAGCAACAGGTTTACTTATTGATTTGACACTCAGAGATTTGATTGATCTGAACCATATATATTCGTCGACGTTTCGACCCTGACAAAGCGTTATTGGCGGGTCTTCTTCAGGACAAATGGGAGTGCTGACAGCCCAAAAAAAGTGGGAAGACTCGCTGATGCGTCCCTTGCTGGGTGGAAGCCGTCAGAGGATCTGCACGTGTCAGATAGGTGCAGGGAGTGAAGACTGCTTCATAGAGTGAGAACCCTAACACGACGTGGTATTTAATTCCAGTGCGTGGAGGACACAGGGTGATTGAGGTCCATCGGGGGGCCAGGCAACAGTCCTGAATTACGGCGTTTGATTTGACAGTGCTCAGCTGCAGCCTGGTTCAGATCAATCAAATCTCTGAGTGTCAAATCAATAAGTAAACCTGTTGTTCACCAGAGTTATTGCTTACCTTCGTTCTGACCGCATTCTAGTTCCCTGTGTAAATAAACTGTACATAATCTCACCTTGTATATATGCACTGCACCACTATCACTGAGCACTTAATGTCACCGTACCACGTCACTTTTGTCAGTGATCTTTGAATTGACAGCCTTCTAATTACTTGTATATATTGATTTAAACTTTAATTGACATAAAGGAGGATTCTTTTGCAAGCATATACTAGTAGGTGTTTTGCTTTATTCTATGTTTCAATGTCATTTGATATGTGTTCCAACGTTATTTGATATGCATTTCATGATTTAACCAATGTAAATGCTACATTTGACATACTTATTAAATAGGTATTAAGCTACTCTTTCTGTTTCTTTTTAATTTTACTTTCCTCAAAGCAATTGGGTTCTCCCAGACAGAACCATTGTAGCCAATTATATACATACCCAGGTTCTGAGGGACACAGGGTCGCCCCATTGTTGCTATATTGGACTATCAAATAAAGCATTTGGTGGAGTATAGAACGCGGCCATTACTCTGATTTTTCCACGAAATACATTCGTATCTCGCTTGTTAAGAGCAGCATAGCGACTTCCAGTAAAGAGGCACATCCTGTTTAATGTTAATTACTTGACATTTTAGTGCCTTCTCATCCTACAATCAACTTGTCTGGAAACCTGGTTCGTTATTTTCCTTCATGCACTGTTTATTCAGCCAGCTAGAGTTTTTAGTGGTCAACATGCAAAAGCACTGGAGATCGATGATTTATGCTCCAGAGTCCAAGGCTTTTGGATTTACTGTGTGCATGTCCACACCCGTACAACTTCAGTACTAAGAAAAGCGCAGCTCTTCTATTTGACTAACCTCGATGACAGTATTACCATTGTTTCTGTGTTTCTTCATTCATAACACTGATTAGAAAGGCCCACAAAACTCTTCTATTGACCTAGCCTCAGTTACAGACCTGCCATTGTTTGTGTGTTCTGTATAAGTCAATGTGCTTCACTGTGAAAATGATACAAAAAACAGTAAACTCCGATAAAAAAAAAAAGTATTGAAACGAGCAAACCCTATTGCAAACAATTTATCACTTGCGCCTAGGTCTAAAAGAGGCTTTGTCTGTGCTAGGAAGGAATAAAGACCTGACATTATTTCCACGAAGGAAATACCATTATGTGCACACAGTCGATATTAAGCATTCAGAAGTGGCCACAAGGAGGCACGTAGCTCTAAAGAAACGTAATAAACAAATAAATACGAGTTGAAATTGCGATGTTGATTGGAGAGCATTTCAAGATCAATACTTCCATGAAAGAACACACACACAAAAGACGTCTTCAGCTGTTATCAAGAGTTAATAAAACCTATATTTCAGAATCTCTTCGTCTCGTTATTACTTGCTTCACAGGAGACACACCAGTCCCTTGCAGAGCTGAGAATGAGGTTTTAAATGCACTATGCGGGAGGAACGTAGTAAAATGGAATTATTCAAAGCTTTAGAGATGAAGGCCAGGGAACAGAAGACAACAGGGAGATTTCTATAGTCCTGAACATTGCATAAGTATCTAAAGAGGGTGTGCAGTTCCTATCTGGACGGATGGGAAAGACAGGTCTTTCTTCATGCTGCCCTCACACACCCCGGAAGGTGTCATGCTTCATCATCGGGCGTTTGCCCCTCGTCAGGCCGGCGCTGCAATGCCTGACGGGCTCCCGAAACCGGGGTTCTTTGCCGGGGATCTTTTAAGGAAGAAGCCGTAGGGTGCGTGCGGGTATGAGGGATAGGTAGTGCACAAGGTGATAAAATAATTAAAATAGGTATGGAGCAGTCCTATTGAATAAAATTTTAATAAACTAGGTAGCTCTAGCCTAATTAAAAACTATGTGTGTACCCAAGTGGAAATAGTGTTCCTCAAGGGCAGACTAAATGCGAGTGGTCAACATGTTTCGTGCCTGATTCGCCCCTAACGGGTCAATTGGCACTTCGTCAGGACCGATAAACAAAAGAAAGGTGATAAAGTGCACTACCGTCTGGTATTCGGTATATTAACATAAATTACCAGAACCGGTAGAAATGCCCTTATAGACATGTACTGAGGAGTACTGTAGACCTGTGAGAGAAGGGGACAAAAAGGGGTAGGAACAACCAAGAATTATGTGAGATATGAAGAACGTAAAGACATTAGTCTAGGGAAGCGACATGTTAAGCCCATGTTACCAACACAATTTGATATCACAGCTTTTCACAAAAACATTTAGTAAATCATTTTGTAGACATACCCAGTGCATCATTGAGTACGGCAGATCAGTGAAAATGGTTAAAAACGGTAAAAAACAATCTAAGTCACATGGTGGTTGAATTGTGTACAAACATCGCCAGTATAACCATTGGTATAGCTGGCAAGTAACAACCAATCTCATGTGAGCGGGGACATTCATACTTGTGAGCATATCATGTTGTCAGCGGGGTCATTCGTACTTGTGAGCATATCGTATTGCGTGACATAAAGGTCCCGATAGCAAAAGTTACCGAACGTGCGTGTTAGGGCTATACCGCTACAGTACTGTGAACATTGATGTGCCTAACAACATGGAATCAATTAGTAGCCTTCAGATGTAAAAGTCATTGACAATGTGAAAAGTATCGCTTAGAACGAGGCTATTTCGTCCGAAGTCAACCTATGGCGGATAGGTGGCATTGAAACGCTGAAAGTTAAGGAAACGGAAATGAATGCCAGAAATTCAAGGACCAATTGCAGGCAATGAAGATGTAGTGCGGGGTCTGCGCCATCCGAAAAGACAGGTGGGAACGGGACAGAGTACTAAAGGTACAATTGACCTAAATGCGGGCAGTGAAAAATAAGTGCGCGATAAAAATCGTCCGTGATGACAGGTGACGGGGGAGAGAGAGGTAGGAGGGAGGGAGGGGGGACAACCACGATGTGGTCGAAATAACGAAAACCACTTCGGGTGACTGTTGACCAGTATCAAATGACCGCATGCAAGCACAGATGCACTCAAGACAACATTACAATGCTAGCACAAACTCACCCCTAGTCACAACGTCTAGGGTTGACGGGAATAGCCAGAGCACGTCGTTGCTCCGGTAATCTGAAAGGGACAAGTGGTGGGTTCAGTTGTAAGTCAAGGTGGCAAGGCTTACCGGTAATGTGGGAACTCCTGAAAGGAAGTGCATACTCACAGGCGTAGACAAGCAACTAACCTTCGTCCTACCCTTACTCCGGGTCCCGTGGGTTATCACTTCCGGGTTTCCGGTCTTTATAGTGGAGGCTGGAATGTGTGTGAGATTGGCGGCCATCTTGGAAGGATGTTATACGAAAAACTTTATTGAAAGGACAGAACTCGTCAAAGGACGAACGGAATTACAGTTGGTGAGCCAAGTGTCTCTGCTCCGGGATGGATTACCATATGTGATGTGTTAAATAATGGCAAGGCAAATGATACTGAATACAGTGATCACGTGTGGGGTGCCCAGATTGCTGGTCGTTGTGGCAAGTACTCAATTGGGTAACAAGTAGATGGCCATAAAGTTGAGTGGCAGATAAGATGCCATCTATAAGGATATCTTCCTTAATAATCAATAAGAACATTTCTTAAAAAGGGGGCGGGGGGGAAGCGGGGGCACGGGGCAGGCAGGGGCGGGGCAGGGCAAGCACCAGGCAGAGGAGGATCTCTGCTCCGCTAAGTGGTGACCCTTGAGATCTGTAATATGTTGGAAAAGGACAAAAAGGTTCTTAATGGGAATGTCCTGTGAAGAATGCCTATGTGGAGACTCAAGATGCAGATGGACATGTTAGTAAGTGGTCAAAAGAGGGTATGCAAGTTGGTCCGCCCTCCTACAGGGGAACTGCGTTCAAAGGTGGATTGGAAGTGCTGCTTAGGGGAACTAATAGAATGGGTGAATAGATTGGTAGTAACCAAATTCACTAATGGTTTAGTTCTGCCCAAGGAATATCATCGTTGAGTCCCCTAATGTGTCCTCCCAATTTGAATACCCAACGTTGTTCCTTTCTGAATAAAGCCTCCTTGGTAATAGTTGGAAAGGCTTCAAGAACCGTCCATTGTATGCCATTGGCGGTGTGATTTCGTTCCACAAAATGAGCACACATTTTGGTGTTCATTTTTTGCATCTAAAGTTACTCCTATGTTCAGTGATTCTTGTTTTTACAGCACGAGCGGTCATCCCTACGTATTGAAGTTGACAAGGACACGTAATCAGATAGATGCAGTTACGTGTGTTGCAATTTGTGTGCTTGTTAAGGGTCCACGTCCAGGTATTGGTTAGTGGAATGGTTTTAGTTGCTAGGGTGAAGGGACAGACAAAACATTGTCCGCAAGGATAATGTCCAGTCACAGGTGGTAAGTTCCAGAGAGTATTTAGGGCCCTGGACGTTTGTTTTTTTGGTCTTGTATTGATCAATAAGTCCTTGATGTTGGCTGTTCTCTTAAAGGCAAACCGTGGTTTGCTTAGGGTAAGGTCCCCTGTTCCCAAAATTCTCCAGTGCTTGTTAATTATTCTTTTTAACAAGTTCGACTCAGGGGTGTAGGTCGTAACACATGTGATGATATCACTTGTCGATCTTGTCTGTGTATCTAAGAGGTTTAGCCTATTGGTGTTGCGTGCTCGTTTTTGAGCATTGTTTACGATGCGTGATGGATATTGCCTCCTAACCAGGTGCGTACTTAATTCAGAGGCTTGTTTTTTGTAATCCTCAATGTTGCTACAGTTCCTACGGATGCGTAGGAACTGGCCGTAGGGTAGATTCTCCCTCAAGGCTTTGGGGTGGAAACTTTGATACAAAAAGGGGCAATGACTGTCAGTGGGTTTCTTATATGTGATGGTTTCCAACCTGTTTGGTTTCTTGATGATCATAAGATCGAGGAAAAGGAGTTCCTGTTCAGAGCAATTGGCTGTGAAATTGAGGAACGGATTGAGGTTATTGAGCCACCGGAGGAAGTTGGGGATGGTGTCCTTGTTACCCCTCCAGAATATCAAAATATCATCGATATAACGCTTCCATAAGAGAACGTTATCCGTGAAGGGGTTGGAGTCCGTGAGCACATACCTTGCCTCGAAGTCCGACATGTAAAGACATGCCAGACTCGGGGCGAAGGTACTGCCCATGGACGTGCCCTGTGTCTGATGGAACAATTGTTCCTCAAACTGAAAAAAGTTTTCAGTGAGTGCAATGTGGGCACATTCCATGACAAAACTGATTGGGGTAGGTGAGGACCAGGGCATACTATAGAGTGTTTCCTCCACCACCTCAAGTGTATTCAGTTGTGGAATGTTGGTGTAGAGAGCCTCCACGTCCAGTGTGAGTAATATATCTGGCAGGGGGCCCTCTAAGTTGGTGGTTTCAATGAGTCTTAGGACATCCCTAGTATCTTGGAGGAAGGTGGGAGTCCTGCGGACCAAGGGTTGGAAAAAGTGGTCGCAGAACTTGGAAAGAGGTTCCAGGACTGACCCTATACCCGAGACAATGGGTCTCCCAGGGGGTGGGTTGACCCCCTTATGAATTTTGGGCAAGATGTAAAAATAGGGTAGTCAGGGATTCTGGTTGGTCAAGAAATCTGCCTCGTTCTTAGTGATCCACCCTTGATTGAGTGCCGCTGTAACCATGGAATTTATTCTGGTTTGGAGGCGTGGGGTAGGATCTTGGATGAGGGGAGTGTAGTAATGATTGTTCTCTAGTTGGCGTAGACATTCCGTCCGGTAGTCTGTGATGGCCATGATCACAATAGCGCCCCCTTTGTCTGCTTCCTTTATCATTATAGTAGTGTCATTTGATAGTGCTTTTATTGCTTCAGTTTCAGAATTTGTCGTGTTGGAAAAACTGGCGTCCAGACGTTTCTCTGTTATTTCTTTGAGAACTGCTTGTTCGAAGGTAAGAACTTCAGGTGGTACCATGCTTGAGGTGGGTGTAAAGGTAGAGGGTTTTCGCAGACCATTATCTGTTGATGGTACATCAGGTTGTTCGCCAAAGAATACTTTTAAGCGTATCTTCCTGAACAAATTCTGAATTTTTTAGGCAGAGGCTGGGGCAAAGGGCGCGGCAGAAGAAGAAGAGGCGCACAGAACCAACCCAAACAGGTACAATGTCAGGATCAGACACATCTGAATCCATTACACATGGAACTGAGGAGCCACCAGGACAAGAGAAATTAATTGTGAATCTCTCTGATCGACTGTTCACCGCTATAGAAATCAAAATCCTCAAGAAAGGACTGGGTTTTGTACCCACCCCAAAGGTGGACGACTTTCGCACCAATTGCCTTCTGTGCCCCTCGCTGCCTCTCTCCATTCCCGCCGCTGCGTCCCCTGCGGCCCCGCCACCCTGACTGCCCATTCGCTGCCCCTGCCTCCCAGCTGCTCCTCCCTCCCACCTCCCCATATATGGCGGCCGCTGCGCGGTGAGGAGAGCGACCCTTGACCTTGCCAGGTAGGTCGCTCCCCCACCACACAGCTCCGCCTGTGCTGTCCGCCCGCTGCTGCTGCTGGTAAGCTCGCCCCTCCGCTTGTGGCCTCGGTGCCCGTGTTTTCTTCTGTTTTACTCTGTCCATTTTGCCTTCTGTGCCCCCGCTGCCCCACTGTACTGTGCCCGTATTTCTTCTGTTTTTTTTCTGTCCATTTTGCCTTCTGTGCCCCCGCTGCCCCACTGTACTGTGCCCGTATTTCTTCTGTTTTTTCTGTCCATTTTGCCTTCTGTGCCCCGCTGCCCCACTGTACTGTGCCCGTATTTCTTCTGTTTTTCTGTCCATTTTGCCTTCTGTGCCCCCGCTGCCCCACTGTACTGTGCCCGTATTTCTTCTGTTTTTCTGTCCATTTTGCCTTCTGTGCCCCCGCTGCCCCACTGTACTGTGCCCGTATTTCTTCTGTTTTTTCTGTCCATTTTGCCTTCTGTGCCCCCGCTGCCCCACTGTACTGTGCCCGTATTTCTTCTGTTTTTTCTGTCCATTTTGCCTTCTGTGCCCCTCGCTGCCTCTCTCCATTCCCGCCGCTGCGTCCCTGCGGCCCCGCCCCCCTGACTGCCCATTCGCTGCCCCTGCCTCCCAGCTGCTCCTCCCTCCCACCTCCCCATATATGGCGGCCGATGCGCGGCGGGCGCGCCTAAGGCAAGCCCGTCTGCGCCCGTCCGCGACTGGACCGCGCCCAGCGCCAGAACCCCTGGGCCGCGCGCCCCCCGCTCCAGCCTCGAGGACCGACGCCGATACGATGCCACCACACTCCACGCTCTCAACCCCGGACGGACGCACAACTGCTTCAAGGCCGCCCCGAAACGCACCCATGGTCCCTTCAGCTGCCGGAACTGCAGCTACAGAGCCACCGAGGCGCCCGCCAAGAAGGACCTCAACCACCTCCGGTGCATCCTACTGAACACCCGCTCCGCACGCAAACACGCCGTCGAGCTCTGGGACCTGCTCGACACATCATCACCAGACGTCGCCTTCCTGACAGAGACCTGGATGAACGACTCCTCCGCCCCCGACATCGCCATAGCCATCCCAGACGGCTATAAGATCACCCGCAGAGACCGCATCAACGCAGTAGGAGGAGGAATCGCCATCGTCCACAAGAACACCATCAGGGTCTCGACCAGCACCGACGACACTCTCAGCACCGCCGAACACATGCACTTCCAGATCCACACGGACCCCACCACCACCCTTAGAGGCACCCTTGTCTACAGACCCCTGGGCCCCGACCCCAGTTCAGCGACTCCATCGCCGACTTCATCAGCACGCACGCCCTGACCTCTACCGACTACATCCTCCTCGGAGACCTGAACTTTCACCTGGAGAACAACAACGACAGCAACTCCACCACCCTGATCGACAGCCTCGCCAACCTCGGCCTGAGCCAGCTCGTCACAACACCGGCCCACTCCGCCGGCCACACGCTTGACCCCATCTTCTCCTCAAGCTCCCACGTCTCCTTCAGCCACACCACGGAACTCCTCTGGACCGACCACCGCTGCATCCATTTCACCTTCCAGAAACCCACCACACACCACCGCACCCAACAGATCCCACGCCGCTGCTGGAGCAAAGTCACCGAAGACCAACTCCAGGCAACCCTCGCTCTCAGCCCTCCCTCCGACCCATCCAACACCGACGACACTGCCTGCAACCTCAGACGATGGATGGACGACTGTGCCAACACCCTCGCCCCGCTGAAAAAGCTCACCTACAGCGACACCACCAAAAGAGCCAGCTGGTTCACCTCGGAACTCCTAGCTTCCAAGCGTACCTGCCGGAAACTAGAGAAGAAATGGCACAGTGATAAGACACCGGACAGCCACACAGCCCACAAAGACGCCATCCGTAACCACCACCACCTCATCAGGTCCGCCAAGAGAATCTCCTTCAAAGACCGCCTCGACAACAACGCACACAACAGCAAGGAGCTTTTCAACATCGTGAAGGAACTCTCCAATCCCAGCTCTAACACCAACGACATCCCGCCGTCGCAACCCCTGTGCGATTCCCTCGCCACCTTCTTTCACCGCAAGATCGCCGACATCCATGACAGCTTCAACACCCAGACAGCCCCAACTAAGATCGATGCACCAGACCCGCCACACACCATCGACCACGACCCCTGCCAGCCTGGGCCAGCGTGAACATCGAGGACACCATCAAGACCATGAGCACAATACACTCCGGCTCCCCGTCAGACCCTTTCCCGCACCACATCTTCAACAAAGCCAGCAGCTCCATCGCACCCCACCTGTGCAACATCATCAATCTCTCCTTCGAGACCGCGACCTTCCCAGAGAGCTGGAAACACGCAGAGATCAACGCCCTACTCAAAAAACCCAAGGCGGACCCGAGAGACCTCAAGAACTTCCGGCCCATCTCTCTGCTTCCGTTCCCAGCCAAGGTCATCGAGAAGATCGTCAACAAACAGCTAACCCGATACCTCAAAGAAAACAGCATCCTGGACCCATCCCAATCAGGGTTTCGCAGCAACCACAGCACTGAGACTGCGCTCATCGCCGCCACCGACGACATCAGGATCCTGCTGGACAATGGTGAGACCGCAGCCCTCATCCTGCTGGACCTCTCCGCCGCCTTCGACACTGTCTGCCACCGCACTCTACGCGCACGCCTCCACGACGCAGGGATCCGAGACAAGGCCCTGGAATGGACCACCTCCTTCCTCGACGGCAGAACCCAGAGAGTCCGCCTCCCACCTTTCCGATCCGAAGCCTCCGAGATCATCTGCGGCGTACCCCAGGGATCGTCCCTCAGCCCAACACTGTTCAACATATACATGGCCCCGCTCGCACGCATCGCCAGACAGCACGACCTCAACATTATCTCCTACGCCGACGACACTCAACTGATCCTCTCCCTCACCAAGGACCCCTCGCCGCCAAAGCCAATCTCCATGAAGGAATGAAGGCCGTCGCCGATTGGATGAAGATCAGCCGACTAAAGCTGAACACGGACAAAACGGAAGTCCTCATCCTCGGCTCCAACCCCTCAGCCTGGGACGACTCCTGGTGGCCAACGACGCTGGGAGCAGCCCCGACACCCACCGACCACGCACGCAACCTGGGAGTCATCCTCGACTCAACGCTCTCCATGGCCAAGCAAGTCAACGCAGTCTCCTCCTCCTGATTCAACACCCTCCGCATGCTTCGCAAGATCTACAGGTGGATCCCGACAGACACAAGAAGAACAGTCACCCAGGCCCTCGTCAGTAGCAGACTGGACTATGGGAACGCCCTCTACGCGGGAGCCCCGGCCAAGCTCATCAAGCGACTGCAACGCATACAAAACGCCTCCGCACGCCTGATCCTCGACGTACTACGCCACAGCCACATCACCCCCCACTTGAGGAACCTGCACTGGCTCCCCGTCGACAGGAGGATCACCTTCAAACTCCTCATCCACGCACACAAGGCACTCCACAAAACTGGCCCAGCCTACCTCAACAGACGACTCTTCTTCTACGTCCCCAACCGCCAGCTCCGCTCCGCCGACCTCTCCCTCGCCACCGTCCCTCGCATTCGAAGAACAACCACCGGCGGCAGATCCTTCTCACACCTTGCCGCCAAGACCTGGAACACCCTTCCACTAAGCCTACGACAGACCCAAGACCTGCTGACCTTCAGGAGGCTACTCAAGACCTGGCTGTTCGACCAGTAGCAGCATCCCCCCCCTTCCCTCTCCCCAGCGCCTTGAGACCCTCGCGGGTAAGTAGTGCGCTCTACAAATTCTGTGATTGATTGATTGATTGAATTGCGAAATTCAGAATTTGTTCAGGAAGATACGCTTAAAAGTATTCTTTGGCGAACAACCTGATGTATCATCAACAGATACTGGTCTGCGAAAACCCTCTACCTTTACACCCACCTCAAGCATGGTACCACCTGAAGTTCTTACCTTCGAACAAGCAGTTCTCAAAGAAATAACAGAGAAACGTCTGGACACCAGTTTTTCCAACACGACAAATTCTGAAACTGAAGCAATAAAAGCACCATCAAATGACACTACTATAATGATAAAGGAAGCAGACAAAGGGGGCGCTATTGTGATCATGGCCATCACAGACTACCGGACGGAATGTCTACGCCAACTAGAGAACAATCATTACTACACTCCCCTCATCCAAGATCCTACCCCACGCCTCCAAACCAGAATAAATTCCATGGTTACAGCGGCACTCAATCAAGGGTGGATCACTAAGAACGAGGCAGATTTCTTGACCAAACAGAATCCCAGACTACCCTATTTTTACATCTTGCCCAAAATTTATAAGGGGGTCAACCCACCCCCTGGGAGACCCATTGTCTCGGGTATAGGGTCAGTCCTGGAACCTCTTTCCAAGTTCTGCGACCACTTTTTCCAACCCTTGGTCCGCAGGACTCCCACCTTCCTCCAAGATACTAGGGATGTCCTAAGACTCATTGAAACCACCAACTTAGAGGGCCCCCTGCCAGATATATTACTCACAATGGACGTGGAGGCTCTCTACCCCAACATTCCACAACTGAATACACTTGAGGTGGTGTTAATGTTAATGTTAATTGCATTTGTAGAGCGCAGCTGTTACCCGAAGGTGTCCTGGCGCTAAGGTAAAGCTCTCCACGGGGATCGTAATGCTTGGTGAATTGCGATAACCTAATTTGTAAAAAGCCAAGTCTTTAGAGCCCTCCTGAAAGCCATCAGCTTGGTCATACGTCTCAGATGAATTGGGAGGGTATTCCAGGCCCTAGCCACATTTGTAATGAAACTTCTGCCCCCCCCAATTAGCTTTTTTCACCCGGGGCATCATCACCAGTTTTGCATCCGAGGACCTGAGTTCTCTTTTCGGAAGATACCAGCGGAAATGTTGTTTTAAGAAATCTGGCCCCGTTCCCTGAAGCGCCTTAAAGACCAGACAGAGTGCCTTAAACTGGGTGCGCTTTCTAACTGGCAGCCAATGAAGTTTTCTAATCTCTGCTTTGACCGACACATACTTCGGGGTACCCGTAAGGAGTCTGGCTGCTGCATTCTGCAGCATTTGTAATTTGTTCATAGATCCTTCTTGTAGCTTAAGGTAAAGACTGTTGCAATAGTCTAATCTAGACATTACTAATGCAGAGACCACTGTTTGTTGTACCTCTTTAGGAAGAAAAGGCATAATTTTTCTACAAGATCTAAGAATGTACGAAGTGGTAGCTACCACAGTGTTCACCTGGTCCTTAAGACTGAGTGTGTCATTAATCCATACTCCCAAGTTCTTTACCTTCCTAGTCGGAGAAGGCAGGGGTCCTAAGGTGTTCGGCCAACAATCTGGGGTCCAAAAAGTAGGATTGTTACCGAAAAGCACAACCTCCGTTTTGCTAGAATTTAGCTTTAAACAGTTCTGAGCCATCCAAGTTCCCACTGATTTCATGCAGTCCTGTAGCCTGGATGTGGTATCCTGTACCAGCTCCGGTTGTATTGCCACCACAATTTGGTGGAGGAAACACTCTATAGTATGCCCTGGTCCTCACCTACCCCAATCAGTTTTGTCATGGAATGTGCCCACATTGCACTCACTGAAAACTTTTTTCAGTTTGAGGAACAATTGTTCCATCAGACACAGGGCACGTCCATGGGCAGTACCTTCGCCCCGAGTCTGGCATGTCTTTACATGTCGGACTTTGAGGCAAGGTATGTGCTCACGGACTCCAACCCCTTCACGGATAATGTTCTCTTATGGAAGCGTTATATCGATGATATTTTGATATGCTGGAGGGGTAACAAGGACACCATCCCCAACTTCCTCCGGTGGCTCAATAACCTCAATCCGTTCCTCAATTTCACAGCCAATTGCTCTGAACAGGAACTCCCTTTCCTCGATCTTATGATCATCAAGAAACCAAACAGGTTGGAAACCATCACATATAAGAAACCCACTGACAGTCATTGCCCCCTTTTGTATCAAAGTTTCCACCCCAAAGCCTTGAGGGAGAATCTACCCTACGGCCAGTTCCTACGCATCCGTAGAAACTGTAGCAACATTGAGAATTACAAAAAACAAGCCTCTGAATTAAGTTCGCACCTGGTTAGGAGGCAATATCCATCACGCATCGTAAACAATGCTCAAAAACGAGCACGCAACACCAATAGGCTAAACCTCTTAGATACACAGACAAGATCGACAAGTGATATCATCACATGTGTTACGACCTACACCCCTGAGTCGAACTTGTTAAAACGAATAATTAACAAGCACTGGAGAATTTTGGGAACAGGGGACCTTACCCTAAGCAAACCACGGTTTGCCTTTAAGAGAACAGCCAACATCAAGGACTTATTGATCAATACAAGACCAAAAAACAAACGTCCAGGGCCCTAAATACTCTCTGGAACTTACCACCTGTGACTGGACATTATCCTTGCGGACAATGTGTTGTCTGTCCCTTCACCCTAGCCACTAAAACCATTCCACTAACCAATACCTGGACGTGGACCCTTAACAAGCACACGAATTGCAACACACGTAACTGCAGGAGGGGAGAACATGGCGGCCGTGAGCTGAGCGGTCGCTTGCTGCCGGTGGTGCTCTCGTCCTGAGGTGCCGTACAGCAAGCAGGAAAAAAAACGGCAGGAGAATGGCAGGAAAATAGAATGAATTCGGCAGGATAACCGCGTCGCAAAACTTTGTGCCTGTACTTGGGAAAAAAACGATCGATATTTCTCTACATACCTGGGGATGTGCATTGGAGTGTTTTCGGACCTCCCACGTTGGTCCGCAGCGGCCCTGGAGCTTAGAAGGGGCCGGAAGGCGGCGGCTCGCGGATTCCTTCGTGTGGAGTCCGGAAGAGGCAGAGGCAGCACAGGGTGCCCTGCTGCGGCTGCCGAGGCTGTGGTATCAGCCACTTTGGAGAGGCCAGATGGTGGTGTGGAGTTGGGCGGAGGGCTGCCCACAGAGAGCAGCGGGTTGATTTCAACTACACGGAGCCCAACGCTGGATCTGTGTGAGGTATTGGGAAGCCAGGAGGAGGGGGGCACAAGTGAATCAACCAAGTGCGGCGAGTTTTGTTTATCCTCTCCCCTCAGACCTCAGAGTTGTTTAGGTCAGACCGTGAAAGGTCAGGAGGGTCAGAAGGGGGAATCCTTGAGGTCAGTACAAAACAGCCTAGTGGAGGCTTAGGGGGCATTAAATTAAAGGCAGAAAAGCCCTAGAAAAAGCCCCGACGACGACACAAGGTGCGAAGAGAGGTAAAAAACAAGGAGTAGCTGCGTGTGGGTCTATAAAAAGGAAAACTGTCGAAAAATCTGCCTCACTTGTGTATAAGAAGGGGGATACCCCTGGAGAAACAGTATCTGAAGATAGTTCTGATAGCTCGTTCTCTCGGCGCAGTGAGATCAACAGTGCGGGCACTAAAATCAGTAGAAAGAAAGGTCGCCC
Organism: Calotriton arnoldi; assembly: GCA_963921515.1. Classification (NCBI taxonomy): domain Eukaryota; kingdom Metazoa; phylum Chordata; class Amphibia; order Caudata; family Salamandridae; genus Calotriton; species Calotriton arnoldi. Next base: position 5,775 of record CAWUFW010004346.1, on the reverse strand, counting down.
CCTAGATTCTAAAATAAAGATCACCCCCTCATTAAGGTCATACTTTAAAGTCCTCCCACAGGTATTAGACATGGCACAGCAGGGAGAGACTCTCATGAACAACTTTGGGAAATATCTCGGGACAGTGAGACAGTCCCCTCTAGGATACATGGAAGAGCTTGACTTAAGAAATACCTCCACTCCTTCTCTAGTATCTATACCGGCAATACCTATTGTACCTGCCAAACAACCTGATGTATCAAACAATTCAGAAATCGCAGGTATAAGCATGACTTCATCTGAAGGTAACAGGCTTGCCAGAGGCAGAAGCCTTGTCACGGAAAATGCGGAAAATGCAGAGGCCAGTGGTAATGAGAATAGTTGTGGCATTAGTAATCGAAGCAGAGAAGGGGGAAAGTTTCAGAAAAAGAGAAAGAGAGTCCCTCGGTGGCATCTTTGGAGGCCCTTTTCTCTACCCTATCTTCGGATATTAGAAAGGGGTTTGCTATCTCGGAGACAAATCAGGGGAGATTAGGCATTTTTGTGAATCTCTCGAGAAGAAATTTGACCTCCTAAATTCCAGGACAGTGGCTCTAGAAAACACAGTGGAGGAGCTTAAAGACAATCTGGGAGCAGCCAAAGTTGATATTTCAACACTTAAAAAGGAAGAGGTCGTGCTCCGAGATAGATTAGAATCGTTGGAAAACAACTCCCGACGCAACAATCTACGCCTTCTGAACATCCCTGAAGGGAAAGAGGGAGAAAATCTTAAAGGTTTCATCGTAACTCTCATTAAAGAAGCGGTTCAGATTGAAGAGTCTGAGGAGGATTTGATGAGAGATATACAGAGGATCCACAGGGACCCCTTTAGGAGACACCCCAATCGCACTAAACCAAGAAAGATTTTAATAAACTTCCTGACTTTTTCCCTGAAAGAGAAGATACTAAATGCTGCCCTTAAGCAGAAATCATTGAAACCTAGAGATTTCACTTTTGAAATTCGTTCGGACCTAGCTCGAGTCAGATTAGATCGACAATGGGAGTTGGGAAAAAAATGGATGATTTTAGGAAATTGGGGGCTGTCGTCCATTTAAAGTTTCCAGCACACTTAAAAATTATGCATAATAATAAAATGTATGATTTGAAAACAGTGCAGGAGGCGGAGGAGCTTTTGGGAAACTTAAGTAAAAATCCCTAACAAGTTCTTGAACTGGAAAATTACATTATAGACCTATTAGGGTAGGTGAATAGTGGAGGTGAAAAGTATAGTATACTATGATAAATATCTATAAACCTACACTTACACTCAGTGTTAAGATATACATGAGAGAAATAGGGTTGGGAACTGGGTCAATTTAGAATACACAGGGTTCATGGGGGTCACAAGGGTCACAGTATAATATAATAAACCACAACATAACACTACTATAAGATTAGAAACAATATTATTAATGGCGAGAGTTTTTAGTTTTTTTAGCTGTTTGCTGTTTTGACTGTTTGCTTACTTTAGTAATTTGTTACAGTCAGGGACAGAGTAGGGTACCCTGGCAGGCAGAATCTGGACTCATAGTCCAGGTAAATGGGGGTAGGGTTCTCCGGGGAGGGTTTCAAGGGTAGAATAGGGGGAGCACGGGAGGGGGAGCATTGGGGTAAAAAATATTAAAAAATAAAATCCTCATTCACCTCTTGGCCTGATTAGTTTCTTATCGGTTATTGTTCTTGGTTTGGTGTCGACATTCGGGCAGATTCGGCATATTCAGGGTTTCGCTTTTTAATCTATCATGAAAACGTTACAATGTTTGTCCTGGAACGTTAATGGTCTCCGGGTTAAAAGCAGGAGGGAAAAAATTCTTCAATATCTTAAGGACTCCCCGCTCAGATAATTATCTTACAGGAAACACATCTCCTGAGAGAAGAAATAAAGGGGATCTGTGGGAAGCTTAGATGGGTGGAACACTGTGTTAGTTCCTGTCAAAGTGCTAACATTAGGGGTAGCCATTATAGTAAAAAACAAGCAAAAGCTCGTCTTTTAGATACTAAGACAGATTCAAGTGGCAGGTGGGTGATTGTTAAATTACTTGTTCAGGATTGTTACTTGACAGTGGTAGGCTATTATGGTCCCAACCAGGATGACCCCTCTACATTGAAAATTATCTTTGCTAACTTGTTGGGATTCCCAGATTCGACCATTTTAGCCGGAGATTTTAACATAGTCTTAAATCCTCAACTGGATAAATCACTAAGTAGTAGGGCAAATGTTTTGTCCAAATCAAGGACATACCTTCAGCTGATGATGAGACAGAATGCCTTATCCGATATTTGGAGGGAAAGATCAGGGACTCAATTAGGTGTATCATTTTATAATCGGAAATACGGGCATAAATCCAGGATTGACTATATTTTGATTAGTAATGATTTAAGGGGTAGAGTTAAAGACATAGGCTATTTGACACCTCACCTATCAGATCACGCGGTGGTGTGGATGGATCTTAACTTGGTAAAAAAAGAACAATTGAGGGTGTGGACACTAGACCGTACACTTCTTCTAGATGAATCAGAAACTTGTTACCTGTCTCAGGAGACAGAGTTTTTCCTAAATATAAATGTAGGTTCGGCAGAGATTCCGGTGGTGTGGGATGCCCTGAAGTCTTACCTGAGAGGGTTAATAACAAGTAGGACCTCTTATAAAAACAGACAGTACAGGGAGGAAGTTGCACACATTGAGTGTGAAATGAAGGAGGTTGAAAGAAAGATCAACAATGAGGTAGATCAAGTAGCTTGTCAGGCACACGCTGTGAAACTGAGAACTTTAAGGGATCACTTAGAAAATATTATGCAGACCAGGATCGCGACACGATGGGAAGCTAGCAAGCTTGCCCATTTTGAATATGGTGAGGGGGCTAGTAAACTCTTGGCTTGGAAGGCCAAAACCGACAGAGTACGAAATTTTATAAAGCAAATTGACAATGAATACACTAATTCATCGGTAGTCAATGATGAAGAGATCAGAGAAGCCTTTTTCACTTTCTTTCAAGATCTGTACAAAGAAGAGAATGAGGTAGATAGCAACCGTGCACGGGAATGGCTGAATCAGATCAACCTTGCCTCCTTAAACTCCTCCCAACGAGAAAACTTAGAGTTAGAGATATCTCAACAGGAGGTAAGGAAGGCCATTTCTGCTTGTAAGGCGGGTAAAGCGGCGGGGCCGGATGGCCTTCCTGTAGAGTTATACAGAGTCCTGGGGAGGTAGTGATTCCGACAATGACAACCCTCTTCAATAAAATACTACTAGAAGGAGTTAGACCCCCTATCTCATGGGGAGAAGCCACCATAACATTGATTTTAAAACCTGGGAAGCCTCCAGCTCATTGTGGGTCATATAGACCTATTTCACTTTTAAATACCGACTATAAGGTTTTTACCAGAATTTTGGCTGATAGGTTAGGGGTGGGGGCAGGTGGTTTGCTGCATCCAGATCAGAAGGGTTTTTTGAGAGGTAGGAATCTTTTGATCTCACCCATGATTTCATAGGAGCCATTGATTTTGCCTCCACTTTTTCACTTCCTCGAGCAGCAATGACATTGGACGCCACCAAGGCTTTCGATAGGGTCAACTGGAACTACCTAGCCGCAGTACTGGAGAAGTTTAATTTTGGGCCAAAGTTTAGTCAAGTTATTAATCTTATATATAGTAGCCCTTCGAGCGAGACTTTTGGTCAATGGAAATTTGACCAAACCCTTTAAGATTGAAAGAGGAACCAGACAGGGCTGCCCCTCTCCCTCTCCTATTTGACATGTACATAGAGCCTTTTGCTCAACGTCTCAGAGAGGAGACGGGTATTACACCATTTAAATGTGGAGCCTGGGAGAGAAAGGTAGCCCTGTATGCGGATGACGTATTAATTCTTTCATCAGATCTGGAGGAGTCCTTTTCCAACGTTATTCGCTTAGCACAGGATTTTGGTCAAGTCTCGGGATACGAAGTTAATGCAGGAAAAACAGAGATTATGTCATGGAATTTGCCGGGGTGTCGACATCCTATTAGGAGCGAGATGAGATATTTGGGTGTGAAGATAGTCCAGAATATAGAAAAGATTGTGGAGACTAACCTCTTGAATGTTTCGAGAGAGTGTCAGAAACTTTTGAAATCTTGGGCCCATCTTCCTCTGACCATTTTGGGTAGAATTAATTTAATCAAGATGGTAATCCTTCCAAAAGTTACTTTTCTTTTTAATACCATCCCTTTATATTTTGAGAAACAGGCAATTGATAAACTCCAGCAATCTATCAATTCATTTGTGTGGGCCTTTAAAGCAGTGAGGATATCCTGGAAAAAGCTAAGGCGTAGGAGGGAAAAAGGGGGCCTCACATTACCAGATTTACAGTACTACGCCTGGGCTTTCCAGCTGATGCATTCAAGAATGTTGTTGAAATCCCCAGATTTATCGGGGAGGGGGGTAATGTTTTTGATCATGTTAGATCAAGTGGGATTATCTAAAGAGAGTTTTCTTTTTAAATATGGAGACCAGAAATTTTTCAAGAAAATAAAATTGAAAGTCTTATTGAGTGCGGCCCGTACATGGGCCAAAATTAAACAATGCACGGGCTTGGGCTATTTTTCAAGTCTGGCTCCACTGTGGGATTCCCCGGGGGTCCCAAGCTGTTTGAAAGATAAATTGGCAGCCTCTCTTAAAACAGCTGGTTTTTTAGTGTGGGGAGACTTAGCTGAGGAGGGCTCACGTTTACCTTGGGCATTATTAAATGACAAATTGGAGGAGGGCATGTCGAGATTTAAATATCTACAATTAAAAAGCTGGTCCCAGAGTCTTAAAAACCTATAGGTGAAGGGAATGAGCTGGAAGAGCAACTGGTACAGAGGCCGACAGGAAAGATGGAAGTATCTTTCTTTTATTGGTCTATTGAAGAGGCCATAGACGGGGATTTTAGGCTAGCAGAAGAACTGTGGGGAGCATTAATACCAGATACAGATTGGGTAGATCTGTGGCAAACCTCTTTTAATATCTTATTTGCAGTCGTAAAGCCAGCCTGGTTCAGGAGAAACCACTATTTCACCACACACAGAGCTTATTTATCCCCAGCTAGACTTTCTAAAATTGCCAAGGGTCCCCTGTTAGTTGCAAAAAATGCGATATGGTGAATGCCTCGGATACACACATGTTTTGGGATTGCCCAGCCATCCAAGTTTTCTGGGAGAGAGTAAGGAACACCTTAACAGATATCTTGGGGCTCCCAGTACACGTTTCTCTTGGTCTTATTATTTTTGGTATATCAAATGAAATTAGAGGCCTGAGCAGGAGTTTCCTGTTTTATTCTATCTTGTTGGCAAGACGAGAAATATGTAAGAAATGGGTTGAGGTCACACCCCCACATACTCAGACTGGTTGTCCTCCTTGTATAAAACCTCCAAGACTGATCTGGCCAGACTGAAAAATAGTAGAAAGAAAGCCGTATGGGATTGTCTCATAAATTGGTCTCTCGGTTAATGAATGTTGATAAATACTCCTTTATCCTATGATTAAGCCTCATGGGAAGCTCTCAGACTATGCTGGGCCTCGTCCTCTGGTTCTTCCCACTGTCGATTTTGGGTGGGCCTTAAGCAACAGTCACCGGTTGTGAGTAATCGGCAGAGAGTGAGACCACCCTCTCCTCGATAATGGGAGGTCAGCAACATGAAGGGGGATTATTTGCTATTGGTAGGCGGGTGACACCTCGAGGGCCTACGTCTCAAAATTGAGTAACAGTGGCGACTTCCCTAACCTTCTAGTTGTCTGGGGTT